>HG995155.1:2400000-3600000 GCA_905333025.2 Pyrochroa serraticornis | reverse complement strand
GAAATTGGGGTTAGTTTAGGGAAAACAGAAATACCGACAGTGCCGTTGTGAGGGAAGCGGTGGCTTTTTTGTTGTTTTTCGTCTGTTTTTAAACTTTTCGTTCACGTTTTCCGCTTTGCATGCTGCCATTCAATCACGTTACATTCAGCGTTCCGGATTTTTATTAAGAATCATCTCACCATCTGAATTCTTCATTGTTATTGTCGCCAAAACAGGTAAGTACAGGCCCCCGTCTCTGCATGAATTTCCAAGAATTCAAAAAACACCACCAAAAAAATCTGTCTCAACAGTTAAAAATAATAATAATAAAACTTAGACAACTTCTAAAATTTTAAGTTTACCAACCTGCATATAGTACTAAATAATAATTCAGTTTAACTGCTTCAACATTTTAATTTTTCCAATTTTATACTAAATAGTGGGTGGTGTAAATTTTTAAGTGTAACGTCAATTTTAGTTGCGTGTGTGTTGTTTTAAATTAAAGAAATGTTTTGAATTTTTCAGTGGTTTAGCGGAGACGCAAACCTCAGCTGACAGGTGCCTTTGAGCATGCTTTCACATTCGGCTTGGCCGCATCGCCTGTCGCCATCTACAACACAAATACTCCGGGCAGGTTTGACGCATGCGCAATCTTCTGAATCCGGTATCGAACCCGGACATATTGCCACCATAACCGGATCTTTAGCTTCGTTTCCGGATCATGACCATTACGACACCGATCACACGGATTTGGGGAGCGAAGATGAAGAAGCTGAATTACGCAGGAATTTATTGAGAGATGTACGTTTCGAGAATTTCAGGAGTTTTCTAGTAAAATTATGATCATGGAGCTAGATCCTTTAGTAATTAACGAAAACGGAAGAAAAACGAATTAATTAAATTTCCAACATACATTTTATAATTATTTTTGGTTCGACACATTTAGTTAAGTTGAGAGCAAATTTGGCCATTTTCAATTAATTGGTTCAATTTTTCAGAGTAGTCTCCCAAAGTAATACCACATTGGAAATAAGAAAAGTCACATGGCAGTAGATCTGGTGAATAAGGCGGTCGGAACATTAAATTATATATGTAGTGATGTACCAGTGAAAAATTTTTTTCTCATTTAGCTTTAATTTGGAGCTCATTAAAGGATTATTATTGACGCATTATATTATTAATTTTCCAGAATAGTTGTCAAAGCACTTTCGTAGAACAAAAAAATATACTTTTGTAGTATTTTTCGAAACTTGGGATCTTATTGAAGTCGTAGAGAGACGATTATGACGAAAACTTTAATATTTTCATAGACCAAATTTTCAAAATACTTTGCTTAGGATTCCAATGAAACAAAAGAATCACATATTTGAGCTGTTTTTTTAATTTGGGAATAAATGAAATTCCCAGGAAGGCAAGTCTGGTAAATAAGATAAAGTTTCTGCCAACCCGAATGTCAATTTTTCAGACAAATTAAAATAATGTTTGCTAGACGTAAATTCCCCTGTATTTGGAGACGTTTTTATCATTTCTTCATAATTTGAATGTTTTTGGTCAAAATTTTGGTCAACAATGAAAAATTCGACTTCCTTATCATGGCACGTTCATGTTAGGATGTTAGAAAATCCTTTTGAATGGAGATGACAACGATATAATTGCATTCAAAATATTTTATACACTGGCAGTCGGGGCTGGAGCTTATAAAAAAATATTTTTTTTTGTATTCATCTAAAATTTACCGCTCAAAGGAACAAATTGAATGGAAGAACGACATTAGCGAGACGAATGGCATTAGAAATTGCTATTTTCGTTAAATCAGAGCGATCCGTTTCCGTTTTAGCATTTTTTTTATTTTTAATTTTTTGTGGTAAAATTTTTTCGAAAATATTGAACATTTTGACGGACCTTTTACATTTTTATTGTATTATGTTGGAGCTATCTAACATAACACTGCCAGAATTTTTCAATTTGGACGCTTAACATCGAAGATATGACAATTTGGTTTTTGGGCCAAATTTTGGCCAACAATGAAAAATTTGAGTTTTTTATTTATAATCATAGGACGTTTATGTTAGGATTATTAAAAAGTTCCATGAATGGAGATGACTACCATGCAACTGCATTCGTTATATCTTATAAACCTTTGTAGCTATCGGGGCTGGAAATGTTTAATTTAATGTTCTAAATCTACACAAAATCTATCACTCCAATGGCCAAACCGAATAGAGAAACGAGGTCAAGCGAGAAGAATTGCATTTACTTCGGATAAATTAGAGCCATCTGGTTACGTTTTAGCATTTTTAATAATTTTCTTCGATTGAGTAAAATTTTTTTTCGGGTATATTGAAAATCTTGATGAGCTTTTTATGATATCATTAATAATCTCTTGAATCCATCTAACACAACATCGCAAGAATTATTCATCTTGGCCGCTTGATTTCGAAGATATGACTATAGACCCATTTGCCCATTTCTTAAAATAATCCTGGCAAAACTTCAATGTTACAAAAAAAACTGGTATTTGAGGATTTTTTTAATATCTGAGATTAGTTGCGAGTCTCAGAGAAACAAGTGTGGTGAATAAAACGAATCTAAAAATATTAAAATCGTTTTTTTTTTGTAATAAAATTTAAAAACTTGAAGAATCTTAATAACGTTTCCTGTTAACCTGAATGTTAGTTTACGAGTGAAGATAACAGCATTTCCTGCATAAAAGCTGCTGAATTCTAGACATATTTGCCATTAAGTTGCCATTTGTTAACTCTTTAGTATTGTTCATATAATATTTTAATGTAACAAAAAATCTTATTTTTGAGAATATTTTTTTTATTTTGGCAAGAAACAAAAGTCTCAAGGAGACAGATCTGATGAAGAGAACAAGTCTAGAATTTTTAAAAACGTCTTCTTATAATGAAAATTAAAAATCTGATGATTCTCAATAATGTCTTTTTACCCAATTAAGAGAGCAACATTTTGTGTCTAAAAGCTTCTAAAAAGTTGAATTTTTGGCTTATTTACCATTTCTATAAATGAATTTACCACACTTTTTAGAAATTTTTTAGAGCACTTTAATATTATAAAAAAATCTTATTCAAAGTCAAAAATCTTGTGAATAATGCTACTTCGGTAGGAGTTTGGATGATGTGTTAACAATGAAAACGCATCTTTTGGATGTCGAAAACTTAAAGGTCTATCGTGACATTGGTTAATTATTATAAAATTTTACATTTAAAAATTTCACAAATTTTGAAGCAATCAAAACACTTTAATAATAAATTTTAGTAATGAAAATTTTTGATTCCCTACAACTTTCCCTACATCTCAACGCGATAGATCTTTTATTAGCTTATTGATGTAACTGATTGAAGAACTTTTGTTTTCAGCAATGGAGACAGTTCTTCGACAAGGTAAGTTATTCGAAACTTTTCTTGGCAAGTTTCTAATAATTCGATTCAGTACGATCCCGAGGGTTTCGGGGAAATCCCTTGGTCAGACTTAATGACCGCCATGACCGATCCAGAATTCCGTCAACGCGTTGGGACGGGTAAAAGAGAAATTTTATTAGAAAAAGCCAGAACTGCCATGACACCAGCAATAACATTTCAAGATTTCGTCAACGTGGTGAGTTCGTTTTAAATTTAATCACTCTTCCCCCTAGTTCGCTTCAACAATTTTACCCTCCTCGCTCAAAGGGTGGTTTAATTACGAAAGTTTGACTTCAATCAAACAATAACCCCATCAAAGTCAAAAATGATCGGTGAAAACAGACGGAATAAAAGAACAAAACATACGGTTGATTGCTTGATTGAGTCCATAGAAATTTCCGGTGTTATTGTGAATGCCAACGGAAAGGAAAACAGAAACCTTACATGAAACGGTTTTGTTCTCTCGCAATTTCGCTTTGAGGCGAGCCACAGAAGTACAACAAAAGGTATCGTAATTGGTGTTAAATCGTTGATTGCTGGCCGCAGACAATTCGCTTCTGAGACCTGTTTCTATTCCGCATTTTCAGCTATGCGAGCATCACCATTAGGCAAAAAACGGCGTTTGGGGAAACTATTACAGCAGTTGCAAGTGGCTCATATAGCAGAAGTTGAAGAAGTTTAAGCTTTCGGGCCAATGCTTTAAAAGTGTTCAAAGTTTTGGGGTTCTTTTTCCCCTGCTTTGTCATTAAAAAATAATTTTTAACTATTTATTTTTTGTAAACCAAAGGGTGCAAATTTCTTTGGCTTCGGGCACAAAATTGGGCATTGGCACAGTGATCCAGAACACTTAGTATTACCATTCGTATTGATGTTGAGATGCCCCTCATACAGTATTATACCCACACTCGACCTTCAGATTACAGTTGTACATGGGGGGGGGGGGGTGTTTCACTTTTCGTTACGCCTGAGTTTACATTGTCTGACTTTAACTAAAAACGTATTGAATATTTGAGAGCAATTCCGCAGATCCTAGATTTGAATAAGTAGCGTTAGAAAACTGGTTAATCTTTGTTAGAGTAAAAATCGAGACAATTTCTTGTGGATGGTATATGGAAGACGTGAGAACGCGTTCTTGTCTCGCCGGATGGTCTCTTTATTAGTTCTAATTAGACCATAATGTTGCCGTTAAAGGCGATTGTTGCTGCGGAAACGTAAAGTTTACCGTAGCGTTTCGGAGATCGGCTCGTGCCGGAAGTCCATCTTTTCCATCTTTACCATCATCAGTTCTCGCTCCACCGCCGCCATCGTAACCACTGAACTCTCTAATGACGGCGGCGAAGACAATGAACTTTGATGAGACGCCACACCATCACCATAAACCCAGACAGGTGACGTGATCGTCCAGAAATCGCCACCGAAAATTGCACCATCAACAAGAGAACGTCATTATCTGAGGGGGTATCGTTTAAAATTCTTTAATAGAGATAACGATCGGTATTCCGATGAAATTATCTAATAATAATTCAGAAGAAACGGGCCGAAAATATCGGGATTACCTACGCATTCCGGGACATCAATTATGCGGTAGTGGCAGGGGTTATGGTTGGTGTTAATAAATTAGGATGGGGTTTAAATCTTGGGTGGGGGCGGGCCCGGATCTGATCACCAATTTGAATGTTAATCGATCGATTTGTTGGGGAGGTTCCAGGAGGAAAAATGAGGAATTTCAAGGGGGCGGCCGCTGTAATTATTTAACTTCCGACGGAAGTCCAGGTGATTCCGTTTTCATTCATCGCGACCTCCCTTATTATTCACTTTCAACGCCGCAATCTGAACTGTTTTTGTATTATTAACACTACAATCATTAAGTTTTCTTATCTGGAGCAGCTGCACGAATAGCACCACAAAAACTCAAATAGTAAAGAGGTAATCAGAAGAGTTTAATAATTTAGTTGACTGCTTTAATATGTTTATTTAGGTTCTAAAATAGTATGCTTATTTAATTTTACGCCTTTTGTTACCCTCCAGTGGTAATATAATTAGCAGTTTCCTGTTTTACTTTAAGGTAAAAAAGGTGGTTTATGTAATAAGGAAGTAACTCCTGCCATTATTTCGAATACGTAAGCGTTAAGAAAACATTTTTTTCCATTTTAACACGTAATCTCAACGACGCCCCACATTTATATCTTCGTCTTCTCATTTGCTGTATGCAAATTTAGAGGATATTACGAAACGCTTCTTTGACAATATTTATACAATAAAGAAGTGATCTTAAACTCCTCCTATTATTTTGAATTTAAAAGAATTTTTTTGTTAGACTCTTCTCCCTTTTTGAACATACAATCTCATCGTTAGACTTGGACATTCTTATCTTCGCCTTCTCGTTTGCAACGGCCGAAATTAGAGGAGATAATGATATGCTCCTTTGATATTATTTATTTAATAAGGAAGTAATTTTTACACTTTGATATTATTTCTGAAACGTAAGCCTTAAGAAAAACTATTTTTCTGTCAATCTTTTCTTCTATTTGAACATACAATCTTATCGCTAATTGTTATGCTGCCACAACTGCGTCTTGTCTTCTGCTATGTGTAAACTTAGAGAGTATTTGGAAACGCGCTTTTAACATTATTCATATAATAAGGGACAATTCTTTAACTATTGCATAAGTCTTAATTTCCTTCTCCCATTTGACCAAGCAATCCGATCCCTAAATATCACACTTGCACATATTTACCTTCTTTTTTGCTATATATAAACTTACATAGTATTACGAATCGCTTCTTTGACACTATTTATATAATAAAATGAGATGTTAGACGTCTGCTATTATTTCGAATTAGTAAGCGTTAAGAGGATTTTTTTTGTTAGACTCTTCTCCCATTTGAGCATACCATCTCATCGCTAAACTACCCCATTCTCATATTTGCCTATTCGTTTGCAGTGAGAGAAATTAGGGGATATAACGAAATGCTCCTTTGATATTATTAAATGAGCAAGTAATTTTAAAATTTTGATATTTTCTTGAAAACGTAATCCTTAAGAAAAACTAATTTTTTTGTTAGTATTTTCTCGTGTTTACAAACTCATCGCTAATCGTCGTACTGCCACGTCTTCACCTTGTTCTTTGCTCTGTGTAAACTTAGAGAGTATTACAGAACGGACTTTTGACATTATTTTTTATACGACTGCGAAATATTTTTTAACAATTAGTTTTATGTTAATTACGTAGAGAGTTCGTTTCATCGTTAATTTTCTTAGAGGGTATAACGAAACGCTTCTTTGACACTATTTATGTAATAAAAAAGTGATCAAAAACGTTTGCTATCATCTCGAATTTATAAGCGTTCAGAGAATTTTTTTTTAAGTTGGATTCTTCTTCTATTGGAACATACGATCTCATTACAGATCCTCAATTACTGAAGTTCTATTTTACAGATCGAACCTTTAGAAGACGCTTCCTCTGGACTTTAAGAATTTAAGGCAGGAGTACCACAAGGTAGTGTATTAGGACCAGTTCTTTACCTACTATACACCAATTATATTCCTGAATTAGATCGTGACACAATAGCCACTTTTGCTGATGACACTGCTTTAATAGCTGTAGGTAACGATCACAAAAAAGCCGCAATAAATCTGCAAACACCAGTTAACAAAATTAACAACTAGAATTAGCAATGGAGAATCTAATTAAATGAGGCTAAATCTGCCCACGACAATTTTACAAACAATATCCAAGTACCTTATGTTAATGTAGCAAAATATTTTCTATAATGCTGGACGCTAAGCTGCGCTGAGAGCTCACGTCAAAAAAAAAGAATTAAACATCAAATTAGAGAAAATGTATTGGCTGCTTGTATATGGCATTAACACCGACTTCTTCATCACGTCAATGTCGAAGCCATCCAGCTTTTAGACAACACAAATTAGATCAGAAGACTCAAGCACATCAAATTCTTCGAGATAGTGTAATTTGGCTTAGTGAAAACGCAAAGAACAGTGCTTGTGTACATATTAATTTTAGCGTAATTAAATTATTAATAAAAATTAAGAACCATAGTGATTAAGTTTTGTAGAGATAGTAAATTAGGTTTGAAAAATATTGCCCGTTGATCTGAGTTTATGATCAGATTGTAATTCCAGTAAATACCATGAGGGTGTTTATTAATTTAAAAAAAAATACAGAATCTCGCTCATCCTAATTTTCGTCTTCCCGTTTGCATTGTCGAAATTAGGAAATGAAATGCTTCATTATATTTTTTATATATAAGAAACTAATTTCTAGATTTTGATATTATTTTGAAAACTTAAGTCTTAAGAAAAACTAATTTTTAGCCAATTTGAACATAAAATTCATCGCTAATCGTAATGCCACATCTTGGCTTTGTCTTTTGCTCTGTGTTTAACTCCTGCTATCATCTCGAATGAAAAAAACTAGTATTTTTTGTTAATTTGTTCTTCTATTTGTTCAAACAATTCTATTGCTAAATGTCACGCTTCCGTATCTTCCTTTACGACTTTGCTATGTGTGAACCTAGAAAGTATAGTAGAGTCCACGACAGAATTGGTTTCTGGTCGCACTTTTTGGATAAAAGT
This sequence comes from Pyrochroa serraticornis, assembly GCA_905333025.2. Classification (NCBI taxonomy): domain Eukaryota; kingdom Metazoa; phylum Arthropoda; class Insecta; order Coleoptera; family Pyrochroidae; genus Pyrochroa; species Pyrochroa serraticornis. The sequence goes on along the minus strand of HG995155.1, from coordinate 3,592,002 downwards.
TGGAAAGTAATTTAAATCGTTTCTTAACCTTTAAAAATATTAATCCCGTTGGTCGTCAAAAGTTCGTCTTGTACGGGAGGATTGCAAGTGGCTAAATGCGAAAAATACACCAAAAACAAGTTAGGTTTATTTAAATGCTCAAAATGTAAGCAACATTTCTGTTTATGTTCGATACATACGAAGTGAACCTAAACGTTACAAATCAATTTTTAAATCCGTACGAAGAGTGTTATTATATGGGCAAGGTCATCGTTCATCGCGCGCTAGCGCACACTTTAGTCTAGGCACACGGTCCGTTTTACTTAAAGTGGTAAAGAAGAGTTATTTATAATGATATTGAAAAATACCCATTAATAACGTTAAAGAGCAGACATTTAGGCATACCAGGATACTTTTATTTTTTAGGTAACATTAATACGTTATTTGCAAATAATTTTTTTAATTGGCGGCGTAGTAAGCTAATAAAGGCGATATTCGTATAGCGGCACTATAATATATTTCTGGCTACTCAGGAACTCCTTTTTCATTACTAAACACGTGTATGTGGTGTAAGGATGTTTGGTAAAAATCTTTTATACTAACAAAAAATCTATTTTTGATAGTGTAAAAGTCCATATAAATAAAAAATAACATTAATAATACAGTCAAAAGTACCAGCATCCAGTAGTTAACTAAGTTTCTTTCTATTCTTCCGGTGATTGTTATACGTAGTAAACCTATTTAAGAAAACCCTGGAGTCTAATTTGAACACTACGAGTTCAGATAGCGCCACTGAATCAAAAGTTAAATTATAAAAAAAGAAATTAAAAGCAGGTAAAAATACAGGCAAATGTGTTATTTGCCAGAAAACTCATCGTTACCAATTGGAAGCAAAGAAAATTGAAAGTATTAAGATCAAAAACATGACGACTAACATTAGGAAAAAAAATGAGTGTGCTTATGACCACACAGCTGAAGTATAACTTCTTTCGCAACAGACATACATATATACAACTACGAAAGTAAAATATTTTTCAGATGTTCATTGGTTTTCATTAATTAGTCAATATTTCGGTTGAAACGTTTTATTTTCATTCATTATTATCGTTCGTCGCTTCATTATTTTCATTATCGGTTACATCAGAAATTACAGTAGTTGATCGTAAGACTGAAACAATAGGTTTATGGTAAGAAAAATAAGAGACATATGTTTGCGAATGCATATTTGAAAGATATCTAGAGAAAATTGCGTCGATTGTTGTTCCATGTCTTGTGGTAGGCTCATTAGGGTTATTATTAATTTGTAATTCTAATTTATCGTGGAGAAATTTCATCAGAACTTGTCCCTCATCGGATGAAAAATTAACATTAAAATCTCCTGCCAAAATCAGTGGCAACGTGTGATAGTTTTCACCCAATTCTTCAGATCCTACTCGTCCGTACATAAGTAGTCTCTTATATAGAAATTTAATAATATTTCGAATTGTGTTATTGGGTGATATGTAAACAACTACCATTATTATATTTGTTCCATCGTCCAAAACGCAGTTAGCAGCACATATGTCACCAATTGATGATTGACCAATATCGATTTCTGTTATGTGTCTCAATAAAATATCCATGTTCGAAGTAACTACATTAGAGGTATCATTGGACTTTTGATAAATTGCCACTCCTGCTGATCTAACATTATTACGTTTAAATTTGGCAATACAATCAAAATTTGGGACGTCAACATTTTCATTGTCATTTGACCAGGTTTCTGATAAAAACAAAATATTGCTCGAATTAATAACCGGATCGCTCAAGTCGGACACATGTTTTCTGAGACTTTGGCAATTGAAAGTGACCATGGATAATTTGTTCCTTTCATTCATGAAATCGACAATGGTTCTTCCTATAGTTACTAGTGCGCGCGCAGTCCCTTTTCTCACTCGCTCCTATGCGGCTTCCATCAACGTTCGTGTAACGCAGCTGGCCCGCTAACACTCTGTATTGGGCAATGAGAGAAAGAGAGAAAGAAAATGTGCGTGCGCACCGCTCTCTCTTACTCCCATATAGATCTGAGCACGCGACTCAATGTAAGAGTGGGGACGATAGGCCTATGCTGCGTAACATAACTCTCTCTCTTTCTATCTTTACCAATATATATCTCCCTCTCAACTTCCGTTCGCCTCGGCCGATTACACTTTTTCGTAACGCTCTGGCCACGCATTTGCCAGTTCACTCCCCATGCCAAGCGTGCGTAAAGAAGTTATACTTCAAAAATTAAGAAAATTGCAAAAGGAAATTCTCCAGACTTTTCAAAAATCGAGGAAAAGGATTTAATAGGAATAAAAGTTAAATATCACAAAAATGGGAAAAAATGTATTAGGATGCCAAGCACATCAGAAACTAAGGGAAAGTTTGATTCTAATAATGATGCTTAGATATAACTAACATTAGAGTTAAAGAAGAGTTTAAAGAAACTAAAGGTTTATTAAAACAGCATCTGTTATAGAAGATTTACTAAGATTAGAAGCAATTCATCTATAAGTGACCAAAAATTATTCAGTAATTTATTAGATCATTTTGGAGATAAGGTAAAAATTGTTGAACCTATAAAAGCCAACCAATCTATAATTATAATAAAAAAAAAGAAATCACTTTTGAGTTATATCATAGAGACTGAAAGTTAACCTTGTACAGCTTTACTTCTTGGTTCATCAGAAATTTTAAAATTTAAATTGAAATAAATAGTAGTAGTAGTATATTTATTTGTTCAATTCAAAGAATTATACAAATGAGTGTGTCATCATAGTTGCTAATTAATGATATAATATAAATAATAAATAATATAAACAATACAAAATTAATAAATAGTATGTTTCCTTTTTAAATCACATATATAGATCTTTTCTTCATTTTTTAGTAAAGTTTGTATATATAAAAGATCACTTTTTTTGTCATTGTTTTTATTTTGTTTGTTACCTTTTCACTTTAAATTCATTCTTTCTTAATGCTTTTCACCAGTTTATCTATTTTATTTACTTCATAGCAGCCTGGTGCTGCAATCATGTTGAGAAACTGCTCTAAGTCTATGAGCTCGGGAATGATAATTCTTATTTTGTTTTCATATCTACAACATTCACCAATTATATGTATCAGTGAGTTACTTTTTGAGCAATAGTGACAGTATTTTTCTTGAGGTTGTGTAAATCTAATTCCCTTTAAAATTATTCTCTTATTGTATGTATTCATCAGGCGTAACTCAGCAATTCATTTCTTTTTTGATAAGTTGAGATTAAGTTATATTGGTTATCCATATTTCTCAGGACCAGGGAGGAAAATATCAGTAAAGAAGTCGAGTTTTTTCTCTTAATTGCAACGCTGTTGACCAAGTACTGCCGATATTTCTCTAAGAGATTGTTTTTTTCTCGAAAAAGGACCTCTAGTGTCAGTCCATCCAATATTTCTGTTGCGTCAATTTTTTTGAAGAAGTTTGCATAGCCCAATTGTGATAGCAAGAGTGGTTCCTTTGGTTGCTGGCTAGTTGAAGAACTCTGCATTTAAGATATCTTTCACTTGGTGACTTAAGAGCTCTTTCAATAAAGCTTAATATTGATTTGAAAACTTTGTAACGTATACTTGGCATCACCATCTCGAGTTGTAGGGCATAACTTGGATTATTGAAGGACAAGTGCAACAAGTTACAAATGCATTTGTTCTGGTCCATACACTGAATGCTCCACACTGACGCGGCATAAAGAGCTACTGAAGATTCCAAAGATTCATATAGTTTGTTGCATGTCTGCCAGTTTACTACCTTGATTTTATTGATTATTGCTATCGCTTCAGGTATTGTGCATTTTGCCTTGGTGCTTAGCTCCTTTGATTCAGCTTTGAATGTTCAACTTTGGGAGAAAGTGTATTTATTTGCCAATTCAATTTTCTGTCCATTGTACATGAAAGGTTCGAGTTTTTTTAGAAGCTCATGTCCTCCTGTTTGAAAAACGACGATGTTGGTCTTATTTGTGTTTACGCACATACCATTGATCTCAAAGTATTTATGTAAGAGATTTAGTGTTTTTTTCATCTGGATTTAAGATTCTAACACAAAAACCATATCGTCAGCAAAAGCCAGCATGATTACATCCGTCCAATGATTAAGTGAGACTCTACTAATATTTTCTACTATGAGAATTTTTCTATGTCGCTTATGTAAAGAGCAAACAACAGCGGCGATAGTATCTCACCCTGTAGTACTCCTTCCGAAATGGGGCAGGTATAAGACATACCTTCCGATGTCTTTACTTGCAGTGTTGCCTTGCTGTACAAATTTGCTAATACGTTTATGATCTTTGAGCTTATTCCAAGTTTGAGCAGTTTATTCCACAGCAGGTGGTGATAAATAGTATTTTTGATTCCTAGCTTTATTCTTTCTGATGTAGCTGATAACAAAAAGACAAATATTATCCATATATTCTCGGATCTAGGATATTATATTTATGTATATATAATATATGTAAATATCCAAAAAGCCGTGGATCACGGATGATATTGTAAACTTAATCAACAAAAAAGAAAAAATCTACAAAATATATATTAAAAAATAATACTAGTATCAACCCTAAAAAAATGTATAATGACATAGCTAAAAAAATTTCTAAAAAGATTGTAGACAGTAAAGAAAAGTATGAAAAACAATCAATTGAAAAATTTAAGAATAACACAAACAAATCTGGGAATTCGTTAGTGATAAATTAAAAGGTAAAAAAGATAAAAAGCACATCACAGTGGATAAAATTGTTAATCAAGAGAATGATAGTATAATTACTGAACCGCGTGAAATAGCAAACTATCTTAATGAGTATTTCTGTGGCGTTGGGGGGAAGCTGGCTAGAAAGTGTCGTAGAGGTTGTAGAGATGGTTATATGGCCAATCAGAGAATGCAAAACTCTATATTTTTGCATCCAGTAACATTTAATGAATTAAAACAGAAAATAGCTACTTTGAAAAATAAAAATGGTGGAATTGACGGTATACACTCATCTATAATTAAAACGTTAAGTAATAATATCTTTTTCATTAACTGCCTTTTATATCTTATAAGTACTAGTTTTACCAGCGGCATTTGCCCTACTCATTTTAAATTGACGGAAATAGTTCCTGTGCATAAAGGCGGTGATACCAAAACACCATGTAACTATAGACCGATCTCTCTGATTTCTAATTTGGCGAAGGTATATGAGGGGCTGTTTCATGGTAGAATTGTAACGTTTCTGAATAACAATAATTTGCTACATGGAAATCAGTTTGGTTTTAGAAAAGGAATAGGAACTAAGGACGCCATTGCATATTTCACAAATGTTTTATATCAAAAATTACAAAATAGTACCCCATCCGCAGCGGTTTTCCTGGACCTGGCGAAGGCTTTTGACACCGTCGACCACAAGATACTCTTTCAAAAATTATATAATATTGGAATAAGGGGCCATATGTATGATATCGTAAACAACGAACAAAAATTAATGGAATAATGAGTAATCTTAGCTCAATTAACATTGGAGTGCCGCAGGGCACTATTCTTGGCCCTCTCCTCTTTTTGTTTTATATTAATGCTATTTTCCAACTTGCAAATAATGACAGCGAATTAATTGTTTTTTATGCGGATGACACTGTTTTGCTGTGCAGTGCTGATACGTGGGGTTCGGTTCAATTGAAACTGCAAAACTTATTGTCTACAGTGAAAGTTTGGCTTGATTTAAACATTTTATCTTTGAATATCAGTAAAATTCATTGTATAACTTTTGGCAACTATAGTGACAGCATACCTACACAATTTATAATCAAATTTGAAACTGGGAGGGTTTCTGTTGTTGACGGTGTTAGGTACCTTGGTGTGATAATAGACCAGCATTTGCGCTGGGAAAAAGAATTGCTAACTAGAATAAAAAAACTTAAATATACGGTCTTTGTTTTGGTAAAACTTAAGAAGGTATTATCCATGAAAAACCTACTAACTATTATGTATGGTATATATTACAGTGTAGTTACGTATGGTATAATATCATGGGGCTCTGCTGCTTCTGGTCACATTAGAAATTTGCTGTCTATTCACAATAAAGTAGAAAAAATACTGAAAGAGGATAACTCTGTAAAATTACCGCTAGACATAAGGAAAAAGTATATACTTGAAAGCTTATTTTTACACTATCCTATGTTATGCAAAGAGTTCTTAAATAGCACAAAAAAACAAGATTTAAAAGTCTAGTATTACCAAACATTAATAAAGAGATGGGCAAAAGATCACATTTGTATTGTGCATATATCTACCTTAATAAATTGCCAAATAATTTAAAGTCAATCACTAATAAAAAAAATAAAAATTTTTTGAAAGAAGCCTCAAAAATTGTTGAATACATGTCTTAGGGGTAAAAATAAAATGTAAAAAAAACTGGAAGAAAAAAAATATAGAGGAAAGACATGAAGGTGTGCGGAAGGCCGGAGGAATGTTGATGGAGAGAATAAAGTATTTGGACTGGTGTCGGTTAGCTTTAGTTTCTTAGTTTTTTGTAGTTAGGTATGTATAGGTAATTTTAAGTGTGGGTTTTGATTGTTTTGATTTATTGAGCCAGACTGCGGACAGACATTTGTGTCTGCAGCGGTATGCTGATAGAATGTGTAAATCTGCTTGTGTTACTTTCTGAAATAAAAAAAATAATAAATAAAAATGTAGTATTAGGAATACTGGTTCATCAAAAAACAAAACAAGTCAAAAAAGTTGTACACATTGCAAACATGTTGTCATTCTATCGTTCAAAGATACTTTAAGAATTCAGAATACAAGAGCTCAAGAGCAAATACAGTTATACATTGAAAACGATAGCGTAATTATTCAAAAGTAATTAGTCTCTAATCGATCTCCTCAATTTAATATTGATATATTAGAAGTTAAAACCAAAAAGAATGTGTTTTGTATTGAAATGCATGAAATACGGATGGAGCCAAATTTGATGAAAAATTTTCCGAGATTTCATATTCTTAGTGGATGCACAACTGTAAGTCAATTGTTGAGAAATATATCCCAAAAATAGAATTATTAGATAATATAAGAACTCCTAAGTTACGGGATATATTTTTCTACAAAATGCTTCGCTTTATGATTAAATTATCTACTACCCAAAAGGTAAAGAACATTAATCACGTGCGAAGTATAAGATTATCAACAAGTTACCACCTACTGAAGACAGTCTACGACAACATTTCTTAAGGGTAAACTATCATACCAATATGTGGCTTAATAGCCCAATTCAGTTCCATACCTATTCGAGGTATCAGAAAAACGATGGAATCTTGAAGAGAATAAGTTAATATATACTTGCCACAAAACCCTTTACGTCCGGAAAAAAGTCGCTTTCAGGCACATGTAAGCGTAAGAATAGTATTACAATTTAATAATATGTATTAGAAATAAACCTTGTTTTTTTTTGTTTTTACATTGCGCAGGACTTCAATGTTTCTGCAAAAAGAAGAATTTAGTTTGTATTGGATCTGAATCCTGCAAATATTTGGAACAGTCACCTGCAATAATACCAAAAAGCACGTTTTAGAAAAAAATGTTTTTTGACAGAGGTGGAGATTTGATTAAGCGTTTTATAATAATTATTTTTCATTTACAGGTTATTATAACATTTTTGTTAAAATAAATGTATTTGAAATGCAACTAAGATATGTATTTAACATTCAGCTCATTCATTTTCTCTCATCTTCGCTTTCTCGATTGTTGTGTCCGAAATTAAAGAATAAAAGAGAACGCTCCTTTGACACTACTTATTTAATAGATAGTCAAATTCAACTTATAATATTATCTCGATTGCGTAAGACCTATTAAAACAATTTTTTTGGTAATTCTTTTTTTATATTTTCCAAACACTACGAAAACTAAACGTCGCACTTCCGGGCCTTCTCCTTTGCTAAGTGTGAAAGAGGGATTTAAAAAAAGCTCTTTCGACATGATTTACATAATAATTAAATAATTTTTCAAACCCCAATATTATCTTGAAGCCGTAAGTGTTAAGAAAAATATTGTTGTTTGGTAAATTTTTTCCCCTATTTAAATATACGATTTTATCGCTGATCGCCGTTCATGCGTTTTTTCGCTTTTTTTGGTTATGTACAATGTTTTAGAGTTAGAACGAAGCGTTCTTTTGGACGTTATGAAGTTGTCTATGAATGAATGGGTGTATTTATGAATCGCGATGTGGGTATTATCGTGGGTATGACGGTATGAATGATAATCGACTGAAGACAAAGGATATCGCGAGAACCCACCGGATACTGGTCAATGTGCTCAATGGACAGCTTCCGCTGCCGTTTTTGTCAATGAGACACACACACACGGCCTCCTGTGATGCGATAATGACCCGCGTCATCGCACGTGAATTGTTTCCGTGGCGACGGTACATACATAACAATTGCTCAAAAGTGCAACCATTGTTTAGGCGGTCGCTTCAAATTTATTGTCGATCACAAAAATTAGAAATTTTGATTTTTTTCGTCACCTCACTAATACTGATTAATACGAGTTTTTAATTTGGGAGTAAAAATCAACAAAAAAAAATAATGAATTACTTGATAAGCGGTGATGTATAGCGTTATCTCCCAAAGATAACGCCTGTAAAAGAACCAGTTAGATGCGTTAGTATTTGTTTTGAATGCATTTAATCTAAATATACAAATTTAGAGACTTGACTTCCCGAAAAATGTATTATTTAACCATCTGAATGTCATCTATAATATTATTCATGCTGTCTCCGATTAAAAACTTTACACGAGGCCTGATTTGATCTACTACCAGAAAACTATCTAGCTATTTGAATTTTTTTCTCGTGTATTTCTTAGAAAACGGCAATATTTTCAAATTTTGAATGAAGTTGATCTCAATTTCTTTATTTTAAAAGGATCACCCTCTATTTTTTTTTTTTTTGTAATGGTCATTCAATTTTATTATGAGTCTGTCAATACGGCCATGCCTCGATATTGCACCATTTTTGAGAAAAAGTTATTTTCTCTTAAACATGAAAAATCCTCATCGAGTAAAACAATCACAACTTCTAATGAGATGTGTCAGTAAGTCAATTACAGTTATCCTTCGAAGACTTCAATCTAATATCCTGAGGGCAGTCACAGATGCACCATGGTACGTATCGATACACTTCATACCGACCTTAGTAGTAGAAGAACGAAGCGAAAAATCATCACCAAAGGCTGCAAAAACATCCCAACCCACTCTTACAACCACTTCTGCACAGTGGCGGCTCGTGGTTAAATTAGATGGAAGGGCAACCCCTAGGGCAAACGTATAAGTGACTAATAACAATTAATACTCTAGTGAACTATATTTGATAGTTATTAATTTATATTTTACTATCAATTTTAGTAAGTTTCCATATCACATTTGAAGTACTACTATCAATCCGTTGACCTATAAAGGCGGTCTCGTCAAAAAACTCGAAAAGTATTCTTATATCTTGGCCCATAGTATTTCGGTTTTTTTTAGTTGAAAAGCAACGTTCGCTTTCAGCTGTTGTCATCGGGATTGTACAGATAATTTTTAACAATTCACATAAATAATTTTTTTGGTTATTGTCTAAAAGAAATTGAAGAATGTGAAGAGCTGGATTGGCTTGACGAAATTCTTCCCTTCTATATATGGTTATTATTTGTGTTCGTTGGGGTGATCTAAAAAAAAATGTTGAAAAAGCAGAAACATTTGCAAAAAATACTCCAACTTGCTTACTTTGAGTGGCTGCTCTTTTTAGAATTAAATTTAATTGATAAGCATAACAATGAAATGGCTCTCTTGTAAACTGAACTGACTCTGGCTTGTACTCCATTATTTCGGCCACTCATAACAGCAGCTCCACCATAACTTTGAGCTATTAGCTTTTCAGGAGATTTGCTTATATTAATTTTCTTCAATTTAGCAAAAATTACTTTACTTTGTAACATTAAAACTTTATATGTTTTCGTTATTTGGCAAACGGCAGCCTTTATAGTGAAGAGCGGTGCGTGGGTCCACGAGATCTTTAACTTAAGTAATAGTTAGAAACAAAGGAACAAAAAAAGAAGAAACAAAAGCAAGAGAAACAAATAAAGAGGGCGCCACCAATTTTGATTTTAAATTTAGTAATTTATCCACCGAAAATTGGAGACAGTGGAATTAAAAATAATGAAGCGAAGATTATAAAATTTTAATAAAGCAAAATAGAACTTGAATTTAAAATAAATAAATAAATCGGACAGCTTGATCTTGGCAGTTGTAATATGCATATCACTGTGGCTTCACAGTTATTATATTTAACTTAATTAAAACTCGAAAGACGCGGAAAAAGATTAAAACAAATGGAGGACTTAGCTGGTATGGACTCTATGGACGGTATCCTGGACTCGCTTGGTGTGATGGTGAAAAATTGGCTTCAACCAGCAAATAATCCTGGATTTGATGACGGAAGGGTAGTAAGGAACAAAGAAAAGAAAATAAGAAATTTACGTAGGAAAGAAAGAAATAAGAGAAACCCTGAAGTAGCCATTGTTAACATTATATCCGGAAGCGAAGAAAGTACATACTTCGTGTGTTGAGGGTATTTTTTAACTCGAAAATTTGTGATTTTCTTAATTAACGAAATCGATAGATTTGGGCGAGTTGCCGGATGGTGTCTGAGTCGTAATATCACTCTATTAAAAATCGAAATTCAACCACCAACACTCGACGCTCGATTTGCCTGTACTGATAAGCTCTAAATCCAATTAGGAAAACCAAAATTCCCCAAATCTGGCCAGGTCCCCACAAACATAGTGCTGTTACAATTGGGTATGTCAACAATTAGCATCTCAGTATCCCTTCCTCTTCCTTTTCTTTTTTTGAGACGAAGAAACATTTAAGAACAATTTACAGAACAAGAAGAGGGAAATTTGTATCTACGGTAGCATCACACATTGTTTTTAGTCTTTTTTCAATAAAGTACAAAATCAGTCAGTAACGGTTTTTTTAAACGTTACAACTTATGTCATCAATAAACATACACAACAATAAAATGAATTGCTGACATCACAACCACATAACCAATTTGCATTTTGGTATATATCTTACCACATTTCTGCCCTTTACCACATGTTGTCTTTGGATCTGAAAATTAGGCCGAAATGTACCCAACTCTTTTATTTTCTTAGGATCCTGGAAACTGAATCCCCCTAATCTTGCGGCGTTAATTGCTTAGAGAGTATTTATTGTTTCAATTAGAACACGAAATCACCCAGCAACTGCTGAATCTCAGTAAAACCAAAAAAACAAGAACGGTAGAGTAACGAAATTATTTCACAGCTGGATAAATTGCTAATACGCCACACCACACCACACTTGCGTATATTGTATTTAGTTTATAAGTAGATTGTTGTTGCCGAACTCTTTGAAACAACGGCGAAGTTTGAAAACGTTTGGGATTTGGGTTTAACAAATTACTCTATTGGCTTAGGCAAAATGAATCTGGCCCCTTCTCAACGCGGTTGCTAGCGTTTTTTAAAGCACTCTCGATGTTTCACGCAATGTGGCAAAGCACGGAAGGCAACGCCAAGCTAGGTGGCAGCGCACAGCGTTCAGTTTGGAAGCGGGAAACTTGAAATAGAAGCAAGTAATATATCTGATGGTCTGTATAAATTTTTCGCTTGTGTTTAATACATTCTCTATTTTTTTGGGGAGCTTTGGGAGAGCATTCACAGACGCTCTAAGAAATATAAGTCCTCGATGTAATATTATTAATACTTTCTCTATGGAAATACATTCACTAGAAAAATTATTTGTTCCAGAATACCCTTTTTCCATTTAAGTTTTCTTCTTGTTTATTTCTTGTATCACTTTCAATTTTATATTTAATTGTTTGAATAAAATTTCTAAAACGTTTCCAAAAAAATGCAATTCATTATCAGCGCTCGCTCTAATAAATGTCTCCAATGAACTATGCCTGCAAGAAGGAGAGTTTGATGGTAAGTTGTCTATCAGTATTTATTTTGCCTCTTTTGTTGCTTAACTGTAATTTTGACCACTTGGTATCTGTAGAAAATTACGCTAGTAAATGGAAGGGCTTGATATTGAATTCCTATGTACTTCTGGTATACTTTGTATACAGGATTAGGTAAAAGTATAGAACCAAGCTTCTCCAGTTTTAACTATTAGACTTTTTTTTCTTAAATGAGAACATACTAATATTTTTATTTAACTTGACGTATCTAATTATTCTCCATATAAACGGATTTTTTTTTGCTTTAGGTTAAGGCGTTTATTTTTAAATAAAGAAAATTTGCATTCAAGCTGTCTTGACCTCCGACTTGGCTATGACGGTCGACTCAGTTTAGGGTTGAGGGTGCGTCCCAACACAATCGACAACACCATTAGTATGTGACATTTGGTGAAAATGGTTCCTGCAAATGTTACAGTCTAATGGCGTTTTCAACTGTGTATTATGTTCGGATGCATCCTCCAACCCCAAAGTTGGTGGAGCGTCATTTAACAAACAATTTTTTTTCTGAGTCTAACAAGTTAGAGAGAAGCTCAAATCCATACTTAATTCTTCTACAGTAATTTTTCACCTACACCAGTTAGAGCGATGATTTCTCAATGATTCCATTAATTATCGACAAGACCTTGAGATCACCTTGGAATTATGTCTGTATAAAGTTCTTGACTTGTTTTGATGACGATTCGCTCGATTACCGATACCGGCTCCGCGTTAATTCATCGTTCTTCCCTTATCCGGCAGTCGGCAGTGGTTGCTTACGATACGCCGATGCACATTCGGATGATGTGTATCTTTGGTTTTTATGTGAAAAGTTGCACAAAAACAGTTGTCGGCCATCGAAATGGTTCTGATACAGACACAAAATGGGAATATTTCGTCTGGACAGGGCGCCGATCTGACGATAACAAGTGACAAACGTGCTGCACCCAGCGCTCCCATGTTATGAATACAAATACGCGTTTTCATAACGCCGCCGACAGCCCACTCGTCATCACAGTTACCGGACGAAGGACGACCTCCACAAAGCCTTTCCAACATCATCCTTTCAGACACAGTTACGAAAATACGACGTTTCGTTTTTTTTTTTTTTTATTATTATAATAATCTCGCTTACTCGAGCAATTATCGCTGTAATTCAACTACCCTTACAAAAATTATCGATGTAATTTTAAATTTCTTTACTTTTTTTCTAAAGTCAACACATAAATTGACAAACTCATCTATTATAGCATTGTATATGGATTATCATACGCTTATAACTGCTAGACTGGACGGATTATTGCTGTAATTGCAGAGAAGGAAATGATCGGTGTTAGTTGAGTTACAATATGGAAAAATATGAAAATTATTACGTAATTCACTCGGCAAATTATCGCCGTAATTCGCACAACAAAATTTTCAATTTAAGTGACTTTAAGCGAGCTGTTTTTGAATAAGATTATCTGTTGAATAAATCATTATGTGATTTGTCTGGTGAAGCGATTATCGATGTAATATTGATCTGCATATTACTTTTTAGCAATTTTATCGCTCAATTTCTCTACCAGAAGTAGAGTTCTATTTTTTTAACTCAATAGCACGTGTTACTACATTAACAGTCTAGGCTACAAGTTATCGCCATATCTTCTTAAGCGGTAGAATTATCGATGTAATTTTGTCGGTTGTTGCTTTCCGATGGTAATTTAATTTGGTTCCTGCAAGGCCTCGGCTCCTGGCCAATAACACTCCGGTTAATTACAATTGTGTGGCCGATTTTGGAACAGAAGCGGTGAAACATCGATTCTTTTGTGTCGGTTAAGGTTGGATACAGATGAAGGGCTTCGTCACGGTCTTGGTCTTTCTCAAGTCGAGACACTACGTGCACGGCCCCGACGAGGGCCACCTGTCGCAAGGCACGCGTCAACACCTGGTTTCGCTTCGTCTACGGACACGGGGAAACTTAATTATAGACAACTGCTGTTTTGGTCCCGACTACAGACACTACCCGTTTATCGTTTTTCGTTTTATTTTCTATAAAATTGACGAATTTTAATTGGACCTTTCAGCCCGAAGCGATGCGATTTACAGTTATGCGAAGATATTTGGTTGGACAGCTGAAGAGGAAAGTCTATTTATGAAGAATGAAAAAAAAGTGTTGGAAATTAAAGAAATTAAGACGGGACAAGTGGAGTAAATGCGAGTTTTTTTTTAAATAACATTATGTTATAGCAGACAGGTGATGGTAAAAATAAAAATAAAATTGTTTGATGGATTCAACAAGTACCAAATGATCGACTGGAGCAGGTGAAACAAGAAGTGGAATAACAAAGATTAATTATGTTATATAGCGACTTTTTTGACAATCGTATAAAATGCAAGTACACTCTAATTATATCCTGGCGTATTGACAAAATTTGCGATAATTTTAAAATAAAAATTGCCACATATAAATCTATACTAACGATATTTACTGACAAAGAGGATTCGCAAAGTAGAAGACTAGTAAGAAGACAAAAAGAAGAGCCAAAACTACCCGAGAAGAGGACCCTCTTAACCTTGAAACATATGAACTCTTTGCCATTCTTTTTTTTAATACTCATATTGTCAATGTCTCATTTCTTTACAGTCTTCTAAATTCATTTCTAATACGAAGTTTTATTGGTTTTACCCTTCTTCTACTTAATTTTTGTATTTTCAATATTTTCTTTTTTCTCATATTCTTTATTTTGTAGTATTTTCACATTTTACTCTAACTTATATTTTTCTATTAGCGTTTTGTTCCTCTTCCAAGTAATTACTTTCACGAAATTTACCATGATATGTTATTCCGAATCTTTATTCATATCCAACATTTTAATTTCTTTTATCATTTTTTTTACGCGGGCAATATTTGTTAAAATTTAACTACCACAGTTTTTTGTGTCATACTGGTTGCGTGCTGGTGTCGATTAAATACTCCAGAACGACGCTGATTAGCTGAAATATTTTCTAGAAATTGTTTTCTAATTTTTTTTATTTATCGGCATTATTTGCTTTTAATTAGTACTTTATGTTCCATACTTTAGAAATTTCTGTTCTAAAATTTTCTTTTTACATATTCGACCCCCTTGACTCACCTCAAAATTTTTATTGAATGGCTTCTCTTTTCTTTGCTTATTTCATTACTATTTCGTTTTTTTTAAATCATTTTTTATGTTTTTTTCACTCTAGCAGAAAGAAACTCATAAGATCTTCGTTTCTGATATCTTTGTTTTTAGATTTTTTCTATTTTTGAACAAAGTCGTCTGCTTGATTATTATTTCCATATCTCGGTATTTTTTCTCCTATCCTATCCTAGTCTAGTTTTTTTTACAAATTTAATAATCTGTTGTTCGTTTTTATTTTTTCTTACTTTAGTCAGTTTTGCGTTTTCAACACTTCAACAAGCTTGTCTAACCTTTGTTTTTATAACTTCAGCCCTCTTGTTTAGGATTATTATTTATTATTCTTTTATTTCCTTAGAATATTTTTTTTTATAAAATTATATACTTTTGCCAGACATAAACTCACAGTTACTTTCATATTTCTGCTCCTTTTTGGCCTTGGTGTTAAATTATTTAACAGCTTATTTTTAACCCTAAGTTTCTTAATTTTTTTTATTGTACCAAAAAAATACATATTTATTTATATATATATAATTTTTTCATGATCATGTAATTTATTTTTAATATTAATTTTTTTCGGTTTTACGCTTTTCTCTATTTAAATTTTTATTTTCCATATTTCCTAAATAATTTTTTTTCATATCCTTTATTTTGCAGTATTTTTTCAACTTCCTCAAACTGAAATTTTTGTATTAGCGTTTTGTTGCTATTTCAAGTAATTACCTTCACGAAATTTACTATGATATGTTATTCCAAATTTTTATTCATATCCAACATTTTAATTTCTTTTATCATTTTTTTACGAGGGCAATATTTGTTAAAATTTGACAACCATAATTTTTTGTGTCATACTGGTGGCGTGCTGGTGTCGATTAAATACTCCAGAACGACGCTGATTAGCTGGAATATTTTCTAGAAATTGTTTTCTTAATTTTTTCATTTATCGGCATTATTTGCTTTTAATTAGTACTTTATGTTCCATACTTTAGAAATTTCTGTTCTAAATATTTTCTTTTTAAATATTTGACCCCCTTGACTCACCTCAAAATTTTCATTGGATGGCTTCTCTTTTCTTTGCTTATTATATTACCATTTCGTTTTTCTTAAATAATTTTCTATGTTTTTTTACTCCAGCAGAAAGAAACTCATAATTTCCTTGTTTCTGATATTTTTGTTTTAAGATTTTCTCTATTTTTGAACAAAGTTGTCTGCTTGATTATTATTTCCTTATCTCGGTATTTTTTTTCCTATCCTATCCTAGCCTAGTTTTTTTTTACAAATTTATTAATCTGTTCTTTGTTTTTATTTTTTCTTTCTTTAGTCAGTTTTGCGTGTTCAACACTTCAACAAGCTTGTCTAAACTTTGTTTTTATAACTTCAGCCCTCCTGTTTAGGATTATTTTTATTATTCTTTTATTTCCTTTGAATATTTTTTATTTTTTTATATCCTTTATTTTGTGGTATTTTCTCAATTTACTCAAACTGACATTTTTTTATTAGCGTCTTGCTTCTTTTTACACCAATTACCTTTTCAAAATTTCCTGCAATATGTTATTCCAATTTTTTATTTATATTCAACACTTTAATTTCTTTTAGAAACTTTCCTTTACGACAGCAATATGTGCTGTTAAATTAAATTAAAACTTAACAACTACAATACTTTCTTTTTGAGACTTTCACCTAATGTTCAGTATTTCTTTTTATAATCCTACGGTTATCTACATTAGCAAATTTTTGTCTTATTTTCTGTTGTTCTTTCAGGCCTTTCAGTTATATTGTTTAATAATTTGTTTTAAATATCTTCTTTGTTGGATTTTCGTTAGGGAAAAGCGAAGTAATATCGCGTAGGGGGGCAATAGGGCGCATACAATAGTAGAACTTGAGATCCAGACCGCACTTCTCACAACACCTCCTCATACGTCAAACCATCTTCAACCTCTCGATTTAACATTCTTTGGACTTCTGAAAAAAGATATTTTTGCTGTTTATAACTCTTACATGGTCCTGACTGCACACGAGAAGATCCCAATGTACGATGTAGCTCGTTTATTGAATCAAGTATACATAAAGGATTCTGAACTGCCGGGATATTCCCTTTCAATCCCGCTAAGTTTACAGAAGATGATTTTGAACCAGCTGAAAAATAGGGAGAATTAGTTTTGTGTGGTGTTGGACCAGAAGGAGAGTGAAGGAGTATCAATCTGCATTTTTCTTAGAAACCTTCAACATCACTAGCCGCTCCGGAATCGACAGCGTCAACATCCGAAGCTGCTCCTAAACCTTTGCCGTCGTGTTTATATGTTAAAGTTACAGAAATTGCTCCAATTCCAAAGAAAATAGTTAAAGCATCCACCTAAAAAACGACAGCAAAGAAACAAGTGCTTTAAATTTGGACTTCTACACTAATGAAGGCCACGCTTCTTAAAAAAAATCCGAAACGAGACCAGAAAAGTGTCCAAAACGAATGTAAGAGGAAAGTGAATGTAAATGAAAAACGACTGCAGAAACGGATCCATACAAAGAAAAAAAAGTGTTGAAAGAATTTATCCCTCCTTTGACCAAAGAGATATGCGGCGAATTTGAAAAAGATAACGAACTTTGGTACTGTTGTATCAAATGTGCAATATGGGCTCATTCAGAATGTTCTGGCTGGAAATCAGCTAACATTTATACATGCGATCGATGCAAAGAAAAAATCACAAAAGATATTGTTAAAAACGCAGTTTATTTTTACAGGAAGGACCTACCATAGTAGATCTACTTAATTACGAGAACAGCGTGTATAAAAGATTGCCTACTTAATACGTTCAGAATTTTGCATTTTTTTGTATTAACCCATTTTCTGGTCTCAAGTCACGTACATGGTATTGCCCAATCGAATGCGCAATTTTGCTTCACTGGGTGGAAAATAACACTCAAAGAAATAGTTTCCTAATTTTGGAAATTTCTACATACTCGGGGATTTTATTTAATAACCTATATGCCATCCTAAACTAAAGTTATTTGAAAAGGATTTACCAAATTGCCAGTATCATACTATAAATGCGAATTTAAAAAATAATTTTGCTTAGGTGCGTTGTATTACCCCGCTTTCCCCTATTTTTTTGCAGTTTCTGAAAATATTTATCCGTTGGTTTATTATTTTGATAATTTATTGTTTTTTAAAAAAAAATCTAGTTTATTATTATCATGCCATTATTCTTTATATTAGCTACATTTTCTAGTTTTATACTAATTTTTATCTTTATTGCCACTTTATTAATTTTCTCTTTATTTTTATTTTTTAAGATTATCCAATGCTGCTCCTTTTGTAATTTTCTGTATGTCTTTGATCTTTTATGCCCCTTAGTCATGTCATTGTCATTTTCAATAAATATCTTGTTCCTTTTTGTTAGATTTTTGCCAACTTGCTTGCCGTTTCTGAAAACGATTATCCATTTATTTACCGTCTTGGTAGTTTATTCTTTATTTCTATTTTTTCTGTAGTTTTTTATCGTGCTACAATTTTTTATACTGGTAATGATTTCCAGTTTCAACTGACTTTTGTCCTGATAGCCACTTTATTAATTTTTTCCTTATTCTTATTTTTTGTAAAGATTATTTTAATATTATCGTGCTTAAATTTTTTAATCTTTTTATGTTTCAAGCCTTTTAGTTATATGGGTTAATAGTTAATTTTCAATGAATCTTCGTCAATTTGCTTGCAGTTTCTGAAAATATTTATCTGTTTTTTATTATTTTGATAATTTATTGTTTTTTCCAATTTTTTCTAGTTTATTATTATCATGCCATTATTCTCTCTATTAGCTACATTTTATACTAATTGGTGTCTTCATTGTCACTTTATTAATTTTTTCTTTATTTTTATTTTCTAAGCTTATCCAAGGCTGTTCCTGTTGTAATTTTCTATATTTCTTTGATCTTCCATGCCCTTTAGTCATGTCATTTTCATTTTCAATAAATATCTTTTTCTTTGTTACATTTTTGCTAACTTGCTTGCCGTTTCTGAAAACGATTATTCATTTATTTACCGTCTTGATAACTTATTGTTTACTCCTATTTTTTTGTAGTTTTTTATTGTGCTACAATTTTTTATAATGGTAGTGTTTTCCAGTTTCAACTGATTTTTGTCCTGATAGCCACTTTATTAATTTTTTCTTTATTCTTATTTTCTGTAAAGATTATTTTAATATTATCGTGCTTAAATTTTCTCTTTTTTTTTTGAGTTTTCAAGCCTTTTAGTTATATGAGTTAATAGTTAATTTTCAATCAATCTTCGTCAATTTGCTTGCAGTTTCTGAAAATACTTATCTATTGGTTTATCATTTTGATAATTTATTGTTTTTTCTAATTTTTTCTAGTTTATTATTAACATGCTATTATTCTCTCTATTAGCTGCATTTTATACTAATTGTTGTCTTCATTGCCACTTTATTGATTTGTTCTTTATTTTTATTTTTTAAGATTATCCAATGCTGCTCCTGCTCTAATTTTCTGCATTTCTTTAATCTTTCATGCCCTTTAGTCATGTCATTGTCATTTTCAATAAATATCTTCTTCTTTGGTACATTTTTACCAACTTGCTTGCCGTTTCTGAAAACAATTATCCATTTATTTACCGTCTTGATAATTTATTTTTTATTTTTATTTTTTCTCTAGTTTTTTTATTGTGCTACAATTTTTTATATTGGTAATGTTTTCCAGTTTCAACTTATTTTTGTCCTGATTGCCACTTTATTAATTTTTTCCCGATTCTTATTTTCTGTAAAGATTATTTTAATATTATCCTGCTTAAACTTTTTCATTATTTTGGGTTTTCAAGTCCTTTGGTTATATGGGTTAATAGTTCATTTTCAATCAATCTCCGTCAATTTGCTTGCAGTTTCTGAAAATATTTATCTATTGGTTTATCATTTTGATAATTTATTGTTCTTTAAAAAAAACTAGTTTATTATTATCATGTCATTATTCTCTATATTAGCTACATTTTCTAGTTTTGTACTAATTTTTGTCTTCATTGCTACTCTACTAATTTTCTCTTTATTTTTATTTTTTAAGATTATCCAATGCTGCTCCTGTTCTAATTTTCTGCATTTCTTTAATCTTTCATGCCCTTTAGTCATGTCATTGTCATTTTTAATAAATAGCTTCTTCTTTGGTACATTTTTACCAACTTGCTTGCCGTTTCTGAAAACAATTATCCATTTATTTACCGTCTGGATAATTTAATTTTCATTTTTATTTTTCTCTAGTTTTTTATTGTGCTACAATTTTTTACTTGGTAATGTTTTCTAGTTTCAACTTATTTTTGTCCTGATTGCCACTTTATTAATTTTTTTCTTATTCTTATTTTCTGTAAAGATTATTTTAATATTATCCTGCTTAAATTTTCTCATTTTTTTGGGTTTTCAAGTCCTTTAGTTATATGGGTTAATAGTTCATTTTCAATCAATCTTTGTCAATTTGCTTATAGTTTCTGAAAATATTTATCTATTGGTTTATCATTTTGATAAATTATTGTTTCTTTACAAAAAAATTAGTTTATTATTATCATGTCATTATTCTCTATATTAGCTACATTTTCTAGTTTTATACTAATTTTTGTCTTCATTGCCACTCTATTAATTTTCTCTTTATTTTTATTTTTTTAAGATTATCCAATGCTGTTCCTGTTGTAATTTTCTGTATTTCTTTGATCTTTTATGCCCTTTAGTCATGTCATTGTCATTTTCAATAAATATCTTCTTCTTTCTTGTTAGATTTTTGCCAACTTGCTTGCCGTTTCTGAAACCGATTATCCATTTATTTACCGTCTTGATAATTTATTCTTTATTTCTATTTTTTCTGTAGTTTTTTATCGTGCTACAATTTTTTATACTGGTAATGATTTTCAGTTACAACTTATTTTTGTCCTGATCGCCACTCTATTAATTTTTTCCTTATTTTTATTTTCTGTAAAGATTATTTTAATATTGTCGTGCTTAAATTTCCACATTTTCTTTGAGTTTTCAAGCCTTTTAGTTATATTAGTTAATAGTTAATTTTCAATCAATCTTCGTCAATTTGCTTGCAGTTTCTGAAAATATTTATCTATTGGTTTATCATTTTGATAATTTATTGTTTTTCCCATTTTTTCTAGTTTATTATTATCATGCCATTATTCTCTCTATTAGCTACATTTTATACTAATTGTTGTCTTCATTGCCACTTCATTGATTTTCTCTTTATTTTTATTTTCTAAGATTATCCAATGCTGCTCCTGTGCTAATTTTCTGCATTTCTTTAATCTTTCATGCCCTTTAGTCATGTCATTGTCATTTTCAATACATATCTTCTTCTTTTTTGTTACATTTTTACCAACTTGCTTGCCGTTTAATAATAATTTAATAATAATTTATTCTTTATTTCTATTTTTCTGTAGTTTTTTCTTGTGATACAATTTTTTATACTGGTAATGTTTTCCAGTTTTAACTTATTTCTGTCCAGATTGCCACTTTGTTAATTTTCTCTTTATTCGTATTTTTTTTAAATCATCCTATATTATTTCTGTTTAAATTTTTTTTATACTTTTTAGATACACCCTATAGAAGCTTATTTTTAATATCGTTATTTTTATTAAATTTTTCTCAACGTAGGTGTTCTTTTTTAACATGCTATCTATTTATTTACTACTTTGATATTTCTTTTTTATATTTATAATTTTTCCTTAAATTAGTTGTGCATAACTTTTTTTACCACTTTATTTTCCTTTTTCATTTCTTTTTGCATAAATCTGTATTTATTCATTGTTTTCCTCAAAACGTTTATTACTTTTATTTTCATTCGTTTACTAATTTCTATTAATTTTTGCCTTTTTTAATATCATTTTGTTCCCGTTTCGAATGTAGCATTAATTTTTCATTTTTCCTCTGTTTATGACGTAGGTATGGGAGGTAATAATTTTCATATAAAATTCTTTAAATTAATTGAGAAAATAATCCCTTTGGGAAAAGGAAACTAAAATTCTTGCTAGTTGCACATCGATGATAATTGAAGATAGAGGAAAGAAATTAGCTAAAGAAGCGATAAGAAGGCAACTGAATTACTTTCGGGGACTTTCGTCAAGGTTCACTTGAAATTTTGATACTGTCCGATGTTCTTATTCTTAAATCTTAACACGAACCTGTAATTTGGCAAGAACATCAAACAGAAAGTTACAAAAGAAGAATTCGTATCGCCGATTAGTATTCACCCAGAAGTCACGAAACTTCGGTGAAACATCAGTATTCCGTCAAGGTATGAAATAATCGTTTCTCTGTAGTGTACCGCTGTCCCAAAACATCAGTAATTGCGGAATTTGTACCCATAAACGATGTCGCAGAGGGAGTCGCCGTTAACTCGATTGTTTTCTTGACGTGTCTTCAGAAATTTAACTTTTCGTTTGAGGTTGTTATTTGGCAATTTCCTAAAAAATCGACGGTCGTTGCACCTAATCTGGCGGCGTCATCTCGAAATGCATTTATGCAAATAGACGATTTCGATAGAAACGCAAAATGCACGTGTCTAGCTCAGGGCGAAAGCGTGCTAGCTCTCAAAGTCGTTCCGAGGTCCTTAATAAGAGGTAATCGTGCAGAATGCACTTAGAAACCCGAAATTCGGGGCTGTAATTGCTTTCCGAATAATAAGAAAACGAGTATGCAACGGCGCACGAAATAATAAGATCGCGTTCCTTTAATGCCCTGGCCGTTTAAAAACATTCCGAACATCCTTTAAATTATAATTTCCTAATTACACACGGGTTGTTTTTTGCGAGGTTTTTTAAAAACTATAATCGTGCCGGACTTAACAACAGTCATGATCGCCGTGCGTCAAATATTAGAAGGCCCCGGTTAAATAAACGCGAGCACCTTGCCGGAATTTTCGATAGGTAGCCGGCTGTTTCTTGCAGACTTCGGAATGTGTACAATTACAGTTACAATTCTGAATAAAAATGTCTGTTGGGCATTATCAAAAAATTTCAATAGTATTTACAGGACGCGCCATCGTTTATTCAAGGCGTCGTCGTCTCTCATGAAAAATAGAATTGAAACTTGAACAAATGTTTACGGCGTATCAATAAATTATCGAGAGAATGCTGAATGGGCGATGACGGCTTGTCACTCGTTGTGGTCCCGATTATCCCTTTTTATTTCAATGTAAACATGCATTGTTGTCCGTTTTCACGAGCTTTTCTCCCACGTACTTAAAACTTGATCAATCCAATAAAAACGCTCAACAGCTAGCTACACCCAAACCCTAAAAACACTTTGTTTCGTCAAAACTCGTTCCGACTCTTCACCACCTCTATTTGTTAATTAACGCGATGCTTAACATAACTTCTAAATTATTATTTACAGCTCCTACAGCTTCGCCACAATCACAAATTTTGTTTGAAATTATACAGAAGTCGCAAGGGCTCAAATCTGGGGAGTAGAGTTGATACGGGAGCAATTGCAAACAAAATTTTTGTTTTATGGGGATTACAACTTGGTGTTGAGGGAAGTAAAAATTTGATCGAATTGACCCATGATTCGGTTAACTCTACAAAATTTTCTTTTGGTTGCTTCTCCTCGGAAGGACAAGGCAAACCGCGTATTAAAAAACAATGTGGTACCTGGGCCGGAGGTAGTGAAAATTAAGTAGAATCATTTGGCAGTCATCTGGAGAAAATGTTTCAACCACATGTCCTTTAAAAAGAAAAGGAATAGAAGAAATTATCCTAAAGGATAAAGAAGTTATAAATCTAAAAATTCTTTCGGATTCAACTTGATAGCAGGAGAAATATTAAAACAACTGTCAAGAAAAGCTTATCTATCGAACTAATGACGAGGCTCAAATATGTTTCTTTACTTTGAGAAGTTATGGTGCTAAAACAATCTCATGTAGCTTCCTTTTAAGACAGGAATAATATTGGATAATGTTTAAAAAAGAAATAAGCAAAAAATTAACAAAGTTGCAGTCGAGACAAAAACTAGCGTGAAACTACCGAATGTTGGTAATATAATAAAATTGTAGTGTAATAAAAAAACTAGAGAAAATGAGAATAAAAATTAATTATCAAAATGGTAGATAAATAGATAAATGTTTGTAAAAGCTGTAAGAGCACTGACGAAAATGTAATAAAAACCAGATATTGGAAACGAACTATTAAACGATATGACTGAATGGATCGAAAGACCGAAGAGCCGCAAAAATTGAAAGAACAGTATCGAAAAATGTTAATAAAAATAAAATAAAGGGATAATGAACATTAATGGCCGATCTTACCGACACAACTTAAAAGCTAAGCATAGCTTAAATTGTTAAGTACTGCTTAACGGGCTGCACCGGTACTTCAAATGCGAACTTAGTCGATTTCGGCGACTTAAACTTCAACTTAACCTTGAAATCGACTAAAATGAAGTAGAATTTGCAGAAATTGTAAATGATGGACAATTAAATGAAATCGTCGATGATGCCATACAACCAAATAACGATGGCCTTAGCTTCAGACGAGATTTAATCTACAATTATTTTACATAATATTATTTTGTTACCATACATTGTAATATGCATAATACCCTATTTACTAATTGAACTGAATGTAAATCAATATGATCTCTGAAGTAGGAATAAAATGTGATCATCTAAACAGAAGAGAAACAAGAGAAATTATTATCTAATTTAGATGTAATGAGATATGAATATTTACAAAATAAATATAAAGAAATAAAAATATTTAAATTATTGGTAATAAGAACAAACGAACTTCAATATTAAACAAAGTTGATAGCGAACCTTAGCCGGAGATAGATGTACTTTAGATAGTCTTTTCGATAAATAGTAGATAAGAAAAACGCGATAACAACCGGTCATTGAAGATACGGTGAAAGAGAAAAAAAGAACCCTTCGGGGAACCTTATCGGTTTTGACAAAAACGGACAATCGACCCATCAACAGGACAACATCATACAGGTGGTCCCGATAATGAACCACCAAATTCCACAAATGAATATACTCCTATCTCAACCAAATTTTACAACTTCAAGTACGAAAATGTCACAAATCCAAATATTTCCTAGCCAGCCTATACAGTCTACTATGTATAAACAGGCCTCTGTTCAACCGAATCAGAAGCAGTATAAACAAATGCATCAACAACAAGGAAATCATCAGTCAACTCTAAGAATGATATCTACTAGTGATGACGAGCTCGATAACACAAATAAAGATAATCTCTGGCAGCAAGTAGTGAGAAGTGTTAAAAGAAAAAAATCGACCATTGATAAGGACATAACTGCAAGCAATAAGTATTGCGCCTTGCACATCTAGAGCCAGAAACCTCAACTAGCAAAGACAAAAATGATGAAAAGATAATGAAACCACCACCAATTTTTGTACACGGAGTGACACATTATAGAAACATAATTACTAAAATAAGTGAAGCACTAGAAACAAAGCAATACGCTACCAAAACCTTAGCAGAGAATAGTATAAAAATCAACATCACTTCCCCAGATGATTATAGAAAATTAGCAAAATTCATGAGAGAAGAAAACATAATACACCATACATATCAACCAAGAGCGGAAAGGACCTACAGATTAGTAACTAAACACTTACACCGCAGTTTAGATACAGAGGGTATCAAAGAAGAACTACAAAATAAAGGACATCAAGTCCGAAATATAACCAACATAAGACAAAAAAATCAAGGATTCATTAAACATGCTCTTCGAGGATCTGGAACGGGCGAATAATAACAATTAAGTATACCAAATAAAAGAACTACAGAACAGAGTTGTAGAAGTTGAACCACCTAGAAAAGACAATAGTATTGCACAGTGTATGAGATGTCAAATGTATGGTCACACAAAGTCCTACTGCAACCGACCTTCCTTGTGTGTGAAATGTGGAGGATCACACGAATACAGATCCTGCAAAAAAGGAGAGAAATGCTCGCAACATGTGCTTTATGTGGAGGTCCACACCCTGCTAATTACAGAGGATGTGAGTACTATCATAAAAATAACAAATAAATCGAACATACAACCGCCACAAATAAAGCAAATACAAAATGTTATCCAGCCAAATCAAACAATGACTGTACATCCCTCTTACAGTTATGCAAATGCAGTAAAAATCGCTGAAAATCAGACCACACAGAATGGAGAAAGTATCAGCAACGTGTTAAGTAAATTCGTTGAAGAATTCAATGGAATGTTTAACCAAATTATTCAACAAAATAGCATGATTTTGAATATGCTGACTATGCTAATATCTAAACTAAATGAACGTCTAAGTTTCTTAGGATAGCGCAATGGAATGCGAATGGAATAGCTCAACATAGAGAAGAAATAAAAGTATTTTTGAATCAAAACCAAATTGATATTTTATTAATAAGTGAAACTCACTTCACAAGTAAATCATACTTTAAAATAGCTTACTATACCCTGTATCATACAAATCACCCAGATAATACTGCTCATGCCGGAGCAGGAATATTAATAAAATCAACGATCAAGTATTATGCGGTACTAAAGTATGAAGAAAATCAACTCCAGGCTACCTCCATTAAAGTTAAAGCAATGCCATATGATCTAACAGTCTCCGTTGTGTACTGTTCTCCGCGACATAACATGAAAAGAGGAGACTTTCAAGATTTCTTCCATACACTAGGATCGAAATTTATAGCAGGAGGAGACTACAACAGTAAACATTCACTTGAGGCTCCAGAATCATCACAACCAAAGGTAGAGACCTATTAAATCTATTACAAGAAAGAAATTACTTATTTGTGTTTACCGACACCCCGAAATATTGACCGAGTGACTCTAACAAACAACCAGACTTGTTGGATTTCTTTGTGGCTAGTAGTATAGCGTCAAACTACACAGATCTAGTCCCCAGTTATGACATATCTTCAGTATCAAGATCTTCTTGGATTAGCAGGCAGTCATTTGTCGATTTAACTTCTGAGAAAATTTTTACATCATCCGCATACATTAGATTTAGACATTTAAGTTTATCAGCAAGGTCGTTGATGAATAATAAAAAGAGAAGTGGGCCTAAATTTGAGCCTTGCGGAACACCTGAGCTTGCATGAAACAGAGATGAGTTAAAGCTGACGGTCAGACAGATATGATGAAAACAATGAAAGAAGATTGTTAGAGAACCCAAATGATTCTGTTTGTTTATTAAAACAGTGTGATTAAGCTTATCAAAAGCTTTGAAAAAATCGGTGTATATTACATCCACCTGTCCGCCGTTGTCCAGAGTTTCGGAGACATATTGGGTAATAGATATTAAGTTGGATGATGTAGACCTATTTTTTAAAAAGCCGTGTTGGTTAGGTGTGATATAGTTTTGTATTAGAGGGTAGATACGGTTGAATAAACACATTTCAAATACTTTGGAAAAATTTTGTAGAATTGAGATTGGTCGATAATTGGTGACCAGAGAGAGATTTCCGGTCTTGAATATGGGACACACCAAACATGTTTTCCATATGTTAGGAAAGACATGATAATTTTAATATAAGATTAAAGATAATTTTTAGTGGTTCCACAAAAATTTAGGAACAGTCTCTTATAAGAAAGCTAGGAATCTGATCATTGCCAGAGGTCTTCTTGATCGGTAATTTGTTTAGTTCTTTTAAAATGTTGTCGTCAGAAAATGAATCAATACTGAATGATGAAAAATATTCTGATTGCCGCTTAATATCTGAATAAAAAATAAATAAAGAAAAACAACTTAAACAATCTGGAGACTATGTGAGTCGACAATTTCCAGTTCTTTTTTATTTTCACAACTCTTAAGTGCCTTTGAACTCTCAGGATTATTCACTATTGCAGCGCTTGTGGTTTTTGTTTTCCTATCTCTATACAATGAGTTGATCTTATTGAACTTCTTCTCATGTAATGGCCGCCTCAAGTCTTGAGCTCTTCAATTACCTCAATTCCTATCACTTATAGGCTCTGCAGAATCTCCGGAATCTATGTAATGCACAGGGTGTGCTTCAGAAATTTTACATATTTTTGGAAGGACATTAATATCATCGCTTTTTTGGAAATTATAACTTGGATTATGCTTGTCCCTGGTATGTCGTTCTAGTTCTGTTGGTCTGAAGTAAATGACACTGTTGCTATCGAAAATACTTTGATGCCCAAAAACACTATGGTTGTAGGATACATATAAAGCGACATCCCGAAATGCAAGTGCGTATAACCTGAATTTTGATTGCCGCTCTATAGTTAGAAAAGCAACAACATTTAATCTAAGTAGTCGTTTTAAACCATCCGTGAGACGCCATCAAAATTTAGTCTAAAGTAAAACTTTGTTAAGTATTTATATAAAGTATTCTCAGTGAGATCGGCCATAAATGAGCAATCAGGACAAAGACTTGTGTGAAACTAGAAAACTTTGCTGATATAGTAGCATATTAAAGAAAACTAGAGAAAAAATCAAAGAGTGTGAATGAATGGAGGATAATGTAATAAAGACGAAAATATTGAAAATAAATTATTAAATGATGTAACTAAAAGCCGTGAGGACCAAATGGATTCAGTAAATTTAAACAGGATTAATGTTGGGAAATCTTAAAAAAGGCGAGTATCTACAAACAAAGAATTAATAAAGTGGTGATCAGGACAACAATTAGTGTTAAAGTTGCTAATGTAAAGTATATTAGCATAATGAAAACAACTAGAGAAAAAATCAAAAAGTGCAAATTAATTGATGAAAATATAATAAAGAAGAAGATGTTGAACACAACTATGAAACAATATAACTGAAAGTGGTGGAGACCCAAAGGATTCAGAAAATTTAAACACAGGAGTAATATTAGACGTTCTTAAATAGAATAAAAATAGAAAGAAGATTTACAAACTGACAATTGGGACCAAAATTATTGTGCAACTAAAAAATGTAGCTGATGTAAAGAATAATATTAGAATTAGAGAAAAAATTGTTTAGAATTGGTAAATGAATAGAATTTTGGTTTGTTTTTTCGGAAAGGATTCTTCTTTGAATTAATTTTAAAAGTGTGATCTAAGAATTATTATCTTTAATACTTGCGGCAGCGCGGTAACTTAATCAGAATTGCTAAATTCGAAACGGTAACAAAATAAGATTAGCGAATAGCGAAAATTAATGAAAATATGTAAATGAATAAGAATCAAGTAATATAAATTTTGAAGGAGAAACAAGACGTAAAAAATAATAAGAATGAATAAATAAGGAATTAAGCAATAAGAAAAACGGACAGGAAAATAAAATAAAATTAAAAATATATGTAAAACTAGCAAATCAAGGGATAAATTCTTAGCGCGAATATTCCCAACTTATTTAATTGCGTGTAAAAAATAAGAATATAAAAAAATACGCACATGGTCAGGCATTTAGAAGTTTTACAAAAAAAAATACGTTCAAGTACTCCACTGAAAGGTACGAAAATCCAGGAGAACGTAAAAAATTTAAAGGAAATCAAAATAGATTAATATTTTAAAAATAATTTTGATGGAAATATTAAGAAAGTGGCAATTAAGATAAAAATTAGTATGAAACTAAAAGAGGCAATAGGATAATGCAAAAAAGAAATGTGAATAAACAGTGAAATATCAAAATGCTTAATGTTTTCAAGAACTGTAATCGGAATGACGAAGTAATAAAAAATTAGGTAATACTGTAACTGAAAGACCTGATATTCCAAACACTCGCAAGAAATTTAAAGAGGCTACTTGCACTAAGTTGAAAATCGCATAAAGTTATATATAGTCGACGCCAATTTGAAAAATAATCTGTTTTCTTGCCCCGGACATTAATTATTAAATAAATAAAATTAGCAGTTATTTGAAATTGATCACGTGACCCAGAGCGCGCTGTGATTGGCAGTGATAAATGACGTCAGCCATCAAAGCATCTCTCCGAGTCATCCAATTGGCTATTTATAAGCCATTTATTTTCCAAGCAAATTAAATTATTTTTCCCAGTTTTCTCCGTTTAGCAATTAATAAAAAGTGCATTGTAGTTTTCAGAAGTAAAAAATGACAGACGAAGAGTTTGTGAAAACCCAGTCAAATAATTTACTAAGAATTTGAATTTGTGGTATAAAGGTCAATAAGTAAGTAAACACCTTCACTTTATAAATTTCTCCTGTACAGCGACTTTTATGTACACGTCGTGTCTACGTAAAAGTGTCCAGTTTTACGCAAAAAAAAGTGCTTGCAAGTACTTCATTAGGAAATTGATTAAAAATCAAAAATGAAGGGAAAATTGACAAGCTAGCAATTAGGTAGAACTAGAAAATGCAGCTAATATAAATAATAATAACATAATAAAGAAAGACAAGCAAATTGACACAAATGCAATAAAGAAGAGGACATTAAAAATGAGCTATTAAACAATGTCACTGAAACGCCTGAAAGCCAAAGAGGTTTAGAAAATTTAAAGAAGAGTATTTGCACAATATTAAAATAAATTAAAAATAAACAGAAGATTAACAAAATTAGGACCAAAATTAATGAGGATCTGGAAAATGTTGGTAATATAAAAACTAATAGCATCAAAGGTAACTCAAGAAAAGAGAGTGAGCACAAAATAGGTTATTACACCCAAATTAGTCAAAAAGTTGTGCCTCAAAATATGCATTCAATTATAGCAGCGTTTTTACTTAAAATGAACGAACCACATTAACTGGAGCCATCACAAATTTTGTTGATTAATTGATGGTATTTCGTAATACACCTGGAGAATTGCAATTGTTTTACTAAAAGTAAATTTAATTAATTTTAGTTGCTAATAATAAAAATATAATTAAAAAAACTGCAAAATTTATGGAAAAGTTAATTATTGAATGAATTATTATGTAGTTACCGTTGCAAGTGTGGTAATGTCCTGTATAATTTTTTTAGAAATGTTGACTACTGTGCGGCTTTTTGTAATTTTTTTAATTAAAGACAATTATTTAAGAAATTTTTATTACTTCTTGTTACTCCAATCACCCCATATGCAAATAACCATGCTCCACTTTGTCTGAAACCTGAAATTAAGTGAGGACCAAGAACCAACTTAATGTCACCACTTATTCTAAAATAAGAAAGGGCCGTCAGCTAAATTCAGTCCAAAAAGTTCAAAATTTTCATGCCTTTCTGCTATTTAGTTTTCGTGATCCGGTCTCTTAATGGAAGTGAAAAAGAAAAACGATTAGTCGAAAATTTCTTGATGCAATTTTTTTGAGTTGGAATTAGAGGAACAAAATTGGGCAGCTCTTCTTAATGGAAGCCATTCAATTAAATCCAGCGCTTTTTTCAGACGTTCAACCGGTGCCTTTCATATTCATGCATTTTTAAAGGTTCTTAAATTTTCCGTACGGTTGCTCTAGAGGTTATTTCGATCGCGTGGCGTGACTGGCATAAGAATCGCTACTGGCGCAATTCTCTAAAGGTATCCACAAATCGCACAATTTGTTCGCATATCACACCTAAATAAATTAAAAATAAACTCAAAACTAATCTTGTTCAAAATTACGGTTTTTATCAACCTTAGCAAATATTAAAAACATAAAAAATAAAAACGTCGATTATTTGACAGTTGTGAAATATTCAGGAACACCAGCAACAATAATAACAAAGACAGTTCCGGTAGTCAACACAGATGTTTCTTTTTCAATAACACTTTCTCTTCTTCCTGAAAGCGTTACATTGTTACACAAAAATCGAGAACTAAAATCAATTTATGAACAATATAGGGTCGATCTTCGACCTCTGAGGAAGCTTTAATCGACTTGGTGCGAACTTGTATGGCGAGCTTAAGGTCGGCTGGCACAATTAAAGAGACAGCAGTGCGAGGAGCATCGGTAGGTCTAGATGGTCGGTTGTGTTTTAAATTATAGCGCACTTTCGGTGGCGGGCGCGTTTTTATAGGGAGGACGGAGAGCACCTGCCGCATCTTGTTACTCTTCTTACAGTCTCTTCCCCTAAACCCCCTTCTCATCACCGTTTCATCTGATAACGTACTCCGATTCTGATCACGACCACACCACAATCGATTAGCATTCTTCACATACTGACATGTACCTTCTGCGGATTATCTGCACTCAATTACCTTATCACGATGCCACTTACGAGGGTCAATCGAAGACAAAACGCTATCGGTCAATTGGACGCAAATCCGGAAAGTTTGATAACTCTACCTAGTCGTCTTCGATAACTAGCAAGTTTTTTATTTGCAGTTTGATTCGATCTTCCATTCTATTCAAGTGGTGGGATTCTTCTGTTGGCGTCATTTCGGAAGTGACCATTTCTAGAAGTAGTTCGATTTCATCTATGGTAGAGCTTTGATTTAACTAGCTACTTTTTCCATTTGCTATTAGTTTCGGTCTCTCATTGAATTCAGTTAAAATTCTCCTTCTGTTGACTTTATTTTTACAGTAATCTTACAAATTCTTACAAATGTGATTAATTTCGGTTTTTCCTTCAATGCATCTAGTTCATATAATTTTTATAGTGATCATCTCAAGACGCAGATAAACATCATCTATGGTGGATGTTGGATCTAAGTAGGTATTCTTTTACTTGGAGTTAATTTAATTTTTTGCTTTACCTCAGTTATCCTCTTTCTATTCATGTCATTTTTGTAGCGATGGTTTCTGGAAGTCTCGACTATGATAGGTTTTCAATTTAGTTAGCAATTTTTTTCATTTACAGTTAGTTCCGTTCTTTGGTTCAATTTGGCTGTGATATTCTTTTTTTATTGGGGTCATTGTTATTGCGATTATTTTCATAGCTCCCGTCTATGGGTAGATCTTTCATCTAACTTGTTGATTTCTCTATTTGCTATTAGTTTTCTTACATTCAATTCAACTAATATCCTTCTTTAGTTGACGTCATCCTCTTTTTGGTTGTGTCATTTTTGTAGCCATGGTTTCTGGAAGTAGTTATATCTCATCTATGGTAGATCTTCATATAGCTAGCCATTTTTTTCTATTTTTGATTAATTTTGGTCTCTTATTCAATTAAGCTGGTATGCTTCCTTTATAGGTATCATTCTTATAATGATCGTTTCTAGAAGTAGTTAGATTGTCTATGGTACATTTTCTATTTTACTAACTATTTTTTCTATTTGGAGTTATTTCAGTCTCTCATTCAATTCATCTGGTGTTCTTCTTTTGTGGGCGTCAATTTCATAATGATAATTTCTAGAAGTAGTTATATCTCATCTATGGTAGACCTTCATATAGCTAGCCATTTTTTTCTATTTGTGATTAATTTTGGTCTCTCATTCAATTGAGCTGGTATGCTTCCTTTGTAGGTGTCATTTTTATAATGATCGTCTCTAGAAGCAGTTAGATTGTCTATGGTAGATTTTCAATTTTACTAACTATTTTTTCTATTTGGAGTTATTTCAGTCTCTCATTCAATTCATCTGGTGTTCTTCTTCTGTGGGCGTCAATTTCATAATGATAATTTCTTGAAGTAGTTATATCTCATCTATGGTAGATCTTCATATAGCTAGCCATTTTTTTCTATTTGTGATTAATTTTGGTCTCTCATTCAATTAAGCTGGTATGCTTCGTTTGTAGGTATCATTCTTATAATCATCGTTTCTAGAAGTAGTTAGATTGTCTATGGTAGATTTTCAATTTTACTAACTATTTTTTTTATTTGAAATTATTTTAGTTTTTTATTCAATTCATCTGGTGTGCTTCTTCTGTGGGTGTTATTTTTATAATGATTGTCTTTAGAAGTAGGTAGATTGTCTATGGTAGATTTTCCATTTTACTAACTATTTTTTCTACTTGGAATTATTTTGCTCTCTCATTCAATTAATCTGGTATGCTTCCTTTGTAGGTGTCATTTTTATAATGATTATTTCTAGAAGTAGTTTGATTGTCTATGGTAGATTTTTAATTTTACTAACTATTTTTTCTATTTGGAATTAGTTGGGTCTCTCATTCAAGTCATCAGGTGTGCTTTTTCTGTGGGCGTCAATTTCATAATGATAATTTCTAGAAGTAGTTAGATCTCATCTATGGTAGATCTTCATATGGCTAGCTATTTTTTTGTATTTGTAATTGATTTTTATCTCTTATTTAATTAATCAAGTATCCTTCCTTTGTGGGTGTCATTTTTATAATGACCGTCTCTAAAAGTAGTTAAATTGTCTATGGTAGATTTTCAATTTTACTAACTTATTTTTCTACTTGGAATTAGTTCGGTCGCATTCAATTCATTTGGTATGCTGCTTCTGTGGGCGTTATTTCTGCAATGATCATTTCAATAAGTAGTTGGCTTTCATCAATGGTAATCTTCGATATAACTAGATGATTTCCACATATATGGTTTGTTTTGATCTGGAAGTAGTCATATCTCATCTGCTGTGATCTACAACCTAGCTAGCTGTTTTTCTCCATTTAAAATTTATTCATGGGTTTTCATTCAGTTCCATTATTCAATTGTAATTCTTTTTCTGTAGTGATCGTTTCTAGAAATAGTTCTACGATAGATCTTCAATGCAACTATTTTTCATTTGCAATTAGTTTTGGATTTCATTCAATTCTACTAGTATGCTTCTTCTGTTGGGGTAATTTAAGTTACGTCTACGGATTTTGGTCCTTTCTAGGACCCTTTATAGAATTGTTATTTGATTCTTAAGGAAATAATTAGTCGTTAACTGCATCATAATAAGGAAGTATGGAAATTATTGTTGGCACGATTAATTCCACCGTCACCCTCTTGGTTCCGGCGTTTCCAAAAACAACCAGCCAACTAACAAACATTTGCTAAACCCAAACCATATGTCGCGATTGTTTGGATAGGACGCGTGCCCTTTACGAACAGTTAACAGTCCTCCAAGAACAGACCTGAAGCAGGTGGTGGAAGACAAACAAAACCGCGATTTGCATACGTCGTCGCTGGATCCAAAAGGCCGGAAGCTCCATCCCCGTCGTCCTGTGCAGGAAGTCCCTTATTGAGTTTCAGCACACGCCGATATGATAGCGGGTTGAAAGAAAGGGAACTCGAGGCACGGGCTGAGGCTGAGTGTTGTTTCGTGTCTTGTAACAGGAAACACACGCGAGTCCCGGGTGTTCCGTAAATTGTCGATCGACGTTAATTTCGGAACACCTGTATGTACGTTGCGGTAAGATTTGATGAACAGGACCGGCTCGGCCGTAAATCGGTGAGGTTTTCCAAAATTTTTTACCGAATTAGGCGTGATGATAAAGGAGTGTGGGTTTTTGTCGCGATGAACTCGGCGAATTCCTGGCATTGCGACGACGGTCGGTTTCAAGGCCGAACGCGGGTGGTGCACCTTCATCAGGGGCCCACTACCTGAAGAACGGTCGCAGATAAACTCATTGCGAAAATTATTGCTCACACACATATATACAACAACGGGCGGATGGGAACGGGTTTCGAGGTTTGCTTCGAGAGATCAGAAATGGAGCCGCTGATTAGCCACTTTAATTAAATCATTTTGGCCATAAACAACGAGGCCAGAAAGGCGCTGCGAGCCCCGGGGGCGTCGCCCAAGACGAAGCGGAAAAGTCACGCGAAACGGACGGTGTTTCTTCTGAAACGGCGACTCGTTTCTTCCTTTACCCACCAACCTATTGTGAGTGCCCAAAGAACTCCGGCCGACGCGACCTGTGGCGTATTATGGAAAAAGACTAAGAAGCCTAGGCTTTTGGCACAAAGCCTTAAAAAAACGCAAAAATTTCGGCATTTGCTTTGCCATTTAAAAACTAAACTCTTAACAATTTATTTTTCATAAACCAAAGGTCTCTAATTTTTTTGGGCTTAATACGCCACTCACAGATCAAGTGCAAAAACGTGATCAGCGAGGCGCAGTACATTAGGAAATGCTATTCTTATTGGTGCAAGATGATTTTGGGATTTTTGAACATTTAGTCGATTGACTAATATTTTTGTCCAAAATATTCAAACTTTTTATGGCCTCATATCACAATACTTAGTTCGTTTGACGCAACGTAATGGCCAATTTTGAATTTGGACTTTAATTTCCAGGTTATGACGATTTGAATTTCTTGAACTAAATTTTGGTTACCGATGAAAATTTGAGCTTTTTATTTACAAAACTTTTGATTTCAGTTGGTTAGAAAGCCTTTTGAATGTCGATTAAGGAGATGTCTATATATTCAAAATTACTTAAAAATTAGTAGTTACCGATGAATAAATTTTATAAAAACTTGAACTTTTGTGTTCCTTTGTAAATTACTCGAAATCCATCATTTAATTGGACAAACCAAGTACAAAATCGCGATCAGCAGCATGATCTACACTAGAGGATCTATTTTTTGTTAACTCAAAGCAATTGGTTTCTATTTCAGCATTTTTGAAAATTTTTGTTTAAGATAGAATCAAAAAGTTATTGAAATTAAGATTAAAATTGAAAAATTCAACTCTCTTATTTACAGCCATACTTCTTTCATTCGGGGCTAACTTGTGTTTCTCAAAAAAAATACTTTTGTGATCTCTGAACAAACCAGGTACGAAAAACGAGATCAGAAAGACAAGTTACCTT
Organism: Pyrochroa serraticornis; assembly: GCA_905333025.2. Classification (NCBI taxonomy): domain Eukaryota; kingdom Metazoa; phylum Arthropoda; class Insecta; order Coleoptera; family Pyrochroidae; genus Pyrochroa; species Pyrochroa serraticornis. The sequence continues at coordinate 3,555,305 of HG995155.1, read as the reverse complement.
AAATAATGTTGCTTTTGATGGTTGAGAATGATTAGTGTCTTTATGGATCTTTATCGATTGAGGAAGAATATTTTAAAAAACTAAGTTGTTTTTATTTTAAACAGTTGAGTTTTAAATTTGGGCATCTACTTTCGAAGTTATGGCAATTTGAATTTTATTGTGATCAACGGTAAAAAAACTTAATTTCTTTATTTACCATTTCAAGACTTTTATTTTAGGCTGGCAAGAAAGCTCGTTAATTATGTATTAAATTGACTTAAAAATTTTAGAAGTTATCAAAGTCTAAATTTGTATTTTGTATTTTTTTTTATGAAATTCTGGAAATTCATCATGAACAAATTGCAATGACATTATACTAGAAGGCTAAGAAGCTTATGCTTCGTGTACAAAATTTTGAAAGGGCCCAAAAGTTCTGGGTTTGTGTTTCAGTGAATTTTTTTTTATCTTTGCTTTCAAGATTAGCATCTGGCCGAAAACTTGGGCTTTACACCAATTTGACTTTAACTCTGATCAACAGTAAAAATTTGAGTAATTTTATTTACTACTCCAAGACTTTGCAAATAAACCTCCCTAACCGAGTAGAAGGGGTAGAAGAGAGCACCTCCATGGATTAAACTGTGGTAGTAGATAACCTCTAGAAAAAAAAAACTGTGGAAATAATTTTTTGTTAATGCCATTGGGTGCTTGCATGAAGGAGACCGGGCGAGAAATGGGGCAGCAGTCTCGTGAAGGTTCATCGCGTTTTGGCGGCCAATTATCTTTGTGCAACCGGGCGTTAATTTCGCAACAGTAAAGCTAACGTTTCCCAGGCGGCCGCCAATTATTGTTTGGTTACTGAGCGTAATTTCTGTCGCGGTTGATTTGTTGTCCACTTGGCCGAATTAGGCGCCAATTTGTCAGGGCCCGATCGGCGGGGGGTTTCCCCATAAAACGGGCCCCGCGTCTCTGTTGTGGCGTTGTTAAAAAAAAATCTGTTCGGACCAGCAGAATTGGAAAAACTCGAAAAACGCTCCCACATCCGAGCTTGACTGGTTTCGTTTGTTTTTGTTTTTTTTTTCTTAGTATTTTTTGTCAAGACAAAGATAAATCAGTTGTTGGTTTAATTTCTTCATCAACGTAACAAATTGTTCGGAATACCTTTACGCACAAAAAACCGTGCCGTAGTCTTTTTAAGCGGAGGCATTTCCTTTTCCATGGGAGACGCTGCCGAAGCATTATTCGCAATATTTAATGATGATGGACCACCTATACACATCAAGGACACCGCGCAGCACTAGGATAATAGGGCACACAAATCGTTTAGCACCGCCAATGTCAGTCATCTCTTCGATGACTTCTACTTAGACCGAGCACCGGCACCGTGACCATTTCGGGGTCTAATAACAGGCATGGGCGGCGGGCGCAGGCAATCAACAACTGGGGGCCCCAAATACAACGCAAATTCTTCATTTCGAGAGTCAAGAAGAATATTCAATACTGGCAGGCTGTTAACAAGTTTTAATGACCAGCACCTTCACGAGCCAATTACAAACCACACTAACTCATTTCTTAAATGTGCGACTGCATTTCTGCAATAATTAATACAAGTTAGAAGGGGATATAAAAAAGTTTGATAATCGAATGTTAGTATAGAATTCTGAAGATAATTGTCTACTGGTAGTTAATGAGTTGAAATTTTCATAGCCAGCACCTTCGCAAAATATTTACAAGCCATACGAACTCGTCTTCTAAAAGTTTATTTGCCTTCCTTTAATTGAAACAAATTAGAAGGTGAAACCAAAAAACTAGACCGAGAATCGGTGCAGATTTTTTAAAACAATTTGCTGTTAATAGCTTAAAATTTGACTATCATCTTTGTGAGATAATTGTAAATTACACTAACTAGTCTTCTTAACATTTGTTTACGCTTCTTAATTAACACAAGTTAGAAGGTCAAACCAAAAAATTAAACTTTCTGATATTTTGAATGTTAGTACAAAATTCTGAAGATGATTTGCTATTGGCTATTGATGAATTGAAACTTTGATATCCAGGACCGTCGTGAGATAATTACAAACCATACGAACTTGTCTTTTAAATGTTTATTTGCGCTCTTTTAATTAATAGAAATTAAAAGGTGCAAATAAGGAATTAGAATATCTGATAATCGAATTTTAATGCAGAACTGAAGAAAATTTTCTACTGGCTATTAATGACTTAAAATTTTGATGACCACAACCTTTGTAAGACTTGACTGACTCGTCTTCTGAATATTCTTTTTCACTTCCTTAATTAAGACAAGTTAAAAAATAAAATTAAGGAAGCAGAATTTTTGATAAATCGAATGTTAGTACGGAATTTGCACCTTTGCAGGACATTTACAACCCATTTGAACTTATCTTTTAAATGTTCATTTCTGTTCCTTTAATTAAGACGAATTAGAAGCCGAAGCAAAGAAATCAGACTGTTTGATAATAAAATTTTAATACAGAATTCTAAAAGAATTTTATGACTCGCCGTTGAAAGATTGAAATTGGGATGACCGTCATCTCTGTGAGATAATTTTAAATCACACTAACTCGTCTTCTAAATGTTCGTTCACGCTTCTTAATTAACAAATCTTTGAAGGTGAAACCAAAAAATCAAACCTTCTGATGATTCGAATGTTAGTACAGAATTTTGAAAATAATTTGCTACTGACTGTTAATGAATTGAAATTTTGATAACAACCACCGGCCTGAGACAATGACAAAATCAACGAACTTGTCTTCTAAATATTCATTTGCGCTCTTTTAATTGAGTCAAATTAGAAGGTGCAAATAAGGAATTAGAATATCTGATAATCGAATTAAGGTGCAAAATTCTGAAGAAAATTTTCTACTAGCTATTAATGACTTAAAATTTTGATGATCGCCACCTTCGTAAGACAAACTTTACTGACTCGTCCCCTGAATACTCTTTTGCGCTTTCTTAATTAAGACAAGTTAAAAGATGAAACTAAAGAAGAAGAATTTAACAGAACCAGAATGTTAGTAGGTATACGAACTCTTCATGGCTTACAATTTTGACAATCAGCACCTTTGCAAGACATTTACAAACAATTTGAGCTCATGTTCTAAATGTATGTTTTTGTTCCTTTAATTAAGACAAATTAGAAGCTGAAGCAAAGAAATCAGAAATCTGAAAGAATTTTGGGACTCGCCGCTGACCGATTGAAATTGGCATGACCGTCATGTTTATGAGACAATTTTAAATCACATTAACTCGTCTTCTAAATGTTCGTTCAATCTTCTTAATTAACAAAACTTTGAAGGTGAAATCAAAAAATCAAACCTTTTGGTGATTCGAATGTTAGTACAGAATTCTGAAAATAATTTGCTACTGGCTGTTAATAAATTAAAATCTTGATAACCAGCACCATCGCAAAATATTTACATGCCATACGAACTCGTCTTCTAAAAGTTTGTTTCCCTTCCATTAATTAATTGACACAAACTAGAAGTTGAAACCAAGAAATTAGACCGAGAATCCAATTTCTGTGCAGATTTTTGAAAACAATTTACAACTTGCTGTTAACAGCTTAAAATTTGATTATTATCTTTGTGAGATAATTGTAAATTACACTAACTAGTCTTTTTAACATTTGTTTACGTTTCTTAATTAACACAAGCTAGAAGTTCAAGCCACGAAATCAGACTTTCTGATATTTGGAATGTTGGTACAGAATTCTGAAGATGATTTGCTACTGGCTATGAATGAATTGAAACTTTGATATCCAAGAGCGTCGTGAAATAATTACAAACCACAGGAACTTGTCTTCTAAATGTTCATTTGTGCTGTTTTAATTCACATAAATTAAACTAAAGAATTAGAATATCTGGTAATCGAGTTTTGGTGCAGAGCTCTGAAGAAAATTTGTTGCTGGCTCTTAATGACTTAAAATTTTAATATCCGCCACATTTGCAAGAGTTGCAAATTTCACTAACTTGTCTTCTAAATCTTCCTTTACGTTTCTTTGATTAACACAAGTTAAAAGATAAAACCAGAAAAGCAAACTTTTTGATAAATTGAATGTTAGTACAGTTCGCACTTGTCGTTAACAGTTTGAAATTCCGATGACCGTCATCTTTGTAAAACAATTTTAAATCACACTAACTCGTCTTTTAAATGTTTGTTCAGGCTTCTTAATGAATTAAAATTTTGATAACAACCACCTGTGTGAGACAATTACAAACCATACGAACTTGTCTTCTAAATATTCGTTTGCGTTCTTTTAATTAAGACGAATTAGAAGTTGCAAATAAGAAATTAGAATATCTGATAATCGCATTTTAGTGCAGAATTCTGAAGGAAATTTGCTACCGGCTATTAATGACTTAAAATTTTGATGATCGCCACCTTCATAAAACAAACTTTACTGACTAGTCGTCTGAATGTTATTGTGCGCTTTTTTAACTAAGACAAGTTAAAAGATGAAACTAAAGAAGCAGAATTAAAAAAAATCGAATGTTAGTAGGTATACGGAATTCTGAAGATGATCTGCAACTGACTCTGCATGGCTTACAATTTTGAAAATCAGCACCTTTGCAAAACATTTGCTACTGGCTATTAATGACTTAAAATTTTGATGATCGCCACCCTCGTAAGACAAACTTTACTGACTCGTCCTCTGAATATTCTTTTGCGCTTTCTTAATTAAGACAAGTTAAAAGATGAAACTAAAGAAGTAGAATTTAAAAAAAATTAAATGTTAGTAGATATACGAACTCTTCATGGCTTACAATTTTGACAATCAGCACCTTTGCAAGACATTTACAAACCATTTGAGCTCATGTTCTAAATGTATGTTTTCGTTCCTTTAATTAAGACAAATTAGCAGCTGAAGCCAAGAAATCAGAAATCTGAAAGAGTTTTGGGACTCGCCGCTGACCGATTGAAATTGGCATGACCGTCATCTTTATGAGACAATTTTAAATCACACTAACTCGTCTTCTAAATGTTCGTTCACGCTTCTTAATTAACAAAACTTTGAAAGTGAAACCAAAAATCAAACCTTTTGATGATTCGAATGTTAGTACAAAATTTTGAAAATAATTTGCTACTGACTGTTAACTTATTGAAATTTTGATAACAATCACCGGCCCGAGACAATTACAAACTAAACGAATTTGCCTTCTAAATATTCATTTGCGCTCTTTTAATTAAGACAAATTAGAAGGTGCAAATAAGGAATTAGAATATCTGATAGTCCAATTAAGGTGCAGAATTCTGAAGAAAATTTGCTACTGGCTATTAATGACTTAAAATTTTGATGATCGCCACCTTCGTATAACAAACTTTACTGACTCGTCCTCTGAATATTCTTTTGCGCTTTCTTAATTAAGACAAGTTAAAAGATGAAACTGAAGAAGAAGAATTTAACAGAACCCGAATGTTAGTAGGTATACGAACTCTTCATGGCTTACAATTTTGACAATCAGCACATTTACCAGACATTTACAAACCATTTGAACTCATGTTCTAAATGTATGACTTCGTTCCTTTAATTAAAACAAATTAGAAGCTGAAGCCAAGAAATCAGAAATCTGAAAGAGTTTTGGGACTCGCCGCTGACCGATTGAAATTGGCATGACCGTCATCTTTATGAGACATTTTTAAATCACACTAACTCGTCTTCTAAATGTTCGTTAACGCTTCTTAATTAACAAAACTTTGAAGGTGAAACCAAAAAATCAAACATTCTGATGATTCGAATGTTAGTACAGAATTATGAAAATAATTTGCTACTGACTGTTAACGAATTGAAATTTTGATAACAATCACCGGCCCGAGACAATGACAAACTAAACGAATTTGTCTTCTAAATATTCATTTGCGCTCTTTTAATTAAGACAAATTAGAAGGTGCAAATAAGGAATTAGAATATCTGATAGTCCAATTAAGGTGCAGAATTCTGAAGAAAATTTGCTACTGGCTATTAATGACTTAAAATTTTGATGATCGCCACCTTCGTATAACAAACTTTACTGACTCGTCCTCTGGATATTCTTTTGCGCTTTCTTAATTAAGACAAGTTAAAAGATGAAACTGAAGAAGAAGAATTTAACAGAACCCGAATGTTAGTAGGTATACAAACTCTTCATGGCTTACAATTTTGACAATCAGCACCTTTGCAAAACATTTACAAACCATTTGAACACATGTTCTAAATGTATGACTTCGTTTCTTTAATTAAGACAAATTAGAAGCTGAAGCCAAGAAATCAGAATTCTGAAAGAATTTTGGGACTCGCCGCTGACCGATTGAAATTGAGATGACTGTCATCTTTGTGAGACAATTTTAAATCACACTAACTCGTCTTCTAAATGTTTGTTAACGCTTCTTAATTAACAGAACTTTGAAGGTGAAACCAAAAAATCCAACATTCTGATGATTCGAATGTTAGTACAGAATTTTGAATATAATTTGCTACTGGTTGTTAATGAATTGAAATTTAGATAACAACCACCGGCCTGAGACAATGACAAACTAAACAAATTTGTCTTCTAAATATTCATTTGCGCTCTTTTAATAAAGACAAATTAGAAGGTGCAAATAAGGAATTAGAATATCTGATAGTCGAATTAAGGTGCAGAATTCTGAAGAAAATTTGCTACTGGCTATTAATAACTTAAAATTTTGATGATCGCCATCTTCGTAAGACAAACTTTACTGACTCGTCCTTTGAATATTCTTTTGCGCTTTCTTAATTAAGACAAGTTAAAAGATGAAACTAAAGAAGAAGAATTTAACAGAACCCGAATGTTAGTAGGTATACGAACTCTTCATGGCTTACAGTTTTGACAATCAGCACCTTTGCAAGACATATACAAACCATTTGAGCTCATGTTTTAAATGTATGATTTCGTTCCTTTAATTAAGACAAATTAGAAGCTGAAGCCAAGAAATCAGAATTCTGAAAGAATTTTGGGACTCGCCGCTGACCGATTGAAATTGAGATGACCGTCATCTTTGCGAGACAATTTTAAATCATACTAAATCGTCTTATAAATCGTCGCTTGTTTGCGTTTCTTTAATTGCTTGTAAGGCTAAACAAAAGCAATTAGATGTGATAACTTAATGTTGGTTCAGAATTCTGAAGAAAATTTGCTATTGGCTGTTAATGACTTGAAATTTTGAGAGTCGCCACCTTCATGAGACAATTACAAACTTTACTAACTCCTTAGTTTAAGTTAAATGGTGACAACAAAAAAGTTGAACTCTGACAATCGTTTGTTAATTCAGAATTCTGAATAATAATTGTCAATTGTTAATAACTTAAAATTTTAAAAATCGCCATCTTAGCGCAACAATTACAAATCACATTTATTTTTTGTTTAAATATTTGTGTCGTTTTGTCAATAATTTTAATTATGACCAGTAGAAAAGACAAACGACAAAAAATCGAAAGAAATCGGTGTCCAAAACACTTACTTAAGTTAAAATTTCCTCAAGCATTTATCTGTTAAGTAGCTCTTTCAAGGCCGTCAATATAATTCACTCACATACTTCACCTATTTATTATGTGTCAGTTTTTTTTTAACTTAACAAAAGATCTTTTGGCCCCCGATTGTGGCCTAAAATCTCCGTCTATGGTCATCGACCGACCTGTTCTGCGTTGATTGCGCCGCCGACTTCTGGCATCCTCTCACCCTGTAATCAGTCGAGGTGCCGAATTATAATTATTTGCGTTTCTAAACGCTAAACGGCCTCTCTTGTGTTGTCTTGTTTAGTTGTTTGTTATTCGTAAACAGCTTTTGTTTGCTTTCGGAGGACGGACGAAAATTAGGCGTTTCGACGGCTCTCCACTGTAAGATCAAGGAGGAGCAGTGCTAACGAGACCTGCAGAATCTGCCAATTGGTTTTTTTTGCTTCTAGAATCGTTAAAATCTGAAGAGAATCGTAATTTCATTAAACATTGATTCGTGTGTGTTTTTAATAACAAGAAGATGATTTGGTAATCCTTGCAACAGAGAAGCTTCTGGGCGTGATTCGAAATCTCAGTGGGTTCTACGTCTCGTCAGAGAATGACGTGGAGACAATGGTAGTATTCGGTAACCCGTTGGAAGTGTCATCTTCACGAGACGAAGAAAGAGTCAACAATCGTTGAACAATTTTGACAGGCTTCCACAGAAGTAGCTACCTAAAATTTGAGATGGCGTCAAAAACATTTTTGGAAGATAGACAGACGTAGGAACGACACTGATATCTTTTGCACTTACCGGGAAGATTTAGGAGCTATAGCAACAGGTTCTGCACCTCCTACCAGTTGGAATGTGACAATAACTTTTAACTAGTATCATCTTTGTGAGAAAAATATGACTGCCAGGAAGATTACCAAAAGTATAAGTCTTCACGGGAATTGGTATTTTAAGCCAAATAGAAACCATATATAGTAGAGTTTTGTTTTTCGAATCTTCCAGGTCTTCTAACAGAACAGTATGATGTGAAAACAGATCCTGGGCTGATGGGAGAGATATATTAAAGATAGGAATGGCGCTGGATTTTCTTCCACATGCAGACAAGACTTGAGATCTTAGTCTTCAGTGAGTTTAAGGTCTTGTATTGCCATCGGACAAACTTTGGGAAATATTGTCAAGACGATGCGAAAATGGAAAACTGACAACAGTAGAATCAACTTCCTTGGCCAATATTTTTAGAGTTTTGGGCTTATATGAAGAATTTAAATAAAAAATATGGCCAAGAAGGGAACTGTGGTTCCTTTGGGTGGCAGGAGAAACTCTTGGCACAAGGCGCTGCACCCCACATCTTCTAAGAGAATGATATTTCAACAATCGATTATTATTTTTATCACAAAAAGGTAATTATAGTGAACCCAAATAGTTTGGATAACTGTTCTTTGTTGGAACGCCACTGCTAATGGGCTCCGGCAAAAAAATTCCGAAAATTTTAAAAGTTGCCAACACTGGGCTTGACTAAAAATATTCAAAGATGCTAAATTGTCAGTTACCTGGAAGCTTTGGTGTTTCAATGACTACAATTGACTTCCGGATGCAGTTTATGAGAGTTGAGATGAACGTTTTTGCAACCAAATTTTTTTCTGTTATTATTTCTATTATCGGGAACGATTGGTGCTAATGGAAAGAAATTTCCGGGGCCGCCCCCTGTTTGTTTAGCCCCCCGGGGTCCAGTGGCGTAACAAATTGTCTCCTAATTCGGTCCGATCCCCCGATAAAGGCAACGAACCGCCCACGATAATGACATTTTTCAAATTCCTCGTTAGCGCTATACAAGCAATAAATAACATGTCCCCGAGACACCTTTACTTTCTTTTATATGCCGTTTCGGCCGGGTTGCGCCGCCAAAGTAGTCAGTCACAACAGTGGGAGTTGGACGATCGAAGTGAAAGACAGACGACATATTTTGGGGATATTGTTCGTGAGAGACGTTGGATGTTGTCACCGTGTGTGGCGTACGGAGGGTACCACTGTCCTCACCAATTCTCGGGTTCTACGTCTTATTTCCACGTTTTGACGGACGATCGGGGCTTTGTTATGGACCATAGCAAAGGGAGCCGGTCATCCATTTTTCACGCCGTCATCCCACGAAAACATCGGGATACCCCCCGCCTGCGGGACCGCTGCTTTATTACCGATTCCCAAACTGACGCGGTGGGGCGTCATCAATATCAATATTAGGGCGCCGCGGCTGTTTAGATAGATATCACCGAAGGATCCAAAACGGATTATCGATAAATTAATAACGAATAACGCGCGGTGATTGAGGCACTTGACGTTTCGATCGCTATATCATACTTCATCAACTTGTTACTTCCAATCTCCCTCTATTCCCACTATTCAGAATTTAATGCAATTGAGTTGACAGCAATCAGGAATTGAATAACTGCGAAGAAACTCAATTTCTAGTAGAATTGGTTTGTTTACTAGTTAACAGAAAAGAAGTAACACCTGACACAACAAAGTCTTAAAATTATCCCTTCTTACCTGCTGTCGCCTGCCGCAATTGAAACATTGACAAGTTTAAGTCAGAGCTTTTCATTACTTTGTCGACTACTTTACGTCGTTGTCATATCTCTAGCTTCTCCAGATATATGACCAAAAATTATTGTGAAGCGTGGAATTAAAGGCCTCAACACAACAAGTTTAATTTTTTGACATTGATGGTGTACGTAAAAATAAAGTTTTATTAGTTAACTCAAGATTAAAACGTTAATTTTTAACTAAACCAAAGAAATTGAAATTTTTATTTGCTTTAGTTGACCTTATTAATTTTACATCGCAATATTCTTTAAATTGGTGTTTCAGCATTTTATTATCTTGATTCCTGCACTATCGCCATGAAGGACGTTTAACTTTTATCGATTTTAATTTGAAAATTCGTTAGTTAAACTCTATTAAGTTAAAATTTAGAGCAAGTTCCATAAAACCTTAGTTTTGAATCAAATATTACCCAACAATATCTTCGATAATGACGATTTTTAAAGAATGATGAACTAAAATAGACATCTATTCACTGAGGAGTTGTGGAGCTATCAGTAAGGTACAAAATAAAGGGACGTGGAATAAAGGGATGAACAATAAAAGAAAAAAATTATAGTTGAGGAGATGTCGAAAAAGGAGAACTAAAAAAAAATATGGAACTGATATTTTCATGACAACTGATTGGACCTTCCGCATACGAAAAGAAAAATGGGAGCAACTGTTTTGATAAGAAAAATGTCAGTTTTAATGGAGCAGAGACAAGTTGCGGTTATTTTAACAGAGTATGCGACAAAAGGAGTTTTTAAAGTCAAATGCCTTAAAGTTCAAATTTGGTTTTGAGGAACTCCTTTTGCACAATAAATTTTAGTTATTTTAGATACTTAAACTCAGGCTAACTACCTATATCGTTATATGTACAGTACAAAAAAAATATGCATAATGAGCATTAATTATCTTTCCTCATTCTTTTTTATCTATTTCTCTTTTCTTACAGTTTATAATCTTCGAATCATTTCTCTTCATTTTATTCATCCATTTAGGTTTTGCTCTTAATATCTTTTATTCCTTCTACGGTTCTTGAGAATTCTGCTCAGCTCATCCAATAATAATCTACTTTGTATTTCTTTCTTTTACTTTTTACTACTTTCCGTTCCCAAGTAAGTAAAGCATTTCATCTCTCCAAATATGTAAGTTTTCCTTTTACTTCTTTTGACTTTTTTTTTGTACTTTGTTTTCCATTTTTTTTTGTTTAGTTCTAAATCTTGCTCATAAATATAATTCATGATATTTTTGGGTTCAATAGTCTTTCAAAATATTCTATTCCTATTAGTTTTGTTTCTTTATTTTTATAAAACTGAGCTTATAATTTGTATATAGTCTTTGTTTCTTTTTGAAATCTTTGTAAAGTGTTCCAATTTCGTTTCTTTTATAATTATCTTCCGCCTTTTATAAGTTTTTTATTATGTTTTTTCTTCTTTTGTTTCAGAATTTTTTTACAGTTTCACTTTGGCCTTTTATATTCTTTGTTCTGTTGTTCCGTGTTTGGTCCTAGCATCCTTATTCTTTCTTTACAATTTTTTTAATTCATGTTTGTAGTTTTGATCTAACCATTTTTGTCTTAACTTTCTCTTCTCTGTACTCTTTTTGGTTAGTAGCTTCTCTATACATTTGGCTATTTCTTCTATTTAATAATAATAATAATAACATTTTTATTGTCACTTAGTAAGATATAACTTTAGATTGACAAGTGGCGGTGAATCAGAATTGTTGGATTTTATTCACGCTAGTTTGCCAATCATATTAAACAACAAAAAGATATCATTGCCAACTTAAACGTAATTGTTTTACTCTTATCTTGTATTCCTTCGTCTAATTCTAAACCTTGTTGATAAATATCATTCTTGATCTTCTTTCGGTTTAATAATTTTTCACAATAATTTTTCCGTCTTACGTGTATATTGACATCTTCTCCCCCTATTAGTTTACCTTTTCTATTTTTATAAAACTGAATTTTTTGTTTCTTAGCCTTTGTTTCTTTCTAAAAACTTTCCTAGTTTTGTATTTTTTCTTAATAATTATCTTCTATCTTCTATGACTTTTTCATTTTGTTTCCTCTTCTTTTTTCAGTAAATTTTTACAGTTTATTGTTTGCTCTTCACATTCCTCCTTCTTTTGTTGCATGTTTGCTTGCTTCTGACATCTTTAATTTTTTGCCATTCTTCTAATTCATGTTTGTAGTCATTTTGTAATCATTTTTGTTGTAAATTTATCCTTCCTTGTACTTTTGTTGTTTTTAGATTTTCTATTATTTTTTTATACTTTACTAGAAACTATTTCTTGTTTTCTTCATTTAATTCTAAGTTTTAATAATAAATATTATTTCTGACCGTTTCTGCGTTTAATAATCTTCCAAAATACTTTTTCCATCTTGCGAGGATTTAATTTGATTTGTTTCTTTTTAAAAATTATTTAAAATGTTGTAACTTCTTTTTCTTTATAATTATCTTCCGTCTTCGTTATATTTTCACTTATTTTTCTCAATAAATTTTCAGGGCTTTTCCTTGGCTCTTTATATTCTTTCCTCTGTTGTTCCTTGATTAGTTCCAACGATTTCAATTCTTTTTGGCATTTCTTTTAAGTCACGTTGTATTCATAATCGAATTATTTTTACTGCAATTTATTTTTTTCTGTACTTTTGTTGTTTTTTAGTTTCTCTATATTTTTTGTATTTTTTATTTGCTTTGGCCATTTCTTCTCATTTTTTCTTTATGTGATTCTAAATCTTGTTCTCAAGTATTTTGGGTTCAATAGTATTTTAAAATATTCTTTGTAACATGCAATTATTTATTTTTTTATTCTATTAGTTATTTTTTATTTTCATAAATCATTTGCTTAGTTGGCAGACCTTTCGTTATTCTTTAAAATGTTTTCAAAATTTACATTTTTTTATTCCTTTATGATTGCATTTGACGTCTTCCACGAGTCCTTCATTACATTTTATTTCTCTCAGTAGTTTGATCTTTGCTCTTCATATTTTTTCTTTTCTCGTTCTGTGTTTGCTTCTAAGCATCTTTAATACTTTAATCTCTTTTTGCCCGTATTCTAGTGTGAACTTTTTTCTGAACTTGATCTATATGCTAATTTCATTTTACTAATTATATGTTATCACATTTTTTTCCACCTTTGTTCTCATTTATTTGTTCCAATTTACTTTGTAGGATTGTTATCTTTAGCTTGTAACCTTTTTCTTTTATTGCTATTATTATTCTTATTTACGAGCTTTTCCATAACTTTTACTTCTTGTTTCATTGTAATACCTACCAGTGGGTGGTATGTGTCAGCAACGGATAGTCTACTTGTTTATAACTGAGTACATATATCACTTATTATTATACGGTTCATTCTTCTTTCTATCAACACATTATCAATTTAATTAGTAAGTCTCATCTGTGGGTAGCTAGATGACTTTAAAAATTCTTTAAAAGGAAGTCCTTTTGATGATTTTCTTTTTAATTTTCTAAATTCTATGAGTATTTGACAGCTCTCATTAATTTATTTATATTTACCACGCTTGCCTTTTATAGGTTAGTAAATAATTTCTTTGCCAATTTTTACATTAGCATCTCCATAGCCCATTATTAAATCGGACTTTGGTATTTCTTAATAGTTTGCCTCTAATTTGTTTTACTTTCATATCTTAATTTTCACTTGGATATTTTCTTCCTTAATCCTTAATAATTTAATTAAGTCCTCCTGTAAACTTCGAATAATAATTTCTTGGAATTCTCCGGAAATATTTGAATTACCTTAAATTTACCTATCTTCCTAGTAAAGAGAAGACCAGTTGGAAACGGAAATAAGGCAATTTGCTAAATATGTATATTACCCCTATAAACTATTTTGGGTCATTCCCAACTACCGGAGTAACGAGTTTTTAATTGTATTTAGAACCTTTTGAGTGCTAAATGTGGTCTATTTGCAAGTAAACGCTGAAGTTTACATAAATTATTTATTTTCAGGTACACAAAAAAAAAATTAAAACAGAAATTTACAAGCATCTCTCTAAAACCGTAATTGAAGGAAATATGCGAAATGGTGGAGGCGCCGGGAGAATCCAGTCAATTAATTAGGACGAGTTCCACAAAAATTGTAATTATGATAATGCAGAACAGTTTTTATTAAAACAGACATCATCTGACGTCATACAAAAATTCCAGCAACATTTTAGTAAGGCCTGAAATTGAAAAATTATAATCTAATTTAGGTAATTAATGTTAATTTGCGAAAGCAACCCTTCTAACAAGCGTGATGCTTGATGGCTAAATGCCCCCTAAAAAGGGGATTATGTCCAGCAATGCGCGGGTGATAGTCCGTTCTTTCTACCTTGGGGCTAAAGAATTAAAAAAAAATAATTACGAAACAAAGTTAATGCACAAGTCCACATGAGAAAAATCATAAATAGAAAAAAAACTTGGTAAAGTTTTAGTTCGCTGCTAATTTTGTAAAGATCAGAAAAGTTCTTTGGTGCAACGGTCGCTGTGTAAATTGTTGGACCGTGGTGGAACGATGGGCCTCGAACGCAGTTCTATTCTGTGCAAACAGAATCTCCAAATCATCAAATAGCAGCTGTTAAATTTGTGTCTCACGGCGCGGAACAGGCATAAAATAAAATCACATAATTAACGCCCAATTTCACGTAGCACCTCCGAAAAGAAAGACATTCAAGAAAAAGAACACACAAATTGACCACCCAAAATCCAATAAAAGGGCGGTTCCGCTTCTTCTTTTTACAGAAAAAAGGTCCACCAAATTAGTGTCATTACCCGTCGGTCTCCTCGTTTCGTTCTATCAACCAAACAAGGAGAGATACAACCATCATCATGATTGTCACTCAATTCAACAAATCGATTTCAAAAATAACAAAATCGGTAGCTCCTACCCTAAAGGGATTACGTCTGAAGAATAGAAAAATGCTACTTAACGAAACGCAAAATGACCACAATAGTCCCCAAAATAAGACGTAAATCCTCTCAAAGAAACCATTGATGGGATCGCTGCACTTGTTAGCAAATAGACGAAAGTTTACCTACGGTAATGACACGGAATTTTTGGTAAAAATGTCAAAACGTCCGAAGGTATAAGGTAAAGAAACGTCACGGTCGGCGTAACCGCAAAGAGGATTTTACCAACGCGTTTACCTATGTCATTCAGAAGGATCGGTCGGTCATGCAGATTATGGTTTACGTGGCCGGTATGCGGCCGCTTGGAAAATTATAATGGCATTAAGTATCATTGTTGGGAATCCGTCCAAACAGTCGGAAACGTTTTGCGAGAACAAACAAATGGAAATTTGTAAAGGGACCCGAATCTGAAATCCACGGAATCTCGTCAAAGTATCCAGTTATTGGAACAAATTTTTTAACATTTTAGATTGAACAGTTTGAGCTGAAATAAATTATTACATTTGAAGACTAAAGAAAATTCTAAATTTTGACTACAGAATTTTTCTTTAATTAAAAATTTGGCATCCACAAGTGCAGCCGGAAAAGCTTTGGAAACTTTTTATTTTTTTTTGTAAAAGCTTAAGCTGGAGATTTGCAAAAAAAGAGAAGCTTTCAGAAGGTCGACGCAAAATTAAACTTTTACTTTAGAATAGGTTAAAGATTGCTTTGCGTTCGTAATTAATCTCAGGCACTTTCATTTTTCAAAGATTCTAAAAAAAAATAAATTAATTTTACCAGTTAACAACAGTTTTCAAGATAACACTAAAAAAGTTCTTTAAAGTTTTTTTTTGATTTTAGTAATTTATCGCATCATTTTCACTTCTGGGTAAAGGAAAAAAAAATATTTTTTTGAAATAAATAAAATGAAACTATAATTGAGCAGAAGAGGATTATTTAACTCTAAGCTTCGGTTGCACAACCGTGACAATAGTTTAACAAGGCGTTAGCACCTCTCTGAAATTGGGTATTAGCCGTTTGTTGCGTTTTGTAGGAATTTAGCAAACATTAATTTTGCTTTTTTGAAAATTTCTCAAAAGTATGGGATAGCTCTATGATCACTAGTCAAAATTTTGACAATCACGCTTTGTGCAACTGGACCTAAGTCTTTTTTAATTTGGTAAAGAAAATTTTAGTTGTGTTAAGGAAATTTTAAATATTGATTATAGAGTTTTTCTTTAATATAGAACTTGCCATATCGTAAAGATCCACAAAGTACAAACGTTTTGAGAAAACAGAAAATTGATTTTTTTGCTAAAATAAAACAAAATGGCTTTTGAAAACTCTTCTAAAAAGAAGAGAAGCTTCTAGGAGACCGACGTAGGTTTCAACTTTTAGTTTATTATATGTTGAATCATTTCTTGCGTTAGTAATTAGTATGAGGCATTTTTTTTCTTAAAATTTTGAGAAAGACAAATTTGTTTTACCAGAAAGTGATTGATGAAAAGCTCGACAGATATTACAAACATAACAGGATTTTCCTGAAAATTTCTCCAAGATTTTACTGAAGTTTCAACTACAGTTAACAACTTTTTCAGGTATTAGTAATTTATTGCAACATGTCCACTTTTCGAAATTTGTTTTTCCAAAATAAATTGAAGGAATTAGCGAAACAAAGAAACAATTGAACGTTGACCCACGAATGTTATGTTAGTTCAGATATTTTCTAAATTTGTTTTCCTCATTAACAATTTGTCACTCCCCCCAATTATATACGAAAAAATATTATTCAAATTTCTTCAATTTGACACTGAATCCATCTACCCCTTGACAAAAGCGAACGACTTGACTGACGTGAAACTTACAAGAAATTGAATTTTAACATAACTTCCCTTTTCAAATCGCTATTTTCTCCAGCTCTATTATTGTCCGGACAACTCTTCACTTTTAAGGTTTCTTCAGGGGGAAGCTCTTGGCGGAGCCAATTTACGAAAAATTATCGGCCGCGACGGCAAGCAATAAAACCGAAACGTTTTGTGGGAAAGGCAATTATGGAAAATCAATTATTCGGGCATGGGCGCCCATAACTTGAATGTGTGTGCGGTGGGCGATGAGGGAATACCTGTCGGCGCCTTGTGGCGTCTGCAGCGCCTTGGGTGCGATCCGAGTGTCTGCTAGTTTCTTTGGTGATTTATCGCCTGACCAAACACCGTCGTGTCGATGTCGGCGGTTTCGGACGCTATCTGGATCGAGGATTTGTCTACTCCTCTACATCTCAACACAAATACTTGACACACACACACCCAATAGATATTTAACTAAACCCCGTATGTGTGTCGACCTAAACCAAAATCTGAAAGGAACAGGGACGATTCGATGATGATATACGTAATTAATGATGGAGACACCTAAGCGGTGAGAAACTCGATTTCGTACTGGTTAAAGCGTGGTTATGGTAATTGGATGGTGGTGGTTGAAAAAAATCCATCAGACTTTTCTGAGTTTTTATCGGCGACAGATCGGTGATACGAAGGGACGCTACGGATCGATCAACCCTTTCGAATGGGATAAAAATAATTAGCATGACTTTGACACGCATTATCAAGAGTCCCTCTACTATTTTTCCAAAATTCAATCTGTTTCTAGAATCTTCAGATATACTTCTATCCAACTTACAGTCTTCATTTCTCATTCGTGTGGACATTTTCCTCTCAAATATCGGGATATTTACGAAATATAAAATCATTTTAACGCAAATCATCTGAAGAAACATATAAAAAGATAGATATAATGCAAGAAGTGTTTTGGAAGATAAAACAGTGAATTTCAGAGGTCAAGAATTATTTTTAACTCATGATAACTACTCTCTGAAACCAGTCAATAAGAAGAGTAAAAGAAGTGCTGAAAAAAAGAACGGAATTTTTAGATATCAAAATTCTTTGGATATGTTCTACTTCTACTTTCTTCTTCAATAAGAAGATTTAAGAAGAATTTTTTTAAGTTATCCATCTTTTGAAAAAAGTGAAGAATATAGATCCTGAAAAGAAGTTTTGGAAGAAAGATTGGAGATTTTTAGGTATCAAAGTTTTTGGAGATGTTCTCTTTATCACCTGAAAAACGTGAAGAAGATAAATATATGAAAAAAGTGATATTGGAAGAAAAAACTGGAAATTTTAAAAAATCCAAATACTTGGACATTTTCTAGTTTCTTTCCCAATAGGAAGATTTAAAAAGATAAGTTATGTTTAACACTGTATAACTAACGCCAAGTGAGGAAATTCAATAAGAAGACAGATATAGAAGAGGTTCTGGAAAAGGAGCTAGAAATATTAAGATCTAAAAGTACTTTGGATAATTTCTACTACTTTCTTTATCAGTAAAGAGATTTAAGAAGAAACTAGCTTTAAATCATTATTTTATCTCGTGAAGAAAGTGAAGAAAATAGATATAAATAATAAAAGTTTTGAAAGAAAAATTAGTGATTCTTAGGTAAAAAGAACTTAACTATTTTCTACTTTCTTCCTTAATGAGAAGATTTGAGAAGAAGACATTTTTTTAATCATCATATACATACCTATGTACTTTTGAAAAAATTGAAGACGAGGATAGATAAAAGAAAAGAGAAAATTCATCAAAGTACTTTTGACATTTTCTACTTTCTTCTTCAATATAAAGAATGAAGAAGATTTTTTTTAAATCATTATATCCGTCTCCTGAAAAACGTGAAGAAGATAGATATATGAAAAAAGTATTATTGGAAGAAAGAACTGGAAATTTTTAGAAATCCAAATACTTGGATATTTTCTAGTTTCTTCCCTAATAGAAAGATTTAAAAAGAAAAATTATGTTTAACACTGTATAACTAATACCAAGTGAAGAAATTCAATAAGAGGGCAGATATAGAAGAGGTTTTGGAAAAGGAGCTAGAAATATTAAGATCTAAAAGTACTTTGGATAATTGCTGCTACTTTCTTTATCAGTAAGGAGATTTAAGAAGAAACTAGCTTTAAATCATAATTTCATCTCTTGAAAAAAGTGAAGAAAATAGATATAAATAAAAGAAGTTTTGAAAGAAAAATTAGCGATTCTTAGGTAAAAAAGAACTTAAATATTTTCTACTTTTTTCCTTAATGAGAAGATTTGAGAAGAAGACATTTTTTGAATCATCATATACATACCTATGTACTTTTGAAAAAATTGAAGACGAGGATAGATAAAAGAAAAGAGAAAATTCATCAAAGTACTTTTGACATTTTCTACTTTCTTCTTCAATATAAAGAATGAAGAAGATTTTTTTTAAATCATTATATCCGTCACCTGAAAAACGTGAAGAAGATAAATACATGAAAAAAGTATTATTGGAAGAAAAAACTGGAGATTTTTAGAAATCCAAATACTTGGATATTTTCTAGTTTCTTCCCTAATAGAAAGATTTAAAAAGAAAAATTATGTTTAACACTGTATAACTAACACCAAGTGAAGAAACTCAATAAGAGGGCAGATATAGAAGAGGTTTTGGAAAAGGAGCTAGAAATATTAAGATCTAAAAGTACTTTGGATAATTGCTGCTACTTTCTTTATCAGTAAGGAGATTTAAGAAGAAACTAGCTTTAAATCATAATTTCATCTCTTGAAAAAAGTGAAGAAAATAGATATAAATAAAAGAAGTTTTGAAAGAAAAATTAGCGATTCTTAGGTAAAAAAGAACTTAAATATTTTCTACTTTTTTCCTTAATGAGAAGATTTGAGAAGAAGACATTTTTTGAATCATCATATACATACCTATGTACTTTTGAAAAAAATGAAGACGAGGATAGATAAAAGAAAAGAGCAAAATTATCAAAGTACTTATGATATTTTCTACATTCTTCTTCAATATGAAGAATGAAGATTTTTTTAATCATTATATCCGTCTCCTGAAAAAGTGAAGAAGATAGATATAAGAACAAAGTATTATTGGAAAAAATTTGGAGAATTTTAGGAATCAAAGTAATTAGATGTTTCCTATATTCTTCCTCAGTAAGAAGATTAAAAAAGCAAAATTATTTCTTAATTTGGTATAACTACCATTATTAAGGAAACATATTTAAGAGAAGTGCGAGGAGAGAAAGCTAGAGATATATAAATATCAAGGTATTTTGGATATTTTTTACTTCTACTTTCTTCCTCAATAAGGGAATACATTTTTCTGTAATCATTATATATAATATATATAATCATTATATATATCTTTTGAAAAATGTCAAGAAGAAAATAGATATAAGGAAGGAGAAGTTTTACAAAAGAAAATTTAGGATTTTTAAATATCAAAGTACTTAAATTTTTTTTTACTTTCTTCTTCAATAAGGAGATTTAAGAAGAAAAAAATAAGTCAATGAGAAAGTTTCAGAAAAATGTTCTAGAGATATTTTGATATGAAAGTGTTTTGGATAGATTCCAGATTCTTCTTGAATAAAGAGATTTAACTTATATAGCTCCTGAAAAAAGTGACGACGACAGTTATAAGAAACAGAAGTCCTGAAAAAAAAAATTAGTAATTTTTAGATATCAAAGTACTTATGTATTTTGTAGTTTCTTTCTTGAGGAAATTCAAAAAATTTTTTTATAATGATCAAACTTGTCAGCTGAAAAAAGTTAATTAGAAAGAAGTTCTGGAAAAGAAATTTTGTGATATTTCGATATTAAAGCACGTCGGACAATAAATGATCATTAACCTTTTAATTAATCGCAACAAGTTGAAATAGAAAAAAAAATTCAGCGTTTCTGAAACACCGGTATAATTGAAAAAACTTCTAATAGAGACTCAGATATTTAAAATATTTTAAAGGTTGCTCATGCAATTCTCAATGGTACGCGAATCTGGTGCGTTATTATTTCAATACTTGAAACAGAGAAATGCTTTGCACCGTGAGAACCGCAAATTTATCATTACGATACATTAAAATAATGCGGTACGCGGTGCGATGCGGAGTGAATAGTTTTCAGTTAACGGAGATAAGATATGGTCCGATAGAAATGTTATGGAACAATTAAGTGAATTGTCGCGTTATCGTCTCGTCAACTGCACGTAACTTTGATGTTCCCACCTGCCAAGAAACCGTGTCGGAGTTGACCTACCGCTGTCAGAAATCTTTTATCTGAAGACGCAAAAACGAAAACCCAATTACTCGTGCCCACAACCTCGGTATTCACCCACAATTCCGTAAATTTTATAGCGACCCAACTTAACGGTTCGTTAAATTTTCCAGATAATCCATCTTTATTTCGTTTTAACGAACACCCAAGACGCGTGCATCGCGATTTCCACAGATATCACACACGGTATTGTATGTTGCTGCAAATTTCTATCGGTAGGCCAGGTAAACCAGATCGACCCAGGACCGGTCGTCGTCATCAGTTTTATAAGGAGAGACATTCCGGCTATCTAAACGTCTTAATTTCGTGACACCACTTATAAACTAGTATTGTCTTATCGGCTATCGGACCGGCTAGGAGCTCTCGTGACCACTAGAACCGAACCAGTCAATTATTTCTTAAACTGTGACAACTTTAATCTAATTAAGGTTAGTTCGGCCACCAACCGTAACTGATATAGCGTTTGAGATATCCCAGGAATTTTCCCTGGGCCTTTAAACATGCAAAGCTCCGAGATGGGGGTCTTTTTTCCTTCTTTGTTGTCGTTGTTTGAAGCCCGCTTATTTACGATTCCGGTCGACCTACAACTGTTGTTAATGGAACATTTTACTGCCGGCCACGAAAATCGTCAAGGAAAATCGGAAAAACGGCGTTTTACAAGTTTTCTGCTTTGACATTAAGGCTGCGGTTCAGTCGTTTAAACGCAATGTTGCGTTTTTTGTCGCACGCACAGAATGACGTACGAAAATTGGAGCAAATTTATTGATTTTTTCGTTTCTGAAAATCCAAACACATTCCGCAAAATTTTGGGATTTTCCTAACTTGCTTTGTCATTTAAAAATCCAATTCCTAACTATTTATCTAATATAAACCAAAGAGCGCTAATTTCATTTGGTTTCGGGTGCAAAATTGACTTAATACGTCATTGAACACATCCGGGAGTAAAATCTTAGACTGATTTTATAGCTCTAGTCGAAGAAGTTTCTAACCATGCACGATGTCTTTCTGCCTATTAATCGTTGTTTTTGTAGTTTCGAGTAGAGATAAAATCATTTTGTTCAAAAATTTCTAAGTGGTCGAGGCTCGTTCTTATAATTTTTTTTTGCCTACAGTGATTTTGTTTTAAGGGCGTATGGTACGTTCACCAGCCAAACTAATCCGTTATGGCGGCGCTAGTAGTAACCAATCTTGAGAAAATGTACTCCCCTACCCGGTTGACCTACCATCTCCACTCCAACTTCTACCTGAAGCTAGCTGCCCAACTCGCCTGAAGGCAACCAAATTTATTTATGACTGAGGCAAGGGTCCCATTCATGAAGTTACTCGCTCCTGTCATCCACAAGACATTTCTTGTCGACAAAGTTGTTCGACTTGAGAGCGAGCGACCAACAATCGTTTTTGCGTAAACGAGCAACAAAATATTATGAGAAGTACTCATTATGAAGATAATTAATAATCCATTGTCCGAATTTGAGATAAAATAGTCACATGATGTGGACATTAATAGAGATTAAAAAAAGTAGTAACAAATAGAAAAACAATTAGGCAATAATAATATAATTAAAGAAGTTCCTCGAAATAATTAATTATTAATTATTAATAATTATGGTTTTGTTTTCAAACTAATAGATGATAATTATTAATTGAGTCACAAACATTTATCTGAAAATTACCAAGGCAATCCATTTGTAATTTTAAAGCATACCGTTTTTTGACTAACGTCTTTTAGTAGTCTGATAGTGACGGTCATGCCTCGTACACACTACAGGTGCAACATGCAATGCAACGTGTAATGCAACATGTGTGGACGGGCGTTCCGCGCGTGTTGCATGTTGCACTGATTGCGCGCCAGCAATCCGTCGGTTGTCGGTTTTTGGTGTGAACACAAAGGTATAACACGATATCACAACTTGAAGAACGTAGGCGAACGGAAATGCGCGTCTGCGAATAAAAACACCGTCCATGTTGCATTACACGTTGCATTGCATGTTGCACCTGTGGTGTGTACGAGGCATCATAGATCTACTATCCCTATGGATAGAACGACGCGTATAAGCTAACACGGCCGACAGTGTTTCCAACATGAAAGAGAGAGAGAGTGATACAGCAAACAAATACAGTGAGAGTGAGGAGGAGATTTCAATCACGTGACGGGTGGCAAAAGCGCGCTTACTTGATACACAGTTCAATGGTGTTCCCAGTGAAATATTTCGAATTTAATTCATATTTCGCAAATTTTTAGATTATATCACTGACTACTCTGTAGGCAATTCGACCAAATGTTAAAGATACTTCATAGCGAAAAGAAATACGCATAAATATTGCAAAATTCTTTATAACAGTTAAACTAAAAAATTCCTACATACGTAACGTCAAAGCAAATGTTCTGAGTTCTTCAGAATATTTTTTTGCTGTGGTTAGTCGCAAATGCTTTAGCAAAAGCTGTTTTTGAGTTGTTGAAATACAGCCCTGCAAGAAACCTAACTGTATTAGGAAAAGAATCAACAGGCTAAAAAATTCGTAGTTATCTGAAACTAGTAAATGGCATATTGCCAATTTATCGACTGGAACACAAAAATACAATATTCTATGAGATACTGTTAATAAAATAAGATATTAAGACCTGTTTCATGCGGCATGCAGTTAATTTTTGGAACGATAAACTATAAAGTTCTAAAAAATCTCATAAATGCCATACAGTTAGTTATCCATGCAAAGTATAGAAAATTATATAACATATCATACCTCTAATAAGTTATAACACTCGCCAGAGACTTTGCGTTTTAAGTGCAACAAAAGGTATTTCAGTGATTTTATTTTCTTTTGCTGTCGGTGTTGTTTAACCCTTAATAATTTAATTTTTCTTTTATATTTACATATTTGTTTGTTGGCCACTTGCCATATTTTTTCCCTTCAGTGGTTGTCAGATCTTACTGCTTAAAATCACCGAAATACACTGGTTGCCTGATATTTCTACAAAATAAAGTTGCAATCTTAATTTTTAACAATAAGAAGTGAACCAACCGTTGAGCTTTCCTTGCTTCCATTGATTCAGAAGGTAAATTAGGATATTCATCAGGGTTGGTACTACTAAAAAGGGTTGGCATTTAATATGTGAATTTACCCTTCGTTTAAATTACCTTGTTGATTGGATAACTTCAGCAGCCTCACCCTCAAGTTTCATTTTTTTTTTTGCTTGTTCAACTTCTATTACAGACCTGACAGGCCTTTCAAGCTTCACTTTCCTTTTCTTAGCCTCAGACTTTTGTAGTTGAGATGGAAAATCAAAAATCGATGGCACGGTACCAATATTAAAGCGATTTTTGCCAAATTGCCATATAAAGTCAGAGTCCTGAAAATGTTTTGCGCAAATTCGAGAACTTTCAGTTGGAACAAAATTCTTCCCTTTTATAGAGATAACCCACTAGGATAGTAGATCTATGGTGACGGTTGACATTTCATCTTCACTCCCCCTTTCATTGATATCAAACCATTTTGCCAGTAGTACATTTGATCGAATGCAAGACAACTTTAGGATATTGTTTCAGTACCAGTGGCGGCTCGTGGTTAAATTTGATGGGAGAGCAACCTCTAGGACAAACTTATAAGTACCTAATAACAATTGATACCCTAGTGAACTGATTTGATACTTACTAATTTATATTTTACAATCAATATTAGTAAGTTTCCAGATCACCTTTGAGGTACAACTATCAATCCGTTGACCTATAAAGAAGTTCTCGCCAGTAGCCCTACTCCCAACCAATAACTAGAGAATGATTCTTACACTAAATTAACTTTATTAACGTAAAATTGGAATAGAAGAGTGAGATTTTTTTGAAAGATAGAATTTTTTATCTAAAACAGATATTTACTTAAAAGTCATATAGATAAAGTCTATTCGTCTATTTTTTTGAGCTAAAAAATTACTAATAACCAGATTATTAAAATCGTCTGTAAACTTAATAAGTTCACGTTCAATAGAGTAAGTAGCTAGCGCGCAAAACCTATCCTGGCCTACAGAATTTCGGGAAAAAGTTTGTATTATTTTTAAAGTTAAAAACAACGTTTGCTTTTAGGTGTTGTCATCGGGATTGTATATACAAATAATTCTTAACAATTTGACAGATTTACGGAAAACATTTCAAAGGTTATTGTCTAGAAGAAATTGAAGAATGTGAAG
This sequence comes from Pyrochroa serraticornis, assembly GCA_905333025.2. Lineage (NCBI taxonomy): Eukaryota > Metazoa > Arthropoda > Insecta > Coleoptera > Pyrochroidae > Pyrochroa > Pyrochroa serraticornis. The sequence goes on along the minus strand of HG995155.1, from coordinate 3,530,067 downwards.
AGCTCCATTGGCTTGACGAAAATCTTCCCTGCTATATATGGTTATTAATTTTTGCTCCAATAAGAGAATCTAACTTAAAGGATGTAGCGGCAGTACTAAGAAAATGCTCCGGGAAGTTTACAGCAGAATCTTTAAAAGAGCTTGCCTCAAAGAGTAAAGAAGCTTCCAAATGATTATTAACACAAAATTTATCTGTGATTTTTATTATAACATCACATACTTCTTTGGCCATTTGCATGTTTCTGTCTACATATCGAGCATGCTTTGTAGGTATGGGTTTTGATTTATCGTCTGCATTATAATAGAAATGATCAACCTCTTTTCTGATATTCTGCACCGCATTTTTAAAATCGGAAATGTATTTTTGAACTTTGACACTATCTAACTGGCGCAGTTGTAATTGTTTATAGAGAATATCACTGTGTGGTAAAATTTTATTAAAGAAATATAACCAAAAATTGAATTCCTCATCTTTCAAATAATTTATTAGGTCGGTTGATTGCTAAATGATTAGTTTATTGTTTTCATTATCAATAATAAATTCAAAGTATTCAAGGAGTTCTTGTTTATATTTTAAAACAGTAAAAACAACTCTGGAGTTAAAATTCCGACGAGTTTTTAATCCGCGTGGCATAACTATATTATCAAGAATTTGTGTTCGATGGGGTGATCTAGAAAAAAATGTTGAAAAAGCAAAAATATTTGCAAAAAATACTCGAACTTGTTTACTTTGAGTGACTGCTCTTTCTAGAATTAAATTTAATTGATGAGCATAAAAATGGCTCTTTTCTAAACTGAACTGACTCTGGCTTGTACTCAATTATTTCGGCCACTCGTAACAGCAGCCCCATCATAACTTTGAGCTATTAGCTTTTCAGCAAATTTGTTTATATTAATTTTCTCTACTTAAGCAAAAATTACGTTACTTATGTCTTCTGCGCTATGACTAGGCGGTATTAAGTATCCCATAAAACGTTCATATACTTTAGCTTCTTTAACATAACGTACTATAAAGACTAATTGGGATATGTTCGCATTATCAGTGGTTTCGTCAGCTTGAATTGCAATGTACATACTTTCTTCAATTTCATTTTTTATTAAATTCAGAGTTACTGCTAATATAGAGTCTAATAATTTATTTTGAATTGTCTTTGATGAACCAGAAAATAAAGCATTTTTCGATTGCTTTATATATGATTTGAGAAGTAAATCAATTTTGCTCATAAAATTTATTAAGCCTCTAAAAATGCCCGGGTGGTCGCTATCCAATGTTTTGCCATGTTCTTGCAATGCAATTCAAAAACACCACAAAATTTGATGCAGTCAATAACTTTTCCTATAATGTAACGGTTTTAATAAGCGTTACATTATAGCGTTACTTAACTGATTTCATAGGTCAACATGGCCTAAAGTTGCAAATTTAAGAGGATAAAAGCGGGATCACAATCGTCGGACCCCATCAATAAACACACAAAGCAATAAAATGAATTGCTGACATCGCAACCACATAGCCAATCTGCATTTTGGTACATACTTGCATTGAATGATCTTACCAAAATTTTGCTCTTCACCACATGTTGTTTTAGGATCTGATGGTTAGGCCGAAATGGACCCACCCAACTATTTTATTTTCTTACGATCCTCAAAACTTAATTGCCTCAATCTTGCGGCGATAATTGTTTGGCCGGTATTCATTTTTTCAATTAAGACACGAAATCACCCAACAACTGCTGAATCTCAATAAAAACAGGAAACTGGAACGGTAGAGCAACAAAATTATTTCACAGCTGGATAAACCGCTAATACGCTACGCCACACCACACCACACTTGCATGTATTGTATTTAGTTTATAAGCAGATTGTCGTTGCCGAACTCTTTGAAACAGCGGCAAGGTTCGACAACGTTCGGGGTTCGGGTTTAACAAGTTACTTTATTGGCTTGAGCAAAATGATTCTTGCCCCTCCTCAACGCTGTTGTCAGCATTTCTTAAAGCACTCTCGATGTATAATTGCATGGGAAAATAAGGATAGCGTATGCCAAGTTTCACGCAATCTGGCAAACCACGGGGGGCAACGCCAAGCTAACTCACAGTTCAGTTTGGAAGCGGGAAACTTAAAATAGAAGCAAGTAATATATCTGATGGCCTTTATAAGTTTCTCGCTTGTGCGAGGGTCATTGCCCCTTTGCCCCTCTTGCACCAGCCGCCACTGTTCAGTACATATCCTAAATCCACTATTCGCCTTCCAGACAATAAATCTTTACTATCTATTGGTGGCTCTACTTTCTCAACACATAAAGCACTTAACAAACTGCTAAAGGAAAAGTTGAAATGCATTTTCCTCTTACAAATTTTTCCTACCTAACTGTTTGCATGTCTGTTAACTGCTGGTAAATGTTGGCCTAATGATGTAGAAGTTATTGCTCGATTTAAATTGAATACTTTCTTACTGTTTCTAAACCGAATTAATATTTTGGCAACTGTATGAGCAAATTATAGTTTCTCTTACATTTTCAATACCTGCAATTTTCTTTTGGATCGGCGAGTACAGAATTTTTTACTTGTGAATACGGGAAGTGGTCCGCGACTATAGGAACCGCGAATAAGGAACTTTGACTCTATGCAAAAAATGCCAACGGATCTTGCATATCTGGGTTCAAAGTGTTGGCGCGGGGGCAGTCGAGGAAGAAGTCTAAGATATTTACATCGCCGTATATTTAAATTCTTTATGAAGTAATCACAAGTTGAAAAAATATAAACATTGCACAGTCATAATTAAGAAGAATTAGTCTATAAATTCTTCTTAATAAAAACAATATAAATTTTGTTTCACTTATGTTTCACCGTTTGTTTCACTTTTAAGAATTGAATGTGAAAATAAAATTTAAATTTGGCTATTACACGTTGAAGTGCCAGATATAAGAAGCAAGTGCTTAAATTATCAAAACACCACAAATATATTTTTGATTACGTCTAAACGTTCCTTTGTTGGTTGGACTATCTTTATGGTCGCAATTACCAACACAAGAGAAGCATCTGTAAACATGTACCTTCCCAGTTTTACAACAAAATACGAGTACGAGATCTCTTCCCCTAAAATTGTGACGACAACTGCGTATTTTTAATTGGCGGGGGAAAATAGAAAGAGAGAGCGAAGTAAGACAGTGAAGGTAATTTCATTTCAATAGCTGTCGTTTAAATGCACTAAATTAATAATTCTTTGCTACATCAACTTTCAGTAATTTTTTCGAAAAGCAAATAATTAATTGTGATGGTGTTACGTATCGGAGGGCAATAAAAAATATGTCAATGCAAAGTAGATTGAAGAAGCTTTAATTCCATGAAAGAAAATCAACCATTGAATAAATGGGTCCTTAGCGGTGTTCGAAATAAGATTAAATTTTGTTATTGTTCTATCTGCCTAAACAATGCTTTTTAAATTTGTTGTTTCAACTAAATGTCATGATTTTCTATACTCTAACGATTTATTTTACAAAAACTCAAAAAAAAAAATTTTACCTACCATACGCCCTTAATGCATCGTATTATTTCCATTTAGCCTGACGTAGGGAATCAGTTCAAGCCGTCAATTTTAAAAAATTAAAGAAAATTCACTTTTAAGCTTCATTAAGCTTGAAATTTGCTATAACACTTTAGGGTTGGGGTGTATCCTAGAAGAAAACGCAGTCGACAACACCATTAGAAGGGGAGATTTGGTAAAAGTACGCATTGTAATTAATAATTTAATTTTAGCTAAAATACGTCCAATAAGAAATTGATGTAATCTGACATTAAACGCCCAAATTTTTGACTTTTCCCTTTTGAGTCTAATTAAAAAAAAATATTTACTGGTGGTTGCTGCGTTCTCATTAATCTAACCTAGCGTGACCGTGGCATGATTTAGTTTACGTTTCTACATTTTTATAGTTGTTGCAAATTTTCTAGGAACGCCATGGTACAACTAACAAACATACGCACACGACGTATAGAAATATGTGGGTGGGTATCAGATTTTCCCATGATCACAGTCAAGTGCGTCACTTAAAAGTAACGCGGGTACCGTCAGCTGATAAGCGCCGACCTATTACGAACTGATAACAACCAGTTCTTTGCCATTGACACGTTTCCAAAGTAAATATTGGCGCGAGATGGCCGTTTAAAAACTCATCAAATATTTACCATTTACTAATAACCCTCTTGGCGAATTTTTAAAATTTTTCTTTTAAAACCATCAGAAAATTATTAACGGGGGTGGAAATCGTAAAGTGGAGCACGCGTCCTCTAGCAGATGGTGGTGCACCGGGCGGATCAAGTATCCTACATGTAAACACCTGGAGGTATCCACCCAGCACCGTGATGGTCCTTAATTCGGTCTCGTAGAGGGCGATGGAGTTGTGGGGTCAGGCAACAATAACTGTAGCGTCTGGCACATGTTGCTGGCTGGACCATTTCGATAAAAATTGACAGCTCTTGTGCGTTGCCGATCGACAGCTATTATAGCAGCATTATAAGCCATGTGGTGTTGCTCCTATGTTTCGAATAACAAGACAACAAGGGGTGCGAGCAGTTGGCAGGGAAGAACCAAAAACAACCATCCATTGATCGGCAAGAATTAAAAAATTACTCGAAATTTTTACAAAACTGGTCACAAACTCCAAATTACAAACATTTAGCAAAAATATCCCGACAAAGCTTTCATGAATCATAAATTACTATTCCAATTGGCCGCGCACTCAAATTCAGAGAAAAGTTGCTAAAAATTTTGACGTTGACTCTTTGCCATTTTTCCCTTCAAGTAGTTTGAGGATCTACCATGGGTTTAAGATTTTTTTGACTCATCGGGTGAGATTTCGATTTATTCAGTTTACCGAGTAAATTTCTGTGGGTGGACGGTTGGTTTGGTTGAAAAATTCTGTTGCTTACATGACGCATTGGTCTAAGACTCTTACGGTTTGTGATTGGAATACGTTATTGTTAATGCGATATGGCGGCCGACGCCGTTCTCCCGAGAAAGGCCTTCTCAGAATTTCCGTTCGGTTATGTTGCAATGTTTGCGCAAAAGAATGCGGCGTTAAACCGGAGGAGTTCAAGTAAATCCGATTTTAAGGTATGTTGGGAAATTTTTTTCCGGTCATGGAAATTTTAACATCACTGGTACGGAAAGAGCGGCCGTCCAAGGCTGAAAACAAATCAAATAATGACGAGACAACGGAATTGGTTCTGGGTCAAAGTTTTAACTTATATACCGGCACCGAAAGTCATTATTTTCATTTGTTTCGAACATTTGGGTACAAGTTTTTTGACTGCTGATCCAAATTTTTCCTTAAAAAACATTTTTTTGTTGGTACTAATAGTACTTTTGGCTTATTCAAATAATTAAGTTTTTGGTTATTGAAGGATTGCCGTTAGTAAGATATTTTTAGGGTCTTCCTTTAGTGTCCTTTTATGCTTCTTTCTGAAATAATAATTTGATCTGTAATCGTTTTGGTCACCATGAAGATACTTTCTACTAAGATTGATGATGGTACTAACATATTTTTCTATTGTTTCAGTCCATTTAAGGGCAAATTTCTTGAGTGCTATTATCGAAGGATTGTCGTTAGCAGGATTTTAGGAGACTTCCTTTAGTTTCGTTTTATGTTTTTTTCTGAAATAAGAACTTGATCTATAATCTTTTTGGTCAGCATGAATATACTTTCTGCTAAGGCTGATGGTGGTACTAACATATTTTTCAATTGTTTCAGTCCATTTAAGAGCAAATTTTTTGACTGCTGTTACTGAAGGATTATTATCAAGATTTTTTAGAGGTCTTTCTTTAGTTCCGCTTTATGCATTTTTCTAAAATAATAACTTGATCTATAATCGTTTTGCTCACCATGAAGATTCTGCTAACAGTGATAATGGTACTAACATGATTATCTACTGTTTCAGTCCATTTAAGGGCAAATTTCTTGATTGCTGATACTGAAGAATTGCTGTTAGCAAGATTTTTTAGAGGTCTTCCTTTAGTTCCATTTTATGCTTCTTTGTGAAATAATAACCTGATCTATAATTGTTTTAGTCACCATGAAGATGATGGCACTAACATGATTATCTATTGTTTCAGTCCATTTAAGGGCAAATTTTTTGAGTGCTATTATCGAAGGATTGTCGTTAGCAGGATTTTAGGAGACTTCCTTTAGTTTCGTTTTATGTTTTTTTCTGAAATAAAAATTTGATCTATAATCTTTTTGGTCACCATGAATATACTTTCTGCTGAGGCTGATGGTGGTACTAACATATTTTTTAATTGTTTCAGTCCATTTAAAAGCAAATTTTTGGACTGCTGTTACTAAAGGATTATTATCAAGATTTTTTAGAGGTTTTTCTTTAGTTCCGCTTTATGCATTTTTTTTAAATAATAACTTGATCTATAATCGTTTTGGTCACCATGAAGATTCTGCTAACAGTGATAATGGTACTAACATGATTATCTATTGTTTCGGTCCATTTAAGGGCAAATTTCTTGACTGCTGATACTGAAGAATTGTTGTTAGCAAGATTTTTTAGAGGTCTTCCTTTAGTTCCATTTTATGCTTCTTTGTGAAATAATAACCTGATCTATAATTGTTTTGGTCACCATGAAGATGATGGCACTAACATGATTATCTATTGTTTCAGTCCATTTAAGGGCAAATTTCTTGAGAACTATTATCGAAGGATTGTCGTTAGCAGGATTTTAGGAGACTTCCTTTAGTTTCGTTTTATGTTTTTTTCTGAAATAAAAATTTGATCTATAATCTTTTTGGTCACCATGAATATACTTTCTGCTAAGGCTGATGGTGGTACTAACATATTTTTTAATTGTTTCAGTCCATTTAAAAGCAAATTTTTTGACTGCTGTTACTAAAGGATTATTATCAAGATTTTTTAGAGGTTTTTCTTTAGTTCCGCTTTATGCATTTTTTTAAAATAATAACTTGATCTATAATCGTTTTGGTCACCATGAAGATTCTGCTAACAGTGATAATGGTACTAACATGATTATCTATTGTTTCGGTCCATTTAAGGGCAAATTTCTTGACTGCTGATACTGAAGAATTGTTGTTAGCAAGATTTTTTAGAGGTCTTCCTTTAGTTCCATTTTATGCTTCTTTCTGAAATAATAACCTGATCTATAATTATTTTGGTCACCATGAAGATGATGGCACTAACATGATTATCTATTGTTTCAGTCTATTTAAGGGCAAATTTCTTGAGTGCTATTATCGAAGGATTGTCGTTAGCAGGATTTTAGGGGACTTCCTTTAGTTCCGTTTTATTCTTTTTTCTGAAATAAAAACTTGATCTATAATCTTTTTGGTCACCGTGAATATACTTTCTGCTAAGACTGATGGTGGTACTAACATAATTTTCAATTGCTTTTGTCCAATTAAGGACAAATTTCTTGACTGTTGTTATCGAAGGATTGTTGTTAGCAAGATTTCTTAGGGGTCTTCCTTTAGTTCCGTTTTATGCATTTTTCTAAAATAATAGCTTGATCTATAATCTTTTTGGTCACCATGAATACACTTTCTGCTAAGACTGATGGTGGTACTAACATATTTTTCAATCGTTTCATTCCATTTAAGAGTAAATTTTTTGACTGCTGTTACTGAAGGATTATTATCAAGATTTTTTAGAGGTCTATCTTTAGTTCCGCTTTATGCATTTTTCTAAAATAATAACTTGATCTATAATCGTTTTGGTCACCATGAAGATTCTGCTAAGACTGATGATGGTACTAACATGATTATCTATTGTTTCAGTCCATTTAAGGGCAAATTTCTGGACTGCTAATACTGAAGAATTGTTGCTAGCAAGATTTTTTAGAGGTCTTCCTTTAGTTCCATTTTATGCTTTTTTCTGAAATAATAACCTGATCTATAATTGCTTTGGTCACCATTAAGATTCTGTTGAGACTGATGATGGTACTAACATGATTATCTATTGTTTCAGTCCATTTACGGGCGAATTTCTTGAGTGCTATTGTCGAAGGATTGTCGTTAGTAGGATTTTAGGGGGCTTCCTTTAGTTCCGTTTTATGCTTTTTTCTGAAATAAAAACTTGATCTATAATCTTTTTTGGTCACCATGAATATACTTTCTGCTAAGGCTGATGGTGGTACTAACATAATTTTTAATTGCTTCAGTCCAATTAAGGACAAATTTCTTGACTGCTGTTATCGAAGGATTGTTGTTAGCAAGATTTCTTAGGGGTCTTCCTTTAGTTCCGTTTTATGCATTTTTCTGAAATAATAGCTGGATCTATAATCTTTTTGGTCACCATGAATATACTTTCTGCTATGACTTGATGGTGGTACTAACATCATTATCTATTGTTTCAGTCCATTTAAGGGCAAATTTCTTGACTGCTGTTACTAAAGGATTGTCGTTAGCAAGATTATTTAGGGATCTTCCCTTAGTTCCGTTTTATGCTTCTTTCTGAAATAATAACTTAATCTATACTCGTTTTGGTCACCATGAGGATTCTGCTAAGACTGATGGTGGAACTAACATATTTTTCAATTGTTTGCTGATCTATTAGTTTTGTTTCAAAAGAAATATACTCTATTTATACTTTTGGCATGAGTATAATTTTTGGTCATCGAAATGTTGTTGAGCATATTATAATATTTCAGGTTTTCTGCTTTACTATTCTTTTATTTGTATATAGTCACCACTATGTCTAATTACGAAATATTTGGTCTTTAATTACGTAAGGGTATAGTTCTAGCTAAGATTAGTGTGGGTAAAAGGTCAACATATTAAAAGAAGTATATGTTCATATTATATACTTTTTTTGATTTATCACAATTAATGAATCTTTTGTTATGAACGATTCTTGCAAAAAACATATTATGGGTTTTTCCCCCTAGTACCATTTTATGGTACCTTTTTATAAAATAATCACCGTGCCTCTTTACGCAATATTTGATTTATAGTCGTTTTGGTCTGCACGAAGATACCTTTGTTTTTAGAAATTATGGTGGTACCAACATATTTTTGAATTGTTTTAGGCCATTTCGGAGCGCATTTCTTAATTACTGATCTGATTTTTTTTCAAAGAGAAATATTATTTCTATAGACTTTTGTCATATCTGAATTTACGACCAGTGATTACGATTTTTCTATCGAAATTTTTTCTACAAGATACTTTAGATTTATTGCTTCCTTTTTTCTCTTTATAGAATCCCCACGATGTCTGTTTGTGAAATATTTTTCTTTGGAGTCAAGACAGTTTCTCCTAAGACTGGGCCATCGACATATTTTGGTACCGCTAGAGTCCTTGGGAGCACATCTCTTTATTTCTGATCAAAATTTTCACTTAGACAAAATATATTTTTATTATATACTTTCTTGACATATTTAAACGATTTAGATCGTGGCTATCGAAGAATTCTGATTAATAGAAACAATTGCTGTTTAAAGCGTTTTGGTCTGCAGAAATTATTCTGCTAAGACTGCCGGTGGTAGATGGTCGACATATTTTGAGTTGTTACCGACCGCTTGGGAGCAAATGTCTCGATTGCTGGTCCAAATTTTTCCTTAGAAAATATATATTTCTTTTATATTATTCTGACGTATCTAAATTTTTCATCAATGTTTAAGAATTCCTTAATCGCAGGATTCTCGTTAACGAAATTGTATTTCTTACTTCAGTATCCTATATTATGTCTTCTGTCTATGAAATCACCATAATGTGTCCACTCACAATATTTTATCTTTAATTATCTTGGTCTACTTGAACATAATTTCAGCTAAGCTAAAAGTTCGACATATTTCAAGTTTCTCAAGCTGTTTGGGTACTAATTTCTAGACTAATGGTCCGAATTTTTACCTAGAAAAAATGTATTCTTATTATCTGTATTCCTTTGGTTTATCTAAGTGATTAAGTTTTTTTATCCAAGGATTCTTTTTAACAAAATATGTTAAGCTGCCTCTAGTACTAGATCTAGATCTAGATCTTTAAGGCGTTTTGGTCTGCATGAAAATAGTTTCTGCTAAGACTGATGGTGGTAAAAGATTGACATATTTTAAGCTGTTTTTGACCATGTGGCAGCAAATACCATGATTCCTGATCCAAAGATTTCTTTTATATTATTTTGACATATATGAATTTAAATCCAATCTTTAGGTTTTTTGGTATTCTTGTTAACAAAATATGTTAGATTTCTTTCTTGAGTACCTCTTTATGTCTCCTGTTTATAAAATTATCATTATGTGTATTAACACAATATTTTATTGTGTTTTGATATGCATGAAAATCATTTCTGTTAAGCCTCATGGTGATAAAAGTTTGAAATTTTCCGAGTTTTTCCACGCTATTTGGGAAGAAATTTTATGACTGTTGATCCAATTTTTTTCTTAGAAGTAATATATTTTTAATATATTCTTTTGGTTTATCTAAAATTCTTTTCCTTATCCAGGAATTTTTGTTAACGAGATATTTTAAATTGCTTCCTCTAGTACCTTTTTGTTCTCATTTTATGAAGATCTATTCACGCATTATTTAGTTTTTAATAGTTTTGCTCTGGATAAAAGTAACTATAGAACTAAGAGTGGTAAGAATTCAATACAATTTGAAATGTTTCAGGTCATTTGGACGCAAATGTCTTGATTGTTACTCCAAAGTTTTCTTCACAATAAATATATTCTTCTCATATTTATTTGACATATCCACACTGAAGACCAGTGATTAAGTTTTTTGTCATCGATTTATTCTTGTTAATACTTAAAGTTTCTTTTTTCAGTGTCTTTTTCATTATGTGCATTAGGGCAATGATTTCGTCTTTAACCGTCTTGTTCTGCTTAAGAATGATTTTTAGTAAGACTGATGGTGGTAAAAATTCGATATCTATGGAATTATTTCATCTTCTTTCTAACCAAGTGTCTTGACTATTGCTCGCTCAAAAGTTTTTCTTAGAAGAAATATTTCTTTTTATATTTACTTAGTACATTCAACTTCAAAACCATAATTAGGTATTTTATCGCCGATATATTCTTATTAACCAGAATATTTTAGGTTTTTTCCTTCAGTTACTTTTTTCATGAAATTATCACCATATGCATGAAAATAATTTTTGATAGAACTGATGGTGAAAATTCTCTCTAATTTTAATAATTTCAGGTCATTTGAAAGCAAATGTCTTGATTGTGGCTCTTAAGTTTTCTTTACAAGAAGTATATTCTTGTCATACGTATTTGGCATATCCAAATTCAAAACCAAGGATTAAGATTCGTCGATTAGGTAGAACATTTTAGGTTTCTTCCTACACTAAATTTTTTCATTAAATCTTTACCATGTATATTACGACAATATTTCATCTTTAATCGTTTTGTTCTTCATGATAAGAGTAGAAATTCCATATATTTTTTGAATTGGTTCAGGCTATTTGGAAGCAAATTTCTTGACAGTTGATCCAAAGTTTTCTTTACAAGAAATATATTTGTTCCATATTTAATTGACATATCCAAATTCAAGATCAATGATTAACTTTTTGTCGTCAATATATTTTTGTTAAACAATTTTACATTTCTTCCTTTACTGAATTTTTTTATGAAATCTTCATCATATGCATTAAGGCAATATTTCATCTGTTCTGTTGTACTTGAAAATGCTTTTTAATAAGACTGATGGTGGTAAAATAATCTTTTAACTTATTTCATCTCATTTGGAAGCAATTAGCTTGACTATTGTTCGAAACTTCCCCTTAGAAGAAATATATTCTTTTTATATTTATTTGGTAAATTTAACTTTAAACTTTAGGTTTTTCACCGCCGATATATTCATAGTAACCAGAATACTTTAGGTTTTTTCCTTCAGTAACTTTTTTCATGAAATTGTTACTTTATGCGTTAGAGCAATGTTTTATCTTTAATCGTTTTCCTCTGCATGAAAATAATTTTGGATAGAACTGATAGTGGTAAAAATTCTCTACACTTTTAATAATTTGAGGTCATTTAAAAGCAAATGTCTTGATTGTTGTTCCAATTTTTCTTTACCAAAAATTTTCAATTGGCATATCCAAATTGAACACCAACGGTTAAGATTCTTGTAGTCGATATATTCGTATCAGTCAAAATATTTTAGGTTTCTTCTTTCCTCCTTCACTATATTTTTTCATGAAATATTTACCATGTATATTAAGACAATATTTCATCTTTAATCATCTTGGTCTGCTTGAAGAGTATTTTTGATAAGACTGACAATAGTAAAAATTCCATATATTTCGAATTGTTTCAGGTCATTTGGCAGCAAATATCTTGATTGTTGCTATAAAGTTTTGTTTACAAGAAATATTTTTTTGTCATACTCATTTGGCATATCCAAATTCAAAACCAAGGATTAGTTTCGTCGATTAGACAAAATATTTTAGGTTTCTTCTTTTACTGAACTTTTTCATGAAATCTTTACCATGTATATTAAGGCAATATTTTATCTTTAATTGTCTTGTTCTTCATGATAAGAGCAGAAATTCGATATATTTTGAATTGATTCAGACTATTTGGAAGAAAATTTTTTTAGTGTTTTCTTTACAAGAAATATATTCTTTTCATATTCAATTGGCCTATCCAAATTCAAGACCACTGATTAACTTTTTGTCGTCAATATATTTTTGTTAAACGGAATATTTTAGTTTTCTTCATTCACTGTTTATTGTCATGAAATCTTCAACGTGTGTATTAAGGCAATATTTCATCTTTGATCGTCTTGGTCTTCACGAAGATAATTTTTGATAAGACTCATGATTGTAAAAATTAGATATATTTTGAATTGTTTCAAGCCATTTGGGAGCAAATGTTTAAACTGTTGCTCCAAATTTTTATTAAGAAGAGAAATATTTTTTAATATGCTTTGGTCACATCTAAATGATTAAATAAATATTTGGTCTTGGTCTGCTTGAAGGTTGTTTTCGCCAAGACGGTAAAAGGCCAATCACACTGTGCGCGACGAGTCTGCTGTTGGTACAATGCGACCAGTTGCGACCTTTTGGCGATTTTTGTCGCCGAAATCTCGGAACGACTTCCTACGTCATAAAAGTGGGTAAACACGCTGTAATCAGCGGTGGACCGTTTTGCGTTTTTGTTGTCGTGTTAGGCGGTCGCCGAGGCTTATTGATTTCGTTCCGTCCGCGTCCAATGGGTAGTTTATCCATTGAAAGGAGCGAATATTCCCTGGACAATGGTCGGATTTTTGATAATTCCCCAATAATAAAGCAATTTACGGAATAAAAACGCGCCGTGCCGCACCGTTATATTTGAATAAATAATTTATACAGCCACCAGCTTCGTAAATTGTATACAGTTCCAGCACACAAATATTCTACAAATCATGAAATGGCCATTAAGCGAGACGAATCCCACTTTACAAACAGACCACCTACACTGTCGCCACCTTAAAGAAATCGGAATTAACTATCTCTCGAAATTTTAATTTAATGTCTTCACTCATTTGTTGCCGCCGCTCCCTTACAAAACACATCATTTACGAATAATTGGCCATTTATTTCAGGCGATAATTGAAAAGCTCAGGAGCGGCAGGTGCATTGTTGCTCGCGAAGGCAAAATTCGCCAAAAATACCTTCCACCAACAATAAGGTTTAAACGAAGAACATTGATGGGAAGAAACCTGACAAACATTGTTGCTACCGAAGCAATCTGATTAGCAGATAACACTTCCAAAAATAAAAGTTTCAAAGGCTGGAAACCGAACAATGCAAAATGATGAGATAATTGAACAACAGCAAAATTCCTGATGGTCATGGAATAAGAGTCAGTATGCAAGAAGCAATTGCGCTAAACAATTTCGAAAAAATAAAATTCCAGATTAACAGCAAATGTTAGTTTTCTTACTTTTCAAAAAACCCAACTTTTATTGTTTCGTGAATCTTTCCCGGTAATTTTGAAATTGTCAAGAAAGAACGGAACCACAACCGCAACTTCTTGATGTAGAGCAATAATTTTGAGTAAGGAAATCAAGAAACGGAAATTAGCGGAACACATTTACTGTTATCTCATTACTGATCGAGGGTTGGCATATTTCCTAATAGCTTGCAAAAATATTTTTTGAGAACCCATTTGTCTAACTAAACAACGAAAATATTGTTAAAAGTTAATCAGTAGAAAAGCCCTACGTGTCAAAAAGAGTAGTTGAGGATTTAAGAAAAGATTACTACCGGTTACTGCTTGTCAAAAAATTGTTACTTAGAAGTTACCTTTACAGGATCACTTGATTTCACTATTACATTTTTAATTATTGAATAATAAACCACGATTTCACCCTTCGGGAATTTTGCATTTGCATAATTTTGTAGATACAGTACAAGCTGATGCACGAGATGCCCAGGAGATGAAGTGAGACGTTTTATGAGCAACAAAGAAACTACGTTGTCTTTAGCAAAGTAACATCAGTGGAGGAAATTTTCTAAATTGCAACTGCATTAAGATCATGAACTTTGATGGACCTTTTGAACCAATCTCACAGAATCCCTCTGCACACATGGATGTGTACTAAAGAAGAATATATGGATCAATGCTCTTCCTAATAAAAAATAAAAATATGTTGATCATTTTGGAATGCAAAAAGAACTTTAGCGTACTTAGATTTTATGGTAACTTTATTAAAAGTAAGGATTGAATCCCACGTGGCCTGCTTGGTTTTCAGACTTCATGTCCCTTGATTTTTCAATTTTTGGATTTCTGAAAGATCAACTTTACAAACTTACAGCAAAAGAAACTACAGGGAGAAATTGCGAGGTGCTGTCGAAATATTGATTCAATATATTAGAAAATAAATAGAGAGGCATTACGATTTTTTTAAACGTGACGACCATTTTTAATTTTTTTTTGAGAATTTTTACTATTATTTATTACAGTCACTTTAAGTGGAGTTACTTGTGGTTTCTGGCTTTTTTATCGGCCATACCAGTAAATTGATGCTCTTCATGCACATACTGTAATAGAAACCTTCCGACCATTTTATAATGAATTAAAAATCCTATATGGCCAACACAGTTTCCAGACTTGACGTCTCTAGAATTTTGAATATTTTGATATAAAATTAATAATTGATACATGAGAAATTACCATCCACTCCACTACTGTAGAAATATTAGTGCAATATATTTATGAAACTTGGTGATCAGCATTTTCAACATTTTATTAAACTTATTTGCATCATTATTTATTAGAATTACTTCATTTTATTCATGGTGCTACTGTAGTCAATAGAAATTCTTGTTTCTATTTCCAAAGTATTTATTATTGATAATTTTTTAAACTTTTTGCCTTAATTTTTATATTGATTATGTTAGCAAATTGATACTCCACAATGCAAGATCCAAGTTAATTAACTTGCAACAACTTTATGAACAATTGAAAATTAGGGAATTAATTTTCCCTAGTTTTTGCCTTAGAAGAATTTTCAAAAAAATCATTACATCTCTTTGTCTCCAAATCCGTAAATTTTAACGTATTTCACTTGTTAACCAAAAAGAGGAAATAACATTTAGAATAATTTCGTAAAAAATTTTACTTTGATGAAATCTGCAGATTAATTTCAGAGATACTCAGGTTTAAAATTGCAAATCGGGTGAAACGCAAGAATTTGGCATCAGAGAATTTTTTCTTGATATGCGTTTTTTCCAGATTTTTTGATACCCTCAAACAGTTTGTCTCAATTGATTAGAGTGAAAAAAAATATTTGAAAAATTGTTTCCCCAAGTTTTTGACTTAGAAGAATTTTCAAAAAATCCTTTATAACCAGCTCAATTTACAGACTTGAAGTACTTAAAATTTTCAATATTTAGAAATAAAAGGAATAATTTAATATTTGCTACAGGGATAAATTTCCAGTAACTGTAGAAATATTGATTCAATATATTACAAAATATTTTCGAAAATTAACAAGCAAACATTACGATTTTTTTAAGCTTGATTTTTCATTTTCCCATTAACTTTTTTTCAATATTTTTTTAAATTACTACGATTTCTTGTTTGTTTCAACTAAATGTCATAATATTCTATACTCTAACGATTTATTTAAAGAAACTGAAAAAAAAAATAAATTTAAACCTACCATACGCCCTTAAGAAGCACTGTTGCTGTAGTGAAGACAAATTATTGCTTCATTTTCCAAAATATTTATTTTTGTTTTTTTTAACTTTAAGCCTGTTTTTTTAATTTGTGCGCTGCCATGCATATAGCTCAAGAACAAAATTAATTTACTGGCTACAATTTTATGATCACTTAAAAATTAAAGAATTAATTAATATACGGCCAGCACAGTTTCCAAGATTGACGTCTCTTGAATTTTCAATATTTGAATATAAAATGAATTATTTAATATATCTATACGGAGAAATTACCAGCTACTCTAGAATTATTGATTCAGTATATCATAAAATATCTTTAAAAATAAGCAAAAGATTATGACGATTCTCTTGAAACTTGCAACTAGAATTTTCAAATGTTTTATTGAACATTTTTGTACCATGTGTTATCCATTTGTTTTACTTGATTAAGATTAACTTCACAAATCTCCAATAACTGGAGTTACAAGAAGAAATTGTGAGCTGTGTAGAAAAATCGATATATTAGAAAATATTTTCCCGAAACTTCAAGACGAGCATTTTCACACATTTTATTGACCTCTTTGTGTTCAATGTAACTACAGGAAGAAATGACCAGCTGCTGCAAAAATATTGATTTAATATATTACAAAATGTTCTCGAAACATTTTATTGACTTTTTTTGTATAATTATTTATTAGAATCATTCAATTTTATTTGTGGTTATGAAACACTGTTGTTCCACCAAGCACATTCCGCAAAAACAAAATTAATTAACTTCCGACAATTTTATGATCACTTGTAAATTAAGGAATTAAATCCTTTATGGCCAGCACTGTTTCCAAATTTGATGTGTCTTGAATTTTCAATATTTGGATATAAAATGAATAATTTAACCTAGCTACAAGTAGAAATTACCAGCTGTTATAGAAATATTGTCAACATATCACTAAATATATCCGAAAATAAGCAAAGAGGCGTTACGATTTTTTTAAAACGTGATATCGAGCATTTTCAAACAAAAGTTGATTATTTCTATTTTTAAAATATTAATTATTGATTTTTTTAATTTCAAATCTTATTTTGATATTGGTTATAACAAAATATTGGTGCTCCACCATGAATATATTGCAAGAATAAAATTAAACTACTTGCGGCATTTTGTGATTAATTGAAAATTGAGGAATTAAATCGAAAATGGCCAGATTTGAGGTCTCCTAAATTTTCTACCCACAGGCAAAAATTACCAGCTGCTGTAGAAATGTTGATCAAATATCTTACAAAATTCTTCAAGATAATCAAAGAAAGATTAGGATATTTTTTAAACTTGATATCGACTAGTTTCAAACATTTTTGTACATTTATTTATTCTTTTTCTATTGCATTGTACACAAATAATTATTATTTCTAATATTAATATTTTAAATTGTTAATATTTTTTTTAATCCTACTAAATTGTTGCATGACAAATAGGTGACAAATACTCTCATCGCTAGAAATCTTCACTTTTCCTGCTTTTGGTGGCTAGGAGCGATGATACTGTCAGGAAATCTGTAACAACATAATTTCAGAATGACGCCAACACTGCAAAATTTTTTCCACCAACGTAAATAATTGTTTACTATGAATTTTTAATCGTGTAACAAAAATATTTACCTCTAAATTTTTGTCAAGAAAATACTATTTTAGTTAAAAATAGATTTCTATAGGACATGAAGAATTAATAAAAAAATAATTCTATTTATTTATAAGTTAATAAGGAACGTAAAGAAGACACAAAAATAGTTTAGAGAAAATAAAGTCTCTGAAATAAAATATGAATATTTGCTATCTCCATTGCAATAGCCAAAAAAAAAATTTTTTCTACAATTTTTTCAAAATGAATTTTAACTCTAATTTGCAATCCTGTCTAACTACCAGACAGAAGTTCCTAGTTATTTGAATGGTGAAAACCGATTTGTTTAAACTTTGCTATTGTCCCTTTTCCCTTCTGATGTGTTTAATATTTAAAGAGTGTAGCATACATCTTCTATTATAAACTTTTTTATTTCTATCACGTTTCTTTAAGTTTTCCTGGCACGTCAATCATACAAAATTTTCTTATTACCATTTGCTTGTTATGATTTCATTGCATTAACGTTACCTTCTTGTTCCGAAACCTCTCCAATGATTGTATCTAAAAGTTTTTTTGAGTCAATTAATCAACAAGAAATATATTCAAAATTGTATTATTAAAGCACGAGGTTCCGTGAGGATAAGAAAGTTTTTCTTTGATCTTTGATCGCTTCTCTTTGGAAGGCAATAGCAAATACCCGAGGAAAATTCTGTGCAAGAAAACCAAAAATTTATAGAGGCATTGTAGCAGACTGACGAAAAAATGTTAATATTCAGAAGAGATCTTGGTGATAACTTTTAACTTCCAATTTTCCGGTTAAAACATGAAATTTTCTTTTCGTTGGAACTTCACCCTTTTAGCAATTCGAATTGTCTTAAATGAGCCAGTTTTTAAAACAAAGAGATGTCGTTGGTTCTTTCGAAACATTGATTGATTGAAATTTCTTATTGCAATTTTTTTTCCGCCTGCCACTTTATCAATTAATCCCTTAAGCCTCAACTTCTCTATTTTAATCCGTTAAGATGACGAGCCGGCACGGTGTTTTGAGAGGCCGCCACCGTGAGAAAAACTAAAAGAGAAACACCTCCATCAAATAAGTCCCTTGAATGGCTTTAACTTTTAAAATGTTTTTTTCTTCTTTTTGTGGAAATTCGGACGTGTCGGTACCAGGTAAGACACGTTTATTGGGAATCCGGGTAATCTCGAATTAGTATTCTGAGCGACATTCTCTCGGCACTTTGCATTGTAAAATCGGAATTTATTTTATTGTAGACAGATAATGGAAAAATAACAATGTCGCCGAGACCGGCGTTTTCTTTAAATAAGGCACGTTTTACGTCCCTCCGCTAACTGGCCGAGTGCAGAGGAATTTGTCACGGACCCGAATTGTTTCAATTACACATCGCCGTACGTGACACCTGGGGAATCCGTGAATTTTGAGGCCCTCCCGATGCAACAAAAAATTTACCGTTTTCATCCCCTTTATTGCTCTACCATTTCCAAAAATACCTGCGTGCAGCTAATATTACCCCAAATCCTTCGGCAAAATTATGTTAAATAATTGAAAATTATTTTGTCTTTTTTGTGACGTTTTATTATTTTTTTCAAAAATCCGATTTAGCTCAGCATCAGTCGCCATCTTTTTAATATGGCGTTTATAAGGGGATTTTCGGATGCTTCTTTCCTTTATTGACGCCAATGCCGAATTAATGGTTTTTCTTAATTGCCTGTCCGCCTTATGCGTGTGCTTGAAGGGTTGTTTCCTCTTAATCAGGCGATCTGCGGCTACCTCGGATTAGTCCCTGGCAGCATTTCTCAGTGTCAAACGGCCGCTGCGAGGTTTCAAAATCTACCCTAAACGAACATTTACCTACCACCGACAAGCTTAATCTAAATCTAAACCAAAAAAAGAGAAGAAGAAGAAAAAGAAAAAAATAAATAAACGGCGTGGATGGTGTCTACGTTCTCACGGCCGGCACCACATGACTCAGACAATGAATATATAAAATAATCATTTATCGTGGGCGGCAGTGTGTGTGTTCTCTTTGACCAAGCCCAGCAAAAAACCATAACAACCACCGCGCCGCGCCATACCACCGCGATACGGTCCCGCAACAGTGACCAACTGATCCGTTTATCGACATCAAAATCGGACGACACCCCTTGAACGGACTTTTACCATCGCGATTAAGTCGTCGGATACGTAAATGGGCATCTCCGCTTGAAAAGTCGTTTTTTGAACGCGAGGGGGCGCCCCAATCGCCGATTATATGGGTCGAGTGAAGGACGAACAATAACCTCACCGGAGTCGCCGGACCCGACTCCGGCGGTTTGGCAAATTTGCTCAATTTAAGTTCCCCAAAATGCGCATGAAACTTTCTCTCAAAGTCGCTGAAAATTGCTGAAAAATCTTTTTAACATTTTCTCTATGTTTCATATTTTTTTCAAGTCGCTTTTCTAAATTTTGTTCATCTTTTTCTTTCAGTTTCTCAAAATAGTCGGTCTGTACGGAAACTATTTAGTGTAGTGAGGATTGCAGAGTGTGGTTACTATATCAAAATTATTCTTTGTTACTTTATCGTACCAACTGTCAAGAATTTCAACAGTTTTAAAGTTAAGAAAACTAAAATAACTACACAAAATTTTGATTGAGGTCAACCTTATTCGAGTGATGTCATTGTGTTTTCTAAAATTCCTGTGATTTTTTCTTTTGGCACTAATTTGTGATTACTTTGTCAAATGGCATGGCGTCAGTTTAGAACTATTTAGTCGACATCAGCACAAAATATTTAATGTTTTCTAATTTTACCAAAAATATAAACATTAATGTTTGTTATAATCCTAAACCAATTTTTGTCAATACTACCAAAGAAAGGGCCCCTGTCCATTATCAGAGTAATGATGAATGGTCCGTATTTTCTTCCACTAATCATAATTACGCTCCAATAGCTTAGGCAAATTTAGCCAAAAATTAAAACATTAAAAATGTCTTAAGAAAGAAAAGGACCTCGCACTTGCGACGATTTCTTACCTTCTGAGTCTCTTCGCCTATATGCTTTATAACCCTTTCATCTTATAATAATTATGAAAACGTAACTTAAAATATAATACTAGAAGCAACAACAAAGGTGTAAGTTTCTGGAAGAAGTACATTGATTTTTTTATAAACATAGAAAAATGGTGGCCAGAAGGGTAAAGATGTGCGTTGAAGGAGAACAAATTATAAAATAAATAAAACTGAAGATGAATTAAGAAATATTAGGGATAGTTTCCAAAGCTGAATCGTATTCTGGCTCAAAAACATCAAAGGTGCCACTATAACCACAAGTTTCCTACAGTAAGTGAAAACTATTTCGATTTAATATTGAAGAGACTGTTCTCTTTCTTCTTCCAAAATTTGAGTAACATTCAGAAGGAAAAGTAACAGTTGAGTAAATTAGTATTTGTATGAAGTCATCACAAATGAACCAAATCAGTGACAAAGTGATATCAATAGAAATTAAGGAAGAGCAATACACACTAATAGTAGTCTATGGTCGAAGCAAGGATAAAGAAAGAGAAAACAAATTAATTTTACGATGAACTACAAGAATAAGTAGATAAAAGTAAACACAATATAACTATAGTGGGCAACTTAAATGGAAGAATGGGAAACCTCAAAGAAAAAGAGTAGAATTGTGCCTAGGAAAGCATGGAGAAGGGTCAAAATGCGAACGAAGAAAAAATGTTAGACTTATGTCTACGAACAAATAAAAATAAGAAAGATCTAGTTTATAGAAAAAGAAATACATAAAATAACGAGAAAAGTGTAAGGCAGAAATAAAAAATCAATAATAGACTACTTTTTAATAAATAAATAATTATGGTGAAAGAGACATTACGGTAACATGAAGATCGGAAGCGATAGGAGGCGATTACTGCTTACTATAAATGAGAATAAAAACAGAAAACAGGAAAGAAGAAATTAATAAGAGGAAATTAAGCAACTACAAAGTAAGATAAAACAAACTTAATACTACAGAAACAAAACAAACATTGAGAAACTATGGAGAATGCAGATCTATCAGTAGCAAAAGGCAATTACAGGAGAACTAAACGAATGTACAGAAACAATAAAAAAAGTTGCTGGTGGACAGAAAAGGTTCAAAATGCAATTGACGAGAAGAAATAAATGGAGAATATACCTACAAAGGACCAAAGCTAATAATAAGACTACAAAAATGAAAAGATATCCGTAAAGAAAGTAATAGCAGAAGAAAAAAAAAATCGCGGCTTAAATTCTGAGAGAAACAATTTTAGAGAAAACCAAAAAGTGTTCTACGGAACTTTAAAGAACATGAAGAAACCAAAACACGAAACATGAATCCTATTAGCTAGCCTATGAAATTCCAAGGAACTTACACTTAAAAAATTTATTTTGGCAGTAATCCCCAAAACCTAAACTGTAACGAATAGTTTGGTGTTCTGAGAAGATTCTCCAACAATGTCCAACAGTTTGTGGTGCATCGGATCAGTTTGAGTTTGATTTTTATGCAATCTAGCAGTCCGACGCATACGTATATCAATCTTGGAGCGTAGATATGGCATCTGAGCTGTGAAACTGTAAAGTGAAGAGAAAGTTACTGATGGAAATTAATTTTTCACTATATTGGTAATTTTTCTTTAAATGGCTAATATTGCACATCTTTAGAACCAAATAATTCTCTTACTGTAGATGACGATGTTAATGATTTGGTTTACTCATCTCCAATATTTGAGGATGAGGAGGACTAAATATGGGTCAATTTTGATAAGTTAACAAAATCAACACAAATAATTAATCCAAAGGCTCAGGCGATTCAAAAAGACAAAAATTATTTCTTAAAGCTAATAGTCAGAGGCATACGTGTATCGATCGTGGAGCGTAGATATAGCATCTGAGCTGTAAAACTGTAAAGTAAAGAGAAAATTACTGATGGAAATTAATTTTTCACTATATTGGTAATTTTTCTTTAAATGGCTAATATTGCACATCTTTAGAAACAAATAATTCTCCTACTGTAGATGACGATGTTGATGATTTGGTTCATTCATCTCCAATATTTGATGATGAGGAAGACTAAATATGAGTCAATCTTGATAAGGTAACAAAATCAACACAAATAATTAATCCAACGGCTCAGGCGATTCAAAAGACAAAAATTATTTCTTAAATCTAATAGTCAGAGGCATACGTGTATCGATCGTGGAGCGTAGGTATGGCATCTGAGCTGTAAAACTGTAAAGTGAAGAGAAAGTTACTGATGCAAATTAATTTTTCACTATATTGGTAATTTTTCTTTAAATGGCTAATATTGCACATCTTTAGAAACAAATAATTCTCCTACTGTAGATGACGATGTTGATGATTTGGTTCATTCATCTTCAATATTTGATGATGAGGAAGACTAAATATGAGTCAATCTTGATAAGGTAACAAAATCAACACAAATAATTAATCCAACGGCTCAGGCGATTCAAAAGACAAAAATTATTTCTTAAAGCTAATAGTCAGAGGCATACGTATATCGATCTTGGAGCGTAGATATGGCATCTGAGCTGTAAAACTGTAAAGTGAAGAGAAAGTTACTGATGGAAATTAATTTTTCATTATATTGGTAATTTTTCTCTAAATGGCTAATATTGCACATCTTTAGAACCAAATAATTCTCTTACTGTAGATGACGATGTTAATGATTTGGTTTACTCATCTCCAATATTTGAGGATGAGGAGGACTAAATATGGGTCAATTTTGATAAGTTAACAAAATCAACACAAATAATTAATCCAAAGGCTCAGGCGATTCAAAAAGACAAAAATTATTTCTTAAAACTAATAGTCAGAGGCATACGTATATCGATCTTGGAGCGTAGATATGGCATCTGAGCTGTAAAACTGTAAAGTGAAGAGAAAGTTACTGATGGAAATTAATTTTTCACTATATTGGTAATTTTTCTTTAAATGGCTAATATTGCACATCTTTAGAACCAAATAATTCTCTTACTGTAGATGACGATGTTGATGATTTCGTTCACTCATCTACAAAACTTGAGGATGAAGAGGACTAAATATGGACCGATTTGGTTAAGTTAACAAAATCAACACAAATAGTTAATTCAAAGGCTCAGGCGATTCAAAAAGACAAAAATTATTTCTTAAAACTAATAGTCAGAGGCATACGTATATCGATCTTGGAGTGTAGATATGGCATCTGAGCTGTGAAGCTGTAAAGTGAAGAGAAAGTTACAGATGGAAATTAATTTTATACTATATTGGTAATTTTTCTTTAGATGGCTAATATTGCACATCTTTAGAACCAAATAATTCTCTTACTGTAGATGACGATGTTGATTATTTGGTTTACTCATCTCCAATACTTTAGGATGAGGAGGATTAAATATGGGTCAATTTTGATAAGTTAACAAAATCAACACAAATTGTTAATCCAAAAGCTCAGATGATTCAAAATGCCAAAAATTATTTCCTAAAACTAGTAGTCTGAATCATACGTGTATCGATCTTGGAATGTAGATGTGGCATCTGAGCTGTGAAACTGTAAAGTGAAGAGAAAATTACAGAGGGAAATTAGTTTCTTACTATTATTGGTGATTTTTCTTCAGATGGCTAATATTGTATATCTTTAGAACCAAATAATTCTCTTATTGTAGATGACGATGTTGATGATTTCGTTCAATCATCTATAAAACTTGAGGATGAAGAGGCCTAAATATGGGTCAATTTTGATAAGTTAACAAAATCAACACAAATAATTAATCCAAAGGCTCAGGCGATTCAAAAAGACAAAAATTATTTCTTAAAGCTAATAGGCATACGTGTATCGATCGTGGAGCGTAGAAATGGCATCTGAGCTGTAAAACTGTAAAGTAAAGAGAAAATTACTGATGGAAATTAATTTTTCACTATATTGGTAATTTTTTTTTAAATGGCTAATATTGCACATCTTTAGAAACAAATAATTCTCCTACTGTAGATGACGATGTTGATGATTTGGTTCATTCATCTCCAATATTTGAGGATGAGGAAGACTAAATATGAGTCAATTTTGATAAGTTAACAAAATTAACACAAGTAATTAATCCAAAGGCTCAGGCGATTCAAAAAGACAAAAATCATTTCTTAAAGCTGGTAGTCTAAGGCATACGTGTATCGATCTTGAAGCGTAGATATGGCATCTGAGCTGTGAAACTGTAAAGTGAAGAGAAAATTACAGAGGGAAATTAATTTTATACTATATTGGTAATTTTTCTTTAGATGGCTAATATTGCACATCTTTAGAAACAAATAATTCTCCTACTGTAGATGACGATGTTGATAATTTGGTTCATTTATCTCCAATATTTGAGGATGAGGAAGACTAAATATGAGTCAATTTTGATAATTTAACAAAATGAACACAAATAATTAATCCAAAGACTCAGGCGATTCAAAAAGACAAAAATCATTTCTTAAAGCTGGTAGTCTGAGGCATACGTGTATCGATCTTGAAGCGTAGATATGGCATCTGAGCTGTGAAACTGTAAAGTGAAGAGAAAATTACAGAGGGAAATTAATTTTTTACTATATTGGTAATTTTTCTTTAGATGGCTAATATTGCGCATCTTTAGAAACAAATAATTCTCCCACTGTAGATGACGATGTTGATGATTTGGTTCATTCATCTCCAATATTTGAGGATGAGGAAGACTAAATATGGGTCAATTTTGATAAGTTAACAAAATCAATACAAATAGTTCATCTAAAGGCTCAGACGATTCTAAAAGCCAAAAATTATTTGGTAAAGAAATTGTTAACCAGAAAAGAAAACTCTCTCAAGTGATGGAGAGCCAGGACAATTATTTATCTCCAAGAAATTTAAATCGAAATGAAGATTTATTTTGAAATTACAAGTTTTATAGCTTCATAGTTTTTTACATTTCATTACATTCTTGTTTTATTGATAGCTTTAAATAAAGCAAAATGCTAATTATTGTAAATGTTTCATGTCGGTAGTTGTTTTAATACCACTTAACAAGTGTGATTGAAGTTATTAATATAATTAACGAATATTGAACTTTATAGTAACGAATAGTAACAATTATCAAAATAATTAACAATGACATCACTAGTGTTATTTCTCAATATATCTAGGAGAAAACTTGGGGGATGTTTATCTCTCTAGTTCCAACTGGAATTGCTGTCTTGATGCAAAAACTTACAATCTACGTGGAAACAGTTTCTGTTGAAACATGCACAGTTACAGTTTGCAAACTGTCCGAAACTTGCTGCCAAAAAATACCTACTCGGACATGCGCAATGTTTTCATGAACCTAATATTTCAGAGATCCTGCGTAAAAAAGAAGGATGATCATAAATAATAAAGTTAGAAAGGGGTGGGTAGAGAAATTGAAGTCGAAGTTGTTTCATTACCTATATGATTGAATTCAGTTTGAATATCTGTAAATGAAAAATATCTATTATGAAACGTTTAATCAGATCTCCACCTGTGTCAAAAAATAGCCCCATCTTGTTGAAAGTAGACTCGATTGAGTTCTGCAAGAGGCAAAACATCCAAAACATTCAACAATTGGGTCAATAAACAATGACTCAATTAATCTAGCATTGAAATTTTCAAACCACATATTAGCACTAAATCATCGTTGAAATTTTTCAACAATTACTTTACTATTTTTTTGGCACCAGTATCGGTGATTATTTCTGTTAAAAATGTTATTATTATTAAAAATACATTCATCTGACCAAATAATTGTTTAAAAAAATTCTATTTTTCGAAATAAAAACTGCAAAACTATTTCTCCCAACCTCGATAATTTTCCCCTAATGCCTTCACTTTTTGAGGTATATATGGTTGAAACTTATGTTTTTTTAGTAGATGGTTTATGTACAGTTCAATTTGAAGCACCGATTTAATTAGAAATTTCCCAAATAGAAATTCTCGGGTTTCAATTTAAAAATTCTGCCAATTGGCGTTTTTTCGGTTGGGTTTTTTAAAAGTTCCAAGGTTTCTCAAATTTTCTTCGAGTATTACAAACTTGCGACGTTGTAGAACTTCTCTGTTTGGAAAGCGATGGTTGAAAATTCACATTGCTTGACCACAATTTTTGTTACATTCAAAATACACTTGCAACATATCAGTCAGATGATTGTTATCCATTAGTTATTTTTTTACAAGAAAGTAATTTTAAAACCCAAAAGTGGTTACAATACGATATCAGCGGCGACACTGACGGATTTTTGTTTTCCACGGCACGTTTGAAAATTTTAAATGAAATCTAACATTCCAATTATTTCCTTGAATGAATATTGTACCAAAGTCAACTTTTTATAGATTGTATTAAAACAAATATTGTCCTTCAAATAAAACCCTAAGAAAAATAAGTTTCCAATTGAAAAAAAACGTTGAGCATGGTTTTACATTGAAGTTAATAATTAAGAAACTAACTATTAGGACCATTTTGTAGTGATTAAAGAATAATTTTGCTGAAGTGTTTTGTTTATTGAAATCGAATAATAAATAACAGATACAGGTTTGGGCGTTTTTTAGGAAACACCCTGTATTCTAATACAGTCATTTTTTATGCATTAATATATCCGAATATTTCACAAGATGCTTCATAAATCACAATCTAAATTTAAGACCGCCCCTTAAGTAATAAAATAATTCCTTAGACAATTTTAACTATGTAATGGCGTTTCATGGTGGAAAACATAATTTTGTGATAAAAATTGTTGTAGTTCTCTTTCTGCTTCTAAACCAAAAAAATCGGTGGTAGCTCAAAAAACACTTTTCAATGAACGAACATTTTAGCTACGATTTTCAATTTTCTTTCCACAGCTAGCTTCGATTTGCAATATATTTTTTAATAAACGTCAAAAATAAAGACACTATAACCTAACTTTTTCCCATACCTATAGGTACTATAGTAAATAAAATATTTTTTAGGAAATTTTGAGTATCTAGTTGTGGTTTTTGTAATAGTTACTATGTTGCAATTATTTACTCTCTGTACGCAAATTTCCAATAATGGTTAAAAGTTAATAAAAATTTTAACATCATAACCTTTCCTACAACTGACAGTTCAAGAATATTTCTTAGTAAAGTTTACAGTTTCTAATTGAATTTCCCGTCTAGTTGGTTTTGGAAAAAACCAGTCATGTCCTAGCGTTCGTCGGACGCTTCACGATTTTATTTGACAAATGACAGTTGTCAAGTTAATTTCAACAAATTTATTTATTGTTGCATTCGCTCGTTACAAAGTGACAAGACGGTCTTCACTGATCAACAAAAAGGTTTTATGGGGACACTTTGGAAGAATAGAATGACCCCAAAAATTCTTGAACATGTCTTCGATAACATGAAGAGAGAGACGACTTGTTTAGTGCCTGCAAGAGGACGGCCACCACCTTCAACAATTGTTTTAATCCCGTTCGATTATCAATTCAGTAAAAAAGATCAATTTTCAACTAATTAAAATTTTTATTATAACCTCAAAATGTCAATTGCTTCGGGAATGACAGATGACATTTGTTTGGGTCATAACATAAGTCGATGAATTGAGTTAAGACGTACTTTTATGAAATCAAATTGCGGTTACGGCAACTTTGATGAGAAATTCAATTAGACTTCCTTTTGTTTTCAATGTTCGTTTTGATCGTATTTTTGAACTGACACTCACTTTTGGCCCTCAGAATTTGAACAGGAATTAACAAATTCTCGGCAAAGAAACGTTTATTTTTGATTGACAATATTGTTTCAAGAAACGTCAAAAATGTAAACATCATAACCTCACTTCGATCAAACTCAATAACTTTTTTAGCAATTTGAACTTTGAATGCACAATTTAGGTGAAAAATTATGAGATTTTCGTTAGATAACTTGTTAATGTTCTTAAAATTGCAAACAATATAGTTGACAGTTCAAGTGACGTTTCTCAACAAATAAACATATGAACGAAGTTGCGATATTCAATTTTGTTTCCAACGCCGCCCTTGCATGACTCCGGCTTTCGTTGAGCCACATTCAATTTCTAAATGGATGCATGTTCCTGTAACCACTTCAATTTCCTTAAGTAACAGCAAATCCTGCAAGAATTCCCCCATAAAACAAATTTATTTAATAATCGTCAAACTTTCTCATTTCACAAACGCAACGTACCGTTCGCAACAAGAACAAACAACACGTCACACGAAACCAAACTATACAAACAACACAATAAACTTTCGTAGTAAATCAGCGTAGATCCACTTTTTGATTAAAAACAGGGAATATTCACGGTTCACGGCCACCCTAGACCGGAGTAACGGCAACTCATTAATAACTCTCTTAATTCGTTTCGAAAAAAAGAAAAAAATGAAAAACGCCAACTTACCCGTCCGCTCCACTACTTATCCATAACTAATTACCCGCCGGATATCCGGCCGCTTCTCATAAACGCATCTTTTACATACATCCAGGTAAAACTCTCCAATTATTGTCGTCGCGATAATTATTTCGAAAATAATTGATTTTGACCCATGAACAAATGAAGAACGGCCCCGCCCCCCGATTCCCCCACCAAACAACCGGCGTGTTTTCCATTGGTCATCGTTCGAATCACGTTTCAGAATAGCGGTCGATTCTCGATTTCGCTCCGACCTTTACGGAACACTTTCAGAAACGGCTCGTCGCCATACTGGTACTAACTAAATAGAGGGGGGAGATAATAAACGCGGTGTCTACTTTGACAATTGTCAGTTGCCGGCTGTTTTCGGGCGGAGAGCAGTGTCGTTTTCTAAATCGGCTTCAATTGTTTTGTTTTGATAACAATTTTTTTGCTGTGATTATTTCTGGTGGTTTTCTCTTTTTTGTTTTGGATAAGAAGCCGCAATAATTTCTCGAAATGGGTGAGTAGGTCGATATTTTATTGTTTGTTGTAATTTTCGCAATGCGCTATCAACCACCGGAAATTGGGGGGTTTGTGGTTTTTGCGGGGTGATTTGTGGCGATTGTTGCGACGTTCCGACAAAAGACAATCGATAAATAGTGTGACGTAACTGAATGGAGGACAAGTTTCGGATTTCTTGAAATTACGGTTTCTGGTGTTATAACAATTATTAGGAGAAATTATTAAAATTTAGCTAATTTTTGTAAAATTTGGAAAGTTGCGAAAGATTTCGAAACATTATCAAAGTCGTTTCGATTAATTATTGTTAATAACGAAAAAAACTGTGATGGCGTGTCTAATTAATTGGCGTGATTAATTGAATTATGTTGATGTTAATCGATTGCGTGAAGATCGAGGTGGCGATGCTGAAAACTGCCAACTAGATAAAATTGTTGTCGCTAGCGACTTGATTTTAAGATTGGTTTTCGTGAATCATCAGTTCGTCCTCGTCTCGAATGTGGACAATGATGTCACACGCACGGAACAAGTTCGCACAAGTCGATAGCTTTTTCTCGGAAGCAAAAAACTATAGTACTACGTCATTGCGTGAAATACTATACAAGGGGATTCTCTAGTGAAACCGTAAAACTTTCATCCCTCGGGTCCATTCATCAAAGTTGACAGGAAGTTAAGCTCCAAATTGAGACTGTTTGAATCCTAAGTGAACAAGTAAAAAAATTAGATACCAACTGCTTTTAAAATTTATACTTTTTTTTTCTTTACATAAATATTTATAAAAAAGAATTATTTCTTTATATACAACTAAATATAGTTTTTTTTAATTACACCATATATGAAGTAAATTAACTCAATACATACATTAAAAAATAAAACGTCGCGATATCCAGAGTTTACTGTAGTATTTTTTTTAATTACAATGAGTCGTAAATTCATTAGGCCGCGATAGCAGCTTTTGCTTTATCCTAATGACTATTATATGTGATTTCAGTTCGTAAAAAGTACAGTAAATTCTCGATAAACCGGCAACTTCAAGTTGTAAAAAGGCCCTCAATTTTGATTATCGTATAATGTCTGGAATTGGTAATCATGATCTGTTGATTCATCCACAATTGGTCAAAGTAAATTTATGTGGGTCAAAACGGCTTTAGATTATATGTAAACATGTTTCTTTACGTGTTTTGGGTGTGTGATCAAGAGAGATTTAGAAATAAAAACGAATTTGACTTAATTATTTGTTAAGAAACGCCACTTTAGATATCACCCAGCATTTTCCTTTTATCGTTCGAGGTACACCATATATGAAGTAAATTAACTCATACATAAATCAAGAAATACAACGTCGCGATATTCAGAGTTTACTGTAGTATTTTTTAAAATTACAACGAGTCGTAAATTTATTAGGCCACGATAGCAGCTCTTTCTTTATCCCAATGACTATTATATGTGATTTTAGTACGTAAAAAGTACAGTAAATTCTCGATAAACCGGCAACTTTAACTTGTAAAAAGGCCCTCAATTTTGATTATCGTATAATTTGTGGAATTGGTAATCATGATCTGTTGATTCATCCACAATTGGTCAAACTAAATTTATGTGGGTCAAAACGGCTTTAGATTATATGTAAACATATTTCTTTACGTATTTTGGGTGTGTGATCAAGAGAGATTTAGAAATAAAAACGAATTTGACTTAATTATTTGTTAAGAAACGTCACTTTAGATATCACCCATCATTTTCCTGTTATCGTTCGAGGTACACCATATATGAAGTAAATTAACCCATCAAACATAAATCAAAAAATAAAACGTCGCGACATCCAGAGTTTACTGTAGTATTTTTTAAAATTACAACGAGTCGTAAATTTATAAGGCCACGATAGCAGTTTTTACTTTATCCTAATGACTATTATATGTGATTTCAGTACGTAAAAAGTACAGTAAATTCTCGATAAACCGGCAACTTTAACTTGTAAAAAGGCCCTCAATTTTGATTATCGTATAATTTCTGGAATTGGTAATCATGATCTGTTGATTAATCCACAATTGGTCAAACTAAATTTATATGGGTCAAAACGGCTTCAGATTATATGTAAACATGTTTCTTTACGTGTTTTGGGTGTGTGATCAAGAGAGATTTAGAAATAAAAACGAATTTGACTTAATTATTTGTTAAGAAACGTCACTTTAGATATCACCCATCATTTTCCTGTTATCGTTCGAGGTACACCATATATGAAGTAAATTAAGTCATCATACATAAATCAAAAAATAAAACGTCGCGATATTCAGAGTTTACTGTAGTATTTTTTTAAATTACAATGAGTCGTAAATTTATTAGGCCACGATAAAAACGAATTTGACTTAATTATTTATTAAGCAAATCACTTTAGATATCACCCAGCATTTTCCTGTTATTGTTGGAGGAAAATATACAAAAATCTGACGTTTTACTTAAAACTAAAAAAATTAAGTGAGGTTATGGTTTTAAATATTTTTTAAGAAAATTTCTTAGTCGCTGGTTTACCTAATGTTTCGATAGATTAACTAATCAGATCAATCGTTAAGTTCAATTACACCTCTTAAGTAATTAATATCAAACGAATTATGTTTATAATGACATTTATGAAATTAGCCCTGAGGTTATTTTTACTCTTATCAACGCTTTTCTACGCCACTGAAGAAACTCGTTGCATGCTTAAAACATAAATCTTTCCACTACCAATTAAATTGTTTATTTAATCGTAAAAGGTAACGCGAAACTTTATTATTTTATTCAAATAAGGGAAGGTGGAGGTTATAAGCTATTGTAACAAGAATAAAATTACATAAAATATGCCAAGAGTTACAAGGACAAGAAGTGAACCACTTACTTGCAATACTTAACTTTTTCATTTCACTTTGTACAGCCATTCATGGGAAACACGAGGATTGCAGAGTTCTCAGCCAACGTTACTTACACAGGATGGGCCTAAAATCCCGAAATCACCGATTTTAATAAACGAGAAAATTGAACAATTTTGCCAAATGCTTAACAAAAATTTTATGTAGTTACCACGAATAGTTAACGTTAGGGTTTTTGTTAGGAAATTTGAGAAAATTTCACGAAATCTAATTTGGTTTCATCAGAAGTGGTGACAAATCAGTTAATAAAGGCGCCATTAGTTAACGATGAGGTTAATGTATAGCTATTCAACAGTGTAGAATTATTAATTTATATAAATATTAACAAAGAACGGAATCTGGACAATTTTACCACATCATTGATGACGTAATTTAAATTATTTTTATTGTAAATTAAGGCGTTGTTTAATTAACGACAAATTGTCGAAGTAGTTATAGATTTGAGAAATTTTCAGGAAATTACTCAAATTAAATTGGTTTCATCACAGTTAGTAGCAGATCAGTTGATAAAAGCTCCGTTAGTTAATGACGAGGTTAATCTTTGACTATGTAAAGCTGTCAAATTAGTAATTTTTGAGATATTCACAAATGTCGCAGTTTGGGCGTTTTTACCAAATCCTTGTTGACGTGAATTTGAATTATTTTCATTATAAGTTAACGCCGCCGTTTAGTTAACGACAACTGTAAAACATAATTGTTGAATTAATAATTGATTTATGTGGGAATTTCACAAAATCGAAATTAATAGTAGCAGATCAATTGATAACAACGCCGTTAGTTAACGACGAGTTTAAACTGTGGTGTCGATTTATGTGAGAATTTCAGGAAATACACCAAATTCAGTGGAGTTTAATTATAAATATGAATAGATCAATTGATAACAGCGCCGTTAGTTAACGACGGGATTAATTTATAAATAAGTAAAAGTGGCGAAATAGTAATTTATCCAAATTTGAAATAAATAAAGGTATTAATGACGTCATTTAGTTAACGATGGAGTTAAGTGTTGAATTAATAATCGAATTATGTTACAATTCCAGGAAATTTTGCTGTAACCGCCTAGTATAGACCGTCAAAATTTCTTTGGCTAGAAAAGAAGGTAGTGACGTCCGACCAGGTCATGACTCTTACCTGTTTATTTAAAAAATAGGTTTAGTACACGTCCAGATTACTCTTCCTGGTTTTGGGGGAAACACCCAATTACTCAATTCTTAAACTAACTTTCCCTGAATCCAATTCAGAAAACTTTGGTTAATTGATTTCGTCGCTAGTTAATGAAGAAGTAACTTGGCTCAAATTCGACGCACGTCTTTCACAATTGTGACGTAGGTGTGATTTTGGCGGTGAAAGTGACGTTGTATAATTTCTATTGTAAATCCTATCCCCCTGGTGTTGGGTGTTGGTATTATTAGACCGACCGGCCAACTAACCCCAGACTAATCGATACGCGTTGGGGTTCGCGTGTCAGAATTGGTAGCGCTTTGCCGAAAGTGTGTCGCGCCGGCCTCGGCAACCGCCAACCCCAAGATATCGGTTTCGTTGTTGAGGTGAAAGAACTGCGAAAAACGCGTCGATGTAAAACGACGATTGCGCCACAATTTCCATTTTTGGGGGTGCCCCGGGTCACGAACGACGCGTGTCTTTAGGTGACGTTCACCTCCTCCGATGCAAATAATATAAAAGCGACAGCCGACAAGGTCCCCGGCCGTGGGAACCAGCTAGCGCGTGGGCCATTCGAACCTACGCGCGCCCACGAACCCGCTACCCAGGTCACCGGCGACCGCCGCCCAGATACCCAACACCGCGACGACGGCGACGACGGACGCAAATAGAGCGACAAACAATTGGACGAATCGGGGTTTCAGTCGAATCGTCGTCCTCGGAGGCGGCGGCGGCGATGATGGAGCTGGTTAATTGGAAGCGTTTTCGGCGGATCGAAACGATTAAAACTGGAAATATGTATGTAGGTGCGCTGTTCCCGACAGGTATAGTCTGAAGGGGTCATTGAATGGCGCTCCACACCTAATACAGACGTGGATACAGCCCCCGCAGTGTGGTTCACTGGTAGACTAGATAAACGACCGAGCATTCCGAACGAATTTTACTAATTCCAAGTGCGTGATCTCGGCCGCTCCACCAGGTCTTTTTTTATCAAATTGCCGAAGAAATACGAAAAAATCGACGGTTACGCGAAGCGAAAAACGTGTCAATTGCGAAAAATATTGGAGCAAATATCGTGAAGTGTCCAGCTGTTTCGTGAATTGACTATCACTAGAGTTCATTTACCACGAAATTCTTGCGTCACCTTGAAGCTTCGTCGTTTCAACACCTGATTCTTTTCCACTTTCTTTTTTGAAATAGAAATTTCAGCACAAAACACATGATATAACAGTATTTGTACCTTTCTTTCAAATTTTGATATCGTGTAGGGGCGGCCAAGTGTTCGGCAGGTAGCTGACAAATATTTGCTTCGCTATCATTAGAAGAGTTTTTGATTATTTCCTCTACGAAATGGCGGAATGACTTGTCAATCTTTTTTAATCCACCTTAAAGGAGTAAAAAGCTTTACTCGTTAAAATTTCTTAATAAAAAAAAACATTAAAAATTATTTTGTAAAGGTCAATTTTTTAGTACAGTTTAGTACAGTTCCCCATAAATATTAGGGAACGATTTGTAACCTTTTTTTTATTGTAAATCTTTTGATTTGCTCTTTCATTTTTAATTGTAATCGAAAAAGTAAAGTTTTCCTTTTTGGGCTGCATAATTGTTATGCGGTCTAAAAGCCCAATTCACACAGCGATAATAACTTTTCATTTGAGGAAGATTTCTCAATTTTTTAATTACGATTTTCTTCATATTTGAAGATTAACCTCAACTATTTGTAAAAAAGTAGATACCTATACGTAATTACTTCTTATGCGTGGCCCCCAGTACCCAAAACGTTTCTTAACAATTTAAACTTGAAATAAAATTTCACTAAATTCTAATAAAATCGTTGAAATAGTATTTTAGTTTCTGCAAATTCTCCTAGTCTATAGAAGTCAATTTTTTAGTGCAGTTCCCCACAAAAACTAGGAACTAGCTCGTAAGTATTTTCCCTACTGTAAACCGACCTTCATTCTGTTTACTCTTTGATCTTTAATCGTGATTGCAAAGAAAAAGTTTTTTTGTTGAGATCTATAACTGTTAATCGATATGAAAACCCAGTTTACACATCGACAATAACTTTTTGCTTGAAAAGGTGTTCTCAATTTTTTAATTGCATTTTTGTTATACTTGAAACATTTATCTGAAATATTTGCAAAGAAATATCTATAGTTACATAATCACTTGTTATATGCAAAAATATTGCGTCATCGCTCCTCAACCAGTTGTCTAAAAAATAATTCTCTAAATGCTATTGAAGTAGTTTCTCAAAATTGAATTCCTCAATTGTTGCAAATTTTCATAGTCTAACAACGTCAATTTTTTAGTGCAGTTCCCCACAAAAACTAGGGAATAGCTCGTAATTATTTTCCCTACTGTAAACCGACCTTCATTCTATTCACTCTTTGATCTTTAATTGTGATTGCTAAGAAAAAGTTTTTTTGTTGAGATCTATAACTGTTAATCAATATGAAAACCCAGTTTACACATCAACAATAACTTTTTGTTTGAAAAAGCGTTCTCTATTTTTTAATTGCATTTTTGTTATACTTGAAACATATTTATCTAAAATATTTGCAAAAAAATATCTATAGTTACATAATAGTTGTTATAAGCAAAAATATTGCGTCATCGCTCCTTAACCAGTGGTGTAAAAAATTATTTTCTAAATGCTATTGAAGTAGTTTCTCAAAATTGAATTCCTCAATTGTTGCAAATTTTCATAGTCTAACGAAGTCAATTTTTTTGTGCAGTTCCCCACAAAAACTAGGGAATAGCTCGTAAGTATTTTCCCTACTGTAAACCGACCTTCATTCTGTTCACTCTTTAATCTTTAATTGTGATTGCTAAGAAAAAGTTTTTTTGTTGAGATCTATAACTGTTAATCGGTATGAAAACCCAGTTTACACATCGACAATAACTTTTTGTTTGAAAAATCGTTCTCTATTTTTTAATTGCATTTTTGTCATACTTGAAACATATTTATCTGAAATATTTGCAAAGAAATATCTATAGTTACATAATAGTTGTTATAAGCAAAAATATTGCGGCATCGCTCCTTAACCAGTGGTGTAAAAAATAATTCTCTAAATGCTATTGAAGTACTTTTCCAAAATCGAATTCCTCAATTGTTGCAAATTTTCATAGCCTAAGAAGTCAATTTTTTAGTGCAGTTCCCCACAAAAACTTAGGAACGCATCGTAAGTGATTTTTTTCTACTGTAAACCGAGCTTTGATCTTTAATTGTGCTCGTTAAGGAGAAGTTTTTTTGTCGACCTGATCCGAAAGCCTAATTTACACAGCGATAATAACTTTCCGCTTGAAGAAGCGTTTTCTATTTTTAATCGCATTTTTTTACACTTTAAAATATTTAGTTAACTAATTTTCAGCCACAAAAAACATTGTAAAGAATCACTGGCTATATGCAAAAATATTGCGTGGTCGCATTTAAACCAGCGGCGTACCAACCCTTTTTTTTCTCCAACAATTAAAAAAAATTCTTGCCTTAAATTTTTGCCTGAATCAATCGATGTCTATTGTTAGTCGCGTGCACCACTGGTCCGCAAATCGAGCATATTGATTTCGCTTATGAATAATTTAGTAACAATCAGTTGCACGACCTGAAAATTATGATTTTTTCGCGTGGGCAAAAGTTGACTATATTTTTTTATATCACCAAAATACCATTGTGGGCTACGGTAAAACCCACTGGAGTAACTCAACGAAAAAAACAACTCGCATTTATGCAATAAATTCCTGACCCTTTGTATTTACGTTCTGGAACGTTGCCTTGACATAACCGGTAACAACATGCAAGGTCTTATCTGCACCACCATTTCACCCATTGTAGAAATTTTCTCTCATATCCGTTAATTACGCAAGAAGAGAAGAGAGAGAGAGGGGGAAGAAAAAAAAGTGTATGGCCGCTTGTTACCGTAAACGGCGTGTGCATTTCCCATTCTGATGCATATCTCTTGTTAGACTTACGGAAACCGTGCGACCGCGTCCACAATAATTAAAAACGTTTTTAATTGTGGGAATTTCTTTTTCAAATTATTGTTCTTTGTAATTGTGAATCGACTGCAACCTAGTTTGGGAGAGAGGGTATACGAGAAATTACGTCGACACGGTCCTGGATTTGATCGCAATTTAATTTGTAACGTGGCAACGTTGGGAAGAGAATTTGAGTAAACAGAAGTGGCGGCACTAAAAATATATTGCCGAAAAAAATTGTGATGGGTTAGCGGAATGACGATGGTAATTACAGTGGTTTCGCTTCAAGACGTCCTCAAACGGTGGAAGGGCGATTCTTTGTAATTGATTGCGTTTTAATCGAGCCGCTGTCGCCATCAACACCATTTCGACACATTTTTAATATCTGCCGACAATCACCGGAATCATAGAAGGACCGCAATATTGCTATAGATTACCATTAAAACTTCTATTACCTGAATTTGAGATTTTACTTGTAAACAATATTTTGCTAAGTTTTCTTGACGTTTCCGGTTTCAAATCGCGACCTTAACTAATTCTGTTTGAACCATATAAAACAGAAGTTGTGGTGCTTATATTTACAGAACAATGTCTCTTCGTTTGAGGATCGTTTTTGGTAAAATCGCAAATTTTCTGTTATTGTCAAACAATTTATTAAATTTTCTTCTGACTGTCACTCTTTGAAATAGTTTTTCAAGATTCATCACTCAATTGTTTCAAGTCATTCCGCAGAGGTGAAATTTTTAGTACAGTTCCCTACAAAAACTCAGGAACTGGTCATTAACATTTTTTCCCAATGTAAACCAGGCCACATTAATCGGTTTGCTCCCGTTAAAATCGACCAAAAGAAATAAGCCGAAAGTATAGAACGAAACTTCTCCTGTCTAAAACTATTAACTTAAATAAGAAATGAAAACAGTTTGTCAAATGACGTAATTTGAAGCCATTAGAGCAATAGCCGGTCATTTTTACCTGCAGCAACTTTTTTGTTCTTTTTTTCTAGTTTGGGGTGCAGGGTGTATCCCAACACAATAACTAGTCGACAACACCATTAGAATATGACATTTGGTGAAAGTGCGCACTTCAATTGTTATAACGTATTGTTGAAACGTGTTTTTTGTTGGAATACACCCCCAACTCCAAACTGGCTGGACCGTTATAGCAAAGTCTAAGGTTAAGAGAATTGAAACGCAATTTTTTTGAAGCCTTTGATAACGTAGATATATATACACAAAATTCGATATTAATCCAATTTTTTTAAAACTAACCGATTTGTCGTCACTTGGGATTCTTTGTCTTCGTGAAAAGCTGTGTGTTGGCCATTTCGAGACGGGCGCCCCTGATCTGAGGGCGCGCTGTCGTAATTCATCTCGATTAGATCGGAATGCGGCGAGATAAACGATACACGCCCTCTACTAACTAAATTAAACGGATGCAAATGAACGGAATTAATTAAATATCGGGCACGACCCGGCAATGGTTGTTCCATAGCTACTCGTCGGGCGGGGGCAGTAATTAATCATTTTCAATTTTCATCAATTAAAGTACTGTTAATGATTTCTGACTTCCTGGATCTATAAAACAACTCGAGGTGTATACGAGTTGAAGCATCGCCTCTTAAAGTTCACATTCTTCAGCAGTGAGCAAGATTAACTTAATTAATAACGATATGATATATCAACGCAACGTTGATTTTAATTAACAATATCGATTGTTAATTATAGTAATTGAATTGCTCACTTTTTCGTTGCCTACTTGTTCAATGGCAACAAAACGAGATTTTTTTTTGAAAATTTTGGTTTATCATGATTTAGGGGCCACCCGTATATGGTTGCTTGTCGAATTCAGTTTTTATGTTACCGAATCCGTTTTGAGGATGACGCGAAATTGAATTGCTTTAATTGTTTTGAAGCCCACTCGTTGTCGCTCTTCCATAATCGTCCAGCGGTCGTCAAACTGTGTCAGGTGTAGAGTAGTGCCTTTTGGGCGAAAAGCGATTTTTCAAATGAGTCACCGGGTGTAACAACCGAACCCACGATTAGGTCGAAAAAACCTAATCCGTCATCGCCCGATTTGAATGGGCAACAACCGACAATTTTTCAATAAACCAACTCGCTTTCATTAACGACCCATTGATGGGTGTGACAGCGCGGGAGAAATTTTTTTAAGTCCAGCGGCGTTTTTTTTAATTTTGGCCGCGTTTAGGTGGCGAGACCCTGAAACGATATAGAAACGAAATCTAAAATCAGCTGATCGCTCGGCACGCGGTTCTAAAAATGCAGAAGTCACTGCACCGAGTCCATTGGGGGTCTAAAATCTAATATAAATCGCGCTTCTGGACCAGAATAGATGTTTGAGTCACGCCAACGCGGACGAGCAGTGGCGCGCGACCTACACCCCTAAATTTCGCAAATTCCAAAAAAATTAATCTACAGACGGTTTTACCAGACGCGATTTATCGTTCTGTTTGCTGCATCACTCGATTTATTTATCTGCGGCGATATCGAAGCGACTCTTCTGCGTTTCAGAATAACGCTCGCTACGCAATTCACACCGTAATTTCTTTTTCTTAGTGCGAAATTAGATTTGACCATTTGAATTTACAGTTACGGCAATGGCACGAATCGGCTGATGGTTATTAGTGGTTGACCGCGTCTCGAAATAGTTTCACCGGATTTTTTTCTAGTCCGCCGAGTAACGCAGTCCACCACGCCAAGAGTTCCAAACAGAAACTCTTTGTTTTCCCACAAAGAGAAAATACGATATTTATAAACCCACGCCCATCCAAAAACCACGCCATAAGGCAACCGGCTCCAAGAGGATGCCGTCACCCAAACCAAAAACTAATTGTAGATCATCTACATTAACAGACATTGTTTTCTAGTGTTTTTGATATTCGTATTCAGCAAGGTTTCCTCAAGAGGGATATGATACATTTATATAAAAATATAACCAAGGAGACTTTCTATATACCGGAGGTAACAACGTACCAAGCATTAATAGACAGAATGGTCCTAAAAAATCTCGAGCAAAACAGAAACGATAAATGTGCGTAATCCGCCAGTGTCTCTGTTGATATCGTATTGTAACCATATTGATGTCAAGAAAATCCCAGGATAATTGTTGAAAATAATTTTCAACGAACATTTAGTTAATGTGTGGTGCGAAATTTTCAATGCTTTGTTGACGCTACACTAAATCAAGAAAAATACAACCATCTGAGCAGATTGCAAATTTTTTGAACGAGTTACCCCTTGCAGAACTTGAATCTACTTTCAACAAGATGGGGCTCCTGCGTATAATGGCAGGGTAAATGCTAATTTCCTAAACACTGAATTTGTTAACAGATAGTCACGTATGGACCAATTCAGTGGCCTGCGCGTTTGCCCGAACTTACACAACTTGACATTTGGTTGTGGAGATATTTACAAGATCGCGTTTATCTAACCCCTTCAGACTTATTTTGATGATGAGAATAAAAAATTTTTGTCGTAAAATACTTACCCAATCTTATATTGAGTACGGCTTGGGGAGTAGCCAGAAGGTGCCAATTAAGCATCGATGAAGGTGAAGGTTCTTTTGAGCAGCATTTGTAAACAATTTTGTAGTTTTGTTCAAACATGTTTGGTTTATTTTCCATAAACATTTTAATTATTTCTTTCCATGAATATTGTACTAAAGTTAACTTTTTAGCCATCATGGTATTCAAAAAATATCGTGCTTCAAATAGAATCATATGAACAATACGTTTCCAACACAAGAAAAGTGTTGAGCATCGTTTGAGACTGAAGTTAATAATTTTAAAAATCTTGTCGAATAAAATAAATAAAATCGAATAAATAACGAACATACAATGAGGGATAAGATAAATTTAAATAAAAGTATAACCAGGGAGGCTCGGAAGACAGGTCATGCTTTCTGTATGCCGGAAGTGACAACTTACCAAACATTAATATACACAATGTTTCCTAAAAAAAATCTTAATCAAAACAGAAACGATTAATGTGAGTAATCCGTCAGTGTTCCTGTTGATATCGTATCGTAACCATATTGATGTCAAGAAAATCCCAGGATAATTCTTGAAAATAATTTTCAACAAAGTTTTAGTGTTAATGCGGAATTTTCAATGCTTTGTTGACGCTACACTAAATCAAGAAGAACACAACCATCTGAGCAGATTGCAAATTTTTTGGATGAGTTACCCCTTGCAGAACTTGAACCTACTTTCAACAATATGAAGCTCCTGCGTATAATGGCAGGGTAAATGTTAATTTCCTGAACACTGAATTTAGTAACATATAGTCACGTATGGACCAATTCAGTGACCTGCGCGTTCGCCCGATCTTACACAACTTGATATTTGGTTGTGGAGATATTTCCAAGATCGCGTTTCTCTAACCCCTTCGGACTTATTTTGATGGAGAGAATGAAAAATTTTTGTCGTAAAATACTCTCCCAATCTTATATTGAGTACGGCTTGGGGAGTAACCAGAAGGTGCCAATTATGCATCGATGAAGGTGAAGGTTCTTTTGAGCAGCATTTGTAAACAATTTTGTAGTTTTGTTCAAACATGTTTGGTTTATTTTCCATAAACATTTTAATTATTCTTTTCCATGAATATTGTACTAAAGTTAACTTTTTAGCCATCATGGTATTCAGAAAATATCGTGCTTCAAATAGAATCATAAGAAGAATACGTTTCCAAAAAAATAAAAAATATCTTTGGCATCGTTTGACATTGAAGTTAATAATTTAAAAAATCTCTTGTCGAATAAAATGAAATAAATAAAATCGAATAAATAACGAACATACAATTTAGGACGTTCTCTACACCCTGTATAAGGATATATAAAATTGAATGTTATATAAACAGGGTTGGACTGTTGTGTTGATTTTTTAGGTCAACGTGGATTCCGGATTTGGGTTCGCTCTAGAAGCGGATAACGAACGGTTTCTGGTTCTCATGCCGACTTATTTATCGATTGCGTATCTATTGTTAATAATAGTATTGAATCGGTCTCTTTATCTTGACGGTGTGCACTGGACGCGTGTAATAACGGTGATAAGGTCTCGGCTTTAGAATCGCGTAGATTCTTATGCAAATGCGGTCGAGTTGACGCGAGAACGGGCCATGAGCGCCATTCCTCAACGTTTTGGTTTCGAAACGACCTCATTCCGACCACAATCACCCTACACTCCACAAATTAGTTGAAAAAAACACAAGTAGCTGTATTGCTTAGAAAATTAATTAACATTTGTTAAAATTAACCACTTCCGCTAAAAGGATTGAAAAAAAATCGAAATTTTGAGACGCTGCGACAAAATTTTGAAAATCAAATCAAAATTCTACCTGGATGAACAGGTAATTGGAGTTAATTACGTTTCTATAGTCATGCCGCGACCTTCCTCGCCAAATGATTTCTTTAATTCCTTCCAAACTATACAGGGGTGGCAAAAATTGTGTGAAAGTTACTTTGAGTTACATTTTAAATTTCGCACATCGTTTTAGGGCTTTTGCGTTGGAACTTGTCGAAGACCTTGCTGGTGCGTTAAAAATAGGCCAGTCGTGATTCACTGAATAGAACCGCGTCTAGGATCGGCGATGAACGATTGGAATTACCTAGCGCACCTGCAGAGGGTCATCATACCGGACGTTTCGTTTCACTTTCGTTTGACCGCCTCGGGCTTTCTCTTGGCGGTCGAGGATTTCCGCGCCGTTTGTTGAAACGGTGTAATTTTTTTTTTTTTGAAAACTTTAAGATAGGAAAAAAACCGTAAATGCAACGGAACCGCGACGGCTAGAGGTAATGAGGGATAGAATGCGAGGCGATTAATCGATTCGAATTGCGGCTCACAGTGTACTTAAGCGAACAATGGATTGTGTGTGTAATTGATTAAACGATTAATGGATTGGTTCGACGGCACAGCAATTTATTAATAAATTAAACGATTATTTAGTCGCGGAGACACGGAACTAATCGACCAAGGGGACTGAAGGGACATTTTGCTGTTATAGTTAGCCTTCCTCCAATTTTTATTTTTTTAATTACATTTTCTTTTTTTTAACTGTTCTATGTACTTGCTAATTGGAACTTTTTATTGCAGATGACCGGTAAAAGATCCAGAAGTTTTAAATGTGCAGTACATCACAGAGACCGAGAGGTTTCCTCTGAAAACGACTTCCATCTGCTTCTGGTCGAGCCACCCCTGTTTCGCAGGTCAGTATCCGATTTTAGATATTTCCTTTCACGTTAAATAGACACGATAAGGGAAAATTCACGAATTTCCCTAAACACAAATTACCATATACAAAACTATATCCTTTCATCTATTCTTTTCATTTATTAATTCCTCTATTTATTCATTCCTTCATGTATTTATTAATTTATTCAGTCATTCATACATTCATTCCATATGACGAGTTTATTTCAAAAGTTTCAAGGCGATTTCAAGTTATGAAAATTTAGACTCTCCCAAGAAAAACTATTGGGAAAAAAAATTGGAAAAAAACTTCACAAAACTCAAAGTACAAGATTTGGAGCTGTTTTCTTTCATTCATGCAATGCATTCATTCATTCATTTGTTCATTTATTAATTCATTCATTTAATTTATCATTCATACATTCATTTAGCCATTTATTCATTTATTACACATAATGAATCAGTTTCAAAGGCTTCAAGAATTTCAAGTTAGAGCAACCCACGTAGAGCAAAAACTATAGGAAGAAATTCACAAACTTTTTGAAACTTAAAGCACAAGGTTCAGAGGTGATTTGTTTCATTCATGCAATGCATTCATTCATTCATTTGTTCATTTATTAATTCATTCATTTAATTTATCATTCATACATTCATTCAGTCATTTATTCATTTATTACACATAATGAATCAGTTTCAAAGGCTTCAAGAATTTCAAGTTAGAGCAACCCACGTAGAGCAAAAACTATAGGAAGAAATTCACAAACTTTTTGAAACTTAAAGCACAAGGTTCAGAGGTGATTTGTTTCATTCATGCAATGCATTCATTCATT
This sequence comes from Pyrochroa serraticornis, assembly GCA_905333025.2. Taxonomy (NCBI): domain Eukaryota; kingdom Metazoa; phylum Arthropoda; class Insecta; order Coleoptera; family Pyrochroidae; genus Pyrochroa; species Pyrochroa serraticornis. The sequence continues at coordinate 3,485,370 of HG995155.1, read as the reverse complement.
CATTTGTTCATTTATTAATTCATTCATTTAATTTATCATTCATACATTCATTCAGTCATTTATTCATTTATTACACATAATGAATCAGTTTCAAAGGCTTCAAGAATTTCAAGTTAGAGTAACCCACGTAGAGCAAAAACTATAGGAAGAAATTCACAAACCTTTTGAAATTTAAAGCACAAGATTCAAAGGTGATTTGTTTCATCCAAGCATTCATTCATTTCAGACTTCAAACTTGAAGAATTTCAAGTTATGAAAATACTGAAGTTATTTGGTAAGAGACTTACATAATAGGACTTTTTATAAAAGATGTGATAAGAGATAAAGACGGCTCTGCGGCCATCTACCAGAATTAATGTTTTAAGTAGTAAAAGTATAACTATCTGTAGTTTTGGATAATAGAAAAGAGAATATTTTTTTATACAAATTTTAGGCACGAAACACGAGGAACAATTATTAAAATGTTAAGGAAACTTTTTTGGAAATAACATAAAATAGAAATCTGTGCATATAAGCTCCATTGAAACAAATAATATTAAAATGAACTGATATTTTCAAATAAGAGAGAATTCAGAAATTTATCCCATATGATAAAGAGATGGGAAAAGCTATATGAAACAAGATTTCGAATGTTATAATGAAAATTGTACCTTCTAAAGAACTTCTTTTGCAAGAAGCAGACACTAAAGTCCTTAATCTGGAAATTGTAAGTTAAGAGAAGAAAGACCTTTTAAAGCAATTTCGCAAAATATCCATTCAGAATTCTTTATGAACGAAAAAGCTCAAAAGTCTTTCATGAAAAATAGTAATCACAAAACATAAAACAATATTACAAGAAAAGAAATAATAAAAAACACTGAAAGAAGAATAAAATCATTTTAACAAAGAGCGGTCCAAAATTTTGCAACACGTTATCAAAGAAAAAAGTTTAATAAAGCGTAAGGAACATAATATGAATTAAATTTTGAAAAACTCAAAATTATTTTCTAATGATCCCAAAATAGATTTGTGACCCTGAAAATTACACTAGAAAAATAATGTCGAGGTTTGTCTTCTTTATGTATGCTCCTTTACTAGTTCGTAGAGACACGTAGAATTTCTAGAAGGTTTTCTAGACAGGATATCACTCGGTGATTGCCATTGCCTTCCGAGGCAGAGCGACTTGAGAAAAATGTTCAAGATTTAACCGGCACATTTGAATCCAAATGAAAGAAAGTTCTTTTTTATGGCAAAGAATGTTGGAAAGTTTATAAAAAATAACAAAATTTATTTCTTAAAAATTCTTTGCAGGCCCCAGAATAATAAAACATCAAAAATTGCGGTTGCAAAATCGAACATCCCTAACTGTTTAAGTGAAAAAAAAACAAAGTATCTTATAGAAGTCAGCAAGAAATGTGAAACCAGAAAAAAATTCAAACTTCTAATTCTGATGTGTATTGAAGTGATGAAGTCTCTCAATTATAAGAAAATTCATGAGCTTTATCAAATTTAAAGCCAAGATTTTAGAAAAAATTTCAGAAGAGAAAATTTCAAAGTACTTACTAGCTAAAGTTTGAAAAATGCTTTGTGGACCTCATAAAAACCAGTAAAAACTCTCAAAAGACTATTCAATATAAATTTGCTACAAACAAGAGTGGAATTCTTCTAGAATGATTTATAACTAAATAAACTAAACAAAAGCTTTCCCATAAATTTCCCAGATAACAGACCATCCCTGAATCCAACAAGAGGGTTGAAATGACACAAGGGTGCATATTTTATTAACAAACGTAGTCCTGCCGATTTCTATGGCCATAAATCCCAATAATTCCATCGCTTTTGAAGCTAATGAAAGTGAAAGGGTTTGGTAAATGGGGGGGTCAAGAGGTCAAAAATCGAATTCTACGCCAACCATTTTCATAACAGAAATACAGCGGCTCCGTCGTAAAAGCCAAGTTGAGGACGTCCCGACGCGCCTCGGACGTCTGTCTGCTCTATTTCTGGACACTGTCACCGCGGACTTTTTGCTCTTTTTCCAATTGTTTCCATCCGAGCCGCCTTCTGTCGGCACGGAAACCGCCAGTCAAGAAGAGCTCAGCTCAACATTTTCAGATTCAACCCGAAAAAGCTTCCGAAGCTTAATTTTGCGTTTTTTTTACTCAAAAGCTCACAAAGCAAAGTTGGTTCGCTTTCGTGTTTTCTGCGAGCTTAAAGCTGACGGAATTTGCTTTCGCTCGATTAGAATCCCGCTGCTAATTATCGTTCGCCGTATCTCGACGTCCTGCTGTTCTCACCAATTGCTTTTTGTTTCAGGATGGTCAACATAGTGGCGGATGAATTCCTAACGGACGAGAGAGACCGGAAGTACTACGCAGACCATTACACCTGCTGTCCCCCGCCCCTATTTATTATAATCATCACTCTAGTCGAGGTAATTACAGATACGTCGCAACAAAATTATTTATTACTGTTTATAATTCATATAAAAAAAAAATCTCCCTATATCGTAAGTACCTAATTATCAACGTTTCTCGATACTAGGAAATTTTATCCCACAGCTGTACACGTGTCGGAGGGTGTTATTGTGAGCTTTCTTCCCCCTTGGTTTCGTTTCGCTCAGAATCGGGGTAAATGTCTCGAAAATTTTGTTTCATACATTCGATCCGGATAGAGGAGGGTGAAATCGGCACGTGTCAGGGTAATTACCTGTGCGACGGTATTTCGGAAGACAAAAGTCTACGTCTATATTTAAGCGTTTCGGCGGCCAAAATAGTTACTTTGGCTGACGCCTTGAACTTTAGAAGCATCGGTTACGTATCAAGAGTTTTTTTACGGAAAATAAGTCGTTTTGATAACCAACACTACTTACGTGTAAATTTTCCACTCTTTGAACCTCGGAGGTTATAGAACTTTTTTTGTTTAGATCGAAAAGCGAATAATAAACAAAACTGTTGATTTTTGTCTAAGTTGTTGGAATTTCTAATTCTGTTAAGTTTGGTGATCACGAAAAAGTTGTGTTGCAATTTTTTATTTATTGATGCTTAGGCGATGGGTTCATAAGCCAAGGATGCAAAGTCGGAGTACGCGTGAAACTTGTAGCAAGATGCTGATTGCGGCGGGCGGACTATTTCAACTGTACATTTAAATTAATATTCCGTTAAATATTTTCCCAAAAAATCTGATTCAAAATCCATTATCCAGAAATAATTTGTTTTTATTAAAATATTTTTTTTATTGATGTAAAGTAAAGCGTGTGTCATAATTAATTAATTTTAGAGGACAGCGAACTGAAAAACCGGCGATTTAAAATTTTGTCCAAAATAAAGTCAACGGCATTTCAATAATGGTAGCTCCAAAACAAGTGCCTCAGAGTTAAATATTTTTAAAATACCTCTACGAAGAATATTTTGATTCTCGGACAGCTTATAGTACAATAGCGTAGCTTGAATATTAAATTTTGTGTTCGTACGCAGTGTATGATATTTGTACGACTTACGGATTTCGAATCCATAAGATCTGGCTAGTTCATATATTTTCATTTTGAAGTGACAACAGAATTGTTTAAAACGCATTTTTTTCAGCTTGAGCACTCAACAATTTTGGTTTTTCGATTTTTGATTTTTTTGTAAGCGCATCTGCGTAGAATTGGGGAAATTCAGGCGAAGAGGTCCGCTGCCGAAATTGCTGTTTTTCTTTTTCGTGCGGCTTCTAAAATTAGCCGGCCATCTGGCCCTTCTCGCTCGCATATCGGAAGCAATCAATTCACGGTCCTCGTTTCTGTATTTGGGGAAAAACACCACGTGGCGGCCGTACACGCGCCCTAATACCCCTTAATTCGGTCTCCGTCAGCCCTACAAGGAAACAGTCACAACATCCTAATTACCCCCCCGTACGGGTGCGTGTACGGAATGCCTGGATGGTTTAAATTTAGACATTTGTGTTTCTTTTATTCAGACTCTGTTTCGTACACATTCCGGATGGGTTCAATGGAACTAATTTGCTGTACTTAACCAAAACCCGATTTACTAGACGCGTTTTCGTAAAGTCATAAAAAAGCAAAACGTAACGTGAGAACAACGAGTACGAGTTTTGCGTTCGAATTTCGTACAACGACCGCGATAATTGTGACGACAATGGTGTGGGGACTAATTAAAAAGATGGACACGCAGGACCGGCCTCACCAGGCAACGAAAATGAACCTCACTCAACACTCATCACCTCGTAAACTAAACACAAACGGGCGGAGAACGAAGTCAAGAAACATTTCAATTCATACACGAAATGAAATAACATGAAAAACTCCCACTTAAACCCCCAAAACAATTGCGAAATAATTTTTGATACAATCTAGTATCGCTATAGTGGCGCCACTATAATGTCGAAATCCAAAAAAGGTATTCTAGAAACATCGAATCGTAAATCGATTAACTTAAATGTATTTTACTTAATTAGTGACGTCATATTAAGGTTGCGGTTTAGTCGTTGCATTCTCTGTCGCACACATGTAACGTTATAGGCACGACAATGCATCCTACGTGGTACAATCTTCCGAAACTAGAGCAAACTTCTTGATTTTTTTCACTTTTAATAATCAGTTTCGGTGTATCGATCAAGTATTTTTTTAAAAAACAGTCAAATTTTGCCCAAAATTTATCAACAAAATTGTATATAACTTTTTTTTATTAGACATTATCATTATTTTTCATGTAAAACCAAAGAATTCTGTCGATTTACTAGAGTGAAGTTGATTTAGCGCTAAAATGCATTGTCGTGCGTGCGACAAAGAGCTAAACAGACTAAACTGTAACCTTAAAAGTTCAAAATTAAAATTTCAAAAGTCACTTTTTTTCTTTTTGACGTGGACCCATAAATTAACGCCACGTCTACACAAAATCTATATTCTGAATAGCAACTTCCGCACACGAAATGCAAATGTCAATACTGCATTAGGACAGCAATAATCATAGTATTTATGATGCTTAACGACGTCGATTTAGTATATAAAGAAACTATTAAGTATGACATTACGAACGAAAGGCTGCAATTTCGACGAAATTGCTGTAATTTGGTTTTATCGTTATTCATGCTAATACTGTTAATCGATTGGGACCCTATTCTGAATGAACCAAAATTAAAGGGTAGAAGGAATTTCGGATTGCGTCAAAAGATTGACAAACAAGAAATAAATCAAACGATAAAAATTCAACGACTGCTTCTGGTCCGTTTTGGTTGCAATTCTTATAAAATATGTTACGTGTTGCTTTTTTTAGATGGTATGTGCTAACATTTTGTTTTTTTGCAGTTGGGGTTTTTTACCTATTATTCTGTGAGTACGGGAGAATTAAATCCGGCCGGCCCCGTACCAATCGACTCGATATTCATATACAGGCCGGATAAACGAATAGAAATATGGAGGTTTCTTCTCTACATGATGCTACATGCAGGGTAAGTTAGTTCGAATCACTTGCTGTTGGTGTAAACTCTCATACGAGAAAGTTAAACTAAATAATTTGACGTAACGGGTCTAGATGGCGCCACGTACGGTTAAAGCAAAGAAGCTTTTTTGAAATTTTTAAAATAAAATCAACTTTCAAACGCCAGTCCTTTTAAACTGGGTGGGTCGGCGATCAGCTGGCTTCATAGCTATCAACCACGATTCAAACGAGTGTGGTCGATAATACACGACGAACTTTTAAAGCGGGTGGTTTTGCTACCTCTGTCGAAGAATCATTTGCTTTGTCTGACTGTCTATCTTTCAGTTAAACGATTCTTGCAAAAAGCGACCGGGTTTTTTAAAATTAAAAACACTCCCTCATAATCATAATTTTCTTTAAAACTATTTTAATTATTATTTCTACAATAAAACGTATCATTAACTTTTTAATTGTTTATTTTGAAACAATTATTTTAATGAACTCTCTACGGGTAGCTTACTCAAATAGTGCATGCAATAATCTGTGGTAATACTCATCAAAGTTTTAATGTTACTACCACCATTGTATATGGAAATAATCATACAAGGCTACCACGTAACTTTCAGTGACGCTTCCTCAGGTGTTTCATTGTGATAATGTACCGGACTATCTTTTAACCTAAATATCTTTTATTACCCTAGTAATAATCACCCAAGAATTCGTGTAAATAATCGATTAAACTTGGTTACGAAAATAAAGTTTTTTATTTCGAGTTAAAAAAAGATTCTTAGCCTATAGACGTCTCTAACCACAAAAAAATGCATTTCTAATATTTTTAACAACATGAAGAATCAATAAAATTCCGTTAATTTCAAAAAAATTGCAAAAACGATTACGTTTTGATTAACGATTACAAGATTTGCCATAACACCGTATATATCGCTCAAACACCTACCAAATGCAATAAACGACCTCAATTAATTTACTGAAATTTATAGGGGGTGTTGATGTTTGATTTATGGCTTATTAGCCTTAAGCAACCCAACTTTAGTGTCGAGATTCTTTAAATAAACGTGTTGTAAAAGATATTTAGAATTGACAGTAATGTGACTCGTCCAAAAAATCAAATGTTTTGCTATAATGTTACGAAAAATGCGTGTATTCTAGAAAAAAAATGAGCGTTAGATATTCTAAATTCTTTTGACAATTGTCACGAAGTTCTACAAAAGACTAAAATCATCATAGAATCTGAATCTTAAGGTTTCGTAACTTCTACTACTCTTTATGAGATGGCGCTATAGTTGAGACAAATCGCTCACAAAATAAATGGTGCGAAAAAGCAATATTTTGACAAATTGTTGACCATGGTCAGTCCAAAAGTAGAACACTCCTGATTTTCCTTTTGTCAGCAATTTTTGATTTGCGGCCTTATTTTCTTGAAAATTGGCAAAATATTTTAGTATTATGGCAACTTGCCCCAATACGAAAGTAAGTTGGAGCGCCACCTACATTTCAATAGCCGAAACTGAGAGGCCGGCATATTGTGGTCAATTATCAATTATTCGAAGTAACTCGACGGATTGTTCCTCTTTAACTCGCCTAGAGAACTGCGGGATGACTAGTTTGTAGTAAATTTACGACTTCCTCTATCTTACTGAAGGACAGTACGATTGGACTTCCTCATTGAAATAAGTTAGTTTGACCCTAATTACGTCAAAATTCCTATAAATTAGAATAACGTCCTTTGGCAATGTTTGAAACTTCTTGTTTGGCACACTTCATCTTTTGGTCCGTGGGAGGTCGTCCCGCAAGCGCGACAATTGCAAATAACAACTCCAATTTGTCAACAAAAGTAAATTTTTTATTTTCGTTGACCTCCCGACCTTAACTCCCAACAAACACTCGCTTAATAATAACCCGAGCTCCTCTCCTCTTCCCGACAAATCCGTTTAATTGTGCAATTAGAAAAACCACACAGGAAATTTCTATTTAACTGCGATAAAAGGCCGGGGCATAAAGTAGGTAAGCGACGTCCCGGGCGTCGCCAAAAATAGCGATTTCAATATCGCAAACATTAAACCACCTAACATTAAACCACCCATGCGGAAATAGCATTTTTGCCATCCACTTCCGCAGCTATTTCCAAAAATTACTAGAGTACCTTTAATGGAGCGACGCGGCGGAATTGGGCTAATTAACTGTCTCAGTTGGTAATTAACTTGACTTAATGTGATCGCTATCTTTAATTTATTACTAATTTCATCCCGGTTAGGTATGCGTCTTAAGTGATAATTGGTCCGTATGGCGCTGTGGCGCCACATAGATCTCGCAAAAATGCCACAAATTAACCGGATTTAAGGTTATTCAACAACAATGCAAAAACAAACAGAAAACATCTCAACACTAGCGACATTGATCAGTGGCTATTACACCAGAAGCCTAAGAAGTATAGGGTTCCGGTGCAAAGCTTTAGATGATCGCAAAAGCTTTGTCATTTAAAAATTAAATTCCTAACTATTTATTTTTAACAAACCAAAGAGGGTAAATTTCTTGGGTTTCTGGCTAAATACGCCACTAGCACTGGTCTTTACGTGAAATTTCTTGTTTTCATTTCATGTTTTCTTTTGCAGGTGGTTGCATCTGGGCTTCAACCTGGTGGTACAGATGCTAGTGGGGTTACCTCTGGAGATGGTTCACGGTTCCGGTCGCGTGGCCTTGATCTATATGGCGGGCGTAGTGGCCGGGTCATTGGGCACTTCCGTCTTCGACACCGACGTGTACCTCGTGGGCGCCTCGGGGGGCGTCTACGCCCTGTTGGCGGCGCACCTCGCTAACGTCCTCCTCAACTACAACAACATGCAGTGCGGGATTCTCAGGCTCTTCGGCATCTTCGCCATAGGTAAAAAACTATTTCGTCAAATTTCTCAAAAATTCTTCACATTGACCCAAGAAGGGTCAAATAGTATCTAGTTTGCCTACCACGTCCCACAGCTAAAATTGTTTAAAAAAAAAATTGGCCAAAATATTCTCTTTTGAACTTCTTGATTTTATAGTATTTTGTTTTTTCAGCGTCCTGCGACGTGGGTTACGCGATCTACTCGAGGTACGCAGCGGAAACGATGGGTCCGCCGGTGTCGTACGTGGCCCATTTGACTGGCGCTCTCGCCGGCCTCACAATAGGCCTTTTGGTGTTGAAAAATTTCGAGCAGAAACTGCACGAGCAGCTCCTTTGGTGGGTGGCTCTGGGAGTATACGCGGCTTGTACCATTTTTGCCGTACTCTTCAATATTATGAACCCCACTGTAGATACCGTGGAGAACCTCGGCGATGGCGTTAATAGCCAATACGTTTATAATAGGTTCGGGGTATAGCCCGTGATGTTGTTGCTAGTTGTCCGTTATTATTATCATGTGAATTTTGTACAGACTGTATCGAGCGAACAAAACAGACTTGATGTAACCTCACTTTTAGTTGTTTTTTGTGATTTAGAACGAAAGTGAGGTTACCAGTTTGATTTGGAGGCGTTCCTGAAGATTTATTTATCAACGCACTGAAACACCCGAACGAAAATAACTTTTAAGAACAAATCCATTCCAATTGTTGTAACTATAAGACAGAACATTTTACTAATCCAAGGATGAATCTTCAAGAAACCAGCTGTGTATATTATTATTATTATTATTTTTTGTAAATAGTGTTATTTATATTTATTTAATAATCTAGACCAAAGACTGAAGCGAATGAATTTTTATGATTTATTTGTACTGAGTTGTGCGAAATTACTGTCAAACGTTAGCATTTAGCAAAGTTCCTACGTTTAGAAACGTCCGAAATAATGATCGATGCAATTTTCCATTATCGAGACAATTCCAGGAGTTTTGACAGTAATTTCTTCGATTTGATTATTACTTGGCTTTCTTTCAGTCTGCGTAATGTGAGATGAAAGCTTCATTTTCTGAGTGATATTATTAAACTAGTCATAAATAAGTAATTAAGCCTACCAAAGAAAGTGCTAGTTGATTATATATTTACACGAGATGTATTTGCGCCTTATAGGTAGACGATTTTTCATGTATATCACAAAGAAATTGTATTTTTTTACACTCAGGTAGACACTGTATTCACTGATATATTTGTAAAATAGAACTGAGCTAAGGCATCGGTTTTATGATGTCTTTATTCCATTTTTGTTACTTCATTTCAACACTGTTTTACAACTGCCTAAGCAATTTCCAGTGAAAATAGGAATAAATTAATTACAAACCACACCTGTCGATTCACTAAATCATCCACCCCATTACCTCAAGCAAAAAAACTATACAAAATAATGAAAACTGTAAAGAAATCCAGAAATCAAATAAAAGCCTCATCCAAATGCTCAAACAAATACTACGATATTAAACATTAAAACCACCTTAATACTATTAAATCGGGTGTGCTACAATGAAACTCTCTACAACCCATTTCTTTGACGGATTACTGTTTTTAAAGGCCCACTGAAATTTAAACTTAATTTAGTCCAATTCATTAAACCAATTTATCCTGGAAAGACGAGTATGCAGGAATGAGAGTATTACTGCTGGATTGGTTTCTCATTCTTGATCCGATTTAACAATTTGTTAATCTTTCATTTGATTCTGAAAGAATGTGGAAGATTCGGATTCTCCTATCAATGTTCCGACTTTCATATCATTTCTTCTGCAGAGTTCTATAGCTGAGACTTCTATTTTTATTAAATTGTCGGTGACCCGATACTATTGGATTCGTCAACATACTATTTAGACTTTGTGTTATCTCTGTTCCTCCATTTTTTCTTATCAAATATGCCATTTTGGAGGCTTTACTGAAGTTGCAGATTTTGCTGATCTTAGTGCAGGTTTCGTTATTTTTCGAAATATTTTCATTTTGGTATTTTTTTCTCTGAACTGCTTCCATAGCCGTTTGTTTGACGCATTACACATTTTCTTGTTTTAAAATTTCCTTCTTTTGGTAGTCTAGACTGACCACCCTCAAATATAGAAATAGAGACGCCATCTATATCCTTGCACATGTACTACATGCTGTTTCAATTGCGTTCATCTATTACTAAACACCATAGAAGGAGTAAAACAACTCTTATCCTCTTCTGACGTAGATTTCTGCGTGGATCATATACTTCTATTTCTTGACATCTCTTTTGACTTTACCAGCAAAACAATGATGGTACTTGATGTCGAATAAATAAAAAATCAGATCCAAGACGCGCCCCAAGGATTACCTTGGGGCTCTTGGATCTTGGATCTGAATCTTTATTTATTCTAATTTCATTATCATCTAGTTATCTTACTGACTCGCTTCGATGTAGTGTTATAAAGGTTTTAAGATCATAATATTATCCTTGAAACATATATCAACCAATTTTCTAGTTTTCAGAAACGGATAATACTTCGGAAAGGTTTAGTCTGCACGAAGCTATCGCTCCCTGATTTTGGTACCGTAGCGGCGCATGATATGAAAGTGTAGCGGCGATAATCAGTGTACTTTGATAGCTTAGAGGTCACAGCAACCAACCAGCAATTGGAAGGCCCGGGTTCGAAGCACGGTTAAGGAAAAGACTTTCATCCTCGCTGCACTGAAATGCCATTAATGCAAATTCCTATAGTACAAATACCGCTTTTACTTTCTACCAGTTATTTAGTAAATATCCTAGAGCTAAATTTAACCTGAACAGTGTGCTCATTCTTTATTTCTAATAGTGAAATTATCCATATATCCCATGTGACGTGTTAGGTTTGCCCATTCAAGCTTCCTAACATTAATTCTTATTATATAACAAACTTTATTCTATATACTCGAGTGTGCCACATGCCGGTATCCTAGGACCCATACTATTCACCTGTTATATACCAATAAGACCCGGTTTTCCTAATACGAAATAAGTCCGAGAATAACGATATTCCGGAAATAACTTGAATGAGAAGTTTTACAAGAAGTTCCTTTTATTCCACGAATAGCGTACTGTAATCCGACGTTGAAGCGGCAGTTGGGAGTTTATACCTGAAATAGCCTTTGTTTCTAACGTTATTTACGTTACTACCCTAATTCCAAGTGGAGCTAAAATTAAGCGTTCGATTGATATTGTTTGTGGTGTTTTTCCTACAAAAAATGGATTTTTTTGGTGTGCCCATTTTTGAATCTTCTGATGAAGAAGAAATTAATCAATCTGTAAAAAATGCAAAAAAATTCAGAGAACGGTTAATAAAATATTTGTAACAAAGTAATGTACCCATATAAATATCTCTGAAATTTTGAAATGAACGATTTAGAATTTTTTCAAAGGTTTCGTTTGCTGGGTGAATTTGAATAGGTAAATCAGTCACAAACGGATCAGAGTTACTTTCCCCAGCAACAAAGTTGTCATTAACATTAAGATTTTATGCCAATGATTCTATGCTTATTGTTATTGGAGATTTTGCTAAGTTAGTTAGTGACTGTAATGCAAGTCAGCGGGGCGATTCCAATGCTAAGCCCTCGATGTGTTAAAATGCCTATTATGGTTGAAGAAACGGATGAAGTGATGGAAAGATTTTGTGAAATTGCATGGTTTACTTGGGTAGTGAGTGCAATTGGCTACACGTATATAAGACTACAATCTCTCTGAAGGGACAACGCAGAACATTATCGCAACAGGAAAAACCACTAATCCTGGAACATACAAGTTGTGTGCAATCCCAAATTCAGAATATCGTTGTTAGATGCTCCGGTTCTTGTCATGATTCTCACAATTTTAACAGCAGTAAAAATAAAAGCTTAGATTTGTTGATGAAGACATGAGGAATTCTCTCTTAATTGGAGATAGTGGTTATGCAAACACAAACTATTAACTTCGTTACCAAGTATAACTACGCCAGCTGAAAATGTATACAATGAAAGTCAAATCCAAACCAGAAATACGATGGAATGTGCTTTTGGGATTTGGAAAAAATTTCCTGTATTATCTCTAGGTATGAAAGTGTCGTTACAAAATTCACAGACAACTGTGGCTACAGCTGCATACACAACATTGCAATCAATTAAAAAAATGGCCTGCCAAATGATGAAGTGGAAAATGCTGCTGAAGTCGTGCTACGTACCCTGCTCTACTATGATTCCGTTCTGTCGAGAATCAACAAATAAAATATGGAACCCTGCAAAGCCGGGCCAATCGCAAGATGGATAACCCCTTGGGAGTTGTATGGTCGTGTTCCGGCCAGACCCAGTGAAGATTGGTCACGGGTTAAGATGTTAAGTGAGCGCCAGGTAATTTGCAAAACACAACCGGTCAAGTAACTACCACAAAATTACCAAATGGTAATGAACCAGAAGGTTGAACTCAACACAACGCCGTTGTCTTATTTACAACAATACATACATTTATTCACAAAACAGAAGCTACAACACACTAGGAAGAAACGGTAGGAAATATAGAATTTAAGTGGATTGCTGAAGGCAAGAAATACAAAACACTATTAAATGCTGAAGGCGGTTATAAACAAATTATACAGTAAATTGGGTACCCTTTCTGTCGACAGACTGGCGCACATATAACAAATACTAGTAAATGTAAGTAAATCCCTGAAGGGGTTGCAACCAATGCGATGCGATATGTTCACTTAGCTGCTACTGTAGAAATCGACGTCAATCCGGACAAGGCTAAACCTACAGCGTCCGGTTGGAATTAAGCGGTCCAGCAGGCAGCAAATGAACAAGGGGTGGTAGACCCAATCCAAGAGGGTACACACGTATCAAGGACGGCAAAGAAGTGCCCCTAGAGACGGTCCCAGAGAAGATGAAGAATAAGAGGAAGCGTAGAATAGAGAATAGAGGAGAAGAGTCCTCTAAAAAAGATGACGTCGCACCAAAATTGTGAGATATCGGTTAAATGTCGCCAATAAGCGAAAACTCAGAGCTCCTAATTAAATTCAGGATAGCAATGATTGTCCTACTTGTTCGGCACAAAATTCCCAATACGTGGGTTAATTATCAAAATTAATAGCGCACACGAACAAATCCCGACCACTACAATCTACAATTGCGTCTTTTTAAAGAAAACTTTTTGTGTGCCATGCCGATATCGCTGCATCGAATAAGAAAAACTAAAGAGAGCGCGATTAACGCGGGACTTGAAATACGAACATTTAACAGAAACAAAACATAAACATTTTCTCATCTTGCACACTAACGAAAAAACCAAAGGAGAGATAACTTTCTTAAGGCAGGAGGCTTAAACCAAAGTCAAAATAAGAACGTAACAGTCGATATTGAAGTTGCTTACAACAATGAAGTTTATGGTGGAAATAGCATTATGAATAATATGTGTAAAAATAATTTAATTAATAATTATTTTTACAATTCTTTGCAAGATTAATAATTGGAACTACTACTGAGTAATTTTCGTAACCGAAAAAAATCGGAGTAAAATAAAAGAGTATTCTTTCTGCAACAGTTTCTCTCGAGTATCATACTCCTTTTACAAAAGCTCCGTTTGTAGAGGCACAAGGGCAATTTTTTTCTCCATCAAGAGCTTCTATCTGCTGGAAGAACTCCTTATTTCGGTGCGCCTTCTCTTTTTAGACTCACATTTTTAATTATTTATCAAAACTTATAAACTTTAATAATAATAAAAATTATGTTAAGAAGACAACTTCCTTTTGATCTCCACAAATAGTAGGGATTGGTAAAAATACTGAATATAATAGACATAGAATAAAGTGAGATGATAAGAGTTGCAATTAAAATGCTCAACTGGTTCCAAAAAAAAAATGCGATAATAAAGTAAATTAACTATGGGAAAACGAACACAGATAAGAATATTTTAAAAAATACACAAATAAGATAATAATGACACCACAGGAAGAGAACATGTTAGTACAATAAAAATATAATGAAGCTACAATTAGAAATAAAAATACATGAAAACACAATAAAGATATGTCTCCAATAAAATCCTTTGGAATTCTTTTCCCCTCCCTCTTTCTCATCATTTGCTGTAATAAAATCATTTTAAAAAGAGGGCTCTTTGTGGCGTTGACTATCAAGATATTGAAATTGAAAACTGATAACAAATTAAAAAATTAAATTCAGTGAATTGAGATTCCAGAACCAGTTGCTTTTTCGAAAATTTTCTCCATAAAAAAATCGAAAGATAAATTGGGAAAAGAACAAAAAATTAAAAACAAGATATGTAAAAGTAAAAAAATAATTTAGCGTTAGTCGAAGATTTAAAGTGACTAAGTTAACGGTCAGGAATAATTAAAAAAAAAATAGAAGAATTATAAAATTTCCAATCGTCAGAAAAAGAAAAGGAGATCAACAGAAATCACAATGAAGCTTTCAACTGTAAGATTCAATAGTCTAACAACAATAGTTGACGCTTTTCCACCTACACTTCATTTCATGCGAATTAAAGTAGATGGCGCTGCGACAAAATTCGTTACACACCGGAAAATGGGCCAAAGTTGAAAAGAGGTAGTGAGAAATTTCTTTTCAATATACATACAGAATAAAATACGCATAAAAATTCTATTGGAAAGTTGTTTTATCGTTAAAAATTGACGCAGTGATAAAAGGTAGCGTAAACACTTGTTAAAAAAGCTTAACAAATCAATTTTATGAAATTTGTTAACAAAAATATAAAAACAATTATAACCAATCAACATTAATACTGATAAAACTTCAATTAAGATCAAGTCACAATCTGAACAAATAATTAACAATGATATATTTATAGCCTAAATAAATAAAATTTGTAAACACTACGTAACAGCAGAATCAAAAATAGTTTCTAAATAAAAGAACGAAACCGTGGACCCAACCAGGAATTTCCCTTTCCGTTTCCGCTGCTTGTCCAAACCTATACAAATTTTCCGCTTCCTCGTGAAGTTTTTTCCTCAATTCCCCATTTTCAGTCACTATAGCCAATTGAGACTCTAAATCTCTTTTCACAGATCTCTCACCGAAATTCGGCGAACCGATCAGAGTCAAACAAGGAAACTCACTTTTCGGGGGGTAATACCTAAAAAATATCGTTATAACATAAAAATAATCGTAAAAAGCAAAAAAATACCATAAACCCTTTCCATGGTACGTCCAATTATTTTTAAAATATTCCAGCAACCGGATGCGGTTTTGTTGGTAATTTTTTTCGAATTCCTTCCGAAATTTGTGTGCTATTAGGGAATAAGCGTACGGAATCCCTCCAGCAGGACCTTTAGCTCCCAGAAAACCGTTAGCTTTAGGATGCGCCATCAAAATTTCACAATTGGCTTTCGATTGTTTTATTAGCGTTTCTTTATATTGACTAGTCAAATTGAAATAACCACTAGCAATTCGGAGAGTAGAACCCGACGGGGTTTCGGCGAAAATTCGTTCGGTTGCTTGAGAATCTTGTTCAATACCCAACTGACCCATTTGTACCAACGGAAAAATCCAAGTATCTTAAAATAATTCTGTTAAAATTTAACAAAAAATTCTGCGATTTTTCTTACCAAAACCTTCTTCTTTGTGGATATTTCTGTCGTTTTTGGTAGCGTCTAGATAGTTGTGGACAAGATCCCGCGCTTTTTCGACAAAAACATTTTTGTCACCGTCATATGGTGAATGGTGCCACTCTTCGGAGAGTCCAATATTGTTTGATTTGTCCATTTTTAAACTAAATTTCTGTACGTTATTCACTAAACCACTATAAAAATCGCACAAACGCCTGTCTTCAATCACGAAATACCGATCTTGACGGTTAGTGAAGTAATCATTCGATAAATTGGCGCCACTAATCACTAAAGTATTATCGAAAATGTATAATTTCATATGTTGTAACCCTAACAATTCGTTCCAGCGATTTGGGGCGATTTTTTTTACAAAACCCCTCAAAACCGGGGTGTGATAAAGTGAAACCGTACAATTTCTTTCGTTAGCCTGCAATAACGGTTGCAAAACTGTTCGGGAATTACTCTCGAATCTACTACCTCGCGTAAAGTCGAGTAAAACGTTAATTTTCAAATTGCCTCGTTTAAACTGTTTGTTTTCGAGAACAGTTTTGATTAGTTGCGATTCTAAGTGTCCGTTTCCTAAATACAAACTAGCTAACACTATGCGTTCTTGGGCGTTTTCGCAGCCGTTTCTGATTGCTTTATAAAACTGTTGAGGTTTCGTCAAAATTTTGATGTTGGTTGCATTGACCGGAAAACAAGGAGAAACCGTTGATAGCCATCCGAAATGAGTTGTTTCTGCTATGTTGAAGGGGTTGGGGTAAATTGATATTTCTGGGGCCGCTAGGGAAGTTTCTATGAGACTGTTGAATAAACGACGTAACATTTTGACTGTAAAAAAAGTTTTTGTTAAATGTTGGTTAAGTTCTTACGTTAAACGTTATTTTTAGGTCACTTTATTGCGAAAATTTTGATTCTTGGCCCGAGAAAAGGCTTGAAATGGTTAACTTCTCATCTTTCAAATACTTGTCAAAAGGACCAAAAAGTGAGGTTATGGAGCAGAATTCTCGGTTACTTTTCCGATTTTATTCATAATTTTTCTAAAACCTTACAAGTATATTTAGAAAAATTGACAACAATTAACATTTTCGTTATTGTTGGCAAGGTTTGCCAAGAATTTAAGAATTTCGTAACAAAAGAGGTTATAAAAAAAAGACGAAAATTTGTCATACTACTTAAAGATCTAATAAAGGTAGTTTTACCTTATTTTAGATTTAAAACCGTTTCCCAGTTAAGGACGTAATAGAAATAATCAAATTTTCACTTTGAAGCACCATAACTTTGACAGATTTTTGACTTCTCTTGTCACTTGTCAAGAACTTATTACGGTTACATGGCAATTTTAAACGAAGCAAGATCCAGTACGTTTACACTCATGTTTTTCAAATTCTCTAAAATTAGATTTCCATTTTATGACTTAATTAACGTAATAGGTTTTTATTAAAGTTTTACTTAACATAGACAACCATACAATCAACAATTCAAAATGTTTTAAACGATATAAAAAAAATCGAAAATAATAGTGAAACAATGTAGAAATTTAATTGAAGAAAAAACCCCACGGATTAAGTGTGCATCAATCTCTTCACATACAGCAAGGAAGCATAAACAAAATATTTTGTTGCTGTTATAAAAATTTACAACTTACGTAAAAACTGAAACATAAGTATGCAGGTCTGATAAGTAAAAGTAGAGTTGTAACTAAGCCAAAAACACTTTCACTCTACTCCAAAAGTTTTGGTAAAAAATTTATAGGTCACAAAAGTTGATTAAAAGTTTTTACAAAAGACACGTAGTAATCTGTGTCACGTAAATTAGATTAAAAAATAATTTTGATAAAAGTAAGTCGAAACAGTATTTAAAAAGTTTAGTTGGTGTTAAGTAATCAATAAAAATCTAAATACTTTTTATATTTTTCGGTATTTATGCTATCTACGAACTAAAATTAAAATGAGTACTTGTATATTTACAAAAAGAATATTATATAACCATTTCTTACATAATTTAGGTCAAACCACGTTTCTAGATGGAAGTAACTAGAGTAATGCAATTGTTCTAAAATATTAGCACGTGTTCTCCTGAGTGGTCCGCTAAATTTTCGCTATAATCTAAAGCTTATTTTATTATCTTAACTCACTTTCCACTATTTCTGTACCACTCCTGTCGGTAAAATTAATTATAGTATTATTTTTGTAGTTGGTATTTCGATATTTATAATCATAGTTTTAATACAAGAAACGACAAAAAATTAAACAAATTATGAATTTAAAATTTTAATATTTTAAAAATATTAGGAAAAACATAAAAAATAGTGAACAAAAAAACTTATAAAGTGAATGGAAGAATAAGAAACGAAAAGTGTAAAACACATCATAAAACCAACAACATATCGTAGGTTTTTTTTTTCATATAATAAAATATTCATTTTCAAACTAAAAAATCAAAACTAAAATAATGTCTAAGTTTCTTAGGATAGCGCAATAGAATGATAATGGAATAGCTCAACATAGAAAAGAAATAAAAGTATTTTTGATATTCTATTAATAAGTGAAACTCACTTCACATGTAAATCATACTCTAAAACACCCTACTGTACCCTGTATCATACGAATCACCCAGATAATACTGCTCATGCCGGAGCAACAATACTAATAAAATCAACAATCAAGCATTATGAAGTACCAAAGTATGAAGAAAATTAACTCCAGGCTACCTCCATTAAAGTTAAAGCAATGTCATATGATCTAACAGTCTCAGCTGTGTACTGTCCTCCGCGACATAAGATGAAAGAAGACTTCCAAGATTTCTTCCAAACACTATTATCGAAATTTATAGCAGGAGGAGACTACAACAGCAAACATTCACTGTGGGGCTCCAGAATCATCACAATCAGAGGTAGAGAGCTATTAAATCTATTAGAGGAAGAAATTACTTATTTTTGTCTACCGGCACCCCGAATTATTGGCCAAGTGACCCTAACAAACAACCAGACTTGTTGGATTTCTTTGTGGCTAGTGGTATAGCGTCAAGCTACCCTAGTTATGACATATCTTCAGATCATACGCCGATTATTGCAACTATCAGCACCTGAGTCATACATTTCAAGAAGACAACTAAACTGCACAACGTAAAAACAAAGTGGGAAAATTTCAGAAACAAAATCTTTAATTAGGTAAACCTTAATATTATGGTCAAAACTTTTGAGAAAGTAGAAGAAGCAACAATCACACTTATCAAAATCATGCAAGACGCCTCCAAGCAAGCAACACCTTACCTAGAATCTCATGAGCAAAAACTCAATATTCCGGTAGTGATAAAGAAACTTATAGCAGAGAAAAGAAGAACAAGAGTAAAGTGGCACAAATCACAAATTCTAAGTGACAAAACAGCTTACAATCGAATAAGTAATACTCTAAAAACAAAGTTGAAACAAGTGAGGGACAATAATCTCTTACAATTTAAAACAAACCTTAACCGCTATGACAATTCCATTTGGACACTGGAAAAACCAGTAACAACTTCTTCTCCATTACGAGTAGATGGAAATACATCTACATGGGCAAGGAATAGTCGAGAGAAGGCAAATTTATTTGCACAACATCTAGCAAATGTATGTACTCCTATTACTAATACCTTCCAACAATATACACAAGAAGTTCTAGACAGTAATATAGAGGACGCCACAGTCAATAAGCATACAATTTGTAAAGCCTAAGGAGGTTAAGGAAAAAATGTCTCTACTAAACAATAGAAAAGTACCAGGAATTTATATGATAACACCAAAAATGCTCAAAGAATTCGCAAAGAAAGGGTTAGTGATGTCAACGTACCTATTTAACGCTATTATAAGATTACGATATTGCCCTAAATGCCTTAGGAAATCTGAAATAATACTTATACCAAAGCCTGGAAAACTATTAACTGATGTTTGGTCATACAGACCAATAAGCTTATTGTCTTCCATCTTAAAACTATTTGAAAAGTTATTATTGCAACGTACCTAACCTATTCTCAATGTAATTCCTGACCACCAGTTTGGATTTCGCCGTGAACATTCTACAATACAACAGTGCCATAGAATAGTTAATGTAATTAATGAAGCTATTGAAGAAAAGAAGTATTGTTTGCAAGCTTTTCTAGACGTGAGTCAAGCATTTGACAAAATGTGGCATGAAGGTCTGTTGCACACTATCAAACAAATACTGCCAGATCCATTTTATGACATATTGAAGTCATATC
The DNA here is from genome assembly GCA_905333025.2 of Pyrochroa serraticornis. NCBI lineage: Eukaryota > Metazoa > Arthropoda > Insecta > Coleoptera > Pyrochroidae > Pyrochroa > Pyrochroa serraticornis. Next base: position 3,465,233 of record HG995155.1, on the reverse strand, counting down.
TAGCAGACAGGTATTTTAGAACAAGGGTCAACAATGAAACTTTCTAGTTTCAACCCATCAAATCTGGAGCCCACAAGGCAGTGTCTTACATCACAACAGACTCTACCACAACAGACTCATTTGCAGATAATACTGTTAATTTAGCTATACATGATGATCCGGTAATTGCCTCGGCAAACCTGTAAGACCCTCTCTTCCACATAGAAGAATGGACCAAGAAGATAGAAGATAAAGATTAATGAAAGCAAATTTCAGCATGCAGCATTTACATTAAAAAAGGGAAAATGTCCTCCAGTGTACATTAACAACACAAAAATCCTATTAACACTTTGTGTTAAGTACTTGGGAATTCACCTCGACACTAAACTCAATTGGAAAGAACACATAAGCAAAAAAACGGAAGCAAATAGACCTTAAAATGAGAGAACTGTACTGGTTGCTTGGCAGAAAATTGGAAATGGCATTAGAGAATAAAATACTTGTGTACAAAACTAAAATTGTCCCAATCTGGACTTATGGTATTGAGCTTTGGTGCTGCGCTAGCAAGTCTATCGTGGCTGTAATTCAACGAGCACAATCAAAGATTCTAAGAGGATTAGTCGACGCTCCATGGTATGTCACAAATCAGTATGCCAACAATTCAAGCAACAATAGAAAGAGAAGTCAGAAACATCATGAAAAGATTGAAATACACCCTAATAAGATACTGCAGCCACTACTGCAAACGAGAAGAAAACAGAAAGTTGAAAAGATGATGGCCAGCGGACCTAAAATTAAATGAAGAAGAAGCCTTCTCGATGGAGAAGTTTCAACAGGACAGTAGTACGACTTATTAAGAATGGTCTTTCAGTAAAGAAAATAGCTTATAGATGCGATATTCTGATTACTGTTTAATTTATGAATAAAATAATAATAATTTCAAATTGAAAATATTGGCGCCAAAACGTCGTGAACACTCATGGCCCTAATATGAAAAAAAGTAATTTGGAGAATTTTCAAATTTTCAATCATTTTATGATATCACTTTAAATATCTCTGTACGAAACAAGCAGACTTCAATCTGAGTGAACATTTTCGAAGTTATGCCGACTTTGAATTTCTCGGCCAAAACTTTCTTTTACACTTTGGAGTGAATGATAGCGAGTTGGGTTTTTATATATTTATTTCTTAGACTTACACAGCAGTTGTTCAATGGACGAGAGCGGAATGGAATAATGGACGAGAGATCGTTCTGGGACTTCTGGGTGTCCTTTTATACCCTTTTTGGAGAAGGGCGGCAGTGTTGCCAGATTACATTTTGGTTGGCACATATTGGCGGCAGGGTACGCCACAACACTAAAAATCTGAACTCTTACATACTTAGAATTTTTAGTCACGTGAGAAAATGTTCTCTTCGTAAGCTCAGAAGGAATTGTTTCCACTTTAGCATTTTCGAAAATTTTAATCGAGTTGTCCAAATTTTGACAAAAACAGAAAATTTAAACTTTTCTTTTATCATCGCTGGAAAGCCATTTAAATTGCGATTAAATTAATGCAATTACACTGAAACTAATTACATTAAAAAAATCTATGTTTCATGACTCAACAGTTGGTGCCCGTTTTAGCATATTTAAATATTTTAACCGACTGGGATACAAAAAAATATTAAAATTTTTAAAAAAATTTGATGATCTTTATTTTATGGTATCCTTCTATACGTCTCGTTGTAAACGCATATTTTCAAAGTTATGCAGTTTTGAACATTCTGATCAATATGTTCGTCAAAACTGAAAGTTGAAACTTTCTTATTTGGACTTCAGTAGGAACACAAAGCTCCGACTGCATAACCGTGATGACAGTTTAACAAGCCCTTAGCAAATCTCTAAAAATTTTATTACATTAGCCGTTTGTTACATAAAACAGCGGATGGCTCAGTAATCACCAGGCAAAATTTTGACGAGTGTTTAATTACGCTTTCTGCAACCAAAGCTTAAGATTATTTTTCAACCATCCGAGGAGAGTCATCTGAGAATAGATTGAATATATGAGTTCACATTTAGAATGACTTATAAACTCGAATAAATTTGACAGTTTGAAATTTTGGAAAACAATTTGTTTCCACCATTTGAGAAAATAGTAAAAATTATTCTCAAAAATCGACGAAACGAGTTCCAAAATAACATGAGAGAAACAATGTATATTAGAAAATGTTCTCTTCGTTGGCTCAGAGCGCTCGGTTTCAATTTTTGAAAATTTGAATATTTCGATGTTAAAATTAGGTCTTGTTTAAACTCCTCTGTTCATTTAGGACAAGAGGATTTTATTTTAAAATTTAAATTTTGCAGTTATTATTAATATTTTTTCATCAACATTTTCCTCAACGTTGGAAATGTAAACTATCTTGAACACACACTTTGGACTGTTATTTTAGACTCGTTAGAAAGTCATTTAAAATTCCCCGAAATTAATAGAACTATTTTTGTAATAATCTTACAAACTCGATCCTTCAAATTTTGTTATTATTGAAATTTTTGTACTTCTTTAGGAAATACTGGTACTCGGTTCCGAAACTCGACAAACGAAAATGCGGATCAGAGTACCTAATACACAGTTTTCAATATCGTTTTTAATTGCAGAAATTATAAATTTCTCGAATTAAACTTTACATATGAAGCGAAGAGTCTGGCCTGAAAACAGATGGCTGCTAAGAGAAACTTTGGTCCAAAAAGAATTTTCAATTGTAAACGTAACGATTTAATTATATATCTTCTTGGGGTTAATAAACTATAAATTTATTGCTTAAATTGTAAATCTTAGATAATGAATATAAATAATCCCCAATACTTTCCAAATTGTGTTTACAGGGGCGTCTCAAAATATTGCAAAACCTTCATAGTAACTTTTTTCGATTTGGATTCAATATGGTAAACCGTATAATTTGACTAAAAGCTTTTTACCACATAAAAACCGAAGAAAAAGTTCTTCTATTATTTTACATCCACTAGGTAAACCAGAAACCAGTCCAAACCGTGATGTACCTTGATAGTTTAGAGGTCAGAGCAACCAATCGGCATTGCTAGATTTTCAAAAAGCGTTTGATAAAGTACGCATTCCCGGACTGATCTATAAATTAGTACAACTGCACTTCTCTTCATATTTAATTAAACTTACTTATAGCTTACCTAGACTAGAAAACCAAAATTTTATAGTCAAAATTAATAATTGTACTTCGCTGAGCAAAAAAATCGAAACAGGAGTTCCCCAGGGCTCAATATTAGGACCTAAACTATTCACCTTGTTCATAAACGACATTCCGAAATTCCAACAAATTTATACAACTCTCTATGCGGATGACATTGCAATTTATGCGGATTCATTCAGCGCAATTGTGGCCAATAAACAACTTCAAATACACTCAAGTCTGCTAGAAAAATACTATGCAAAATGCAAAATACACATCAACCCAGAAAAAGCGAAAATATAATTTTCAAACGTAAATTTACTATCGTTAAAGTATTCACACTACTTAACGTGGAAGGTGAAAAAATTAGAAACACAAATTCAGTAAAATACTTAGGAGTTGTTCTAGACAGAAGACTTAGCTTTCATCAACATTTAAAATGCCTACTAAGAAGAGCATATATAATTCAAAACAAACTCTAGCCATTGTTCATTAACAAGGTCCTAAACCAACTTAATAAAAAGCTTATCTACACCTCTATTATAAGACCGGTACTCACATACGGAGCCCCCATATGGATAAACTGCTCTAAAACTAAAAATCTACAAGTTTTCCAAAACAATTGCTTGAGGGTCATAACATGCCATGACAGATACAGCAGAATTAATACACTGCATGAAATAAGCAAAATTCCTACAATTAAAGAATTTTTCACAAAGTTATCAGAAAAATTCTACAACGCTATCAACAAGATTCAAAGTAAGAAGCATCCCAAACAGCATTTTTCTTTTGACATATTTTTACGCTTTTCTGTAGATTATAAGAAAGAATAACTATAAGTGATCAATATATTTTAAGCTAATATAAAGGCAAACTAACCATAGTTAGGTAATAAGCGTCAATTTGTAATGATGCAGGAATATCGTTAAGTAGGTAGACACGTTTAATACAACACATTAATTAATTAATTTAGTTTTATGTATTGTAATATATTAATTCAAACAATTAAATACTTTTTAAATGAATGCAACCAACCAGCAATTGGGAGGCCCGGGTTCGAATCCCGGTTAAGGAACACACTTTTATCCTCGCTACACTGAAAAACCATTAATGCTAATTCCTACATGACTATTACTTTCTCTATCTCAAGGTTCAAGGTTGTTTATTGCTTGTTACACCTTTCTTATCTGAATTTATAAACAATCTAAAATTTTGTAATAACATTAAGTGCATTGTGCTTAATTATAGAGCATGAGTTGAATTTTTTAGAGATGTTCCAGTTCGTCAGCACATACCTACCCATTCGAGTTTCTCAAGGGTTAACAGCAGCATATTTTAAAGGTACCCCAACCCGAATGTTTTAGTTAAAATTAACAACAAATCCACCCTTAAAACATTATTTAATTTAAAGAAATCAAATAATCTATAGGTACCTTGACAGACGTCAAATTTGTAGGTTATATTGACTTTACAGTTTTTTATTGTAAACTTAATTTTACATGATAACAACCAGTAATTTCGACAAGAATTGCTTTAACTAGCAACACACTTCAAATCTGCCAAAAAGTATATAAAATCAGATTAACATTTAAGTTATTTAAGGAATTTGAGGTTATGTTCTTTTTTAGCATCAGCTCTTATCAAAAACGGATATAACAACACTCACAGTACTCAAGCTACAGTTAATTTAAACAAAATGAAAGTTGTTGTCCTCCCCGCCCTTTCAGACAATTACATGTACCTTGTAAGTATTTCAATTAATGTAAACAAATTTAACAAAAAAAATGGCAGATTATCGACAAAAACACTAAACAAGCTGCAATAGTTGATCCTGTTGCTCCCGACACTGTTTTCGAAGCTGTGGAAAAAGAAGGGGTGAATTTGACGAAAGTTTTGACTACCCACCACCATTGGTAACAAAATTGGTTTCAATTACTTTCTTTAATCAAGTCGTTTAGGGATCATGCTGGAGGTAATGAGCAGTTGGTACAAAAAGCGAAGAACGGTCTTCAAGTTTTCGGGGGTGATAAACGTATCGGAGGTTTAACTAATATGGTGAAACATGGTGATAAGTTTTCAATTGGCGATATTAACGTTGAATGTCTCTTCACCCCTTGTCACACTACCGGGCATATTTGTTATTACCTCAATTCGGCCGGGCAACCCCCAGCCGTTTTTACTGGTAACTACATAAAAATAAATAAATAATAATAACAAAACAATTTTTTAGGAGACACTTTATTTATTGCTGGTTGTGGAAGATTTTTTGAAGGTACCGCCGAACAAATGCACGCTGCTTTGATGGATATTTTGAGTAATCTGCCCAACAACACTCAAGTTTTTTGTGGTCACGAATACACTGTGGCTAATTTAAAATTCGCTAAACACGTCGAACCAGATAACCCGGACATTTTGAAACGGATTGAATGGGCGCAAGAAAAACGCGATCAATTACTGCCGACTGTATGATATTGATCAAAAGTTGTAAAAGTAATTAAAACCATATTTGCAGGTTCCCTCAACAATCGGTGACGAAAAACAAACTAATCCTTTTATGCGAGTTGATCAAACACCAGTTCACAAACATGCAAAAACTAACAATCCAATTGAAACAATGCAAACAATTCGACGCGAAAAAGACTCCTTCAAAGCTTAATTTCAAATAAAAATTGATTAATTACAACTATTTTTTCATGTTATATTCGGAGAGTTCTGCCGCGTATTTTTCTTTTGATCTTTCATACATGTCAACGTAAATTTTTTTGTCAAGTCCCGAAAGTGATTTCCATTTAATCGCTAATTGTCTGGTTAATTCTTGTTTTGTTAGTTCCGCTTCGCCGGGTTTTAATTCAGAGTTTAGTTGTTCCATCAAAATCTGTCTTTGTTCTTGACAAAATTGGAAAAATGGGTTCGAAGGTCTTTTGGGAGCGTTGGGGTCTTTTTCGGAACGTGTTGATTTTCGTTTTGTTGGTTTCTTACTTGGCTTTGGTTTTTCTTCTATAAAAACTGAATTAGTGTTGTTTTTATAACATGTTTTAATAATTACGTTCATCCACTTTTTCTTCTTTTATTTTATCTTTTAGCATTAACAGCGCAACGGATTTAGTTTCTTCTTCATCTTTGACTATGTCGAGTCTTGGAATAACACTCCAGTCTTCAGAGTAATTGTTTAAAAGGCGCTTTTTGAAAAATTTTACCTCCTTTTGGCGACGTCGCACGATTTTATTAACTTCTTGGATTCTGCAAAATGTAATTAGGGGTAACATGTAAATGTGGTGGATTCTCACCTGAAAACTAGTATTTCATTTGATTTTTGCAATTGGGCACATTCGTCAAGCAATAATTTGTATTTTTTGTAGTAAATATCGTTCTCGTAGCTATCAGCGTACACTCCGTCGTTTTCGGACTCGTCCGACATCATTTTTTTTTTAACTAGTTTGTGAATTATCCATTAGAATGAAAACCGAAAATTTCGGCAAAAGTTAGGTTAACTTACAGAATTGACAGACTGACAGTTGTCAAATGGAAAGTTTGCAGTCTTCCCAACCCCAAGAAACAAATCATATCCTTTAATTCAAATGATCTTAGGCAGTTTTATAAAAATTACTGTACTTTTGTTGAATCGTTGAGATTTTCAATAAAGCGCCGAATATTTCTCTACGACATTAACACAATTTAATAAAAAAAAATCAATTTATTTTCGTTCAATTTCCGGAAGGATCGAGGCCTTTCTGGTGAAGGGTAGACATTAAATTATCTACGACATATGATAACTAGTAAATAAATCCAATTGGTGGCGTTAACTTTATTCTGTAGTGTTTTTAATGATTTCGAAATTATTTAAACATTTTATTTTGGGAATTCCTGTTGGCGCATGCGTCCCCTCCTGCCGCATCTCCCTGCTCCCTTTTATTTGTTTTCCACTGTGACGTTTCGTTTTCGCTCTCGATTCTCGTATGTTCCGAGTCGAGTGGCCGTGTGCTTTAATCGTTTTGTCATTTGATTTCAATTAAAAACAAAATCGAATCGTTAGTGCAAAACCCTGAATTACAACCATCAAATTTCGTGTGCGTTCAGCCTCAGTTTTTTGCAATTTGCACGGAAGCCCTTCTAGTTTCCTGTTTGGCGTCGAGCCAAAAAGAAAGCATCCCGAGAAGAATCGATCATTTTCGTGTAATTTTCCATAAAATGCTCGCCGTTTTTTAGCATCGTTTTCGTCCATTTTTGCCATTACTGGTAAGTTATTTTGTTGTTGTGTAATCCCGACTCATTTATAATTATTTAGAAAGTGTGATATTGCAAAATCGACAAAAATTTGCATGTCTTCAAAGGTGAAGGCAAACTTCGTAAATTTTTTGATTACGCTCTTTGTATTTTTCGGCAATCGCACGATATAACCTCAAAATTTTATAGCTAAACAAACAATTGTTTAACTGGCAGGGTTTGGTTACGGCTTTAACTTAACAGGACTTGTGTTGTCATTTGAAACAGTCAAATTGATTTCGGTAAGTATTTTGATTATTGTAACTGTTATAGTTAAGAATCGGTCAAAAAATTGATCAAACTTACCGTTGACGTAAACTCCAGTAAGTATTAATAACAATTTCAGAACACATCTAACTTATTTAATTCTATTTAGAAGAGAAAACCTCAACACTACCGGTAATATCGCAAAAAGCGAGGTTAAGTTATGAGGTTATGCTATTAAACAGTAGACGCATGCGCTTTACAGTCAACTAGATTTAACCCACCCAAAAGGGCTAAAATTTAGAAAAAAACAATGGAAAGGATTAGTAACAATTGAAGTGGTAACTCGCTATCTAAAAGTAAGGTTATGTGGTGAAAAAGTACATGCGCAAGCGCTTCTCGCAATCATAAGCCATATAGACTAAATCACTATAACCTCACTTATCTCACGGTCGTACACATTTTCGTTGACAGTTTAAAATTTTATGAACATTTCACAAAAGTGAGATTTTTTCAGAACAACTAAAATATATTCACATAATAGTTGACATAGACAAACAAATGAGTCAAGTTCGACATTTATTTTTGTTGTAATAGGAGAATGACGTTATAAGGGACGCGGTTTAGTTTATTAGCGTTCTCTGTCGCACGCATGGGGCATTATAGACTTACAATGCAATTTATCGTTGTACACCACTGCAAAACTATAATGAATCCTTAAGATATTTTCGTTGTACATGAAAGACAATGATGATGTCTCAGACCTAATGTGTTTGTATGACAATTATATACGACGGCTTTAGAAAAAAATACAGTAGAGTAAAAATTTTGGTGAGAAATATTAGGGAAAATTCAATCGATAGTATATTTAAAAGTACTTGAGCGATTGTCTTGACATTTCTTTAGAACGAAACTGATGTATTTAGATTCTTAAACGTGAAAAAAAACAATAAATTTGCTGTAGTTTTGTAGTATAAAAACGCATTGCTGTACCGCGTGCGTGCGACAGAAAACGAACTACAAACCCCACCCTTAACAGTGAGTTTCATTTGGGCTTATTTCTGTTATTGTTTTTTATTATAACGTAGTGGCTGATGGCATAGTTTAGATAACGGCAAACGCTTCTACTTGTGTTTGCTTGCCACCATGGTAGTTTTTTTTCTAAAACCACTTTAAATAGGATTTCTAAAAAGAGTAGATTGTTTGGTAAATTGCGAATAATAAAAGAAAAAAATTGACATAAGTACATTTCCATTGAAATAAACAATCTGAAAAATAAGAAACATAATTTCGAAATGTTAGTCTGGGTAAGAATTTTTGATTGTCATATCATAAGTTATCTTCATATTACTTTTTTCATTGATAAGTTTTACTAACTACATTTTAGAAAGTAATCATTACAATCTGACAACAATGTTCCTTGTCATTACATTTAACTCTAACGCGGAGGACTACTTTGGACTAAACTATACATGAAGACAATTACAATGACAACCATTCAAAATTTGGACTTTAAAGTATATGCTGTTCATAATATCGTGACGTCATCATCAAAACTTGCCACAAACTTGAACACCCATCTTACTGTTTCTTTATCCTCTTTTATTAAAGTTCACCTTGAAGGGAGTAAAGCTGCATGTGCATGATATAGGGGGAGATATCTAGAAGAATCAGTAACAATTTTATTTTAAACGAGTCGATGTTAAAATATGAACCCTTCTAAAGAATAAAGTTATGTAACGGAATTAAATATAGAGCTTTATAGATAGAACTAGTACAGTTATTAGCTCTTCGAATAAGTTATTCGCCCAGCAGTACATGTCTGTATTACTGGTTGCTGAAATCAGGGTGCGGACAATATCTAAGTGTTTTTCCTGCTGTCAAAAAAATATTTAACTGATTACATAACTTTAACTTCAGACGATCATTGCGTAGTTAGTATTTTGTGTCATTAGTTGCTTGTCGTAAATCGACATTGTTACAATTTGACTGTTTTTAACTTGTTTGGGTAAAGTAGGTAATTCGCTAAAATCTTGAATTTACTTTAATGGACCGCTTCTCCCCTCCTCGAGTCCCAAATGTTCTACTAACTAACGGAGTAGTGGGGATTTTTCGTTTAGTTGTTTTTCTTCTTCCCGACTCCTCTGTTACTGATTGATACTGGGCCGATCCTGTCTAAAAGCCGTTGTGTTTATGTGTCCCGCAGACCTTCCGTCCCTTCGACGAGACATGTCTGCGAAATCGCCAACGAAACCTCAATTGCCACAAACACGTATAACTACGATTATGAAAAGTTCGTCGGATGCCGAATGGATCAGCAAGGAATCATCACATTTGATGTCGAGAGCTACTGAATTATTTATAAGAACTTTAGCCGAAGAAGGTTATAAACTCACAAATAATGGCACAATTTTAGACTATCAACATTTATCGAAAGTTGTTAATAATGATGAAAAATATGAATTCGTCAGGGATATTATGCCAAAGAAAATTACTGTAGGGGAATACAAGAGAATTTTGGCTGGAAAAAAAAATGAAGGGGCTGGCACGACTAGTGAAGAATCTGGTAGTGATAGTTCCAGCGACATCAGCGGCAGCGAATGAAATTAACGTTTTCTTAAATCTGAGTTTTTGTATCATTTTCGAATAAAAACACGTTAAAAACAGTTGTTTTGTTAATAAATACAACTCCAAAACAAATTGAACACAAAAATCAAGAAAATTATTAACAGTAATCGTGATTGAGGGCTACAAAATTTTTAACCCGAACTCTTCAGTTCTGATTGGTTAATTTTGAACCTAAGACAGGTAGGCTTAATAATGACGTCACGATATTACTTTTATTTCATACAATCCTTGAAATTACGACCAGTTAATTTAGGTTGTTGAAAACGAAGAATTCCAGGTGAACCTCTTGAATAATGAAATAGTATTCAAGTGTCAGAGGTAACTTCCTCACTGTTTGGTGTGTGGACGTTTCTATTTTCTTGGCACGTTTCGTGTTAAATTGATGGAATTGCTTTGTACTTGGCGGAAAGCTTCGTTGCACGCAACCTTATTTATAGCTTATGTGGTTAAATTTAAATAAGTACAGCTGGAAAGTTTACAGCTGATTCAGTGAGGTAGTCGGAGAGCAGCAGACAGTTTCAATGTTACAAATTATGATGTATGTGAAAATAAAACGTTTCCACTTATTTTTACGGCTTCGCTGGCGGTATGAAGAGAGAAAGTTTGGGCGTAAATTGATTAAAACTTGCCTGGTTTATGAGCACTAACAAGCCTCGAAGGATTTGTACTGTAGATAAACATGTAAAGGGGTGATTATGACTACCTGGTGTTTAACGGGACTAAAAGTGTAAAAGTAGCCTAATTAAACTTGTTTAGAACTAAAAGGCCACGAAATTTGTTAAATTTTAGTCTTTTTGTTTGATTTTTATTATAATATCTGCACAAATAACCGTTTTAAGAAAGGATATAGATAATTATTACAAGCAATTTGTAAAGTAACTCTGAAAATTAATTCCAGATGCAACCAACAATACACGTTTGTTTTTAGGAAGTTCTACATTTAATACTTTTAACAGTAAATGTTCTTGAATAGGTTTTAGGTAAATCTTTCGAAATTATTACAAATCATAAAAGGGTTAAAGTTACTTAATTAATTAGTAATTTCGTTGAACTAGTACTTAGTAAAATAGTACTTAAAGTGATTTAATTACACTTTCGGATACTTTATTTTTAATTTTCAATTGTCTTATCTAGATTAGTATAATAGCTTTCTTTTTCTAAATGTAACATAATGGAACCATAGTCAAATTTTTGGGAAACGATCCTTATTGATAAACCAGAAAGAGAGAACAAGAAAGTTCCAAATGAAGAAAAAACATCTCCAAATGAGGAAAGCGAAGTTTAAAGTATAGTAGAGGTGGTGTAGATGTAAAATTTTTAGTGGCTTAAGATAATCTTGGAATTACGAAGGATTACAGGAATAAAATACCAAGAAATAATTGCTTTCATTTAAGCTGTAGTGTTATCTAAATTATTTCAAATTGATTAACATCTTTAATACAAAGTGGTGGACGGGTACTATAAATAAGAGCAGAACGGCCATCTATCTTTACGTAGAATTTTTTTTTGCCAATGCCACATAAATTAATTAATTTGAATATTTTAACTTTGGTCTATTATTTTTGTTTCTAAAGTTAGTATTCAAACTTCCTCATCTTATATGTACTAATAGAATAATAAAAGAAACAAATATTTTTAGTTTGATTTTATTTTCATGTATTTCTACTTTACGGTTTGTTCTTAATAGAATTTAATTTTAAAATTTTTGTTTTTGATTTAATGGTTTGTTACATGACAAATTTTTATTAGTTTTTAAATGGGGCAGAAAAAATCAGAGAGCAACCAAATGGTCTCAGAGATACCTCCGGCATCAGAACCAAAACAGCTATCACCTTTCTGAAGTCGGAAGTTTTTATGTTACAACAGAAATGATAGTACAAAACAATAATCATACAAAGTAAAAAATAGCAAAATGATTGAGGTAGAATAATTCCCGCACAAAAAGTAAAAACAAATAGCGATGTTGACAACGCTTTCATCACACAGGTTCTGTGTTGACCCCTGGTGGTTATCCGGAAGGTGGTCATGAAATGTCTTCTTGGACGGTACCGCACAAAGATGACACGATGAGGCCAAAACAAAAATCGGGGAAGTCGAAAAAACAGGGAGTGCCCTACTACCTTACACAAAAATAGGGGTGCGCTTATTAGTACACTCCAAAAAATTAGGGGTGTGCATAGCAGCATTCTGCTCAAGAAGCCTAGAATAAATGTTGCATGTCAGCACCGTGATAGTGAAGGAAAAAAAGAGACTCATCTACTGGAGGAAAAAACTGGAAAAACAGAGTTGTTCCAAATTCCGAAATCTGTGTTTAACTCAGTAAAGGTTGCTGGCGTTAATTAACTGCAGCTTCTCGCACTAAATCTCCAATTTTGGGCAGGTTGCAATTAACCCTAAACGGCGGGAAATGCTGCTGCAGGTCATAAATTGAAAAAGGAACGATAAGACGTTATCAGCACGTGGCTTCAAACCGAAGTCGTGCGCAATCGGTAACCATATAAGATAAAGCGATTAAAAAATTCAAAGGATAAGTCAAAAATTTGAGCCAAGAAAAATTAAGGGGAACGCAAAAGCGGTTTGCTACCCTTAGTTCGTGGAACCATACTAAAGGTAAAACAAAAACTCAATCAAGACTTAACATTTCCCATGACAATTTTTTCTTACGTTTATTCAACTATCATTCCAAATATCCGGAAGACCGTAATTGAGGGAGCATTTTCTTAGCAAGGAGGGAAAACAACTAAAGGCGAAAATCGAACCGGTTTTTTTTATCTAAAATTACTTTTAAACTTTGTTAGCTTCTACTAACGAATATCAGAAAAAGGAAGAGAATTATGTTTAATTTGGTTCTTCTTTAATTTCTTCCTGTTCTGAATACCTCGAAAATATTTCTCAAACGCTTTCTTTTGTGCAGTTCATGCCTTTCTTTGCAACATGATTTCTTTTGTAGTTTTACATAATAATTTTAAAATGTTGTCTTTTATCTATTGCTTTTTCTATATCTAGGGGCAGTTTCTAAATTTTCTCAGCTTACACTAGATAGAATTTAAATAAACAAATGGCAATCTTTTGCTTTTCCGTTATCGCCTAACTCGTTAAACACGTGTAAGAACTTCGTTTACGCAGTTTGTTTTCTTTTACTACGTAGTTTCTTTTTGTAGTTCTTCATAGAGGTCAATTTTAAAATTTTGTCTTGATTTTAATATATGGTTTCGTAACTTCTACCAAGGAATAAAAGAAGCCAATAGACATTTTGTAATTTGCTCTTTCCTTTATCTCTTCACTACCTGGTCACATATAAGAAATTTCTAGGGTAATCTATTTTTTGTATAGTCGGTGTTTTCCTCTACCATGTGATTTCTTTTCATTGTGGTTTAATTTTAAATGGTAACTTTGATCTAAAATTGTGTTTCCTGTATATCTAAAGGCAGCTTCTAAATTTCCTTAACTTACACTAAAGAGAATTAAAACAAATAAATAGCAATTTTTCTAGTTTACATTTTTTTCATTTCTTAACTACATATTTGAATTCGCGTAAGACATTTCTAAAACGTTTTCTTTTTTATTTAGTCTATTTTCTTCTACTACCTAGTTTCCTTTTATGGTTCTTCATAGAGCTCAATTTTAAATTTTATCTTTAATTTAATAAATAATTCCTTAGTTTCTACTAAGAAATATTAAAAAAAACAAATAGAAATATTTCTAATTTGATATTTTCTTCATTTCTTCGCTACGTAAACACATGTAACAAATTTGTAAGGCAATCTCCTTTGTACAGTCGCTGTTTTTCTGTACCACATGGTTTCTTTTGTATTTCTTTATAGAGATTGACTTTTATATATTAACTTTTATCCAAAATTGTCCTTTTTTATATCTGAAGACAGTTTCTAAATTTTCGTAGATTACACTAAAGAAAATTAAAATAACTAAATGACAATCTTTTTAGTTTATTTTCTCTTTTCTTTTTGTCTTGCTTCACTCTATAGTTAGGTTTTACGAGCCACGAGATTTGTTGACTTCGGACTTTAGTGTAAGAGAAACCTAATTTGAAAACATATTTGGGGCGTCACAATACTCCCCTCAAATGACGGAATTCCAAGATATTATCCCCATTCTGGACCATATAGTTGCGTCATAGAGAAATCAAAGATTATGTTTTACGATCAAGACGTTAACTTTGATTCGTTAGTAATTTTTCGGTATTTTAAAAAATTCTTAACAAATTTTGTGATAAATAGCAAAAACGTGCCTATTGAACGCCAGCCATTTCTTTTTAATGGCCTTGCGTTACGACCACTAATAAAAAATCTGTAAAACGCTATTTAATATTACAACATCACGAAGAGTGACACAATAATTATCTTCGACACATCAAGGAGAACCTGTGAGGCTTCTTCCTGTTAGATTTATCGAAATGCTAATTTCATTACGGTACTTTTCATTTTACCATTTATTTCATCCCTTGTCGCCTATCAAATTTTGTCTCTTCTGCTGACGTTGCCATGTCAGCAAAACAGTTATATTCTGCATAATGACGTAAGAGAAACTAAAGGGGCGGTTGTTGTTGGTTGTGGCATGTAGAAACACGTGACCGGTTGTTTTTCTTCAAATCGCCGCACCCTAGTAAATTTCAGGGGCGGCCTGGATCGAACGTGGCGCGCCGTAATCCCGGCCCTCTTCCGCTTTATATACTATCGATTACGAGGCTGAGGTTTCAAGGTTGTCGCGTTGCGGAAATGACGCCAGTCTATTTGTTTCGACCGGATTTTGCACCTGTCTGCAACAGCGAGGAACTAATGAACCACCTAACGAGAACAAAAACAAACCAAAGACAATTACAGATAATGGAGAATTTTTTACTTCTAACAGACGTCATGACTTGACAAGAATGTATAACTTGCGTCGAAGAGACAGTGAAGGAAACAGGGTGGTGTACAACTAGAGTGGAGGGTCAGCTGTAAAAAGAAAACAAGGGTTGCAATGAGATACGAAAATGCGGTTGGATTTTGTTAAACTATATTGACTTTATATCTGTCTTTAAGATCTCATTAGAGTAATCCCTATGGTGATTGTTAATTACAATTCCAGTTTCTGGTCTACTAACCACTCATTCTTATGATATCTAACGTTCATCTAACACCCATATCTCTTGAATTGCATCTTTAACTTAAAGTTTTTCAGGCGCATCCACCATCTTTATATTACTTAAAGCTTTATTCTACTAAGCTACAGTTTTTTCAAATAAAACCTTAGTTCTTATACTAGCACCACTCAAAACTTATAACTCCAAAGTATTAAAATTTGAAAGAAAATATTTGTTTTTGTTTTAGCAGTGCCACTCAAATCCAGAAAGTTGAAGTTTGAAATGAAATGCTAGTTGCTGTACTACTAGGAGGTACAATACATAGAGTGTTTGGATGTGAAATAATGCCTTATTCTACTATTAAATTCTTAAACGTACATCCTTCGTTGTTGGACCTACAGTACTTGAGATGTGTTTAAAATCTTGAAATTTGCAACAAAATCTTAGCTTATGTGTCTACTAGCACCATCCAAATCGTATACATTTTGAGAGTTGAAGTTTCAAATAAGAAGTTACCTTTTGTGCTGGCAGTACCTACTCAAAACGTACATATTGAAGATGCTGAAATTTGAAATACACTCATATTTATGGCACTGACAACACTCAAAACGTATAGAGAACTGTAGTTCTAGTCGTAGCAGTACTCAAAATGTGCTTAGATATATTTGAACTGTTGCAATTTTAAATAAAATCGTAATTCTGGTACTCAAAACGTTTACATTTCGAATTATGAAATAAAATCTTAGTTCATGTACTTGTTGTACTTGTAGTTTTTACTCAAAATGTATATATTGAGGGTGTTGAAATTTATAATAAAACCTCAGTTCTTATACTAGCGGTATTCAAAGCATATAGAGTGTTAAATTATGAAATAAAGTCTTTCTTATCGCAACAACACTACTCAACGCGTAGGTGTTGCTTTAGAATGATATTTCAAGTGGAATTTGAAGTATTTTACTAGCAGTATTGAAATTGTAGATGGAAACCTTTCAAGTGTTGAAATTCGAAATAAAATTTTATCTTATTTACCTTCAGCAGTACTGAAATCGCACATATGAGAGTGTTGAAATTTGAAATAGAATAATGTTTCTCGGACTGGCAATACTTAAAACGTATAAAGAACTTTAGTTCCAGTACTACTAGCAGTACTCAAAATTAATATATATTTAGAGCATCGACATTTGATATGAAACCTTAGTTCTTATACTAGCAGTATTTAAAACATATAGAGTGTTAAATTGAGAAATAAAGCCTTTCTTATTGCAACAACACTATTCAACGCGTAGGTGTAGCTTTAGAATGATATTTCAAGTGAAATTTGAAGTCTTTTACTAGCAGTATTGAAAATGTAGATGGAAACCTTTCAAGTGTTGAAATTCGAAATAAAATTTTATCTTATTTACCTTCAGCAGTACTGAAATCGCACATATGAGAGTGTTGAAATTTGAAATAGATTAATGTTTCTTGGACTGGCAATACTTAAAACGTATAAAGAACTTTAGTTCCAGTACTACAAGCAGTACTCAAAATGAATATATATTTATAGCGTCGACATTTGATATGAAAGCTTAGTTCTTATACTAGCAGTATTTAAAACATATAGTGTTAAATTGAGAAATAAAGTCTTTCTTATTGCAACAACACTACTCAACGCGTAGGTGTAGCTTTAGAATGATATTTCAAGTGAAATTTGAAGTCTTTTACTAGCAGTATTGAAAATGTAGATGGAAACCTTTCAAGTGTTGAAATTCGAAACAAAATCTCATTTTACGTAACTTCAGCAGTACTAAAATCGCACATATTGAGTGTTGAAATTTAAAATTGATCAATGTTTTTCGGACTGGTAACACTTAAAACGTATAAAGAACTTTAGTTCTAGTACTACTAGCAGTACTCAAAATGAATATATATTTAGAGCGTCGACATTTGATATAAAACCTTAGTTCTTATACTAGCAGTATTTAAAACATATAAAGTGTTAAATTGAGAAGTAAAGTCTTTCTTATTGCAACAACACTACTCAACGCGTAGGTGTAGCTTTAGAATGATATTTCAAGTGGAATTTGAAGTCTTTTACTAGCAGTATTGAAAATGTAGATAGAAACCTTTCAAGTGTTGAAATTCGAAACAAAATCTCATTATACGTACCTTCAGCAGTACTAAAATCGCACATTTTGAGTATTGAAATTTGAAATAGATTAATGTTTCTCGGAGTGACAACACTTAAAGCGTATGAAGAATTTTAGTTCTAGTACTACTAGCAGTGCTCAAAATGCATATATTTAGAGCGTAGACATTTGATATGAAACCTTAGTTGTTATACTTAGGGTACTCAAAAAATATATATAGTGTGAAAATTTGAAATAAAACATTACTTTTTGCAGTAGCAGTACCCTAGATTTTTGAAGTATATCTTTAGAGTGTTGAAATCATCAATACACTTTCAGTTCTTGTACTAGTAGTACTGAAAATGTACAAGTACAAGTTTAGACTGTTGAAATATGAAATAAAATTGTAGTTCTGGTACTCAAAACGTATACATTTTAAGAGTTGAAGTATGAAATAAAATATTAGTTTTTGTACTTCTAGTTCTTATTCAAATTGTATATATTAAGGCTGTTGAAATTTGAAATAAAATCTATTTTTCGTACTAGCACTACTCAAGGCATAGGTTTAAGTACAATTTTAATTCTTTTACTAACAGTACTGAAAATGTAGATAGAAACAAAACCTTTAGCATTACCTACTGAAATCGTACATATTGAGAGTGTTGAAATATTTCTTCGACTGGTACCATTCATAACGAATATAGAAATTCTGTACTAGCAGTACTTAAACGCATATATCTAGACTGTAAAAATTTAAAATAAAACGTTACTTCTTGCGCTAGCAGGACCTGGTCAAGGTATATTGTTAGTATTGATATTTCCAGTACAACCTCATTTTGTGCACTAGCAGTACTCAAAATGTATATAAATATGTTTAAACTGTCAAAATTTCAAATAAAATTGTAGTTCTGGCACTAATATTAATCAAAAGGTACCTACACATTTTAAGAGTTGAAATTTGAAATAGAACGTTAGTTCTTGTATGTATTGAAGGTGTTAAAATTTGAAATAAAATCATACTTGTACTAGCAGTACTCAAAATGCACTTAGATATATTCACTCTAGTACTTCTAAAAAAAATCAATCTTAATTTCTCGATTAAACTAGACGGTAACTACAATATTTTAACTTGCGTCATCTAGTGACATGGAAAGTCTTGAAAAACGTTGGAGTTAAAAATGTTTACACGAAACTTTTCTAAAACAATAAATTTAAAAGATAGAAACTTCTGTTGTGGATAAAATCGGTATCCAAGCTGGACACTTAACGGCCGTATCTTATGGATTAAACCTATTAGTGAGAGTCCATAGTCAAAGTAAAACAAACATTTTCAACGAAATCTCTTTCGTTGGAAGTAAATTTTTGTCAATATCGCAAATTGAACGCCATCAACGATTCTATTCAAGTGGCTCGTCTGGTTGGAAACGAGGATAAATCGGAAACGTGTAGCTTTAGCGAGTGGTGCTTTGCGTGCTTTATGCATTATGTAACATCACTTCAATAGATAACTCGAACCCCTATTGTTGACTTCTTATCAATTATGCTTGGTAGTTATAGGAAACGGGTTGCTGCTAATAACTCAATAAGCGTGATGACTAAAAGATAGTGTTATCGCTGCAGTACGTTAGCCTTTTGGCCTCCAAGATAGATCACGACATTGGCGCAGATCAGGGTGGCTAAAAATTTTAACAATTTATACTATTTTTAGTTAAACAGTAAAATTTTTAAACCCAATCAGTCCGCCATTTTGAATTTCATTCACCATCTTTACTATTTAGTAAAATTTTTATTATTTCTACTGACGACTGTTATTTGTTAGCAAACATAAATTTCGATAAACGTTGCTCAATTATTGTAGTTAACGTAACAATTATTGCGTTAAAAAAAACGTATACCGGTATTACAGAAAACTGCAAGTGTTATTGTTAATAGGGTTTGCTGGACCGTTAACCTCTTTCTTCGATGCCCTGTGGCCTCTAGATTGATGATTCAATATTTTAAACTTTAGAAAGGGGTCAAATTCTTGACGCAACTTTTATTTTACAATATGTTATCTACTTAGTATTAGTGCCAACATATGGTAGTGTTCGATTTAGAGATCTTTTTTACCAACTGTATCAACCCTTAAGGTTACAAAAAAACTTATTGAAGAAACTTGCCAATTTTAAACTTTTTAGAGGTGTTACTGAAAGAAAATTTTGATTTTTGTAGCGTAAATGGTAAATGGTCATTGCCTTATTCCCGGTGATTTTCAAATTTATTTGCCACGCCACTGGCTACGATAGTAACGATAACACAAAGGAATATTTAGAGTGGATTGTAACTTTGTGCATTAGACGACACATGCTCTCACCAGCACATTTTCCTTAGTTGACGTAAATCCGAGAAACTCATCGAACGCGTTCAATGATCAAAATCAATCAAAAATCAAATGTTATCAATCGAAGTGATGTGTTGTTTTTTGTTGTTGTTACAGAGTGCAGTGACTGATTTTAATTGTCGCGCACCAACAACCGAGTGAACTGTTTTAATTCCGGTGTTAATAACTGAAGTTTTTTGTTTAATTTTTTTGAATTTTTTGTGAAAATGTCCAATTTTGAATTGACGGTTAGTAGATTGTTTTTGTTGTTTTTTCTATGATGTGTTTTTTAATGAAAAATGTTGTTGCATTAATTATTTCTTTTGTTGGCCCGTTCTAGGTGCATCTGATTGTGTAACAAAGAGATTCGTTAATGTTTTGAATTGGTTTTATCTCGCACATGTCGCTTCCTCGAACGATAATATCTTGATGTTTCCTTGCTGTCTGACCGGTGACGTTTCAATTTTCGTAACTGAAAAGCCGGAAAATAGTTTGATCAACTCTTTCAATCACTTTCACGACGTTTCTACACTAGACAAAATAGAAACGTTATCGTTATAGCTAGATAGAAATGCAGAGTTAATTTAACCGAGTAAACACCCGAACTGCACAAGTGTTTTTCTTGGATAATTATAGAGATTTCAATTAATTTAAATTTAAACCATTTTGCGCCATAAAGTTTGGATCGATCCCAAAAACCCGGTTTACACAGGTGAGTAGTTGCAATTTTTACATGAGAGATTTCGTGCATTTTTTTGGTCTTAGAAACGTACATAATGGATTTTTATAATTTTATCAACTGAAATGGTTTATTTTCAAAAATACCCACTTCAGTACCACAGGAGGAAAATTTGTTGGTGGAAGGAGAAGAGACAATAATTTTCTAGGTTTTTTACTTAGTGCCCTGTATAAAATTTTAGTTAACCCAAATTATTATAACTATTGAACGAATTTCTATTTTATTTCCAGATTTTCAAATAATTGAAGATGTAAGTGTAGGATATGCCATTTTCCATTAATTTTTGTCCTATCAGTAGAATTTAATATTTTTAGCAGAAAGTATGTAATCAATTTTAGCCAGCAAATCTGGTGGCATGCCTGGAAGTTTTTTAGTTTGGGTTGCCAATACTACTGTTTCACTATACGAAATTACGAATTGACATATTCGTACCTTCTAATTATTTGTCTGTCTTTTTCGTGTCCTTAACTCTTATATTATTCAGTTTCTATCATTTCTTTTTAGTACTAACTGTAAAACAAATATTTTTCAGTTAATGTTACTTTAATAGAATTCCAGGATATGTTTTAACAAACGCTTGTTCATTATTTTAAAGATTCCGTACTACGCCCGTGAATATTACTAACTACAGATAAAAGTCCAAGGTACCAACATAATTTTCTTGTGATCATTTACAGCCACGCAGTATTTTTTAGGAGTCTCAATTTGAGACCAGTAATTTCTATTCAATATTGTATACTATAAAATTTTAGTCGGTTTCAAAAGCCAGGCTTACATAGAACAGGTTTTTGGTAAAAAATATTTTCTACTTGTACAAAACCGATTACTTACAATTTTTTGAAATTCTTAAGACACTTACAGGTTTTTTTTAATTGTCTACTTTAGCAATCTAACTAGAAGGAAAATTCATACCACTGAAGAAATTTAGTGAAACATGATTTTATCAGTGTCTACTATTTAACTATTTAACCTTCCCTCTGTCCTATACATACAAAATAAACTTTTGTTTACGCTAATGTAGGATACCTACAACGGAATAGACATTACGACTTTTTTGAGATTCATTGTACGTTTTTCTACGTTATTTAAAATTTTTATCTTTCCACTCTTTATTATTACTCTAATCAGTTTATATCAACGAGTTTTTTTTTTCAACTCAATTAGCGATAATAATTATTTTTTAATGAAACGTCTATTTTGAGTTTGTGGTTAATATTCCTAAAGCTCAAATGGGATACTTACCTAAAAAAAATTGCTATTTTTAATCTCCAGAGGTATGCAAAAACCCGAAAGAGGCTTACATATTTTTTTCCCATTTTTCCATTTTGTATTTTTGTAAATATTTGCAATAGTTGATATTAATGACGTACGTAGTCCCATATCTCAGATTCATACCTATATTGAATGGATTCTCGCTTTAGTTACTATGCTACACTGCCAGTAGAGGGCGCGGTTGTGCAAACCGGAATGGAATTCGATTTATAAATAGATGAAAGACTGTCGTGTGCTCTGAGGGTGTAAGATAAATATTAGACTGTAAGTAAGCTTCCCTGTCTGATTGCAACTGTCCGTGGTCGCCGTTGCCTGATGCCAGCTATCGGCTATTTGAAGTTTTTGAGTGGCACCATCATACGGTTTCTTTTAAAACTACACCGCATGCGGGCCACGTACGTCACCAATCACCCACTTCAAAAATTAAAAAAAATAATTCTGGACGTAATATTAATCATAGAAAAAAATTCCAAAATACGGGTCTAATGAAATCGCCTACATTTTCAAAATATTATATTTCCCAAAAATGAGGCAAGTACCCCACTGCAAGTATATAATTTGCCATTTCTCATTTATATTCTACCTTATCAGTAAAATGGATATTGTTTAGTTATTGGGACAAAAACATTTAAACAATTCCACCCACGAGTAAATCTATTAACTAAATCAACACTTACCACCGAATTTCTTTTATAACGTTAGAAATGTGCGGAAGTATTTTGTTTTTTGCATGACGTCACGCGTGTTTGTTAAAGTCAAAAATTGTTTGCTCGGGGACAACTGGAGACACTGCCATATAATTGGAAGGTTTTTATCAGTGGAGACGTAACAAAGTAGATAATTATTTGTTACGGAAACTATAGTATAAATATATGTAATTTGAGGCATAATTGTAAAATTACTACAGACTGAAGTTGAAGAAGTTGTAAACCCTAAACGTACCGAATCATTACTTCAATCTCTTTAACGATGTACCCGTTAAAGTGACTAACTACTAATCATCTCACTACGACATAATTAAAAACAATCGCTTACAAACTAGTTATTTCCACCAAAAAAAAATTATTGAAATTATCAACGTACCTATCATTGAAAGCCTTGTAAGAGTTGACAAGATAATTTTTTTAAATGTACATAGATACTGTTATTTTTTCAGAAAGTCCAATTTTGAGAATACTTTGTGCCATTTGAACCGTTTTACGCTGCCATGTAAAGAAGGAACCGTCTTCTAGTCTCGCGTCATTCCGGTAATGATAATTATTTCAAAGAGATAAATTACAAGTAGCGAGAGTGCTTGAATTGTAACAATTATGACTTGACATTGAATGTGAATTAACAATTTTTCACTAATTCTTTAAACCTGAAATTTGCCTCAAAAATAAATCCAAACACAAACAAAATTTTAGTTACTGACAATATTGTAAATTCAATCATTATCGAAAGTGAACTAAATTGATATTATTTTTGTAACAAATTTTCATGAACTAAACCGTGTTAAGAAAGCGATGCGTTACCGGAATGACGATTTGATTTTTTTGCAACAATGAGTTTTCGATTGGGAAATTTTAAGTACTTTCGACCTTACGTTACCTTTTTTGCTTTAATTATCTTATCTAACCGAATTTTTCGAGTGTCTTAATTCGTTTTATCTATGATAACCTTGTCCATGTAATGATGTTCGTCCTTGACGAATTACTTGAATTCTTGATATTGCGGATTTTTTCTATTAACAACACGATTCTAGAGAATGTTTGTTGGGTGTTGAGACGCCTCAACAATCGATTTTTGGATTCCGGCGCTTCCTCGCCAATGCACCTAAACCGATAAAATCGAAGTGAGTTTATTAATTGATGGATAAGTGTAGAAATTTCCTTTCATCACCTGATTTATAATCATTTTCTTTTTTTTTTCGGCGATGACGTCCGATTTTAGTCTTTTCCAAAATTGCTATGAGCGCGCTTACCTATTTCGAATCGGTTTTACGTGCGAAGTTCTTTTTTAAACGCGACCCAGTCTGCCAAGTTATTTGACATTGCCGCTTAGTACGTAGGTTACAACTGCAATAATTACAATTAAAATTGATAAGT
This sequence comes from Pyrochroa serraticornis, assembly GCA_905333025.2. Lineage (NCBI taxonomy): Eukaryota > Metazoa > Arthropoda > Insecta > Coleoptera > Pyrochroidae > Pyrochroa > Pyrochroa serraticornis. The sequence continues at coordinate 3,441,330 of HG995155.1, read as the reverse complement.
TCCGTTCGTTATGGTCTTTCACTAACGTTTTCCGTCCTAAGATTCGTGTCGTGCCGCGGGTCAGTGTGTTAACATCAACAGACGTCATCAAAGAGAAACCGGTTCGATACACCAACGCATGTTCCGGCGACGAGCTTTTGTTTTTATGTGACTGTGAGTAGATTTTCAACAAACCCCGTAGAAATTTTTCCAAAATCTACCGGATTTCTTTGCGAGCTTAACCACAGCAATGTTACTGAAGACACATATGGGAGAAATTTCATAAAATTCTCATCAGGATGTCTTCGCGAGCTTAATATAAGAATCTTGTTTAGAGGCTAACCGTTAGAACCAATGTTTACAACAAAAGTGGCACTTCTGGTGTTATGTCAATAAATGGAACAGGTCGTTGCGTTTTGGGTTCAATGCTTATTTCTGTGCTTGTTGGAGTACTTACGGCCCACATGCGCTTACTGTTTGTCCTTGAGTTATCTTGGCCCAAATACACAAATACAGCCCGAGTCCAAAATGTATATAAATATTCCAGATTGTGGGATCCAAAGATCGAAAATAACTGAAAATGCTATTTTAAGTCGCGAGTTTGGGGTCAATGGCACGTCAGTACTTGATGCACGTCCACAGTCCACAATACCAGTTATCTACGTTACTTCCAGGACCTAAAAAGAGAGTTTTTGCCTTCTCCTTTTCTTCTAAATTTTTTTTTTAAATTTTATTTAGGCGCTTTGACTACTGAGGTTTTGGCGCCATAACTGGCGAGTGTTTTCCAGTAGGTAATAAAGCAGGTGACATTTAGGCTGGCTATATTGTTAGATTATTGTGGTGTCCCACAAAGTGTGTCATCGGGACTTTACCGGTGTTTGTGCATAATTATGTATACTTAAGCGCAGATTTTTTTCTACCGCCTATAGAAGATTCCCGTTCAAAAAATGGTTGTAAACTAAAAATTGCTACCACTATTTTGAAAGAGCTTCTCAATATTATTTTTTAAAATTTTATTTAGGCGCAGTCACTACTGAAGTTATTGGCGCCATAACTGGTGATGCAATAAATAATTAATTTAAATAAATTTACATTTTAAAATGTCTATATAGGTACATTTTTCTTTGTGCGTGATCTTCTGTTGATTGGTTCTTCTTATTTTATATTTAGGTATAGACATTTTTTTTTTTAAGAAAACTAGGATATTTTCGAGGAAAGTATCGTCCGTCAGCATTTCTTTCAAGCTTCTTGGAAGTTGGCATTTCCTTCTTTCTTGTTCGGCTCCTGAACACTTCCAGCATATGCTTAACTGTCATATCCTCCTGGTAGTTCTCGAAGAGTGCCGGGTCTTCTATGTGCAGTAGATGCTTATGATACGTATGTCCGATCCGTCTTCTATGTCATGTAATTTTATCTTTCAGAATGATCTCCAATGTTACAGCCGTTTATCACTGATGTAGTCTTTTACTTTGTTAGCTCTTAAAGGGGGATTGCATTGACTTAGTATTTGATGTATTTGTCTTGGTACTCTTGTTGTATGTGGGATATAATATGTTGTAAATTGTTTTTTTTTATGAGGGAAATGAGCAGCGTACTGCAGAAGAAGTGATTCCCTTTGTGGGTGTAATGTTGATTTAATGGCTTTTCTTAGGGATGACTCTATTGGGCTAATTGAATTGAGCGGTTTCAGAGAAGATCTGGTAACCATTGCATAAACTATCGATCCGTAGTCCATTTTAGTACTGATCATGGTTCTGTAGATTCTGAGCAGGATTTGCGTTTGAGGTCTCCAGTGTTGACTTGCGAGTTTTCATTCATTTAGATTTTAACAGCAATATATTTTCAGCTGTTTCATATATGGCTTGCAGTTGAGCTTTGCGTCAAAAATAAGTCCTAGGAATGTATGCTTTTGAACTATTGGTTCTTTAAGTTTCATGAGTGGATGACCTTGTAGTGTTCTTTGTCTAGAGAAACGCATGTCTGTGGATTCGGTTCGTGAGAATTTACAACATACTTCCTCTGACCAGTTACTTATATCGTAGAGTCTTTTTTTGATCATGTTGCGGACAGTTTCGATGTTTATACCACGATTGAAGATGACAAAATCATCGGCGAAAAGTGAGAGGCTTACTTGAGCTCGACTTCTGGCGCTGATGCCATTTATCACAATAAGAAGACTGTGGAACGTGGTAGAGCCTGTCCATTCTTATAAGAAACTACCCCCTCTTTGCTAAAAGGATTGCGCACTCCTTTCGGATGAGTTGAATGTTGTGTTGACGATCTGGGAAGAAAAGATCGGTAGACACTATTTACTTAGGCAGTGGCGTACTGCTTGCGTAGTTTACAATCGTTGTCCATCAATGCTTTCTCAGCTACGCCACTGGTGTGATTTCGCCGCGTAGCTGGTGATGACTCTAAGGATGGACAGGCTCTACTCATGACCGACCTCTGAGGTACTCCATTTTTGAGTGGTTGAGATTATGAAAACTTTCCATTTATTTTCACTTTAAATGTTTCATTGTTAAGGAAATTTTCACTGAAACCGAACAAATTGCCTCCAAGATTTCTTCTCGCAGGCGTTGATACTATTTGATTTTACCAAGTGGTTTCAAAGGATTTCTCGATGTCGAACTAGATACCTACGAGTTACTGTTTATTACAGAATGGTTCTATGACTTCATTCTCGGATTTGATCAAGTTGTCTAAAGTGGAGCGATTTGGCCTAGACTTGTGTCAGTAGGTTGTTAACTTCCATATATTGGAGTAGCTTCTTGTTTATTACTTCTTCGAGCAACTTGCATATTGTGCATGTCAAGGAAATGGGTCTCAATCAATTTGGGTCAGAGTTTTCCCTGAGTTGTGAATTGGTAGGACAGTTGATTATCTCCACGTGGGGTTGCTATATGTTATTGTATAGCTTCAGCCATTTTTCAACAGTAGATTTGGGAAGATTTTTTAAGAACAAAAATGGCACGTCATCGGGTCTAGCTACACGGTTCCGGCAGCTTTTAAGTGTTTAAGTTCTTCAGTAATTGATTTGTAAATTTCATTGTCTTGATTTTTATGTGCATCTGGTGCTTTTATTGGAAGTTTCAAACTTTTTCTGTTCTTCTGCGATGCCTCTTGTGTATTATTGAAACGAGCAAGATTTGTTTTTGCTTTGTTTAACTATTCTTCTACATATGCCTTGATGTCTCTTGAATCCTATGCAATTTTCTTGGGTGTTGTATCTCCTCCAACTGTTTTGCTTTTTTTTGCTGGCTGAATGACATTCAAAGTTCCACAATGGTACGGTTTTGAATGTCTTACTGGAGCTTTTTTTCCGATGTGTTTGATTTCTGCTTCAACTAAAGATTTGGTATAATTTCCTGTTGAGAGGTCATTATCTTTGTGGTCAGATTTTGTTCCACTTCGGTAGCAACATTTTTGCAGTTTGGAGTTTCTAATTTCTACGTTGTATGTGCGTTTGTTGCAGTTGTCATCACCAACAGGGTGTCTTTTTATGCAATTTTTATAGGGAAGTGGTCACTTTTACATAAATCAGGAAGAGTTCTCCATTTCAGTATGAGAGATGTGCCAGTTAAACCAGAGAGAGATTCAGTGGATATGTTGCAATATGTGAATGATTCGAGGTTCAGAAGTACTAAATTGAAGGTGTTTAAGAGCTCCGCTATAATTTTCTTACTTCAATTTACTTTGTTTGAGCTCCATAATTGATTATATGCGTTCAGATTATCAAGTAAGATGGAGGGTGAGGGTGTTGACAGTTGGCTGATGAGCTCTTTTAGTTCTTACTTGTTTAGATGATGATTTGGGGAAATATTGTAGATAGTGGCTGGATGTGGTTTCCAGACTGACTGCTTACGTTTCAATATCAGTTCTGAATTGTATTTCTTCTGAGTGGTTGGTGTTTTTTTACAAATATTCTTAGGCCTTCACTTGCTCTGAGATTTGACGACTGTTCTTATTGTAGAATGTAGATTTGTAGATGTCGTATCCCAGAAGTTTTGGTGTGTGAATTATTTGGAAATTTATTTCTTGTATGGCTGATACATCCCTCGAGAGCTCTTGGATTAGAAGATGAATTCTTCTTAAATGAAAATATACGTTTCAATATTTGAAAAAATTTATTGTAATATACAAGTTTGGAGTCTGATTCTTCTGTTTGTGATTGTGACTGTGTGAGATTTGGGCCTCCTTGCGAGGTGACAGAGTTTAGACTGACGATACTAGAATAGTGATGTGTCGCTTTGGAGTGATTAGTTCCAAAGGACCGAGTCCGCAATCGGAACGATTCTGACTCGTTCCTCATTTGAAACCGGACTTGTTCCTCGAACCGAAATGAACCGTGAACCATCAGGGACTCATGAACTACTTCGGAACTGTGGAACGTGACAACCGACCGGACTCGACCAGTCGGATACGTTCCAGTCTCAATCCAATGCAATTTTTAACTCTCGTACAGACTCTGAAAGTTCTAACCTTCGGTTCGACGTCGGACTCGTACTCGAAAAAGAAACTAATCCGAAAGACTCGTTCCTCAATCCGTCCGGACCGATTAAGTCCGAGTCCGTGGCCGGAATCGAATCGCCCATCTCTATACTAGAAGCTCCGATTCTTTCTGTTTCTGTTTGGTTTTATAATGCTTTTGTGTAGATGAGTAAAATGAACGTTTAGTGTTTTATAAGTTAGTTTCGTATAGATTTTGTATAAAATTTCTAGCAATGAGGTAATGCTTGTAGAATACCTTCTTGCTTTTGGGTATTCATCTTAATTACCAGCAGTATTTTCAAGAAAACTTGAAAAGGCTTCGTATGTTAACAGGGAATCATTTACTTCGTCTCCAGTTGGTTTTCCTACTGACTCTAAAGTGGTATTGCATTTATCTATTTACCTATGAAGAACTTCTTACGACGTATAAAGACTCTTAATGAACGGTATTAGTTAACATATTTCCATCAACGTCACCTCGAGGCAAACGTTCAGGTGATTAAAGAAATGTTTTACGTAATCGACTCTAATCACTTGTACTATTCCAGAGATTATTTTTAATTATTGTGGAACCGATTTGTTAATTTTAGATAACTTTGAAGAAGCCTCTCAAAACTCCAAATCTTCGCATGAAATTCATGACACCAATCTCAAATTTATCAAATTACTGATTACAGATTGCAAAATTTCGTTATCATTTTGATTATCTTCAGATCCACAATGGATTCAAAATCTAGATATAGATGACAAGATCATTTTTTTCAAACTAAATAGAACTTTGACGTGTACGTCCACTTGTTTTTAATTGTTTTTTGCTAATTGTTGTATTTTGTTGCAGATAAACCTTCAACCTCCGTGGTTGCAGTGTGCCCCGCATGGCACGTCACTCCGAAACAACTGACCATCGGCATCATCCGCCTTTCACACGCATGAAACTCACCACAAATACTTTTCGTCTTGCGTCATTACGCAGACAGTTCTGTAGAGACTTACAAGAATGGCCCAACACACCATGGACACTATTGTTACCATCCCTCAACCAATTTCGGTACCATCATCAACAACAACGCAAGTGAACGGCGATACTGTTGCCGGCGGCGATCAAAGTGATTGTGACGGTTCAGGTACGATCAAAGTGTCAAACGGTGGTGTAGTGAAACGTGATGTCACTAATAAAAAAGGAGAAGAAAACGAACCACTTCTCATCCCCGATTTCGTTATGAATGAGAAAAATAAAGAAGACGATGAACGACCGGTACTTCATGTACAGTTCGATAATGAAAAGAAGCAAACAACCAAAAAGGTCGCTAGTCCCGCTTCGAGTCTTTCTAGATCTAGTAGCAGTTCGAGTAGTAGCTCTAGTAGTAGCAGCAGCAGTGATCTAGAGTTAAGCGAAGCGCGACCACCAGATGGCGGTTGGGGATGGGTTGTCGTTATGGCATCATTTGTTGTTAATCTGATTGCTGATGGAATCACCTTTAGTTTCGGGGTGATTTTCGTGGAATTTCTCAAGTATTTCGGCCAAAATCGCGGCACTACCGCTTGGGTTGGCAGTTTGTTTATGGCAATGCCGCTATTGTCAGGTCCTATAGCGAGTTTTCTCACTGATCGCTACGGTTGTCGGAAAGTCACTATTTTCGGATCCATCTTAGCCTCAACTGGATTCATTATCAGTTCTAGAGCTAACAGTATGACGGTACTTTGTATCACTTTCGGTATTTTAGCGGGTTTCGGTTTGAGTCTTTGTTACGTAGCTTCTGTTGTTATTGTAGCCTATTATTTCGACAAGAAACGTAGTTTTGCGACTGGTTTAGCGGTTTGTGGGAGTGGGATAGGTACTTTCATTTTTGCTCCGTTCATTCAAATGTTGCTGCAAGAGTACGGTTGGAGAGGTACCACTCTGATTCTTGCGGGTCTCTTCTTGAATTTAGCGGTGTGCGGGGCGTTAATGCGAGATTTGCCTTGGACCTCCCAAAAGGTCAAGGATATGGCAAAGGAGAGAAAGCGTAATAGAAATTTGAAACGAAAAAATAAAGGATCTTCCGCTGATTCATTTTCTGTTAGCAACAGTACTAACACTGCCAGTGTTCTTCAACCAATCGCGGAAAGTAACGACGAAAATTTAGAAGAAACCAACCCAGACCGACTTTGTTCTTCTTTGGTTAACCTTCCAACTTATGTTAGAAACGGCGAAAAAGTCCCGATTGAAGTCATTGAATTATTGTCGCATCACAAAAACGTTTACAATGTTTTATTGACGAACTACCCTAATCTTTTGACTCCTTCAAGGAGTTTTAGCGACGCCGGTAGACTCAACGAAGCGCATTTACCGATGAAAATGAATTTACCTAACCATCCGGCTTCACCCCCTCAATCCCATAATGAAGACGCCGCTTACCTGTGGTGGTTGAAACGCAACCAAATTTCGCCACCTAGGTTGCATGCTAACAAAAAATTACCAATGGCTTATTTGAAAGATTTGAGGGTGCACCGGTTATCGGTTACCTATAGAGGTGCCATGTTAAACATTAACCGGTACCGATTGAGAGCTTCGTCTTGTCCGGACATCTATAGAAATTCCATGACGACAATAGCTAAAGAGAAATCTCAATGGTACGCAGGTTTGTGGGATTTTTGGGATTTATTAGTAGACATGTTCGATTTCTCTCACTTTTCCGATCCCAAATTTTTACTCTTTGCCATTTCAAATTTCCTCTTATACACCTGGTACGATGTTCCCTATGTTTACTTGACTGATAACGCTACGACTCTTGGATATTCCGAAGAGGACGCTTCTCTCCTGATTTCGATTATCGGCATCATCAACATGTTTGGAGAGGTACGTTGTTTATTTATTGTTTTAACTTTGGTCGGTAGCTATTAACTTTGTTTTTCTAGATAATTTTAGGATGGGCTGGGGATAGAGCATGGGCCAACGCCGGCTTGATTTATGCTGTTTGCATGGCCTTCTGTGGAGCAGTAACAGCGATGGTGCCTCTAATCAACAGTTATTGGTCGTTATGCGTACTTTCCGGAGCTTTCGGATTCTTCATAGCGGCCAATTACTCGCTCACCTGCATCATACTCGTGGAACTGATCACTTTGGACAGGTTCACCAACGCTTACGGGCTGCTCTTGCTAGTCCAGGGGATCGCCAACTTGATCGGACCACCTTTAGGAGGTAACTGACATCAGTGAAGACAGGCACGCGACATAAATTTACCGACAAAGTTTCTTTGTAATTAATTAATCACGCGGATTTTATCTATAAGTCCCTTATGGACTACGAGAACCAAATTTTTGCAGCAGCTGATTTATAAGTAGCAATTTAGACTGAAGCTTCTGTCCCTTACAGCCTTCATGATTCAAATCTGAGCGCGGAGAACCTCCAGAATGGCTGTAGTGTTGGAAAATATGTGAAGGTCTTTCCCAGGTTTTTCTCTGCACGTTTTTCCTGAATCACGATGAAACTTTTTAGATAGGGTCTCAATACTTTTCTTATTTAATAGCCTTCATGATTTAGATCTGAGCCTTTGGAATAGCTCTACTGTTCTAAAATACGTGAAGGGGTCTTTCCTAGGTTTTCTTATATATGTTTTCCTTGAAGGAGGCGAACTAGCGGCGTCAAGGTACTTCATGTTCAATTTAACTTCGTGCCGCTCTATCTATAACATAGACCAACTCTTTTCAGCTTCACAGCTAAGTTAGTTATAGATTTTTAAAACCCCCAGCTTGTGTCAAGAATTTAAGAGAACTACCGATGCTAGTCCATTAAAATTTTTCTGAGCTCCTTTTAGATAAGGCGTTAACCCTTTTCTGAACTTACACCCTTCATGATTCAGATTTAAGTCTTTAGTATGGCTCTAGTGTTAGAAAATGTTCACTTCCTAGGTTTTCTTATGCAAGTTTTTATTTGCAGCAAGGTAATTGGCCTTCTCATGGCGCTTCATTCCCAATTCAACCTTGTGTCGCCCCCTATATAAACTAGATGAACCCCTCCCAGCTCCACATCTAAGTTATTTATTGATTCTTCTACCCTTTAGAATGTTACTCACTTAGAGATTGGGACTGAAATATTTTTACCTTCTAAACGCACTTAGACTGGTTGAGATTTTATCTAATAACTGACAAATGATAAACGTCAACACTGGAAAATATTTTTTCTTAGACGTTATAGCTTCTGAAAGTCTATTTAAACAAATACTTCTAGAAAGGTCTTCATGAATTATATTTAAACGTGAGGAGCCTCTGGAATGGCTCAACTCTTAGAAAATGTTTGAACGTGATGTTCCTAAGTTTTTCGCTTAATTTTTCTACCCGAACCAAAGGGATAATGTCCTGTGCTTCATCTCTAATTCAATCACGTACCGCCCATATTGTGTCAGAGTTTGACTCAAATTTTAACTGTCTCTAAGTGTATTTGGATTAGTTGAGATTCTCTCTGATAACTGACAAATAATTGACAATTAAATTTTTTTTAACGCTCTTTGTTGCAGGTTGGTTGTACGACATTACCAGCAACTACAATCTCTCCTTCTACTTGGCTGGGTTGTTTATTGCCATATCTGGTTTCATGTTGATAATCCTTCCGTTAGTCAAGGGTTATCAACGTCGCGTGTCTGCTAGACGTCGACCATCAAGCCAGTTGTCTACTGATGACACATACCAGGCGAAAGAGCCGAAACTGCAAAATTTCATCACGTCTTATTTGACGAAAACAGTCCAAAAACCGAACTCGACCGGCGCCAGCCATCTCTAAAAAACCAATTCCACAAGTGAACTTAACTAAAAAGAAAAAACAACACACACACACACGTAGTTTTTGTTAGGAGTTTTACTAGTTTTTGACTAGAACGAGAAAAAGAGTTTTTCGACGCTTTTAAAGCGAGTTCTGCATGCAAGTCGTTGGGACTAAGTTCCCTAGTTATTTCGGAATTTTAGATAGTTTGTTGACGTTATTGTAATCATGTAGGTACTTGTTTCGAATCTCAGGTTCTAAATTGTAGATCTGCTTGGTACCAATTTCTCCAACTGTTGATTGGTTTTTAAAGCGAATCGGGCTAAAAATGAACCAATATTGGTTCTCTCTATGTACGATTGTAATTCATGTAGAGGCTGTGTTTAAAACGATATAGACTATTAATAGTAGCGAGGTTAGACAAATCCTGTAAACAACAACACAATTAAACAATCAAGCACCGTTTCCGAGTCGTTGTTAATTTTTAACGTTTGTTGTTCAGCGAGTACGTTCGAGGTTTCGGGATAGATCCCATTTTTCTAAAGTCTTATGATTAGATTGAATAACCGTGATGGGGATGGACCGAAACACTTCTACTCGCTTGAATTATAAGCATAGCTGTGATTCGAAATTCGAGTTGTTTTCGTTTCAGCATGAAAATTCAATATTGTCGTGTGAACGAAATTTATAAAGCTTTCTCGGTTAGAGAGTTCAAGTTTTGTTTCGTGTAATCAGTATTTTAAGTGCAAATTTACCTCTTCAGTATGTGTAGGTAGTTCATGGTCACTAATTAGACTTTTGTAAATTGTTCTCTCGTCAATAAATCAATGCCTTTAGCTGTTAAAACTATTTTTCTACAGTACTGATGTAAAGTAATTAGTCTGGGTAGCTTTTTATTTATTAGCAAATTTCGTTTATTTACCTTTACAACAAGGATCTAATTATTTTACCTCAGAATTGTGCGTAATCACTAATTTTCAAATACCTTTATTGTATTGATAATACCATTAGGTCGTAGTTAAATAAATCCAACCAAATATATAACCGCCCTTTATTCAGACCCTCGATCAGTCTCATAACTAAACAGCACTTTTTGAGAATATTTTAGGATTCCACAATTGATTTTAACGCTTTTAACGCCTCTATAAAATCAAAATTACCGAATCTATACAAAAAGCATTCGAAGTTAGAGCAGTTGAGAAGCAAATTAGTTTGGACGCAAAATTGGATAATACACAGTGGGTGAAGTCTGTCAATAAACAAAAAGTCCGGAATCAAGTTTTATTAAGTACATCATTTTCCAACGAAAATCGAGATTAAAAAAATACTAAGTGGTATAAGTGATTAAGTAGGATGTTGGCAGGGTTACAAAGAAAATTATTTGCTACGGTTTGACGCCATCACTGTGACATCAAAACATTTGCACAACTATTACTAATTGTTACTAAAATTAAGTACATTTAATACTTTGTTAAGTGTCATGAATTCAAATTTTTTCATTGGCTAATTCCTTTTCTACTGGTCCGCTACCGATTAACTTTCTATTATTAGTATATGGAATAATCAAAATAAGGAAACCCGACACTATGATCCAAGCACCGGATAAATAGAAGGAGGTGTGCCATTCTTGAGTTATGTCATAAAGTAATCCTGTAAAGAAATATTAGTTTTTTAACTGCAATTAGAAAGTTGCGTACCTGCAATTGGAGGTCCTCCTAAATGTCCAATTCCTTGACACAACAAGATGAGTCCGTAAGCAGTGGTGAATCGTTCCAAGGGTAATAATTCAACTAGTATAATAGGGGTGAAAGAAAAACTACTGGCTAAAGTAATTCCGTAAAGTGCTGCAGATATCGTCAACATAATGTAGTTGGAAGTGAAGAACATCATGGATGAACAAAAAATTCCGCATAAAATTAAAGAAACTCCATAAGTTTTCGAAACGTTAGTCCAACTTTGGTCACCGGCCCATCCTAGAGCTACCTGCAATAATTTGGTTTAACTTAATAGTAAATTTCGAATTATTTACCATTCCGATAGTATTGGTGACTCCGATTGAAGATATAACGAAAGAAGCTTCAGTTTTGCTGTAATTAGCCAACTCCATGTGGTCAGCTAAATAAAAATAAGGAGTCATAAACCACGCGAAAAGGATAATGGTGGAAACCGCCATCAAAAAAAAGTGAAATTCCATAAACATTGAAAAGTCGAACATTTCTTTGAAAGTGTTACAAATAACTTTATACCAAGGCTACAAATAAAGAATTAATTCCTCAATTTTAGTTTTCAATTTAATACCTCGTCGTCTTCTTTCATGATTGTTGTCATTGAAACTCTGTAAATATCAGGACAACTTGACGCCCTCAACTTATATTTGTTTTTATTAAGAACCGCGCCTCTATGGATGAGGGAGTGTCGTGGAAATCTCATATTTTTAAAATAATTGGGATGAGGAGTAAATTGTTTTGCTAACCAAGGCATGGAATTTGTTCTGGGTACTTGACTTTTTTTTAATCGTTTCTCGTTAGCCATCAGAGGTTCAGTTACAGGTGCTGGCGCTTCTGGGAGGGAATACTGAAAAAAAATCCATAATTCTTTTTCGAAACAAACTGCAACAAACCTGATGAGGTAAATTTCTTGGTTTCTTCTTTTTTAATTTTAAAGAAACAGTCACTGGGACTCGCGCTACTAAAACATCTTCCGCGAGTTTATTGAGACCTTTCTCGGAAGTGCTTCTGCTCAGTAACAAACTGGGATAATTCTCCAAAATTATGTTGTATAATTTTTTGTTTTCGCTAAGTTGCTCCAGTACTTCGAGAGGTATCTGCAAATTAATATTATTGTAATTGTTATTTTTTGGAAAAATCACCTTTTCGTCTTCTCTAATATAGGTGGGTAGATTCAGAACGGATTGGTGATGGTCTTTGTTATTATCGCTGTTTTCTGATCGTATTGAGGTTGCTAGAGTTTGAAGAATGTACTCGGCGTCTTTGCCGCTTTTCAACAAATTCCTGATTTCGTCCAAATTGACTTTTTCAGTAGGACATGAAACGTTGGACAAAGAACTCGATTTGCTCGACCTATTCGATTTGGAATTTCGTCTAAAACTTTAACATTAGTCTCAATAATCAAAACCCCAACCAACTCACTTATTTTGCTCGATGATCCATTCGGGATCTCGCATTAAAGCCCCGCAAATGCAAATGTTGAGTAAAGTTCCTGCTAGCAACAAAACGGTTCCTCTCCAGCCGAACTGGCCCAAAAGGTACGTGGTGAAAGGGGCATAAACAAAAGTGCCGATTCCAGTACCGCAAGCTCCTAGACCCACCGCTAAGTTTCTCTTCTTATCGAACCAAAACGCAATGGAAACGACTGCAGTAATAAAAGTTAATCCCAAGCCGAGTCCGGAGATGATTCCAAAAGTTAAGTACATCATCAAAATTGATTTCGAATAAGTACTGAGGATGAATCCCGTAGCTGAAACGATACCTCCAAGTATCGTCATGGCTCGACAGCCATACTTGTCAACTAATGCACTCATTATAGGACCAGTAAGTAAAGGGACAGCAACGAAAAGACTTCCGATCCAAGAAGTTGTGGATTTGGAAGCACCAAATTCACTGGTGAAATCAGGATAAAGCATACCGAAAGAAAAACTGATTCCATCTTGAATCATCGAGAGAATCAACGACGAAAACACCACCATCCAACCCCAACCACCATCAGGAATTTTCGGTTTATCTTCGTCTTCTTCATCGTTAGAAATCGAATCTTTAACAGTAATCGTGCTTTCATCATCAGCAAATTCCGTAATTGGAATTGTGACGAGTGGATATTCTTCTGGAAGCGAATCAAGTGACGGCGCTATCGTCGATAATTTCACTAGTGGCGCGTTTTCGACCATTTTCTCGAAATCAATTGATCGTTACGGTACTGTTGAGTTGCATCCACCTTTTCGACCAACCTTGCAACCTTAATCTGGGATCTCTGCTGAGTTCGGTGCGTGATAGGAGTGTAATTGCAACAGAAGATTGCTCGTGGTTTTTCATCAATTACCGGCGATTGGCTGCGGCGGGCAAAAAAAAAATCGAGAGTTTTCCTCGATGATGATCAAATTCTAGAGGTGGATTACACCAGTTTTCGTTCTTGCAGAAGCAGCGGAATCATGATCAAACTGAAACAAATAACACTTGAAAACGGTTGTAACTGTATCGAAATCGAAAACGAAATAACCTTCGGGCAAATCTCAAATTATTTATAAGTGTAGTTATTTTTGTTGATTTTTCTACCTGGGGATGGCGACGTCCAGATTGGTCGCGTTTAAAAGACTAACTAATTTTGCAAACATAATTAATGGTTGTAATTTAAAAAAAATGTTTCACACTGATAACAGCCGGGAGAGACAATGTGGTAAATAGACAATTACAAGAAGTTAAGCTCAACAACAACAACAACAGTCGTTAAATTGTTTCAGCCGTTATCTTGATTATCTCTTAACTAGATGTTGCGTAACTTTTTAAATACCATCCAAGTTATGCCGTCGCAAACGCGGCTATATATCTATTATTAGCATCGCAAAAATAAAGAATGGACCAAGGTTATTGACTGTCTGTCTTCTAGCTAAAATTACTAAAATTTTGAAAAAATAGTAACAAGTGTTTAAATTCCCAGGGAATCCCCAGTTTCTTCTACCGAGACCCAAAAACTAATCGTTACTGTAACACATATAACAGCAATTGTTGCATGATTCACGTATGTTGATTACCTAAACCCTAAATCATGCCTCCTTATCGTTGTTACAATATTACCATACGTTACGTAAGTTCCGGTCGCATTTTCAGTTACCAACCATACAGTTAATCCAGGGTTTTTATTCTTTTCATTTTGGCCATACCTACGTCAACATTGGTTGTTCCCGAGATCCGTTTTCTTTTAGTGTGTAAGTTAATATGTTGGAAATTTGAGCTAATTGAAGCAATTGACTGGCGAGGCTTGGTGGCGTCTTGAAATTGTTTGCACCAAAGTCTTGTGATTGTTGCGGTGAAAAAATCAATTATAAAGTGGGTCTCAACAGAACAAATTAAGGTAGGTTGTTAAGAAGTTATATTGCAAACTGTTATTTATTGTGTGGGTGTCAATTAAACTTTTATTATTTCAACGCAATGTAAATAACATTTATTGTTGCTTATTATAGAACCGCTGTTTACTTAATTGTATGTGGTTAACGTTAGATGTCAAAATTTTAACAGCCCAATTTAACAATAGAGGTGATTTAAATTTTATCAACTTCGTGTACTTTTATCACCCAATACCCCTTCACAAGGACATGCAGGAAAAGAAAACTACATTATCGGCTAGCGCAGAATTTTACTCGATACTGAACAAAAAGGGGTGAAATGACTCCCAACCTATTGCTATGAATGTGCTAGTGGTAATACGTTTTTTGCAATTGTAGCTTATAAAGAGAGAGAAAAAAATAGAGATTTCAATATTGTCGACGACACTTTTGCTAAGAGGACTTCCATATGACCTCCTAGGACATGCGACGTAGTTATTAAAGGGTGAATGATATGCGAGAAGCAATGAAATAAGATTGATTGTGTATAAGTGACGAGAAAGTAGAAATAATCGCATGGATGACAGTTTGAAGAAAATTCTAATAGATCAAAGTGAAGAAAAATTACTAAATTGGAAATAGAGTGGAGGTAAATGTAGAAATGTATCTAAAAGCATGAGTGATTAAAAACAAATTGAAATAACTTTTTGAGTAGAAAATTGCAGAGTTGTAAAAGGCTTTTCAGTTCACTGACAATTTTAATTCTACATGCAATGCGATTGTAAGTGTTTAGTAGGTATGTACAAGATTTACTGGTTAGGTCACGGCCTTGAGGTTATGACGGTGATAACAAGTTGCTAATAAGATGTAAACAAAGAGGGTAATGGAATGACTATTTTATAATCTACATTCGGGTGAAGAAGAGCAAAATTTTCAGAAAATTAAAAAAAATTGTTTTAATCGAAAAAATGTCATATATAGGGTTTATCATTTTATCGTGTTATTAAGATAAGTTAGTGTAGTTATTATCGCTATTTACAAATTACATTTTAGTTTGCATTAAGTAGGCCAAAATATTCAGGAATAAATCATAAAATACTGGTGAAAGTTTCCAAAATGTTATGTTTGTTTGAAGCGAAGAATTTTGTTATATTATTATGCTTATTATTTTTTAATCCATTATATTATACAGAAAGTAATTCTAGAAGTGTCTTTTGATATGTCATACTTTTCAGAACCTAAGCAAACTCATTTTGCTAATAGCTGATAATTTTTTTTTAATTTTGAAAAATTTGTAAATTTTTAAACTTGTAAATTTTGAAAATAATTTCGCAAATTAATCGACGTATAGTTAGTATTGAGAATTGAGATACCTTACTATAAAAAGTTTATAAGTTAATAAGGAGATAAAATAAAAATAATAATTTTTTTAGAATTGAGAAAAATTGTAGCCCTTAAAATACATGATAGCATTTCAATCTATACTTTGTTCCACGTAGAGGTCGTTGAGTGAATTATATATCATTATATATCATTCATTCACGGTGAGGTGCAAAGTTAACAAAGAATTTGGCTTTGCTCAGCAACTCAAGTAAACTATTTTCGATGTAAAATTTCTCGATTTGAGTTGGTTTCTATCAGTTTCTATCAATTTATATCAGTACTTTAGAACAAATTTACAATGTCTGAAAATTTATAATCTGAAAAACTTTGCTCCAACAAACCTTCACCTAAATGAGAATTAGTTAAATTCTCATTTAGGTGAAGGTTTGTTGGAGCAAAATTTTTCAGACCAAAACATTGTAAATTTGTTCTAAAGTACTGATAGAAATTTTGAAAAATTTAATTTTTGCTATTTCAACTGAAGAAAATTTAATGTATTAGATGTTCCATAACGGAAGAAAAAAACCAATTTGCCGATATTTGATATTTTTTTTAATTCTGAAAAATTTGAAAGTCCTTGGATTTGAAACTTGGGAACTTTGAACCTAATCCCGTAAACTATCCACGTGTATTTAATATTGAGACATGTTAGTTTAAAAGACTAAATCCTACAAAAATAAGAAAAAATAAAATAGAAAAATAAGAAAATTAAATTTTCCAAATTTAAACAAATTTGGTTGAAAATACCTCGATTTGAGTTGGTTTGAATGATTTCTGTTCAGCGGAATTTTTTTTGGAGGAAACTTTGATGCCTAATTTGAAATTCTTTTAATAACTTCGCATAACAAACTATTTGTTAATTCGAAAGATTATGATAGTCTACTAAACTGAACCAAATCATTGAATTAAAAAGTGAAGTGAGGTGGGTTAGTTATCATTTCATGACCTATATTTAGTTACATAACAACAACAGGTATTATAACGGAATTTGTTTTATCAGTATCTATAGATATGAACATGTACAAAATTTCTAAATACTGATGCAAGTTACTGTTGTTTGTTCAGACTGTAACTTTTTTTTTGACAAAACTTTACAAAATTCAACATCTAACTTTCCCAAGTTTTTAACTTTATTCGAATTAATTTACCTCAAGTGGCAGTCTCCCTTTTTTAATGAACACAATATATTGATTAAAACCGAAACTCTATTAAGTACTATTCATAGTTCACAAAAGTGTGCATCAAACGATGTTGAGATCCTACTCATTATATCGCTTGGAAATCAGTCGATGATATCTCAGATTGTTGAACCGGAACAATACCTCGTTGTATGTTGAGTGGGATGACGTGGGTTGCACAAAAACATTGATATCGATTATGTCTGGTTGCAGAAAAGTTTATTGAGAAACTATTGAGATTTTGACGGGTCCTCACCTATTCCATAAATTGAAACTAATAACAATTTAAAAAGTAAAATCGATGATAAAGCAAGCAGAAAGTCAGGTCAATGAAGGAACTTTCACAAAGATACAAAAGAACGTAAAAAATTTAAAAAATATTTTTATACAGAAGATGAAAAACAAAACTTTGACGAAATGAAGCAACAAAGTTTTTGTATGAGATGCTTTAGGATAATAATTGCAAAATGATTTAAATTCCGATTGACAATTTATTAACTGTAGTATAGTTTGTTTTTCCATTATTATAACATGGAAATAAAAAACAATTTTACAGTCATCGTATAGGTGTGTAGAAACTATTGAAATAAAATATGAATGACTAAGTGCTGTGGAACATAATAGTTAATTAGTTATTTTTATGTTACAAAAGTAACATGCACTTTTATTATTGTGCTGTATTTGTAATACTCTAAAATAGCATTTTCCATCATAAACCGCAGTATTTTTTTTTATTTGTATATTTTCTGCTTAACAGTTAAAAACTGTTACACAAGACAGTGGCGATATTTAATTTCTTGGCGTTACATGTCATATGAACCCAAGACCAATCCTTTTACTTAATCAAATTTTATGTAAGGTAAATATCTTGGGGTCCTAGATAATAGTGTTCCGTGGTGGGAAAGTGTTCTAGGTTTTGATGGAACTTGATGGTAAGTTAAGAGTCCAAATTGTAACTACTGTTTGTTGCTGACATACTACTCTGCATTCGCACCAGTTCATAATATTTTATTTTGGAGCACTTGAATTATTTTAACATTTATAGGGGATGCGCTGCCCCACACAACACATGTATACATTACCAACGGACGGAATTGATTTATATAGTAGCAGGGTGCAGTTCGCTTTTATCGCAAATTTTCTGTTAATGGGTCTGGCATAGCCTTTTTATTTATGTGTGTTCTCCACGTTAGTTTAGAGTCCAGGTATATTCCAAGGTATTTGATACATTCTTCATCTGCTGTCCATGAAACTGGATTTTGATTTATGCATATTAAGCCGGCACCACAAATGCACCAAATAACCGAATAGTTGCTATTTGGCTTATACCTACCCAATAGTGTGGATGAAGAATTTGTAGCAAATGTTCTGTAAACAAGGGTATTCGCTAAGCATTTAATATTTCCCATTCAATGTCGGTAAAGTGACCCATGTCAAAGGAGACTGTTCATGCGAATTACAACAAACAAACGCAAATTTGGTGTGCTCGTCTTATGACGAAATGCTCGGCAAATAGCTTGCCGAATACACGAATGTTTGCTATGTGGCTATTCGGCGCATATATAGTGCCAGCTTTACAGGAGGATCGTTGATGTGTTGTAACGTAAAGATTTTAGCTGCACACTTGTTATAGTTTATTTTCAGGCTCCATCTATTAAGCCATCGAGTAATGTTATTTGTTGCTGCTTGTAATCAAATGGCTGTCGTTTCTGCATTCTGCCTTTTAACCAATAGGGCTGTGTCGTCTGCAAACCTTAGGAGGTCGATGTCAATAGCTGGTACACCATGGGTAACGATGTTGAACAGAATAGGGCCGAGAATACTTCTCTGTGGAACGCCTGAATTGATTTTTCTAGTGCTTGATGTTGCGTTATGTATAGATGTTTGAAACGATCGATTGTCCAGAAATAAGAACAATGTTCTGGTATAGCTATTGTATTAATTTTGTATCTCAGTCCGTTGTGCCACTCAGTGTCAAAGACCTGAGCTAGGTCTAGAAAGAGGATTAGTGCGTATTCTTTATTTTCAAAGCCTTCTTCAAATATCTCTGTTAATCTTTGCAGTTGATGACATGTTTAGTGTCCTTGCTTGAAACCAAATTGGCATTTTGGTATTATGTTGCAATTTATAGCGGTTCCATTTACCCTTCAATGTAGGATATTTTCCAGGAGCTTGGACATTGCAGTAAGAAGGTTAATTGGTCTATAACTAGTGACTAGTTCATGATTTTTCTAGGTTTTGGGAAAAATAATATGGGTGAGTGTTTGCAAGTCTATGGAAAGTATCTCAACTTCAGGCAAGCATTATATAAAGTCGATGGGTAGAGCTTTTTTAATCGGTATGGATTTAATTAACGTTTTCAATTCCTCTATCGATGTAGGTTCCATGTCCTGGCCAGCCGATGGTATGTGTGTTTCTACGCGGTTTAGTATAATATTCGAGAAGGTGAGTTGTGTGCGTGGTTGTTAGCCAAATAATGTTTCCAAGTAGCAAGAGCTGTGTATTTTTCTGCGTCAGTCTTGTATTATTATAGTCCAGTGACGGAATTTCCTTTGATTTTCGTAGTATTCTTTTGGTAGCTCTCCATAGTCCCGAATCTGGTAGTTCTAATTCGCTTATATAATTTTTGCTATTTGGTAATTGTAGAGTTATCTGATTCTCGTTTGATACGATAAGATAAGTGGTAAACAAAAGTTTTTGTAGCTGGATCTCTTGTTCTTTGCCATTCTAATTTAGCTCGAATTTTTTATCTAATTAGCTGGTTAACTGAGGTAGGAATTATGATGATGTTATTTAATTTTTTCTATTTTCGGGGATAGTTGATAACCGCATGCTTTCTTGTATTGTTATCGTGATATGTAAATCCCGTTGATCTATGTCTGCTGGGTCTTTCAATAGTTGCTGTACGAGTTTGGAATCAGGTGTATCTTTGAAGAATTCCCAATTTATTCTTCCACTAATTTGGGGGAATTTTCTTTTGCAAGTCCAACTTGGAATAAAATTATTATTGATATGTGGTCCGAGTTTAGCTTTGTTAAAACTGTTTGATTAATATTCTGTCTTACGATTTTTTTACGACTATATTTAGTCTATCCGGTTCATGATCTCCTTTGTATGGGTTTCTCCTGTGATGCAAGTATTTGTAGGTTTTGTCTTACGGCTATTTCATTGAATTTTATTCTATTTAGGTTACTATTGCAACATCCCCAAACAGTGTTCTTAGAGTTGAGATCGCCTGTAAGTAGTGCGAGTTCCTTGTTGTTAAAAATGAACTGTAGGTCTTCCTACATCAGCCTTTTGTTGAGTTTTTTGTCAACACAGCATATTCATATGAGATATTACTAAGTAGGTAAATATTAATTGTGATTATTTCTAGATTTTTAACATTTGATTAGTCGGCTAGATTATGGAAAATTGTTTTTTCACTAAGATAGCAACTCCACCGGATGCTACTCTAGCTTCTCTGTCTTTACGATAGATTTTGTAGCAAAGGCATTTTAATATTTTCTTTATTTGCAAGGTGAGTTTCGCTCATGAAGACCACATCGATAAACCACAGTATTTAAAACTGCAAAAATGCTACTTCTAGCGCAATATATACCGAGTGAATTACATCCACAATAAGTATGCTTGAAATTACACATTTGTAGGTATTGCTAGTTGCGGAAAACCAAATGCGCAGAGCGTTTGCGTGAGTATTCTGCGATTACGTAAAAATTAAAAAATCACGTCATTATATTAAAAAGTTTTCCCAAAAACGTTTCCTTGAATGGTTTCGTATATTTGAATAAAGTGATCAAATACAGACGTAAAAATTGTTCAAAGCAAGTTCCTAAAATGTTGGCTAAATAATTTAGTTGTAGTCATCAAAAAATTAATAATTCACTCCATTGAACGAAAATAGGTTAAACCACCTGTTTCATCCCTTTCACAGTAATGATTTTTGGGGTTGTGTTACATGCGAACTGTTATATATTCGATCAATAGTAAAGCTATAAATTTTCAAAACAGTTTCGTGAACGCAGGAGGCATAAAAGATGTAGTTAAAGATAAACTTGTAGGTTGTGACTGGTGTAAAATAATTAAAGGTTGCGTTCAATTTTCTGATAGTCCAAGTAGTTGGCTATTTCGATAATTTACCACCACATTCAAATGTAAACTGTCTTATTTATCAAGTAATTGAACCAAATGCCATTTCAACACAATTTTCAAATATTTTTTAAATAATTTCTTCTAGTCCTTCAAAATCTCTGTTTTACTATTGTACGTAACCCGTACCGAACCAATTAAGATTAAGGACTCGAAGGACCAAGTGAACCAATTGTAGTTCGACTTGTAGTCTTCCTTCCTTGAAAGTTGAAGAAAAAGTGAAGAGCGTAATCTTAGTGAAATGAGGGTTGACTCTCTCCGCCGTCCTTCATGGGTTTTTCCAAGCACAGGTAGTCAGCCTTTCCCTGAGGGGGCAAAGAATCCAACAACTATTGCTAGCAGTATTTTTGATTAAAATATGATTTCTTGGGTTTCGCAGTGCTTACTACATTCTCACTCATTTCTTTCTATGTGTTTTTCTCCCTCCTCAGCCGTTAGGTTGTCCAATATTGAAGATAGAGCTTTTCCAATTTATTCAATTCTAGGCGGTTTCTTGCTATTCTAGCCCATCCAAATCCGCCAATTCTCTTTAGCTCATCACTCCAACGCATCTGTGATCTTCCTCATGTGCCATTTATGTTTTATATTGTTCCATTTGTTTTGTCTTCTTCCTTTCTGCCCTATCCATTGCCATTTAAGGCGTAACACTTCTTATGTTGCATCAATTATTTTGATGCTTTGTCTATAGTATTTGAGTTTGTTATTTTGTTATGTCAATTTCCAGTGATATTCCAAGCATCACTCCTTTCATCGCATTTTAAGTTAAAACTGGTAGAATGCGCATGTCAAATACTTTGCTTCTAAGATGTTTTGGTATGTTACTATTGTGACTTTTTTGTTCTTTCATACCTTTTCATCTACTTCCGCGGTTTGATTTTCTTTACCCAATCACATTTCCTTTCCTAAATAAATATGCTTTTTCACTCTTCATATTACACAGAACCCTAACAAGCCTAGGCAAGATTACAAAATTCTTGAAATTCAGTTTCCACTTGCTTTGTCATTTAAAAATTAAATTCGTAACTATTTATTTTCATAAACCCAAGGGCACTAGTAATTAATGTGGACTCTTAATTTCAAAGTTATGACGATATGAATTTTTAGAGTAAAATTTTGGTCATCGGTGAAAAATTGAGCTTTTTTATTTATTAAGCCAAAACTTTCGTTTTCAGTTTGTTAAAAAAAAGGATGTATTTGTAGTTGAAATGATTTAAAATTTGTAGTAATTTTAGAGGCATACATTTGGGAAAAAATTAAATTTTTGGGTTCTTTAGTTGAAATATTCAGTTAATTGGACAAACCGCGTACAAAATTAACATCAGCGACACCAGTTACACTAGAAAATCTACTTTTTGTTACCTCAAAGCGATCTGCTTCTATTTTAGCATTTTAAATTTTTTTATCCATAGAGCTAGAAACAAAGAATCCAAATTGCTGAGAATTTTTTTAATTTAAAAAATGAACTTTCTTATTTACAGCCGCAGCTTTTTCATTCTGGTCTTATTAGAAATCCCCTCGAATGTCGATTAATATTATGCACTTGCATTCGACATAAATTAGAAATTCGAATAGTTATCAACGTTTGAGTTACACACAAATTTATATTTTTGTGTGCTCTTATGAAATGTTGAAAATTTATCACTTAAATAGACAAACGAGGTACGATGATTAAATCAAGGAGACAGATTTCATTAGAAAACGTTCTTCTCCATGGTTCAAATGATTGGTGTGGATTTTCACATTTCTAAAAATGAGGTAGAAAAAATAGGCCTACTGTTGAGTTCGCTTAAGCCAACGCAGTCGCTAGTTTGAAATTCTAACTTCTACTTTCAAAGTTATGACATTTTCACTCTGATAATCGCTAAAAATTAAACTTTTTTATTTACCATCCCAAGACCCACATTTTAGACTTATTAGAAAGTTTATTGATTGTCAATTCAAATAA
The DNA here is from genome assembly GCA_905333025.2 of Pyrochroa serraticornis. Classification (NCBI taxonomy): domain Eukaryota; kingdom Metazoa; phylum Arthropoda; class Insecta; order Coleoptera; family Pyrochroidae; genus Pyrochroa; species Pyrochroa serraticornis. Next base: position 3,418,411 of record HG995155.1, on the reverse strand, counting down.
TGTCTTTGTATTCGAAGTGACTCAAAAACTGTAGAATTTATATGGAGTTTATATTTTGAAAAAAAAATGTATTTTTGTATTATTTTACGGAAAACTGGTCAACCCTAGGATTCCTGGGCAAAGCCTTCGAAATGCGTAAAAGTTTTAGTTTTTTTTCAATTGCTTTTTCATTTAAAAATCAAATTCTTAACTATTTATTTCCTACAAACCAAAGAACGCAAACTTTTTAGGGCTTTGGACACTGCTATTACATCACTTCCTGGTATGATTTGTTCTTCGCTATTTAACTTTATTTTTCTTGTATTTCGACCTATTTTTTAATCAACTTTTTGCGATTGTTGTTTTAATTTCTTTGAAGGAGTAGTAAGTAAGAATTGAAACAAAATTGTGACATTGCTGTCAATAAAGGACACGTCGTGTCGTTTACAAACTGTTGAATTACAAGTATTAATTATAATTTTCTAGAAGAACACGCACTTTGAAAATAAATTTCCTCGTCAATATTACTGTTCTGAATTAGGAAGTAATTAAAAAGGAACAAAACTTTCCAATTTTCAAAAACTTTATTGTTATAGAATTCAACATTTATTAATTTGCAATTATCATTAATTGTCTTAACATTTAAATTTAATCATCATGATGTTGTAGTTTATCTTCATAATAGCTTATTTATTTTCCTTCCATTTCTTCTCTAACATTACAATTAGTCAGACGCAGGTTGGTGATTAACCTATTGAATGTAATTGATTGGTTAAATTATAAAAATTTCTGAAAGACACGACAAGTAATCATGAATTATTTTAATTAATTTGTCCGCTTTCCCCCGACTAAACTTAAATAGTTAATTTGAAAGGTGAAAGCTTCAAATAGATTAAGTGTCAGAACAAATCCATAATACCCTTGAAAGGTGATCTAAAATTTCAGCAAATAATGAATGAGACGATGGCACGCTCCCAATTTTTTTTACCATGTTCCACTATACGAGCTTCGTTCAAAATTATCTTCGGCTTGGCGCCACGTGCCAAAATTTAAAATAAAATTCAATAAATAATTTAACACTAGTTCAAAGCAGTTATAATTGTTTCAAGTCATTTAATTAGCCTATGAACTGAATAAATAATTATTATCATGAGATTCCTTATCGCAGTACTGCTAAACCATTTTGCAAAGAAATTCCTAATCTTTTCACCTTCATTACTTAAACCATTGTATATGGATTAATAATCATACAACACTTAAACCCTAATTTTCCCAAAACGTGATTCTCAAAACCTGCGTTTTGCCAGCGCCATAGAAACTGTAACAGTCCAGTCAAGAATAAACGAAGTGAGTGACGAACAAACTAAATTACCACCATTCAGTTTGGATCCAGGTCACGAAAATAAACAATAACACTGCTGCCTTATTCATGGTTATTGTTAAATTATTCAATTATGTCCGAGTATATTTTGTAATAATTATTTGATCGATTGCAGTCAAAACTGAAAACCTCTAATGATCGATAACAAAAGCTGGAGTACCTCAAGGAAGTATTGTCGGACCGATTCTACAGGTACGCCCAAAATATTCTCAATAAAAAAAAAACAGTTCTAGTAATGTTTGCTGATGATACAGCGGTTATCAGCCGGGATCATGAACGTTACAAGCTACAAATTGTTGGGAATTCTAACAAAAACAAATTGCGAAATTTTTTGAGTAACAACAAAAAAATAGACATCAATAATGGATTGCTCGCACATCTGAGTGTGCTTTGGAAGAAAAATATATAGTTTTGTACAAATCTCACATGCTAGTTTGATAACTGAAGAAGTAAGATGCTATGAGCAATAGAGACGAAGTACGGTGCACTCGAACGTTCTGGAAGGTACATACAATCGGTAGAACTAGTTTTTTATTATTTAGCGGTCGGCCTCATGTCTCAATCGGTTATAGTAACACTTTTCAATAGACTGCAGTTTTTGCAGAAGCGCTTTCTCCCCACGATGGTTCATTACTTTTAATAAAATTGCACCAATGTTAATTGCATTCATAAATAATTTCTAACATACTAAATAAAAAATATATGCATTTAGAAAAAGACTAAGGTAAGACATTAAGGTTACCGTCTGTTTGCGTTCTTTGTTGCACTTACGGGGCGGTATAGGCATGGCAATCCATTCTGTCGTTGTACATACAGCACTTGAATGCTATAGCAAATTTTCAGGATTTTCTTGCTGAAAGAAAATGATGTTAACTCGAACCTATTGTGTTTTTTTATAATGATCTTGTATGCGTCGGTTTTCATAAGAAAATAAAATGGATGTAAAATTTTCTTGATAAATTTTAAAGTAAATTCAATCGACTGCATTTTTAAAAGTAATTAACCGACCGACTTAAAATTTATTTTATGTCCTAAAATGAGGTGTTTAGATTGTTAAAAGTGAAAAAAAATCAAGAAACTTGCTCTAGTTTTAGAGCGGTATACAATCCAGGATGCACTGTCATACCTATAATGCTGCGCGTGAGATAAGAGCACGTAGTGACGACTAAATCGCATCCTTAAGATAAAAATTAAAAACTCACTGTAGTATTTTAAACAACAATATTGTATTTACTGAAGTCGTACAATAAGTAACAAAATTATTGAAACGGTATTTAGAAAACACCCTGTATGATGATTTATACAATGTACCTGGACGTGCCCATTCATTTGTGTGAATCAGAGACTGACAACGAGAACTGCAATAAGAACAGAGGAATCGTAGAACTTTTCGAATTGCAAAAAAAATATTTATTGAAAGACCATTCTTTGAGAATTTATTTAAGAAAATTATTGGAATTATATAAAATTTTAAAAATTGAATTTTTTGAATACGGACCTGATATTTAACTTGTCAACACCCAGCATGCTTTTCCACTTTTGGGAGGCTTACGAGTTTTCCTTATTTCCAATACCGAATTATTAAAAATAATTTAGTTGTTAATTAACTCGAAAAAACGATTTCCTGTTCTTGAAAAACTTTGAAAAATTATTTAAGAAAATTAGAGCATTACCTAAATTATTGACGTATTTAAAAATTAAATCTTGAAGAAAACAGATCTCATAATATATTTAAATTGCCTTCACTTTGGGAGGGTTATGAGTATTTACAGAAATGCTTTCTCCCCAATGTTCGCCTAAACTCCATCTAAACTCCAAAATGTCAACCTAGCTTGCAAACCTCACTTTTAAGGTTTCAGACAAGTAAGGGCTACGGTCAACCGCAATATTGGGCGTCGAATTATGTTTTTTTATAGCATTTAAACCTTTTTTTAATTAAACTTAGTTATCCAGGTAAGTGAAACAGAAATTAATAGCGCTACTTGTGTTAAAAATAGATTTTTTTACAGACGCAAATAGATTTTTTTTGAATACTTGAATACCATTTTTTTTTTTTTTGAGAATGTGCTTAAGAAAATTACAATATATCTGAATTATTTAAATATGTCAAAATTTAATATTTAAAAATAAAGACCCTAGTAGGTTGTCAATATTCGCCAGGTCGCTCGCTTTTTTGAGGCTCATTCGTGTTTCTATATGTTATACTTTTGAAAAGTCGAAACAAGAAGCTTTCTTAGATGTAGACACTATAAATACCACTAATACCAATACTAATGCCTTAAAAAATTATGCTCTTTGGGGCATTATAAACGGAAATTATTTTTAAATTAGTCCCAATTTTTTTAGATTCGCAATAATTTCAAATTCAAGAATGTTTATTGATTTTTCAAAATTTGAAAACATTTTTTTATTTATTACAAATTAAAAAATTAAATTTTCAAGAATATAGATTTAATATTTAATCTACCAACAATCGGCATGCTTCTCCACTTTGGGAGGGTTATGAGCTTTTACAGAAATCTTTTGTACCCACTGCCCGGCAACGGGTTTCCTGCGCATCTAAATTTCTAAATATCAAGCTAGCTTGCCAAATTTATTTTCAAGTTTTAGGGAAGCAAGGGCTCAGCGACGGCGCCAGGTTTTCTTAAATAGGTGGGCACAAGACGGCACAATATTTTTTTGGATGGGCAGTCATTTGCGGATTTTTTTTTGGATAAAGCACCTTCAGTGAAAGTGAATACTTTAAAAGATTTTGCCGAAACGTCGTCAAAAAACCGGTCTTTTCCAGGACCAACCAGTGACAACGCCCGGAATGGAACAAATTCTTTAAAAAAAATATATACATAAACTAAATTTAACGTAAAAATGTGGTTTCCTACAAATATTACAGGATGGGTACTTAAGTAACATATTTAAAATAATTAATTAATGAAAAAAATAATTTTAAGAACATAAAGTGACTAAAATCTAAAAAGAATACTCAATTGTTCATTCAAATAGTAATTGCCATCTGGTGGCAAAATTTTTACTTTAATAATAATTTTCGAAGACGTTTTTGGGCAAACATTTTTACTGAAATGATGAGTGGGTTTTCCACTTTGGGCACCGTGTTCCAGTCTTTCTTTAGGTAAAAGAATATGGTTCGACAAAAAGCCCAAAAGTTCCAGAAAATTTGACAAAGGGGAAATATTTAAGCTAGCACGTTATCAAAGCGTTTCTATAGAATTACCTTTGTCGTTGCCTCTGAAAGCGAATCCCTGGATAGTCAAAAACAAAACAATACCAACAATTATCTTTAAATACTCCTTGTTTCCTTCAATTGTGTTCGCATAAGTGTCACTTAATAAATTTAAAACTAATCTACCCTTTGGCAGATTTTTAAATTCGGATCACTTCACTGCACATTTTTTATGTAATTCGCTTATAGAATATTTTTTAAATCCTGCATCCGTTTCCATTTTCAATTTTTTATTTTCCATTTCGATTTTAAAATTCAACAGTGACAAAAGATGTATTGGGATCATATTTTCAACTGAAGAAGCGACACGAAAAACAATATGGATTATCCTCCAATACACTATATTCCAGTCAATTAAATAATTTGTACTAGGAATATCTGAAACTACGCCATTTACTTCCAAATTGGCTTTGGCCAAATTCTTTTAGATTGGGCCAAGCGGGTTTGTCAGTTTTAAAAACTGACAGACCTTTAGGATCTATACCACCTACATTTGTCACTGGAGTTCTAATCTCTTCTATCAATTTAATCTGCAGTGCATGTTCATGTTCTACCTCTAATTCTGAAGTTGAAACATCACCTTGACTTTCCGAGGATTCACTGTCTACATATGCATAATTGTCACAAAAGTTTTTGATGAATTTATTTTCATCGTTTCCGGTATTTGATTTGATGCAGACGGATCACTAACAACACCACTGACAATGGGTTCGCTATCAGCTAGTTTAGTCACTTTAGCCCATGTAACAAAATAATTTAATAAGCTGGATCTACGTTTATTCATTTGGAGCCGGTTTAATGATAATCAATAGACAAGCCCAAAAAATAAAATATATAGGCAAGGGAAGATTACAAACTTCGCGGTTCCAGAAAATATGTAAAACTGAAATCTAAACTTGATTTTCGTTTTAAAGCAAAATAAATTTCTCACACAATTTAAAAACTTCTCATGTTTTCTGAAAATTGCAGCAAAAATTTAATATAATGAAATCCAAACTACGCTTTTGTTCAAAAATCTCTTTCCCAAATTTGGGTGGGCACTCGGGTGGGCACGCCGTTCAACAGGGTGGGCTCGTGTCCACTCTGCCGTCGCTGCAAGGGCTGCGGTCAACTGTACAATTGGGGGTCAAACACTTGGGACCTCTTACAGCATTTGATATATTTTTTTTTATTGAAATTGAAAACTAAATAAGTAGTTGCACATTTGTTGAAGTTTCAGAAGATATTTATTAAGTTATCACAAATAATCGCCATTTAACTTCCATATTGTCCCCTATATACGCCCGAATTACAGTTTGCTGCAACAATAATTGATCGTGGATTTAAAAAAACGCGTGTGGTGCGTCAACTGTGACGTAGGAACGACGCTTGTTTGCGTCTCGACGCTTTGACAGACGCCGCTGGCCTCGCGTACATAAGTACAATCAATCCACTCTGAAACCCTGCGATATCCCGATCAAACCGGATTCTGCTGGAGGCGCATTAGCATTATGCCAATGCATATTTCTACTTTCACTGGTAGCGTCTTCAGGAAAACTCCCAAAAAATCTAGTGGAGCTTTCAATTTTTTTCCACAAATCGCTCCACAACCTGATCTTTAAGGAAAAGCAATTTTTTTTTTTTAAATAACGATAATAAAAAATTTGTGTACGAAATTCTATATTGTTCAACTCGTATACAGGTGTCTAACAATAGGTATAAATAAATAAAGCAAAAAGTGCAATACCAAGTAGCTTACCTATAACGATAATAATAATGGTTGTTTCTAAATGTTGGTGTTATTACGGGCCTTCCCCTGTATGCCGTTATCTGGGTGCATAGAAAATTAGGGCGTTTGCCGGCAGACAATTCCACTTTTTTTGGTAACACTGATCGCTTTGATGATAATAGTACGTTTACATTCGTAGATGTTTCAAATAGTTTTGTGCATACAACCAACCGAGCGAGGTCTACACTCCCTTGCTAACGGAAAGCGACTGAGCTGTAAAATCTATCTTCACTGGTTTTGTCCATGTGTCGTCACGCAGAACGCGAACAACCGGTGTGCATCTAACATCCAGAGTTGCTCAAAATGCGCCGGAAACGAACTGAAAATAACAACTAAAACCAAAAACAAACCATTTTACAGTTTGATAATGCTTAGATGGGTGCATTATAATAATTCAAAGAAATTTTTGGGAGATTTTTTATGACAATTATTTGTGGTTGAATGTAAAAAAAAAATCAAAAATTTTGTTTCCAAAAAAACTTGGAACGCTTTTGTTAGTATCTGTCTAATTATGTTGATTCCGTCTTTGTTTTTTGAAGAAATTCGAGAACTTTTGATAATTTACCAATAGATAACTTGCGTTCAGTGGTGGCTCGTGGTTAAATTAGATACGAGATTGTGTCATTTCTGCTGATTTGGGTCGATGACTAAAGGTTTTAAATTGAACAATTTAAAGACATTTGAGTCTTATGAGCCGGTTTTTGCTGGCAGAGGACAAAATTTTGTTCAATAAAAAATTGCTTAGTGTGTTTGTTTTAACTAGCTTGAGGGGCGTAGTATCAAAATTTTTCTAAAATTCCTAATTTTTTGATCAGAGAGAAAAAAGCTTCATTTTATGTGGCATATTGAAGTGGCAGCAAAAGTAACAATGCCACATTCTAATGAGCTTGTCAACTGTAAATTGTTTTGGGTTACACCCCATTCTTTCAGGTAGTCAAAACTGGACGGCTTTCCAAATTTATGAGATGAAACGCATTTTTTTAATTTAAACCTTTAATGCAGGTTGAAAAATTCTACACTGGTGTGAAGAATAGTGTCCTATATTAGACTTAATAGGAATATTAGTACGTTGCTATTTAAGAAAAAAAGGCCGCAGAAAACGCCGTAAAAATATGCTCTAATATGGCCTTAACTTAATCACTTGACACACAGTTTTCTTCAAATTCTTCAAATCTGATAACTTGAGCAGGAGAAGCTTTGCTCTTTATTTTTGGCTAACCCTGTATAATAAGCACTACACGCCTAGTAGACCCATAATTAGTTCTCTACTTATTCCCATTCTTACTTATCCATTGAGTTTTCTTTCCAGTTATATTAGTTATGTCTTCTTTTAGTTTGATCTTTCATCTTGATTTTCATCTCTTACGTTTTTTTCTTCATTTGCTGTTCTCTTTCGATCTCTTGGGTGCTTTAATTACTTTTGTTTCGACATTTTTGTAATGTGTCTTATATTGTTGCTTCAATTCCAGTGTCGTTACATAATACTATCTCAACTCTTTATTTATTCTTCATTGATGTTTACTTTTTTACTTTTATATATTTATTTACATATTTTCTTTCTCGTGCTTCTAACATTCTCGGTTCTGATGTGTTCTGTGTTCTGCTGTTAACTAGTCCTTCCCTGTACTGTCGTTGTTCTTTAGGCTTCCTATATATTTTTGTATTTTTTATACTGGGGACTATTTTTTCTATCAATCTTAATTTTTTTGTTACAATTGTAAGTTTTGTTATTATTATTATTTTTGTTATTATTATTATTGATATTAATAATCTTTTTGTGTGTCAATAGTTTTTCAAAATATTCTTTCCATTTTTTCTTCCCATTAGTTCTTTTTCTTTATTTTTATAAAACTGTATGCTTGATTTGTGGCCTTATTCTTTATTTTTAACATCTTTGTAAAGTTTTCTAATTTTCTCTCTCCTATAATTATCTTTTATTATCTTTTATGTATTCTATGAAGTTCTTTATTATATTTTCTTTCAGTAACTTTTTTGCAGATTTTACTTATTCATATTGTTTTACGAGTATATCTTCTCCGCGTTTGCTTCTAACGATTTTAATTTGTTTTGCCTTTCTTTTAATTTGTTTCCAGTTATCATTGAACCATATTTGTTTTTGTAATTTCTGCTAATTTCACTGTAATAATATTCCCTTGTCAGACGTTCTTTTACTTTTGTTCTTATTTATTTGTTTTAGTTGGTTTTTTAAATGATCTTTTTTAGTATCTAATTATCCCATCTTTTCTTTGAAATTTCAAAGTTAGTGCGTTTAATACTTTTATTGTGAAAATTATTTCAATCACAATTATTATTAAATAGTTAGTCAATTTTCGGATCGATATTTCTATTTTACAGTACAATTCCTAATTTGATAGGTACCTTACAGGGTTAGTCAAAAGTATGGAACCAAACTTCTCCCACCTAAAATTTTAGACTTAAAGAAAAAGTTATAACTATTTTCCAAATGACTAACTTAGTGCATATTCTTTTTTATTTTTAAATAGCAACGTACTAGTACTTTTATTTAGCCTGACGTAGAGAATTATTCTCTAAGCAGACGTAAAATTATTTTTTCCTGCATCAATCATTTTATTTTTAAATACTAGTGAAAGTTTTAGTTTAATTTTTTTAAAACGCCTAATATTACCTACCTGAGAAAAAGTGACGTACTTCAACATATTGCGCAGTCGACAACAACAAAAGAATATGAGACAGTTACTGTTACTGTCACCCAAATGTTACATTACGTTCTCATATTATTGTTGGCGATGAATTGTGTTGGGATACCTTTTTTCAGGTAATCCAATGTGGGCGTTTTAAAGAGATGAAACGCAAATTTTCTCTATTTATTTAAAAATAAGCGGTATGATGGGGCTGTGTGAAGAACAATTCCTTACGTTAGGCTAAACAGAAATATTAGTACGTTGTCGTTAAAAAGTAATACAGCTGGTGACATTTTATTAAAAAAATTCGCTAATATGATCTCAGATTATTTATTTGACAAGCAAATATCATTTTTTCTTTCAGCCTAATAGTTTAGAAAAGAGAAACTTGGTTCAATACTTTTGACTAACCCTGTACAATAATTTTTATTATTTTTTTAGTTTAATTTTTTAACAGTCAATTTTTGTTATAAATAATATTGGCAAGAATGCAACGCGGAGGTCTAGATCGGTTGCTTCCGGCAGATGGACGCGAATAAAACGATCTACAGCTAATTCTCATTTATATATTTTTAACTGAACCATAAAAAAGTAGAAAAAAATAAGTTACATATTTTAAAATAACAAATATTAATATACATATATTTAGCTAAAATACCAAAGCAAAAAAATGTTAAAATATTCAAAATAGTTTGACACTGTAATTTAGGTAAAAGCTTAAAGTTTGTCTTAAGTGTTAGTAAAGTTATCAATAATTTGCAAAAATGTAGAATCATGAATCATACATACAAAACAGAGTTAGAAGGTATTTTTATTTGTTTTTATAAATCAGCAAATACTAAATAGATGCTAAAATTTTAATAGTTGATTTAATATCTCCCTTTTTCCTTTTCTTCTTTTTAGGTACGCTATAAATCTGTTTTGAAAACTCAAACACCAATTTGTAAAACGGTTTTGGTAAGAAAATGATTTTTAATATGAAAAAGCAAAAAAAATTGACAAATTAATTGAATCTGAAATTACGTTGTGATTGGTGTGAGGTCACACTCAGCGCACGGTTTGCTTCCATGTTCTGATTGTGTTTGAACCGTTCTGACGACCAAATTTGACGATCAATTTAAAACTAAAATAAAAATTGTAATTTTATTTGTAACAATATTTACATTCTTTTTATTTTATTATTAACTGAAAAATTGTTACTAACTTTATAGAATATCAATAAAAAAGCATGGTATTTTACTATTTCAATATAAATAACTTAATTGTTCAAAATTTTGGGACAATTAAAATATAGACTTCAAAATCTCAAAAAAATCAAAACTTAATTTTCCCCAACTACCAATCCATGTGACCTTGTTATTTATAAAAATAATATAAATAATTGAATAATATTAAAAATAAAATTTCTGGTATCATTTCTTGCACATAAATTTTTTTTGTGACACCTGCTGTTATGGCGTCATCGTCGTGGTATGTATGGCACGAGCCTCGGCGCCTTTCCTACGCATTTTTTTAAATGACCCATAAAATTTCCATGAATTTAAAATGCAGGTGCAAATAACTTGGACATTACAATTGTTGGAAAAGATAGCGAGTGCTTTACTGGGCCGTCCCCTGGCGCCTAAAGAGATATGTCAGAATATGTAAGAATTTTGAAGAGATCTGTTCTTATGATTGACAGAATGAAAATTTTGAAACTTTTATTAGATTTTTTCATGCAACAAATTTTTGTACTCTTCATGCTTCAATTTATCTTTTTCTTAATTTCAGGCAATATGTTTCTTTACGTTTCATTCGTCAGCGATGGTTTAATTTTTACCTGAAAAAAAGCAAAATCTTACGATGCCATATCTGTTATTGTTATAAGTGACACTAGGAAATTATTTTGCAACAACTCAAAATTTATTATCCAAATTTTCATAAAAACAATAATTTATTAACATTCAGTCGCTATTTTCAGTTTTTTTTTGGAAACCTTTTTAATTATTCATTCATATAGCAAAAGAAACTTTTAACTCATACATTTCCGATTTCTAACTTCAGGTAACTAAATTTTGAAACTTTAATTAGATTGAAATAATAATATTTTATGATATCATTAATAATATGGATAATAACACAAAGTAAACTTTAAGATTAAAATTGTCACTCCATGTAATACTTTTCCTTTAATAAAGTACGTAATTGTAGGACAAAGTTGGTTTTGGCAAATGGGTTTTAATGAGAAATTTATTTTAAAATTGAACACAACTCGCTGCCAACTATTATCAAAGAGATTACACATATTAACGGTTTCCCGGAAAACATTATTGTATGAAAGAAATTGAAGAATGTGGAGCTCCATTAGCTTTACTTAATGTACAGTTAACACAATGAAACATTTAGATTAGAACTTTTACTTTACAAAAATATTTAAAGCGATTATTTTAAGAAACAAACCGCCTGTCATCTGATTGTTAATAGAAACGGAATTTGCTGCATAATTTTGTTGCAATCTAACACTTGAAGGGTATCAAGAGTGCGTGTAAATTTGAAAAATCTAATTATTACTGCAAATAATTGTTTTTAAATATATCAATTGTTGTCGGTCTTGTTTGATTTCAATAAAATCTCTTCTTTACTTGGCTATAAAGTTAGTTTTTCGATAAGTTTTTTTGCCACTTATTTTCATTATCGAGTGCGTTACAGCAACAATGATTAATATTGTTGGATCCTGGCAAAAGTGAGATTGCGTCAATACTCGAAATCGTCAGTGTTTTTCCAAGCAGGATGCGAGTTGAAAAAAGTACAGTTTTTTTAATAAGTCTGACGAGGCGGAGATTTTTTCTTTTGTGTAAAAACTCAACAGTAGTTTATTAAATAGTGGGTTGGGCTGAACTTGAATTTGATAGTGTCGATTCTCTCAGAGATTCCGGTCTAGAACATTGGTTCAACGTTAAAAATAATTTAAATTTATAATAAATTATGTTAAAAATGAAAACAAGTTCGTTTGTGCAAATAAGTCGTTTTGAATTCTGATTAACCTCCATTAATTCTTTTCCAAATTAATTCGCTGAGAATTGTACTCAAATTTATAATTAATTAGATTTTTTTGATTTTCTTGTTTGAGTTGTAAATTCGCCGAAGCGCCAACTTTACATGTGATTCAAAACAACAAATATCAAGTCTTTCACGAAGAATCTATAATAAATTTGCTTTACCAAATTTATTTATCCATGTCAACTTCATAGAATAAAAAGGTTGCATCGGAAAATTGCCGACAAGTAGTATGTGTGGAAATTGTAAATTCAACTGACTGGTGGGGGAAATGGGTTATTTTACCAAATCATTGATGTTTAAAAATGGGATAGAACATAAGTAAGAGAAAATTGAAAAATGCTAAGAAACTGGTTTAAAAGTAATTACAAGGTACAAACAAAGAACAAAGAGAGTGAAAGTAGCCAAGAATAAACAAAATATAATGAGAAATTGAGAATTGATTAAACTGGATAATAAAGTTATACTTTTGTTATTTAAAAAAGTGTGTGAAAAAGCAAAAGCTTCAAAAGGTGTTGAATTCTATAAATTATTATAAAATAAAAAAATAACCAGAAAACAAGCAATAGTGTTTAGTCAGAGTTGCATCGAAGTGCACTGTATGCAAATAACTTTAGACTATAAACAAGTATTGCGTTTCTAAGCGTTACTTGCAAGCAGAAAAAAATTAATTGATACTACTTGTTAATTGCTTTCTAAACTAGGTAGTATAAAAAAATAGAAATCTAAAAAGATCTGAATCATATTGTAGTTGCGACCAGTCAGTCGTGGTTTTTATAAAAATAAACTTCCTAACCGTTTTTAAATAATCAAAAATTTTTAATCAATAAAATCGTATTTGAAATTTGCTTCTATAAAGTCTACGTGTTTCGTAAAAAGTATTAGATTCAAGCTCTTTATTACATTGTACATGTTCGTCCAATTAGTTTTCCAAAGAATTTATCACTCTCACTTATGGCATCTCCATATTTCTGCAGTGTGACTTTTTCAATTTAAAGTTTTATAATCAAGAAATATTTGCTGCTTTCTTGAAATTATTAATTCCAAAAAACCGCACGAACATATTGTGGGCACCTCGTTTTCCGCAACCAATTATACAAGGCACGTAAATAACTTGTAGTTAATAGTAGTAACTACATATTTGATCTGCAAAGCGATATATTTGATTTGATTACATAACGTTATTCTATTAGTACTAACCGATAGCGTGTTAAAAAATAATTTTATTATTTTTAGAAAAACCATTCATGTTAAGCATAAATCTTTTTTATCTATTTCCCATTAAAAGTACTGAATTTTTGCAAAACTATTTGTAGAGGTAATAAAAAAATGTTGTATCAAAATGATTAGATAATGCAATCTCGTAGACATTTGTGATTTGTTATTAAATAGATACATAGGCTGTTATCAGGGTTTTTTTTAACTGTTTTGATACACACAACAAAATTTAAACACATTCGTAGATCTGTTTTAAAAGAATATTGGGTAGAAAATTATTTATGCGGCATACGATGGAATATTTCAAATATTTGAAAAAATTCGTATTTTGCTTTCTCATAAATTTTAATTTCACATTATTCGAGAGACTCTTACGAAAAAAAACATTAATTACCACTTTACTTTAAATTTTAGTTTTGCTTATGCAACACTTTATACTAGTCAACGCGTTACAGAAATTAAGAAATTTAATCATAGATTTTAATGTTTTTTTAAATAATTTTTGAGGCTTATAATATATTTGATAATTAAAGTAAAAATTATTTAGGTAGCAACTTTATCAACAAAATTATATTTTCTCAATCTTTTCTAATCAAAAAACTTTCAAATCATTTCTATATAATGTATAGATCCATTAATAAATATATAATCAGTGGATTTGATTGATCTTAAATTAGGAATTTTCAGGTGAACACGATGACAAAATCTTGAACGAACATTGAAAAAAGATGAATCTATGACTGCAATGCTGCACTTGATCATTAAACTAAAATAAAAAACTCACAACACTTTAAATCAAATTCTTTTTGCTTTCGACTGCTGCTAACACTTGGATCCACCTCTCTATTCTTTAAAAAGAAAAGTTAAATCTGTGGTAATAATGCAGCAACCTTTTTAGTTTTACCTGCATTTCTGATTTCTTATGAATTTCTACTCTTAAGGCTGGGATGAGAGTTAAATCGTTTTGTGATAAATTTCTTTCCAGATTTATTTCAAATTCTTTATATGTTGTGCCAGTTTTGTCTGAGAATTTTATTTTGCTTCAATTCACTGCTTTTATTATTTCTTCTTTCCATGTACTCTTTCGTTTCTCTCTTCCTTTCTTTCTTATTGTCCTTTCTTCGTATAGTTTTCCTGCTATTCTTGTCTCATCTTTGTCTTCTTCTTAGGATTTTTGCTTACATTTTAGCTGCATTATTGGCTAGCATGATTCCTCACCGTAGTTATGACAGTTCTGGTTATCACCTTTTTTGTATATTTGAGTTATTATGTCTGTTTGGCTTCTGGTATTTTTCCTTGTTTCATTTCATTGGTCATACCATTTGCCTCATTATTCCTATTGCCGGTTTTGGGTAGTACTCGTATTATTTTGTTTTTGATGCGTTATCATGGATCGTTTCTTTTATTCCTGAAGTTATAATTGCTTAATCTATGCTATTTCTTGTTTCCGCTATTTTAAAAATATTTATTTTATCTTTCCATAGTTTTATCTTTATCTATTATAACTTGTCCCTTCATATCTGTTGTTGTTTTTAATGCTTTGTACTTTGATTCCTTAAAATTCCGTAGAATATGTTTTTACTTTCTCTGAAGTTGTTTGATATTTTTTTTCTGAATGTATCTCACAATTTAATTTTTTTAAATTATCAAAATTATTTTCTTTACGATTATTCTACAATCTTGAAGTCTTCATATTTGCTTTTGTACCTTTTTTATGACTATATCTTCTATTTTTTTTTCTTGCTAACTAATTCTTGAAGTTTTTCTGTCTACCAGTAATTTTTTTATGTTGGATATTAAGTTTAGGTACAAGGTTTTTCTCTGTTAGTTTATGAAATGTTTGTATTGGTTCTGTGTTCTTAAATTTGTGACCTTTTATTTTGCCGTTGGTTATTATTTTTTTATTTTTTTCGTTCTTCTTCATTTTTATTTTTATTTTCATTAACAGTAAATAGTGGTCACTCTCTATTTCTGCTTCTTGTTTTATTGTAATGTCCCTTGCCATATATTTTTCATATTTGTTTATCTATTAAGAAGTGGTCTATTATAAATTTTTAGTTTCTATTTTGAATTTCTTTCGTAATTTGGGAATTTCTATTTTCAATTCGTTTCCTAAACATAAATTTAATATTCTTTCTCCATTTGAATTTCTAGATATATATCTCAACTCGTTTCTAGGCACCTTAGTTCTGGTTTCCCAATATTCAGTTTAGGGCGTTGCTTATTATTCTTTTATATTTGGTTTTACCTATTGCTTGTTATGTTTTTCTCTTTTCTTCCGTCCTTGTTTGGTCTGTAAGGTACCATTACTGTGCATTGTTTCTATATTTTAATTTTTATTGACCTTTCTCTTCTTATTGTTGATTGGATTTATTCGTGTTATTAATTTTGATGTATCTTATGTTAAGATTAAGTCCCGCCTTTTCGTTCCCCTTATCTTCTACTTCTGGAGAGTAAATTTAATATCTTTTGTATAGTTATGCAGCTCCTTTCTATTTTCCTTTATTTCTCTTATTTTTATGTAACCTCTTGTATTAATGTTTTTTCTTTCTCATTTAGGATCTTGAGGTTCCAGGTTTCAAATTTTATTGTTTATTTAATTCTAATTTTGCTTTTCCATTTCTTTCATATGTAGTTAATTTGATAAAGATATTTATATCTTGCCTCTTTTTGTTACAATTTATTTTATTCCTATCTATTATTTAATTGTTTTTGTTTTGCTTCTGTTTCAGTCAGTGTTTGGGTTTAGTTTCATTTCCATGTTTTTCCGTCCGTTTTTCCGTCGTTAATAATGGTAGTACCATATTATTGTGTGATTTCGTTGTATTGACAACTCTCTTTTGAACTCCTTGTGCTTTTTTGTAAGTTCGTTCTATAGATGTTTCCGGTGTATTTTCTTAATTTACATTTGTTTTTGATTTTCTCAATTTTCTCTTGTGAGTTATAAAGTTGTATTTTGCATGTTTTTAGGCCCCATTTTGCAAGTGTTCTTTATAGTTATTTTTTATTTAGTTTCTTCTAATTTAAAGTTCTTGATTCAAGTCTTTATATTTTTTCTATCGTTTGTGTCAATTGGTAGACATGTGACCACAATTTTGTTCTTTTCGCGTTTCTTGTCTTTGTACTGTTGTTTATTTTTGTTCTTTGTTTTTCATGTCATTTTCCACTTTGATTTCTTTTATTTCTTCCGATTTGGTTTTATTTTATATCTATACAGATTTTCCTAACTAGGTCCACATGTGAATCGATTTTCTCCTCTTGTTTTTTCGCATTCTTGTTCGAAGTTCTAGGCATCTCCTTCTTGTTTTAGAAAAAAATTATTAGTTCTTCTGCTTTTCGCTTTTTTTGCTTCAAAAAAAACGTGCTAAGGTTTCAAACAAATATAGTCTTGATCTTCTGAGGATAGAATAATAAACAATTGTCATGGTGAAGTACTATTGAGGTTTTTCCGAGACAATTTTGGAACCAACGCCCTGAAGATGTTGAAGAACTATTATATTACTTTTATTTCTTTACAATTTTAAAAATAGTTACAAGAAGTCTTAATAGTATGATTAGGATTGTAATCCTGCTGCCTTGGCGAGATCCTGAATGTATTCCGGAAATCCTCTGACAAAAGTGGAATGATGCGGCACCAATTGAGAATCGCACATAACTCCAAGTTTTAGATGGTCAGCGTATTCGTTTAAGCATAAAGAAACACCTGAAACACAATTTGACATTCAGGACACAAAATATATTAATAAAAATAACTTTATTAACGTTCTTCTATACACTGGTGTATAGAAAGTTGCGTACATTCACCTTTAAATCCTGCTTTTAACCAAAAATTAGAGTTACTCGCGTTTTATCTTCACTTTCTTTTATTATTGTAAGAAAATGGTGAAAAATTAAATCAATTTCATTCTCTTTAAAAAAAAAACTTACTCGAGTTAGCTTGTGGCGGCCTCCAATAAATCACGCTGTTAACCTCTTGTCCCCATAGAGTCTTCTGGGTAACATTAGGATATCTACTGGTTATTTCAGCGATACCCACCGCATATTTCCTCGACAAATACCTGAGATAAACACCCAACACAGACGATGGCAAGAATTTTGTTAAAACTCCAAATTTAGTTTGAAGCAAGCTCAATACATGCGATAGTCCTTGTTTATCAAGCGACTTGTTGAAATTATTTTTAATATCAACTAAATTTTCCAAAACTGACACGTCCTTTTCCGGATCTAAAATCGGTAAATTAAGACATAAAATACCACTAATAGAATCTTCAGGTTTAACGTTAGGACCTGTCGCAAAAATATAATTCGAACTAATATTTCGAAGAGTTACCGGCAAATTATCGGGGATCACGTGTTTAGTTTGGACGAAATATTTAGAAATACAAGCGGAAATTGCAGCTAACACTATTTCGGTTTCGGAAACCCCTGTAGATTTCGCTATACTTCGAACAAAATCGGTTTTAACCGGATCGGACCAAGCTACCGATTTCCGCCCACATAACGTCATTGTTTGAAACGATTCCTTTTGCATAAGAATATCTTGGATGATTGTTCTGGGACCAGTGAAAAGTACTGTTAAGTAGTATGCGATTTCTTTACAACTATTGAAAATTAAAGGGACGTAATCGTAGAGAGTTCCAACAATTGTTTGAGGATGAGTGCAGTATTGAAGAGTTACACAAGAGTAGAGTGCCAAAAGTTCTTTGGAAACCATCACTGGTAGCATTATTGGAAATAATGTGATTTTTTTGAAAACGTTCCAGTTCCACACTATAACGTTTCCGGGGTGAAGAGTTACTAAAATTGATTTCAATAAAACGACGAAATTGAGGTTTCTCTTCCTCGCTTCTCTTTTTAAGGTAATAAAAATAAATTTGATTTGAGAAAACAAATCGTTTCTGATAACTCTAAATCCTTTCCTGCATTCTCTAGTAGTTGAAATTAGAGTAATGAAGATAATTGCGTTCAATTCAAAAAATCCGGGAGTAGATTTCAACAATTTGGGGCATTCCAAAGGATCGTAATTAGAAATGAATTCGTTCCAACGATTCGAAATTTCTTGCGTTATTCTTTCTCTTAATTTCGGAATTGCTGTCGGTTTTTCAACAATACCGACTACAGGACTTCTCGAAACAAAAGGTCCTGTCAATTGACGAGTTGGAGGAATTAAAGGGAGCAATTCGCCAATGTTTAAAGCTTCACTCAAAAGAACGTGATGGAGTTTTAAAAGAATATAGTGTTGGTCTTCTGATGATGGAATAATAACCACTTGCCATGGCGGAATTCCGTTAGGGAGATATTTCGAAACAATTTCGGAAACGTAGTCCTGAAAATCGTGGCAATTTTGATTAATTTTTTCGAAAAATTAAATAATTACTTGTATGTTGTATTCGGTGATTGCTCGACCTTTGTAGTTGCTGGGGGCTAATGTTAAATTTTGGTCCAAATCGAATTTTCCACGTTGCCAAGCGTAGTTGCCGCATCTTGTTATTAAACAATGACGTAATCTGGGAAAAGTTAAATTGCCGGCTTTATTCCTTCTTTTAACTACTTCCTGAAATCAAATTTTTTGAAAAATTATTAAGAATATATTTTAAATTACTTGTAAATGTCTTCTAACAGCTTCTGGTTGTGCTTGGCCTTTGATGCAAAGTAAAGTGGCAATGATTCCTTGGTTTCGGTGAGTATCCAGTAAACTTCTTACTGTGATTGTTTTCAGAAATTCCACGTCAGGATGGAGGATCGATAGAACAAACAACCATACAGCTCGACTAAATTCGACAACTGTAAATAAAATGAAGGAGGTAACGTTCTGGGTTAATTTGAATAGAAAAGGTTAATTGTGTTTCTTCATTTAAATTTTTAACATTCGGTCAATTGACGATATTACTAACAGACGTAATCTTTTTGTCTAGTAGCGGTAGAGAAGTGTGTTTTTGCGGTTGATAAGAATGAAGTTTGAAGGTTCTTTTTATCAATTTTTACTACAGTCGACAACGGCATGCATAGGTGTTAACAATAAATTTTAATGTATTCAAACTGACATGTTAACCAGGGGCATTAACTTCAAAATCGTGTAACAAAGTCAAAGGTCTATGCGTTGGTGTTTTTTTTTTTGATAAATAGGTGAGTGTTGTTCAAATTTCGCCGAAATATTCAAGAATTGTGGTCTACGTTGTATGTTTCTATTTCTATAACAATAAATTATTATTTTCCTTAAGTCATTGGCTTACAATTTTTTACGAATTTTTTACTTACTGGCATTGCTTTTTTATGTAATTCATGTGTTTCTAATTTCATTACGTGACCTGCATATCCAGTTCATGCATAATGAACGCGATATGTTTGTATCAGGACCTCATTCATTCTTGCTGCGATTAATACGACATAAAATATTTTTTGAATGAGTCGTTTTTTATAAATAATTTTGTTGCGACTTCGTTCAAGACCCCAATTGATTTGTTTGATTTATGAAATGTGATTGCTATGTATAAATTCAGGACTTCAGGGTTACAAGAAACAAATTTATAAGCGAAATGAAACCAATTCGACAAACAATAAGCAATCGTATTGTGTTCAGTAATGAAATTTTGTTTTTCCAATAATAAACAGAAAATTGTTTGCCGAAAAAGATCTTTGTTTGGACTAAATTCAAAAAAATTGAAGGATGTCTAACATTCAATAATTCCAAATTTTAGATGTGCCATCATTTTGTTATAAGTAGCATCTTCTTTTTATTGTTATTAAGGTTTTAAGGTTATTAAGGGTTATTAAGGTGGCCTAAATTTATATTGTTGGTGGTTGTCTTAAAATTAGTCATAAAAACTATTTTTATTATTGCCGGAATTTTAATTTTTATATATTTTTATTGTAGAGAAATTTTTAAATTTAAGTTTTTTATTTTTTAAAAATTATAATTTATACAAAAACATATTTTGCCATCTACCGGAAACACTGATATAATTGATGTCTCCTATTCTTTATTTTATGGTTATTATTGTTTTTAAATGTTTTGAATAACCTGCGAATTCTCGATTTAAAAATTTTTTGAAGATTTATAATTTTCATCTATTGATTTGTTTTAATTCTATAGAAAATTGTCTTGTAAACCTTTTTTTAAACTCAATCTAAGGTTTTGTGGATTGATTCATAAATATTTCATATTTTTGAAAAATCTGTCAAATTACAATTTGCAATATACCGAGAACTTTACAATTATTATATAAATCTTCAAGTTTAAGAAAAGCAAACATTTTTAAAATTCAGCATTTTTGTTATTTGTTTAAACAATTGCATTTCAATAATATTGCATCACTGAAATTTGGAGGAATAGATTTTGGTCCCAATCTTCAAAACTTAAAAAGGGTTTTTTCATATAATGCGAAACTATAATAATAACCAAACTTTTATAATTGTTAAACAAATCTGCAAGTTGAAGGAAAGTCAATATTTTCCAAATCCAGTATTTTGGCTCTTTGTTTAGGAGATTACAAGTTAATTTGAAAATTGTTTTTCAACGAAACTGAATCATTTATAAATCTTTTAAAGATGGTTTGTATCTTTTGGAAATTTTGAATATTTTTCTGTTTTACTCTACGAATATTATTCAAGATTGTTCTCATATAATTTTTCAAACTATAATTTGCAAAAAAAAACCTCAATTATTTTGGAAATTCTTTTTCGATAACAGTGAATTACTTACAAAATTGAAATTTGGTAATAAGTAGTAGAAAATCCTACTACTAGCAATCAGTTCTTGGCCGAGAATTATTGACTAAAATTTCAGCTATCCGCCTGACAAGTAGACTATTGGCAATTCCAAAAAAATAAAGCCTAACGGGAAATTAATAAACTTAACCATGAAGATTAGGACGCTTATGCTAACAATTTTTCAAGAAATTCCCACTTCATTGCTTTGGTTATTGTTTGTTTTGTCAAGTCGTTCTACCAACTGTACTTACTTAAATAGCTAAGTCCCAAAACAGGCAACAGTAAAAACGTGGCATAGAACACACCAAGTGTCACCAAAAAGTCCATCATTTTCACTCAAATTCACGATAATTATCGCACTGTATTCGTAGATGGCGCACGGATCATCACAAATAAAAAAAACACTTATCCAATGACCGATATTCAAAAATATGAACACACATTGATTTATTATACATAATATAACAAGCGATTAGTTATCTAGCCAGTCTGACCTATGATCCTCAAGGATGCGTGAGGATATCAGTAAGTTTGTAGGTAAGTGTCGATGTCATAATTCTAAAAACACCAGCAATGTCGACATTTAACATTAGGGATTCACCAAAACTGAAGGGTTCAAGAACTAAAAGTTCTCTAAAAAACTATTTTTTTTGTTGCTATGCCAAAAACCAAGGAACGAATCTAGAAGTGTATAACTGTTTAACCTCAGTCAATTTGGTTTATTATAATGGTCCGCACTAGTAGTTGATGAAACTTTATCGTGATGCGAGCATTTCCGTTGTAACATTAATCACCTTTATATGTTTTTTTAACAAAATCCATGCAAATACATTGAAAATTATCTAAATTACATTTGATTATTTGAAAGTGAATGGCAGCGAAGCGTCATCGTGTAATCTCCCCTTTATTCAACCGTCATAGGGGAGGCACAGATCGATATCCCTATTCAGAGCTACAAGTCCAGTAGTCCATCTCAACTAGGCAGAACCATCACGTGCGCAATTTGGAAACGATATTTTTTGTAAACGTTTGTAACGTAAATGTTGAGATTATGTTGAGCTGTGTTAATAACTGAGTGTATTTCTCTTTGCCATCTGTGAATGTGGTATCACGTAAACTGTTTCTATGCACGCATACTAGCAGGTTAAACATTGCAACGAAGGCAAGTTTTTCACAAGTTCGTTTTACGTTTGTTATTAATAACAAGCTTTCTAGTTTAATCTGGTAACTTTAACTCAACAATAAGACCCTTGGGTAGCGTCCGCTTTAAAACGTTGCTGATTCATGTCGATTATCGTATTCTATTAGCACGATTAATACTTAATGGGGCTTTATCGAATGATTAGAGTTAGTGTAATTACTTGTATCGACTATTACACTAACAATTTCGATTATTGATTTAGAAACGTGTGAATGTAGAGCTATGTTGGAAGAAATGTGGATCTCTCCGCGCTCTTGTAGTCAGACAACAATTGTCTGGAATAATATATAAATATGTAAACATATAAAAACAATCAAGTTAACAGTAGCGTGCATCAGAGAAAAAATCTATTAACAGAATTTGTCAAAAAGTTTCATATTGGATGTAAAAGCTGGTTTTCCAAATGTATATTGTATTGCCTACCTTCCTCGGAAGTTTAACTCGAACTTTTTGTTGCGCTGTTATGTTTATTATCAAACTAAGATTGTGTGGTCAATTTTCTCTCTTGTTTCAGAAGTCAGTTTCAACATGCTGGGTGATGATGACAGTCGAACGTTTTCAACCACGTGACAATGCCAGCTCGTCATTTTTACAAGAGGATTCTCTTGTTAATATTTATCCTAATCAGTCTTATATATTTGTTGACACCTCATCATGTCATCTCATCTTTTTATTATTACTTTCATCCGACAAAAAGCATCAAATGCTACCGCTTTAAACAACCAACACTTGCAGACATTACAGATACACAATCAATATCAGGAAGATCAATCTTCTTCCATGAAACCTCATGTAATTCACACTATAACGGCAAAATTTCCATCACAGCTCGTCAAGCATGTGCGGTAGAATCAGCAGCAAAACTCAACCCCAATTACGAAGTTTATCTTCTTTTCGCCTCCCCCGGTGTGTTCAAATTCAACAATTCACAATCGGACAAGTTTTTACGTGCTTTAATGTCGTATAAAAACGTTAAATTAAGACACGTTAATTACGAAAAATACACAAAAAATACCCCAGTTGAAACTCTTTACAGAAATGGTTACATCGAAACTTCTTCTTACGCCCAATCGCACGCAAGTGATGTTTTAAGGTAATTTTTTTATTTCTCCCCAAAATTTTAATAATAATTTCCAGATATTTGACGTTATGGAAATACGGAGGAATCTACTTGGATTTGGACGTAATTGTTGTGAAATCTTTAGAAGATTTACCAGAAAATTACTCGGGTTCTGAATCTCCAACTAATGTTGCTGCTGGTGTTATTAATTTAGGTTCTTCGGATCTCGGTCATATGTTGGCGGAAATGTGTTTGAATGATCTCAAAAACAATTTTAAAGGTTACGATTGGGGCAATAACGGTCCAGGTGTCATCACACGACTTCTAAGAAGAATTTGCGGAGTAGAAGAAGCTAAAGATATGATCGATAGTGATTGTGGAGGTTTTACTGTTTATCCCCCAGAAGCTTTCTATCCTATCAAATGGCAAGATTGGAAAATGTACTTTGATGAATCTTACTTAGAAGAAGTGATGAGACTTTCGAAAAAAAGTTACGTTGTACATGTGTGGAATAAGCATAGTGTTGATACGAGAATGCCGATAACGTCGCGAGCTCCTTACGTGGAATTGGCTCGCAGATTTTGTCCGAAAGTTTTTAGTGAATGTGAAGAGTTTTTTTGAAAATATTTTTTTGAATCTACCTCAATTTCTATTTTATAATATAAGTGATTAAAGTGGCCTTATTAGAGTAACTGGTTTATTTAGTTTGGATACTAGGACTCGTCTCTAAAGTAGATATGGAAGCTGAAAAAGTTATTTCAGTTGCTGAAACAATTTGCCAAAAATTTTCTTCTTCGAATGAAATTAAGTTGAGATCTTTCACGATGTAGTCAGGACTGTGATAAATAGGATAATGCTTGATAACTCTTGGGTAAGAAGCTGCTTCTTTCGCGGGAAAAATGTAGTCATCTGCTCTCTAAAATTATTGTAGAGTAGAAGAAAATTTTTTAACATTTTTGCAATTACTTCTATTACTGCACTTTCGAGCAAACTTGACTGGACAAGGGGCTCGTTAGTTTCGCGAAGTTTCGGCAAAATAGCACCACGCTTAAGACATTTCGCTATTCTCTTTTCCGTGTGACTCACTCTTTTGGAAGGTATTTTTTTCGGAAACCTCAGTTGAATGTGATTGGGATTTAAAGTGCTCTAAAGATAAACATTATGACAATGAAACCACAATTTTTAAATTACCCTTAATTTTGACGAAGATTTGTCGAGTTGCTTCCTAACTTTCTTATCCTTGAAAAGATCGTTGATTATATACTTCCAATAATCATTGACCTTGACAGCTTTCTTCAGCGTTTTTACATCGACGTATCCAAGAATTTTTTTAACTATCCACACAGGCATCAACTGAATCTGGAAACAACCAAGTGAGAACCGGCAATTTAACCTTTCTTAATACCCAATCAACTTCAGTTTCTTCCGCACCCTTTTTCTTAGATTTACCTTTCTTCTTCTTACCTCCCTTTTTACTTCGTTTACTACTTTTATCAGTTTTACTCTTCTTTTTTTTCTTCGTCTTTTTTGGTTGCTTCTCTTTACCAGCAAGTTTCTTTCTGGTAGCTTCCACTCTCTTTGAGTATTTTGCAATCATTTCGTTCCACAATTTCGTCAATTTTTCGCACTCTTTATGAAGAGGGTCATCGGGGTTGTGGTGAATACCTTGTGCTATATACGCTTTAGCTAGTGGTTCCTTCCGAGTTCCTTCGCTTAAAGAATTCCGTTCAGACGGGGGTTCTCTATCTTTTTCATCAGTTTCAGTGACTATTTTTACTGCTAAAATTCAAAATTTTGGCAAGTTTTGTCAATCAAAACGTCCACTGACTAGTTGTTTTGGGGTTCGTCGCCAAACGTTGTTTGTATAGTTTGTGAATCCTCGAGTATAACCTCTTAGGAATAGATCCACCTGAAACTCTTAGAAGACCTAATTTTTTTTAGAAATTTCTAAGTCTTAATAATAATTTTACTGATTAGCAAAGAAACTTGTTCTGCGTCGTCTAATTCTTTGTACCATTTAATATCTGTTTCCACAATTTCACCCAAAAGAGTATCGTCGAGCATTCTGTTGTGGTCGTGAAGTATTTGGTCAAAATTGAAATAGTTTTCAACCCTTTAATTAAATATTTTTATTATCAATTAATATGAGAAATTAACTCACAAAGCTTTGTCGTAGTAATACATTTTTCCAGAAGCGGCATGAAGTGTATTAAGAAGTAAAGATAGTGATCCTATACTTCTGATTTCTTTGATAAGGGAAGTTAGAAAATTTAGTTTATTTTGCCAGGACATTCGAATGAAAAAGGAATATACGCAAAGATGGTGAAACAAATAATCTGTTTTTGCCTGCAAGGAGTCTTCATCCATTTTGGCTAAAGAGGAATCCGTTAACGAGAAAACAACCCAAAATTACCTCCCACTCTTCAAATTCGAAGAACTAGGTTGTTGCAGTTCCGACTGGATATCCTCTAAAAGTTGGGTGGAAGATTCAATCATTTTTAGTTATAACTGTAAACAGTTTTTGACATTAACACTTGCGTCAAAATTAATTTTAACAACAGCGCATGCGCTGTTTGCTGATTTGTTAATAGGGGAAGCACTAGCGTTTTTGATTTTGAAGCCAATTTCAAACAATTATTTATTAATTTCTGTAGACTTACAATATTGGCAGTGCATAATGTGTATAGTACCATTTTTTATTATAAACAAAAATACAAATGAATTTACAGAAATAAATTGAGCAATTAATTTGAATAATAAAACATGCAATTTCTACACATTAGTGATATTTAAACATCGATTTCCATGAAACACCTTTCCGTTTCCGGGATTTCGGCCTATTGCACCTTCAACCATCTATCAATAGAGTACTCTAAAGCAGCTATCCATCTGCAACAAACATCTCTATAACAAAACTTCACGATAGTGTTTCCTCCAACCTTTTTCTGTCTGCATCTGATTCCGTGTGGAAATAAAAATGTTTCTTACTCGGATCCGGTGGTATTATCTCAAACGCGTGCTTTTTACTACTGCTGATCGACTGCTGCACTCTATAACCTTGTAAATAAGCAACACCTAAAATTTTTTGATTAACTTATCTATTTTTTGGAAATTGATTAAATTACCGAATGCGTTTTTGGAAGTGGCTTCTTGGTAGAAATAGAGGCACGCGTCTTTAAGGACACAATACCTTTTACTCCAGGATTTCCATTGAGTTCCTAATTTGACTAGATAGCCGAAGCAGTCGGGATTAGGGATGAGACTGGGTGCTAAGGCGAGATTTCTTTTCGTTTCTTCTAAAAACTCGTCTACTGTTTGGCTATCGCTTATAGCTCTTGCTACGACTTCTAACCATCTACTTTGGGCGCTATTGTTGTCAGCGGCTAAGTGGAGTGGAACCGAATCGGGTTTTTGTATCACGAACCTGAAGGGTTTGGAGGCGCCGGCGTCGTCGTCTGCTAATTTCTTGACGTCGTGATCGAAGAGCATCACGACTCCCACTGGCTGTTTTTCCTTCACCAACAAAATAGACAATTAACAAAAACAAACTCAGAAGAAAAGCAACGGTCGCAATAAAACGATAATTCGATTGAAAAACAAAAGGAAGTAAGAAAAGTAAGAAATGAGGAATTAGTAGATCTTAGTTCACCAAATCCATGAGCTAAAACAGTCATTAATATTATTAAATAAATCCTCAATTAAGGAGTTAACTATTTAAGGGAAATAATAGTTGCTAGCATTAAAAGATGGTGTACAGATTTTTCAACAGAAGAGTTAATAGAAAATTAAAATATTTATCAAAGGAAAATTATAATTAACAGGAACTAACATAAGTAAACTATAAGGGAAGCAACATTCGCTAGTAGTAAGAAGTCTCTTCAGTTGAGAAGTTAAATAAGAAATTGTCGCAAATAGTAAAGTCTTGATTCTGAAATTGAGGAGTTACCTATTATGAGGACAGAAACGGCGGCTAGCACTAAAAAGACCTTTAAATTAAAGAGTTAACTAAGACGTTATGGTAACAATACAGTAGTAATGTACACACTTTTCAAATGAGGAGTTAAATATTTTGAGCAAAGAAAGTTACTACCATTAAAAATTGTTTAATCAAGAGTTAACTATTTGAGACAAGCAAGAGTCTGTAGGTTAACTATTATGAAAGAAGTAATAGTTGTTAGCTGCAGAAACACCCAATTGAAGAGTTAACCATTACGAACAAATCAAAAGTTGTTAATAGTAAAAACACTCCTCAATTGAAAGTAGATACTGGAAATTAAAGATGATGTGATTCTTCAATTGAATAATTAACTATTATGAGAAAAGTAATAGTTGATGGCGGTGAAAAAAACGTTCAGAACTTTCAATTGAGGAGTGAATTAAAATTTGAACCAATCATCAAAATTATTACAATTAGCGGAAGTTAATATAGACGAACTATAAGGGAAACAACAATTGCTAGTAGTAAAAAAGCTCTTAAATTGAGAAGTTAAGTTGGAGGTCTTTACAAATACTGAATATAATATTTAGGTTGTTCAATTGACGAGTACAGCAACTAGTAGTAAGAAAATTTATTAATTCTTGAACTAGAATGCTATAGTAATTATAGAGAGATGATGATCCGACTCTTCAATTGAGGAGTTAATGATTAAAGGAAACGCAATAGTTGCATTAAAGTAAACTTTTTAATCGGGAGTTTACAACTTTAGAAGAATAACAGTTGCTAGCTGTGGAAAGATAGATATAAATCCATTTTTGTGGAGTCGATTATTATGAAAGAAGGAATAGTTGCTAGCAATGGAAAGTGGAAAAGCTCTTCAAAAGAATTAGCTACCAGGAGTAAAAACATGATTACAGTATTTAGTTGGACTATAAACTATTACGAGAGAAGTAACAGTTAGCAGCACTCAAGAAAAACGTTTAGAATTTTCAACTGAGGCGTTAGTTAAAACTTGAACCAATTGTCAAATAAAACTACAATTAGCAGCAATTATAAGGCGAACAACAATCGCTAAAAAAATCTTAAATTGATGATTTTACTCAGAAATTCTCGAAAATTGTAAAAAATAATAACATTTAGGTTGTCTAATTGAGGAGTTAGCTATTCTGAGGAAAGAAACAGTAGCTAGCAGTAAGAAGATCCTTCAATTCAGAAGTTAACTGGGACGCTGCAGTAATGATACCGAGATAATGTTTAGATTTTTCAATTGAAAAGTTAACTTTTTGAAAAAAGCAATGTCATAACATTAAAAATTCTTTAGTCAGAAGTTAACTATTTTGGAACAACAGTCGTTAAAGGAAGATAGGTTTTATATCCTTTCTTGCGGCGTTAGCTATTATGAGAGAATCAAAAGTTGCTGGCAGTACAAACATTTTTTATTTTAAGTAATTATTAGAAGTTAAAACATTATTAGTTGAACAATTAGCTATTATGAGAGGAAGTAGTAGTTGCTACCAGTCAAAACGAGCATTCAGAACTTTTAATTAAGGATTTTATTAAACAGTTGAAATAAACATCAAAAAAATTTGTAACTAGCAAAAGCTAATATAAAAGAACTATAGGGCAGTTAACTAAAATGCTAACGTAAGCATACAGAGATCATGTGTAAACTTTTCGATTACGAAGTTAATCATTAGAAGAAAAGTGAGTTGCATTTAAAAAGCTCTTCAATTAGGAGTTAACTGTTTTAGAACAACTGTGGCTGGCTGTAGAAAAATAGCCCTTCAGACTATTTTGGTGGAATGAACTATTATGAAAAAACAATAATTGATACCAGTTGAAGTAGTTACTAGAAGTTGAAATTTGATCCGAATTGAACAATTAACTATTATGAGAGAAGTAACAGTTCCTAATAGTCAAGAAAGAGAGTTCAGAACTTTTAAATGAAGAGGTAATTTAAAAGCTGGAACAATTATCAAGAAAATCTACAATAAGCAGGAGCTAACAAAAGATTCATAACAAACGTTACAGTTATTATTAGTAAAGAAAATCTTTAATTGGGAAGTTAACTAAGAAATGGTTGAAAATGGTAAAAAAAGATTGTTCAAGTTCTCTAAATAAGGAAAGAAGCAGCGGCTAGCAGTAAGAAGATCCTTCAACTCGAGAATTAATTAGACGTTATGGTAACCGTACAAAGATAATGCTCAGAGATTCTTTAATTAGAGAGTTAATTTTTTTAAAGAAGCAACAGTTTTTAACAGTTAAAAGATAGCGTTAAGAATTTTTAACTGAGCAGTTAATTAAGAAGTTGAAACAATCATAAAAAATCCAGAATTATTAAGCTAACACATGAGAACCATAAGAAAAGCAACAGTCATTATTAGTAAAAGGACCTTTCAATTCTGGAGTTAACTAAAAAGTTAATATTAGGCTCTTGCAGTTGAAGAGTTAGCTATTCTGAGAAATGAAGTTGACTATTTAAAATAGCAGTCACTATGGTTAGAAAGATAGCTTTAGATCCTTTCTTATGGAGTTAACTAAAAAGAAAAGCTGGAATTGCAGTAGTAAATATTTCTTTAACTGAGGACTTTGATAGAAAATTCAAGCAATCATCGACAAAGTCTAAAATTAGCAGAATTAAGCGCAGGAGAATTATGAGGTGTGCAATGTTATCAGAAAGACTTTTAATTGAAGAGTTAACTGTTTGAGGAAAGCAACAATCACTACCAGAAACATAGTGTTTATACTCTTCATTTGAGGAGTTATTTAAATTAAAGAAAATAAAATACAAAAACCAGTCAAAAATGAACTAAAATGGATTAATAGTTTGGAAACTTCAACTTACAGAATCAGTCTTATAGTAGTAAAGGCAATTGTTCTGTTTCAGGCAAAACCACCGTCGTATCCACTTATTGGAGGTGGCGCCACTTGCATACCCGCTTAGCTTCCATAGATACCCGCTGTAGAGGGCGTTGGAATGGTCATCCTGTGACGTGCTTAACGCGTAACACGTTCGAGCTACCTGAAAGCACATTTTGGAAAATAATTGAAAATTTTAAATAATATTTTTACCTCTAGTGACAAAGTGTCGCTGCCAGCATGAGCGATTTTAACTACTTCAGAATGACTCTTGTCTAAAACACTGACTCCATTCACCGCCAAAACAATATCTCCCACTTCTAACCCGGAGCTTTCAGCCGGTGTTCCGGGTTCAATGGCGGAAACAACAACGGGTTTAGAACCGTGGATTCGGAACCCAAATTCGCCGGATTCTCGATGAACCACCACGGTTTTGTCGCATTCTAAAATTCAAAAATATCATTAATTTTCAAATTTTGTGATGTATAAAGAGTGAGTAATTAGGGGTTGGTAATACATCTTTTAAGAAACTTAAAGTCGGTGTTAATTAATTTATATATAGGAAAACATCAAGAGTTTCGGGTATTTAGTTTTTAGAAGAAATGCAGTTACTAAGTTAGTGGAAAAGCACGAAAGCTTTTTGATATTCGATATTGGAACTGTACCGTTTTGTTGGGGTGCTAAAAGTTTTAATGCTTGATTTTCTCTGCACCAAATGACCAACATCAGTTTTAAAATTTCTTCCAATTTGTTGCGTAATTGGGTGTTGTCGTCAGGTGGGTCCGAACTTCCGTGCGCTGAAGAAGAGAATTCGTAACTTTTGCACGATCGTTAAAAAATCTATTTCGATCCCCCGTTATTTCTTAATTACCAAAAATGGCGTCATCAAACCGAAAAATATGCAAGAAATTAAATCGTCACGCATTAAGCAATCTCACTCTCAATTTTCTTTAATTAACCATTTAATTAATCGATTTTTTCCTTAAATTTGCAGTAAAACTGCGATTAATTGAAACGAAAAAAACAAAATTTATCCTCGTCCTCGAATTCAGCTAAAATTAAATTTCGATGTCGTAATTAAAACTTAATCTTAATTACCCCGTACAATCTTCGCTTTTAATTTTTCTAATTAGAATCGCTACCCGGCTATCTAAATTGAAATGCAGTAATTTAAATGTAAAATATTTATTTACCTAGTGCCATCGATTTAAAAGTAGTAAACAGAATTCCTCTTAACTGTAAGCACCACACTGCACCACTAAAACATTTCGACCATAACCTGTGAATACCGACGTTTCATTTTTGTTGGTGAGTGAACACTGAACAGTTATTTCTGTAACAGCGCATTCTCATCTAACTAAAAATAACCCTCTTTTACACACTAAACATTAAAAGCGACGCTACTGCAATTTCATTGACGGCACACGACGCCCTATTTATATCGGTTACGGAGGGCGCCTTTTAATTGTGCGATTTATTGTTTAACAACTTTAGCTGGCGTTAATTTGGAAAAAGGAACTTAACGAGTTATTGCTTGAATTGAAGGGTAATTACTTTAATTTTAAAGATGTTTTTGATCGACAAAAACGACGCCAATGAATTAAATGAGAATGAACCGAAAAATTTGCGTTAAAAGCGAAAAATAAAGAATTTAGACGATAACGCTTTCGATGAGTGGCGATTTGGAAGAAGTCCAGATCACGTTCCATTGCGATTATGACTGAGAAAGTGGAACGTTATTACGTTATAACGTGAGTTGTTTCGAAAAATTTTGTTTGATTTTTTTTAACGTAGAAAAAGTTTTCTGGACTCTCTATTAAATTATATCAAACTCTTGAGAACTTGTAGCTAATTAAGTTTAAACTATTTAGAAAGTTTAACCTTGAAAGTATTTGCTTTGCAAAAGTATAAATACATTTCAATATTTTTAAGATTTTAAAAATTTGATTTGCTGAAATCTTATATGTAATGAAGATATGTTAGGCCAATGGCTTTGAAGTACTTAAAACTAATAGAAACTCTCCCCTGAAGGACTTCTTAGTAGAGCTTTTGGTAAAAAAATAAAAGTTATTTAAAAGCTTTGGGGGAAGGTGAGTTAAAAAAATGAAAGCTGTTTAGAATGTTCTTGACTCAAAAGTAAAAATTTCTCAGACTATTTAAAAGCTTGCTAATAAGATACTGGCAAATCCGAGATCTCTTTGGAAAGAAGAACATTAAGAAATTGTACTAAGGCAATGTAACTAAGGCAAAGCTTTTTGGATAGTCACAGTTGATGATTTGCAAGATGTAAAAGAAGATATAATAAACAGTAAGAGCAAGGAATATCAGACTAAAATGGTATTTAAAATTCAAAGAAATTCTTAAATGCTACAATTAAAAAGTTCTAAGAATGATAATCAATAAAAATTGAAAGTGTTTATGGAGTTAGAACATTCGGTAGCTGCTACCAAACTTACCAAACGACTTCGACGTTTGTCTTTTGTACATTTCGAGACAAGATTTTCGATGGACCATTCGATGTGTAACGGCTTGGTAGCGTTTACGAAACTCTTGCTCAGATTCCGTGCTTGATATAGAATCGTGACGGTGTACTTCGAGTTCTGGAACATTAAAAATTTTTTTTTCAAGTAAAATTATGGAATAAAAAAATACCAGGAGAAGAAAAATTTCTGTTTTGAACTTCGTCTCGTTCATCGATGTAGATCCAACATCCCTCCAAATAAGGCACATCGTACACTCCTTGGTCATCCTCGTCCTCCGGAGCACCAGGCAAAACACTTGGACTCGAATCAGTTGCCTTCAACACTTCCTGGCTATTATCAGTCGATTTCGCCATTGGTCTCAATTTTCCCCTAAAAGTTTTCGCTCCTCGCTCCTCCGACTAAACCAAAGAAAACTTAGTTGTAATAATAATTCCAAATTTAAAAATAGTTTTTTAGTTACCTTAGCTCTGACGTCGGGTTTGTACCTGTGCCGTCTGTACTCGGTAGTGGTTCTATCTTCAGATCGGAACCTCCTGTCGAGCTTTTTGTACAATCGTCCAGTAGCGTGTTTGGTTCGTGGTGAATCTTCGAACCCTGCAGGTGGCTGGACAATATCTTGTTGAGTTCCGTTACTGCTGACACTTTTGTTATCTGGATCGTCGGTTGTCACTATGTCTACTTCTTTGCCGCAATGCAAACAATGGACTTGTTGATCGGCAGTATGACTACTGGGGTCGCTGTAGAAGACACTGTCGCTTCCTGGACTAACGGAACGCAACGATTCAGCGCTGAGAGCTTTAAGTTTTGCTGTGTCGGGGCTTCGTTGAGGGCTGTGACGCTTCTTGGGGGAACCTCCGGGACTGAAAACAAAATTAATAAATTCTCTTTCTCTTTAACACTTTTGGATGCTTTTCTGAATATTTTGGTATTTTAGAAATTTTTTTGCAACCTCTTCAAGAAAGCTTTCACATGCAAGAACTTACAATAGGATTGTGAAAACTTTATGAAAAGTGTTTTAGGTACTAAAAAAAGTTTTGACTACAAGAAAGCAAAAAAATTTTTTTCGAAATACCTTTGGGACATAAACTGTGAAAAAATACCTGTAAAGGGCTAAAGTACTTTTCGCGTCTTCGGCTTGCAGTCCCTTGTTTTTGGAGGACCTGCGTCTCGATAAACTTCCCGGCAAACTAGATGGTTTCTCTTCACAATTGCCTCTTTTGGTCGATCTTTGACAAGTTGGTGATCGCGGCAGCGATTTCCTTCTGTTGTTGTCTTTATTTTTCTTTGCTTTTCTCGGCGAGGTTTGACTGGTCGAATATTTACCAACTCCAAAATCGCAACTTGACTCATCCGAAGTCGCTTTGTTTTCTTCTATACCGAAATCCGTTTGGCTGTATGGCGTAAACTTTTTTATTTGGTAATGTTTCTTGTGGGCCTGCATTGGACTTTTCGTTCGCGATTTTGACCGTTTCGGTTTTTCGACTTTTAACGTTTCGGTTGATGGCGACAATTTCGAGTCTTTTTTCAATTTGAGCTTGCCGTTCGAGGGAGAAGCAGGGTGAGTTTCTTGGTGTTTGCTTATATCTAGGGTGAAGGGCCGCCTTTTGTGTTTGGACTCGCGCCCGAACTCTTCACTCTTCCAGCTGCAACGACAGTCATTTAACAATTAAATTCTCAACTATTTATACTTCATAAACCCAAGGAAATAAATTTCTTTGACTTCGGGCGCCACAAATGCCTTAATATGCCACTGAACAGAATGACAAATACAAGTCAGAACGCTCATTCATCAAATGCTTTCTATTTACAACCCCATTTTATGTATATTTTACGCTCCTTCAATTAGATCTTTGATCACAATACCTTACCTTACCTACTTTTCTCTTGTTCAAGAGTCTTTTCGAACTCTTCCTGGAGTTATAACTGTAATACTATAGCCTACCAATTATACACCTTTTGAACTTTTAAAAATGTTTCAAAATAGTTTAAAAGAATTTAATAATAACTTTCCACTCACAATTGTACTGATTTTTTTGCACAAAATATGCAAGAAATGCATTTTACAACGTTAAGTATGAATTTAATACTTGCAGGTTAGACAACCAGATAAACACTTGTGATCCATGTTGACAATCCTGTAAGAAGCTTGAGCGTCCAGCTCCTATAGATAATTGAACTTTTCTCTTTGCTAACAACTAAAAAGCATTTTCCTGTTTTTGCGACCGAGAATTTTTATTGAATGGCGACCGCAAGCAGTTTGGAGGTCATTGCGGTTTGGTTATCAGGACTACCTGGATTTGTCGTCTTCGGAGACGGCGCTTTTTTTGGTGGACTTTGCTGAAGGCACTTTGGATCTATCAAGCAGATCGGGGCAGGATCCGTCTACGCTGTAGCTTCCACACGAAGAGCTCGTGTCGGACGGAGATGAGCGGCCTGTACGCACCTCAGGCACTGGGGTGTTAGATAAACTGTGAGCTTCTTCCAGGATTAAAGGGGGCGAGAAAGACGGCACTACCATATCATCCCCGAAAACGTCCCCTTTGGCGCTTTCGAAGGAACTTCCATCTTGCAAGTGCGTGTTTAAATTATAAATATCCACGCCCTAAAAGTCTCGATTGTTTCATATTTTCTAACAGTTTTTTTAAACAACAAACCTTGGTAGATCCACTTTTCTTAGAACTATCAGTTCCTGAATTGGCAGTGATGTAATCATCAGTGGTTGTACTTTCTGATACGTCTGTGTTAGTTTTGCATGAGTCCGTCCTCGCTAACAGTAAATCGGGAACGATTGCGGGCAGGGGGGATTCGGATGGTGTTTCCGGTGTACGACGACGCCATGTTGGCGAAATGGTCCTTTGAGGCGTCAAATATTGCTGCTTACTAGGCTCATATGCCTTACTAGTCGGTTTATCTATCACTATGCGAGGAGAAGTTTCGATCTAAAAACAAACAAACAATAATCCTTCATATAACAACAAAATGAATTGAAGCAACCTGTTCCACAAACTCTTCGTCTAAAGCTTCGGTGTCCATCGAGGACCTTTGTTGGTGTTGCATCATAAGTAGGTGTTTTCTTCGTGACGAAGGGGTGAGCAAAATTCCAGAACCAGGGGATGTCACTGACGTCATTTCCGAACTACTCAACGCTGTGCCGTTGTCGGTTCCGGAGTCAACTTGCAAAACTGTCGCTTGAGACTCGTTCCAGATGCCGTCGGAATGGTCCCTGGAACCGGTTAAAGTTCCCTTAAGGAAAAGGGTTCACCGTTACAGTCACTTAAGAGTAGAGAAAATTTGCCAAAGACAATTCCTGGGACAGCAAGAAAAAGCAGCAACAAGAAAAAGTTAGAGTATTGAATTTCCTGAAATATTTCTTCATAATTGAATGATCAAGAGAGACACAAAGAAGACAGCTGGAAGAGATTTTTTAAGTTAGAAAGGGCGAGTAAAATAGGAAAGAACTGGAAGTTCAAAAGGAATTAAAAATAATAAGAAAAGTTAAACTGGGTCATGGCTGCCACGTGCTGGAAGACAAAATTAATGTTAACTAGAAGAACGGCAGCTTCAAGTAAGAATGTGAGAACTGCTGTAGTTATTGATTTTGGTTGTTTGAGGAAACGGGGCCAACAGGCAGCATCTTGAGATATTGGATTACCTTATATCGTTGGCTAGCGAGTCGTTGGAGGCAAAAGGCGATAACTTCCTGTCTGCCAATAAGCAGACGGTCGGTACCACACATTCGTCATTAGGTGAATAGCCATCAGCCATCCTCATCGAAACCTCGTTATCGACCGACCTTCCATCTAGCGACTCTTGCCTGTTCATGTACATCCGGTTGTAAATCAAATTCTCGTGAAACTCCTCATCGATCGAGTCTTGCGTCTGGAAATTGTTATCGTCGAAAGACAGTGACGAATAAACGTTCTCATCCAAGGGTCTGCAAATACCCTCGTGTCTTATTGGTGACTTCTGGAAATAGGGGGTAAAACTCCTTTGCTGTTCCTCCAAAACGATATTTTCATGACTGAAAGACACCATCGGCTTATCCGGTACAGGAACATCTTCGATTTTTCTTCCTTCCATTAGAATTTCACCATCCGATACAGCTTTGGTTAAAGGTCGCTTCGAAAGCTTTCCCTGAATTGGGGGTATTTGCGGTTTAAAATCGATAAAAATTTCTTTTTTTGTTTCGGAATCTTCGGACTCGTGGTCGGAAC
The DNA here is from genome assembly GCA_905333025.2 of Pyrochroa serraticornis. Classification (NCBI taxonomy): domain Eukaryota; kingdom Metazoa; phylum Arthropoda; class Insecta; order Coleoptera; family Pyrochroidae; genus Pyrochroa; species Pyrochroa serraticornis. The sequence continues at coordinate 3,381,664 of HG995155.1, read as the reverse complement.
GGGAAAGCGAAGAGGAATCACTGGGAAGTTCCGGAATTGGGGGTGGCGATGTTGTGATGAAAGGAGAACGAGGCGGCTCGTCGGATTGAGTGCGCTGCAGAGGTTCGTGGTCGGTGATGGTCTCGAAAGGGGAGAAGTCGTAGCGATTCTTTATGAACTTGTTGCCGGCTTCGGAATATGATTTGATCAGTTTCCTGCCGTTGACGAGCATGCCGTTGGTCTGCGCCCCCTGCGACACCATCTTGACCTAGAAACATGAATTAACTCAGCGACACTCACCATTCGACTCATCCACAGAATTACCACGGAACACTCGACCTTATTGCATCTGATCTACGAGTCAAAAAATGTGTGACAATAAATTTTTCGATTTAAGATGTATATAGAACGGAGGGGATAGCGTTTCACTTTTCGTTACGCATGCTCTTAAATGGCCAAACTTATATCTAATCGTGGCTAAAAACTTTAGAAAAGCGTTCGTTGTAAAGCAGTAAGGCCGCGCGTTCCGTCTCCAAGGAATTTTGGTTGGTTGTTAACCTTCGTTTGTGGATGATGAGGATGGGGTGATTGGGTGCGTAATTAGCCCACGGGCGCCCCATGTTTACGTAGGTCCGTTATTAATTCAACAATGTAACTTTGAGCAAACCTACCCGGTGTATGGTTCTAGGGCTTAAATTGATGTTGCCGGGTGGTAGCGGTTTCCTCCCCAAACACGCTTCGGTTTGAGTTGCTTGCGTTTTCATCCCCGCCCTCTTGACTTTATCTGAAAATAATAGAGAGAATTAACACTTTCTCGTTCGGTGAACAAGCGAAATCGTGGTGGAATTATCAATTTTTAATCGGATAGCTTTTCATCAATAACTCCTGAATTGATGACGAGACTTTCCCAAGCACGTCCGGGAATTTTTCATCGTTTAATAATTAAATTGAATTCCCGAGTTTCTTACAGGAATCGTTGCGTGTGTAGTCACCAAGAAATGCCGAAGAAGTCGAGAATATGGAGGAGAAATTGCGAATTATTAGTGCTTCATTTGGTCCATTATGAGACGTAATGGGGATGGTAATGGGGGGATGGTATTAAAATCACGGTGACTCGTTATCAAATACTTATTGAGAAATCGATTGGGGAAAAGGGGGGGAGGTTATCAAACAGATTTCGGCTTGAGTGGCACTTTTTTCCTTTTATCTGTGGGGTTATTGTTCGTCGTTTTATTTTCGGGGAAATTGCGAAACCCACTCGTTTACATGTTTACTTGCAGTTTTCGTAATGGCGGTTTAAAAATAACGAATTGTGGAGTTATTTCTGCTGCTAATCGTAACAGGAAATTATGTCCGACATTAACGATCAACATCATTTTTAGAGACTTTTTCATGTTGGTGTCATTGCGCACGTACACTCTCAACATAAAATTTTTAAATGCAAGCCATTTAACTACAACAACCATAAGCTTTAAGTTAATCAGGTTTCAAATTCTATTGAGTGTCATTTTTGCCAATTTTGTAGCTGAGCAACATCGGTTTGAAACTACTTAGTCGACACTAGTAAGCAGCGAAGAGTGAGCATAAATATGGGGAATTTAATGTTGAAAATTATTTTTTTTTCAAAAACTTACAACTTAGTGTACGAGCTATAATTTTAAGTAAATAGCTTTAGAAAATAGGTGTATTACGAAAAAAATATTGGAAGAATTATAACGAGAAGATAAAGAATGTTTCAAAAATTTTCTAGAAATGTCTTTCGAATATTTTAATTATTTACTCAATAACATAAAGCTTGCCATAGAGAAACAGAATACGATGATGCGTAATGCAATTCCACCTGCATAGCGCCTTGCCTTGACTCTTCGATTTTTAGCTACAGGTGAAACATAATTTAAACTATTTTATATAAATCACATACTCGCATTATCGGTAATCATTATAGTGGGTTAAATGTTTGCAGAGGAAAGTAACCACTCTCTTATGTATTTATTCCGCATACACGTATGTACCATTTCAGGAATTATTCCTGAAGCGTGTTCTGGTATATACAATGTTTTGAAAGAAAAATACTTGAAAGTAAGTTTGAAATTAATCAAGGTTAAGGTTAAGGTCTTCGTCCAATTTATATTAGAAATTTTCCTTTTGGAACCTCTTTTGCAAGTAGAACTGTCTTTCACTGTTTCCTTCATGATTCATTTATTTCTGGTAAAATCAATATCGGTGAAATATATATGTATATGAGCATGTAATTACTGTAAGATAATATTTCAAATATAATTTCCTTTAGCGAAAATTACCCATACACATAATGCACGTCTCTTTCTTAAAAAGTTTTACTACTAGACTAACTTATTTTACATCATAGGATGGACACGCTAATCGCTACCCATCGTAACGAAACAAAACAGAAACAAGTTACAAAAAGTCTTATCCTGGCCCTTGACTACGTCGTGCAAGAAATTCCCTAATGTTTACGTTGTGGGTACGTGAAATATATCCTTCAGCTCGGGAAAGCATGTTCACGAGACAAAAATCTCACAAAACTCACGAGCTGCAGGTGAAACAAAAATCTCAGACGAAATGAATCGCGTTGCAACAGTGATACATGTTGATGAAACTAAAGTTGCACAAGATAGTGTTTTATGAAATATTTTGCTTGACTCACGTGTCTCACAGTTGTGTCCATTATAAAATTTTGTGATTAGTGAGATTCTTGTCTCGCGAGACAAAAGTTGCATAGAAATATCTAATCGTAGATTCGTACCTTAACAATTTATTTTACAAAAACTCAAAAAAAAATAAAATTTAAACCTACCATACGCCCTTATATCGATTTTAAAATCTGAGACTGCGATAACTTTTAAATAATCACAAGGCAATCCAAATCTATGGAAACTCAAGAAGTGATAGCATAATAATATAGTATGGCAAAAAAAAATAGAGCTAAATTTTAGGTGGTACGATTTCGGCGATTATTCAGTTAACTCGATTTTTGAAAGTATTTGACCTTCTCGTAACTGATGTGTCTGGATTGTTAAAACTAAAAAAATCTGAAATTTGTGTTAGTTTTCGCATATTCTGCGGTGACCAAACACACTGTCGTGTCAATACAGCCCCGCACGTGCGACAGAGAACGCAACATTCGATTTAGACGCTGAGTGGCCTTGCTTAATTTAGCATTGAGAAGAAGAAAAATCGGGTTTTTGCTTTATCCAAATATTTAAATTTAATTTGAAATAAATTATTTAAATAGATTATGTAAAACATTGTAAAAGATACGATTCTTGTCATTAAAAAAAATACTTCTAATTAAAATAGAAATATTAAACAAATGGAGCAAGAAGATAATTTATCGATATGAAAGGATTGACTAAAAAGAATTATTATTGAATAAAAATTTAACAAAATAAAATGATATTAACAATTATTAAAAATGATAGAGATTTATAATAACTTTGGTTCTGGGTCGAAGAAAAACTGTTTAAGTGAAGACATAGCGTTTCTAAATTTTCTAGCTCCTAGATAGAAATTATTCTTGAAGGCTAGAATCGAAGACATGTGATAATAATATTTTAATTACTTGTAAAAGATAATAGCAGAACAATGAAAGTTAAAAAACCTACAAATTTATACCTTAAGCTACTTACTTTTAGAAATTCAAAATAGTAAATTAGCTTTACTTCTAAGGATTGAACTATGGATATTAAAATTTCTATTGCAGAAACTAATAAGCAGAATTTAAGGTAAGTAAAGAAAAAGAAAACCAGTAATTGAAGAAAAAAGGCTAGCAGTGTAAACGATAAATATGCAAGTTGGATTGGAAACAAAATATATTTAAATAGAAAATTTGAGGCATAAGTAAAGATGTAGGGCAAACATTATGTAAAGAAAGCTGCGGTATCTCCAGATATTGAAGAGTCAAACAGAAAATGGATTTCAATGATTAAAAATATTGGAGGGAAAATAATGGAAGAAATTTTAATAAAATTTTAAAAATTGCAAAGTATGTGCTACATAATGTGAAAAGATATAAGAGAGTAGAATTATCTTTTTAGTCTAAGAAGCAAAACATTATATTTGAATTAAGAAATGCAAGTAGAAATTTGAAGAAGAAAGTGGAAGCTAATATTATAGAAAATTTGATAACAATTTTTTCACTTACTACCATGAGAAGAAACTTAAAGGCCAAATGCAAAAATTGGTTATATTTATTCAAAATGTGAGTAGTCAGACAAAAAGTAATGGAAGCGAAGTGAAGTGGTATTAAAAAAGTTTTAATTTGTGATAAAGAGCAGCAGAAAATAAATAAATTTAAATGTTTAAATGAATTAATTTCGTTCCTTGCTTAATCTCAAAAATTGAAAAAAAAAAATTAAATTGTCAACCTGAAGGAAAAATATATGAAATAAATTAAGAGCAGTCAAAATTTAATCAACAAAATTCGAATGGATTGGAAGGAAAACAAAAGTGATAGATGTTTATAAATATGTGGCAGGTAAGAAATGGAGATTGGCTAGATATTTGATGATAGCAGGAAATGAAAAATAGATGAGGAAGTTGACAGAGTAGCAACTTTGGACAACCAAAAAAAATCTACGAAAACTACAAGGATGAAGGATAGAGGATGAAAATAAAAATTAGATTGTTAACCTCAAAGAAAAATACGTGAATTATAGTGGGAACAATGAAGAAATTATGGAGAGAAAAGGCGGAATGGATTACTAGGAAAACAAATGTGATAGATGAGGATGGCTATGTGGTACTACAAAATTGGAAATGGACTGGAAATCTGATAAGAGCAAGAGATGGAAGATGAACCAGCAAGTTGGTAGAGTAGCGGCCACGGACTAAGAGAAATCCAAGAGGATCTAAAACTAGACAAAAGTATGACAGTTATAGGACAATATTGGATGGTTAAAATGAGCATTAAGCATGAATGGCATAATATCCAAAGGGTGGATATTCCGAGATAGCATGGAATACGGTGGAAATAATGGTGATGGTGATCTGAAAAGAAAGTTTCATAAAGTCGGTGATAGAATTAGAAAGAATCGAGCAATTTTTTCTTGCTTCGAACTATAAGGGAATATTAAACAGAAGAATTAAGAACGAGATATATTGATTTAGAAAGTATATGGTGAAAGTGATGTAAACCAAAGGGATGTAAATTGGAAACGATAATAAGAAAATTCTAATTAAGAAATAATTTATAGCAGAAAATAGTAATAGAACTTAAGAATATAATAAATTAATTTTAATATCGGTTTAAATTTAGAAAGTAAGGGTTAAAGAAGAAAATGTGTCATTTGCATTAATAACATACTGAAATACAGAATCTAAAACAGAAATTTTAATTTGTAGAGAACCAAGTTAGGATTTACTTCGGACATTGAATAACAGTTACAAAAATTATTTTTATTGATTAAAAAATGTAGAGTAAAAATAGTTGTGTGTGAAAAAAGAAAAGATAAGAGTGAAACTACAATAGGTGGTCAGAAAAGCAGAAAGTTACAATCGAATTTATTTTGTTGGAAACAAGGATTGAGGACATTTTCACTATATAGGGAACAAAATGTGGGCATTACATTTGAGGCACAACTAATGTGAGTAAAGAATCAGACGCAGAACAACCGAAACTACCGTATGTGATACTACCAAGTGATACCAATAAAGTTTTAAAAAATCATACGAATTTGATAGATTAACAATTAGCAAAATTAAAGAAGTTAAGTGACGAAATATTATTTGCGCGTAACTACAAAGACTCGAAATATATTTAGAACAGACAAAGGAGTTTGAAGTTACACCAAAAAATTCTTAGCTCTCTAATCACATAATGCAGTCTACCTGGAAATATATTGAGTATCAAATTCGACTGCAAATACCAGAATTTACTGTTGAATTTAACTAATTTGTGTACTAAACTGCTGTTTACATCCGGCGAAACAAAACCCTGAAGCATCGAACCAGAGATAATTCAGTAAATTCCCTTAAAATCCCCCTCGTCACAACCGTTAAAATTTCCGGAAGTTGTTGCTAACTTCATAAATACTACATCAATTAATATTTCTATCAATCACTCCAACTTCAATATTCCATCACTACCGGATTCCGTCCGATTTTAACTCACCGATAATTAAAAGATTGTCGGAGAGTTCCGGTTGACGAGTTATCGGTAAACCATCGACCTTTCTGACATCCAACAGCCGTTCTTGACTTCTCGTCATCCTGTTGATGTTACTCGAAGATGAACTCAACGATGCCATGGCATCATCGAAAGACGCCATCGTGTGCGATCTCGCAAAACTAACGTGTTTTTTGCTGAAAAAAAAATAAAAGAAACGGGGTCGTTTCTGAAGTTTTTTTTTCTAAAGTTGCAATTACCTTGGGGGAGCTGGAGGGGAGGCGTCGATCTGATTGGGATGATAAGGTTCCAAGATCGATCGGGGCTTCTCCATACGAACCGACTCGTCGTCGTCGGCCATCCATGTATATCTACTGGGGTCGGTGTGCGCTTTCCTCCGGAAATAGGAACTCTTCAAGTCTTCGTCGTAGCGGTAGATTTCGGGCGTGAGAGGCGCCCAAGGGTACCTTCAATTAAAAAGACGTGACGGGGAAATCGATAGAATTAAGTTAAGGGAGTCGGGCAGTTTTCTCCACTTTGTTTTGCGATAGGGAGTTGTGAAAAGTTTAGAAAAAAGTTTTGCTAGCAGATCGGAAACAGTAGTGTATTAAGCAAATTTTGCAAGCAATGCCCAAGAAAGTTTTGGTCATTGATTTATGAAAAGTGAATAGTTAAGAAGTAAATTTTTAAATTACAAAGCAAGTGAAAAAAAATGCAAAATTTTGCAAACTTTTAAAGTTTTTAAGCTTCTGCTACAATACACCACTGGTTGGTAATAGTGCAATTTTTTTAGCTTCCAGACTACCTGCTCCTCCTGGGGTAGGGGGCGAATTCCGCGGGGTGTCTCTTGTGCAGATCGTAGAGGTTCTCGTCTGAAGGCGCCTTCTGTCGAACACAGGCGGTGAGGAAGGACGTTCGGTCCGAACAAGGCGACTTCTGGTGCGACGACAGACACCCGAATAGACTCTGTCTATCAGATTCCAGAGCACCCAGGCCTCGATCCGAGATGCAATACTGTTCCCTGATGTCTTGTTTGCTGTAGTGGGCTGTGCCTCTTCTCCCTCTGTTCTGCATTCTCGCCATAATCTCGTCTTCCGACTCGTAACTGAGAGCGACGTGCTGGATGTCGGCCTGGAAAATTGAATCCGGACATTAATCCGGTCCTGTTGTTTGCCATAAACCGAGTTTGAGGAGAGCATGGGGAAGGGGGAAGAAATGGCGGTAAAAGGGGGTGTATTGTGAACGTCTTTAGCGGCGTCAGGTGCAATGACAGCTCGAACATAAGCCTTGTCGTTACGTTAACGGGGAACCGGTGAACGTAATCCGGCCATTGTTACATGTGTGGATGGTTAGAGGGAAGACAATCGCCGTTTGAATGAGGATTTAATCAATTATTATCGGGTTTAAAGTGTTTAATCAAATCTAATGTGGGATGGCGTTCAAGCTAATGGGGGATTTACATTTTGAACCGGCGTTGTCCACGGATTTGATCCTATATTATGGCCGTCAAACTTCAAGGACGTATAGTCAACCAGGGAGTGTTTGCTGAATAATTCTCTGCTTTTCGTCGGTTTTACCGAGAATTGCTTTATAACTTTTATCAACTTTTGCCATATTTCCTAAATTTGAATCACGCTCCCAGAAAGTTGCAAAATTATTTAGTCTCTTTACGGGGACTGCGCCAAAACCTGACCCGAATTAATAGTCAATAAGTATTAAATTTTATATTATTTAAATATTGATAGAACGATGGCAATTGATGGTAAATACTTTCAAGTACCATAACTGTTACAATTTTGCGGTAATACAGATTATAGTAGCGTCTGTTCTATTGGTTTAGACTTCTACATCTACTCCACAAATACTTAAATCCGCTTTTAATTGTTCTTAAATGAAAGATAATTTCTTCAGAACGTTTAAACCTCTTCTTGTCGATTGGAGGTAAAACCCCTTCCAAATTCTTCAGGGGAAGATAGATTTACTTCAGAAGTAGACAATCCTGCCTAACCGACGTACTTAATACTTTTCATCCTTTATTGCTTGTTCAAGACATCATGACCCACCCCCGCAATCTTAACAAACTGGAAATATCACTCTTTATCAAAAATAATAATAAATTTAGGCTATAGTTTATGGTATGGTTAGTTGTTTCTTATTATTATCGTGTGATTCTTGTACAAATTGTATTGACAGAGCAAAAAGACTTGACATATCCTCATTTCTAGTTGTGTTTTTAATTTAGTGGCGTTACTGGAGATTTGCTTATCATCATACAATATTCGAGAAAATTTTTCAAGAAACAATCTGCGTATATATTTCTTTGTAAGTAATGTTATTTATTTTTTATTTTTATTTTATTGTAAAGTCAACGGATCAAAGATCCTTTTTTACAAAAATATTATTTTATAAATTTGGTAATTATATATAAATAATTTAGTATACAAAAAGTATTAACAAAAAATATATAATGAGGGTAACTTCAGTAACAAAATAAAGCTAATTTAGAAATATCGATTAACAATTAATTTAAGTTATTTTTTAAATAACCTTAAGTTATCAGTTTTTAACGCTAATGAGGGGATAACAACTTTATTATATTTCCGCCGAACTCTAAAAATAAAAAAATTAAAAATATTATCCCAGTGTGTACTACCCTCAACAAGCACTCTAACACGTCTTAGTTCATTTGAAACCTCCCTCTTAGCTAATAGATTCTTTAGACAATCACAATTTATAAGACCCAACAGATCTCTCTTTACAAAATAAATGTCATGGTAAATATGAAGTGAGTTAATGGAGTCTAAATTAATAGATAAAGCAAATTCTGAATAATTATGTTCATTATATTAAAATCTTTTACCCATTTTAAAAACAATAAACTTAAAAAATTTATGTTGAATAGATTCTAGAATAAGTATATGAGTGATTTTAGAGGAAGACCATATAATGGAGCCATAAAGCAAAATAGGTCTAACAAGAGTTTTGTAAAGATGTATGACAGTTTCATCAGACTTAAATTCTTTCGTTGATCTCATAATAAAGTCTAACGATCTATAAGCTTTAGAAATAATGGCATTAAAATGCAAGTCAAATTAAAAATTATGTTGGTGAATTACACCTAGATCCCTAATACTACTAACGTTTTCAAGAATTTGACCATTTACAGAGTAGTTGGAAAGAAGCTTCTTATTATTTCTTCTAACAATAGATAAAACTTTGCATTTGGCACAATTTAGTTTTATTTGGTTAACACAAGACCAATTGTAAATTAAGTCCAAATCTTCTTGCAACTTAATCTGGTCATAAAAACACTTTACTCTATTAAATGTCCTTACATCATTAGCCAAGGTGAGTATAACAGGAAATTTAACATCATTGATGACCAATATAAATAGTAAAGGGCCCAAGTGAGAACCTTGAGGCACACCTGACGTGGCAATAATAGGATCACATAGATTACCTTTAATACGTAATAGCAATTCACGTTCAGTCAAATAAGAATAGATCCATTTCATAGTGGCACCGCTTAGTCCAAACTTGGATAGCTTATAGATAAGAAGATTCGATTTGAATCACTGAATCAAAGGTCTTTGCAAAATCTAAATAAGCAGCATCCACCATTAAGGCACGTTTCATCATTTACAGTTTCAGTTTTACAACCATGTTGATTTTGAATTATAAATTGTAGACATAGATCTGATAGTTTAATGGCAACAATAGAAGAGTCAACTATTTTGGACGCAGTACCAATAATAGGAATAGGTCGATAATTTGCGACATCACATCTATTCTCAGGAGTTATAAAGGCATTTTTTCATAATGAAAGCATATGGCCAGTTATTAGTGATTGATTATACAAACAGTAAAGCGTTTCGACAATGGAACTCAAACAATTTTTTACAAATAAAGCAAATAAACCATCAGGTCCAACAGAGTTGGATTTTTCAAATTCTTAATTGTTGAAACAATTGTATCCTTACTAATTGTGAAATCCATTCAAAAATAATTGATGAGGAAAAGAAGATCCAGCATTCAAATATACCATCTCAAAGTTTTTAGTAAACAGATTAGAAGCACTTTTACAACTGTCACTATATTTATTATTAAAAAATTCCTTTTTAGGAATATTATAAGATTTAGAAAAAGCATTTATAAAATTCCAGATACTTTTTTCAGATTTTCTTCCAATTTTTTCTATGCACAACTGTCTGTCGATCTTAGATTGACGATTACACTTAGCCTTCAGTTCATGGAATTTAATTCCATCGCTAGAAATATTAAATTGCAACCACTTTTTATAAACCATTTTCTTGTCAATAATTAAAGAAACTAAACCATAAGAATACCAGGAAGGATAAGCACTATCAGTCTCCTTCCTAAAAGGTACAAGCTTACAAATTTGATCATCCAAAATAGAATAGAATTTAGCAGCATAACCCCCAACAGAGTCGCCATCAAACACTTCACTCCACTCAAACTGTAGCAAACTAGAGATAATATCTTGATAATTAGATCTACGAAAGTCTAGATTGTTTTGAATGGCTCAATATCACAATAGTGCTTAAAGGAAACATTACAAAACAATTGATTATGATGAGAGTCCACCGGTACCAAGGAATCAGGTAAATTGACCAAGCAGAGTTCTCTTGAAATGAAGAGAATGCCAAATCCAACGTGTAGCCCTTAGCAGCATGCGCTAGAAAACACTGACTCATTCCAAGGAAAAAAAAAAAGTTCATCAATTGATTTGCATTTTCTTGAACATTAATATTAGGGCAATTACAAATAGCCAGCAGATCCTCCGACAATTCACTATAATTTGACGATGTTGTGTCTCTCAAATTGTAATCACCTATAAAAAGGAATTAATGATTGACAAAATATTGGACTAATGTGTCTATGGTATTAACAGGTAAGTTGTAGGTGTCAGCAACCACATTTGGAGTATAAGAACAACCTATCAATAAGTTCTTTGTTTGTCCCTGATCTCCACAAGTAATAATTCAATATCATTGCCGGACAAAACCAGTTTGGCGTTTGAATTATTCTTAACAGCAATCAAGACTCCACCACCATATGGAGCATAAACAAAATTATGTCTATCTTTACAAGAAGCAGTATAGTTATGTAGACCCAGTTCAGCATCCAAAATGTCGGGGTGCAGCCAAGTTTCAGTCAAGCAGATAACATCAGGTGAAGGGGATAGCAGACCAGCATTGAGTTTAACCAGATCCAATTTATTACGAATGCCTCTAACATTTTGATAATTTCGTTGACCGTTGACTTCATATGGTTTTTGAAGAAGAAGCAGAAGAAATATTATTATTTGACTCACTATTACTAACAGTTGTTTCAGTAGTAGACAAATTTTTGGGTTTGAATGTAGAAGTAACCAAAATAAGATTACCATTGCGAAATTTTACAAATTGGATAGATTTGCTCTTCCTAATGACATCTAAATTATTGAAAAGTTTGGTTTGATTTTTCAATACTTTATACTATTTACGTTGAAATTGAGTCAACTCAAAAGAGATGTGCAGAGATTTAGGCACCAGACGCAATGAGTAATTACATTAGTAGCATCTAAACGTGAATCGAACTTGACAAGAATGGGACGTACTTTATTTGCATTAAACGCACCCAAGCACTTAACATTCTTCAAGGCCAGTTTTGTATTAATATTATTAATATTCTTTACAATATATAATTTTTGAATTAAGTCCTAATCAAGTTGCAACTTGTTTTCAACAGATTTAATCTGCTCAAGAACATTATAAATGAGAATGTTATTTTCACGATTTTTTCTATCAGTAATCTCCCTGATAATCTCTTCCGTTCCATCTGACCCATCAGCAACCACAGCCGAGGGATCGAAAAAATCTGCAATATCGTGAACTGATACTTCATTATCCAATTTGATACAATTTTCTTTTAAATTGTCTATAGATATATTGCATTCAATGAATCGTTTATCAACCTCATCAGAAAACACCTCATGAGATTGCTTGATTTCCAATGTCTTATTTTGGGAATGACCTCTTGTTAGATTTTTAATATGGCCAGTCAAACCTGACAATTTATCAATCGATGACTACAGTTTGGAAATAACTTCAACAAGTTGAGGCGATATACCACCATTATCACGTCAAGCTTTGCTGCGGGACAGCATGAGATTTTTTGACTTTAGCTTAAAGACATAAACTTCAAATGCCATTCCTTCCATGTTTTTCTCATTGCAATGGAACACACACAACATGGCTATGGTAGCACCTTCCACAAAAAGATTTTTGCAATCCTCACACTGCGACATGGTGATAAATTGATCACTAGAACAAAAGAAGTAGATCATCATAAATAAGAATGAATCTGGCAGTTGTTGGAAATAAAGCATTTTAGAATCTTTTAGCAACTAGTGAGCCACATATAATTTATGTTATTATAGTATCAGTGGGTAAGTACAATCCAAATCAAAAATATGAGACAAAGACAAAGAAGATAATTTACAATGGAAACTCAAACCTGATATCCTTTTATTGGAAATATAACAATCTATAAAATATTTAGGACTAAATAAATTTTTAACAGCAAACGAAGTATCCGCAAAATTCGTTAAGCATTAGATGAAGGGACGGAATTAAATAATTACACGATATCTCTAATAAAATCTGGTAAAGTAATCAAAACATTCAAAAAATCTAACTCTATTTTTTAGTACAGTTTACAAAGAAAACCATGAGAAAAAGCAAAACCTATAGAACGTTATCCTATTAAGCGAGAGCAAAATCCTGATAACACAAGAGCAATTACAAAGTTACAGCAGTTGGTAGCTTATACAACAACAATAAGGCAGTGGTTTGTTTTGACAACAAAACTTCATATATCATTAAAAGACAAAGACGCACGTTGTTGTCACAACTGTTCAATGTATATAGATGATCTATTGACTTGCCTATGAAGTGACAAGTAACTACTGGTTAGATAAATTTACAGGCCATTTTTAATATTTTTGTCTTTTTTTCATATTTAAACTATTCTTTTTGTGACATGCCGAAAGCTTTCATAAATCTTATATTTTAAAGAGACTTTCATAAAAGAGACTAAAGAACATGATGCTAGAGAGAGGTAACTAAAGAAATTGGAGAAGGAGAAACATTTTCTTTTAGTTCTACGACGATGTTTTCAACAATTAAAACGGAGGTGGTTGAGGTAGAGCACCTAATACAAAATATTTGCAAGCTCTCATTTATTAACCAAGCGCATTCAAAATAGTTTTAAATTAAAGCGTCAAATTTTGTTTCTATGGAAAAGATATTTTAACAATAAAAAAATTTGAGAAAAGCTCATATCACTTTAGGTATTTAATTTATCTCTGTATCGATAACCATCTCGAGTATAGTTCTCTTTGTCAACAAAATGCTTTTTAGAATTTTGATACTTGTTCTGAATAGGATTGCTTTAGACATTCTTTGGTGGTTGCTGTTCATGCTGTTAGAATTTTGGAGTCAATTTAATATGTTCGCTTCTTGAGTAATTTTTTTCACACTTCTTGCAAAATAATTACTAAAAACTATCAAGGACCATCCAAAATACCGCATACATTGACAATGAAAGGAATTTAATTCCTTCTTTTTTATTACTTTTATAATTAGAAATTTTGGACTCTCGAAGTCTAAGTTTAACTATTTGAAAATTTTACTTCTGAAACAATTTAGCAAATTCCGGGGGCAAAACAAAGGAATTCAATAATTCAGATGGTTTATATGCTTTCAATATTTTAGTATTCTACTAGATGACCGTTAATGCCCTTTTTGTTGAGTCAAATAGTTCAATTTCCTCTGAATTCTTTAGTAGCTCCCCCTCGTAAGGTAATGGCAAACCATTGAGCAGGAATTCGGATCCGAACGAAAACGTAAGTCCAGCGTGTCTTTGCGAATTAAAAGCTTGCATCTATAAACTCGTACAAAGGTCACCAAGTGTGACATCCAAAGAAAGCTTTTCCATTGTAAGGCTTCGTCCTTTGTAACTGAGATCCTTTATTTTATATTTTTTTATATCCCTGTTTCGGGTCTCTTGGGTCAAATTTTTTTAGAGATTCTGCATGTTTGTTGTTACGTCTTCCGGTCGATTTTCTCATGTCTGCAATTTTTATTTTAATTTTTAAAACTAATACGCAACTCTTTATGGAGTCTCCTGGCATTAAAGTTTTCAACTCCTACTTAATAATTTTTTGCCTGCCTGATTTAAACAAAAAGTTTTTGAAACATTCCAATTTCTTTACTAAAAATTAAAATTGAAGAACTGGCAGAGGGCAAAAAGACTTTTTCTAAGCAGCTTACAGAGGCCGCAGACAGTCTGCAATAAGTGTTTATTTCTATTTTTAAATTGTTGTTATTCTCATAACATCAATACATCCCTGATGTATAAAAACGGGGAAAAATCGTGACTTTGCTTGTTTGGTAAGTAAATTTGTGAATGGCTGCGAAATTGCAAGACGGTTAGCGACAAAAGCGCTGCAAGAAACAATCGAGTCAAATAACCAATGAAAGCACCCTCGAGCCCTGTTCTTAATTACAACCATTAAAGCAAATGAGACCGCTAATAAGAAACGTGTTGATAGAATCTCTATTCTCATTTCAGCATCACCTTCACTTTGATCATGACGAGAACAATCGAACAGTTTCGCTCGTTTTCTCTCCCATTTCAACAGTTTGTTACTCTAAATATCAAATTAAATAAATAACGTAATAAAATTTCCCATAAGCCCCAAAATATAGCTATAATTAAATTGGGACGCAGCCGGTCAAAATATTAAACACTTTAAATAATTAACTGGACTAAAATGGTCCGATAAATTAGTTGTTTGAGTAATTTCGTTTGTTTTATAGACGCGAAGAGAATGTTTGGAACGATAATAAATAATTGAAGAAGGTTACTATCACCATTGCAAATTCCGGGGTCCTAATTTGAATTTTGCCAACATAAATTTTGTGAAGTCTTTCACCTTAGTTATGTGGACGTGTTATGCGTATTTTGTTTTGGAATTTCGGAGGGTTCCTGGTGTCTCGCTTTCTCTCGTGGTGGATAATTTCTGTAATTTTGCTACGTGCCGTTAATGTTGGTTTGCAATGGTGAAGTTAGGGTGGCCGTGCAGCTTCGCCATCAGACGGGATTTGCATTGCAAATAATTTTCAATTTGCATATTGCACGGACAAGAGACGGGGGTAGCGGGTAAAGTGGCTAAATTATTATTATTGCGATTAGGGGATGTAATGGCTGACGCTGATATAAACAAATTTGTTCGAATTTGGCACTAATTGCTCCGGGTTGCCGCCTATTTAACGCCGGCTTTCGATCGAGCCACTTTAACTTTCGAGTGCTGAAAAATTAGGAAACTTCTTAGCAGGCAGACAGACTTCAGTCATTTGCAGACTATTTCAGGAAAAATTTGAAGCACGTTTTTAATATTTTAAACCATTCCAATTAATAACTTTATCTCAAGAAATTGTTATCAGCGACAGTTCTTATAATAGAGACGCGCTAGTGAACCTTGAAAAAATAATTGTTTGTCTAGCAGTGATTCCAATCTTTAAACTAGAATAACTGGATGATCGTTAATATTAGTTTACCAGTTTTTTAAATTAATATGCTATAAGTACTTAGTGACAAAATAGTGCTGTGAAATAGCTAACAGAAGAAGGGAGTTTTTTGTTGAAAATTTATTGAATCTGTCTCAATGATTAAAGACAAAGCTAAAAATAAAATATTTTTGAATCTTTCAGTTAGCGACCTCGAGAGGATTTGCAAGTACGGCGTTACGAGAAAAAATGGTGGAAGCGACTGCTGAAAAATGAAGTAAACCCATCGGAAAGTGGTGACAAAGGTTGAGGCACGTAACAAAAAAACTTGGGGTTTGCTTACAACAGGATTTAAAGATGTCATAAACATGGCAGTTTTGTTCAAAAGTATTTATCAAACATTTTATGGATTCAGAAGATAAGGGCGTTGCGATTCGGATGATCTGAATGAAATTTATAAAATCTTGAAATATTCTTGAAGTTGATAACGTATGTAAATAATAATTGCAAAAGAACGTTCTCGATAGTCAGGAACTATTAAAAATAAATTGAGGATACACTTTTACTGCAACTATTTAAACAATAAAAATGCATTTTTTGTAAATTAAATAATTAAAATTGTATTTTTGTGGTCGATGCTAAACCAGAAATCCTGAAACTCACGTGGATTCTTTGTGCACCTTGTTATCCGCAACCATCAATACAGACCCTTAATGCCAGACAAATGATGCATGCTTACGAAAAGTCAAGAACGTAGTTATTCCATTTAAATCTATAATTTAATGTTTTTAGGATCACTTAACTGTATAATTTATTGAAATAGTCTGTAACTTCTTTATGTTCTAGTTAATAATAAAAATAATAGTAATGCTGATAGAAAATATGTTTGAGGGTTAATAAGAAAATTTAATTGGTTTATAACTTGCAAATATAATAATCAAATTATTTTATTTGAGAATACTTGCAGAAGAACAGAATGCACAAATAGCACAAATTTTAAAGTGACTGAATTGGCTTAGAATAGGGAAAAAGTTGAAGAATTTTACAGAAATATATCTCTTCTATATCTTAATGAAAAAACTTGCAAAAAGTATAACGACAATGGGGATTTAATTATTTCTTTAAGTCTAAGTGAAAACACACCTTGTAATAATCAAAAAAATTTGTTGGACATTTGAGTCTAATTTTCTATTGAAAAAATGTTAAGTTAAAATGAATTAATTTATATTTGTTGTGAAAACGCTTAAAAGATGTAGTTCTTGTAGAATAAAGTGAGGTTAGAACACGGATAATTCTGTATTGTCAACACTTCCGTTGGGCTCATATCATTGGTCGATTACAAGATGACGCAATTAATTAAAATGAAAAGTGGGATTACTCAATCAAAATTAAAGTCCTTTTACAGTTAATACTGCGTAATTCAAAAATTTTGAAATAAATGGTTTTAGACTTTTAATTTGAGAAGTAGATAATTTTTTATTTTTTTTATAATTTTTACTAAGCATATACAAAAAATTTAGGGAAATTAAATTATGGATTCACGTTTAATTTAAACAGCGAAAGATTATATCAAAATGAATAATTGATTGTTGTTAAAAACATTCAAGGAATAAACTGTAAAGGTTTCATTTTCAGAAATTAAAAATTATTGTAAAAATAAAATTATAGCTCGGTATAAGTAAAGATAATCTTTTGACAACCACTTCTATGAATAAAAATTAACACGCTTAATTCTTCATTGAAGTTAAAATTATCGCAATTGTATAATTGTTTTTATAATTCTGTGGAAATTTCCGAAAAAAAATAAAAAATAACTCGATTTTAAATTATTGTTCTTATCAGCAAACGCTTATAACAGCTTACAGCATTTTTAAGCGAAACTTTCAAATTTGAAAAAAATATCAATTTCACGAAAAAAATTACCCAGATGGCCATACGGATTCAAAAGAATAGTTTTACAAAAAATTATTATATTCAAGTACTCCATTAATATTAGCTATTAAAAATGAAAGATTTTGTTAAAATGTTTGGAAATTCAGCAACAATTTCTACTAATTGTAACCAAGTTTTTAAAATAAATTGCGTTTACAGCAAAGCTTGTGGGTAATTTTTTATTGTTATTTTCAACAATTTCTCCATTGTTACGACATGTTGTGCGTTCGCAATAAACGAATAACAATAATAACAAAAAGTAAGCGGCGAGTAAATTTCTTGAGTTGACGTCGCAAATGGCGGAGGCGCCGGGTGAATTTTAGTAGTTTTTCCGCCACCACCCGCAGTTTCCATTTCCTCATCTCGTAAAACTGCTACTGTTGTGTTAAAGACGTTAAAACCTTACTGGGGCGAGATTAAAATGTTTTAAATTAAAATCGAGATGAGCTACAACGGTTTGATAAAACTTGGCATCGGACGAAAGTGTCGTAAACTGTTAAGAAGTTGCGCTGGTAAATTCTTGCGACAGCTCTCACTTAATCAATTGCTATTGCTATAACGACCAGCTAGTTTAATGCTTTCATTAATCGTCTCATGTAGACGTGAAAAAATAAAAAGTTATCCACCAAAAATATTGATGATCCCGGCACCCCGTGACGTTGAACAAATTGAAATTTGAGTAACACAATTGGGGGACAGATATCGAACATTTCTCCTCAACATTTGAGTTTTGGATCAAATTATGTTGCTTCTTTTTTATCAATATTTTCGTTAATTAAAAGTCGCTTGGGTGAGATTTGCTTGTTTTTGGGGGGTGTAAGGGCCGGATTCCGTGACGTTGAATAATTCGACCTTTATTAAGCCGGATACGTCATTTTGGTTGTGGGTTCGGATACGTTTACCATATGGCGGAAGGACGGGTTGCCAATAATAATTATCGAGGTTTAGTGATTTATTGGGGAAATGCGTGGGTGAACAAGACCCGGTTGTAAACGATATCAATTTCGACCGAATCTTTAGAGATGCGGTCAATTCACTTCCGGTTACTGAATTGTTCGTTATCTTGGTCCGGGCATTAACTAAGATAGAGTTTACTGAAACAATTCAACTAAAATTTAACAGTTTGCGACCCTCCTCAAAACTTTAATGTGAGGAAACTGAAAAATGTATCGTTTGTTATCTTGCTGCGGGTATTAACTGAGATAAACTTTCTGAAACAACCTAAGTGACATTTAACAGTTTACGACCCGCCTGAAAACTTTAATGTAAGTAAACTGAAAAATGTTTTGCGGCAAATTTTTCGGGCTCAATAAATTGAAGAAATTTTTTGTTAAATCTTTTTTATGGTTTTAGTGAGTGAAACGGAATTGTCTGGATTTTATTATGAGGAGAATTCGATATTTTTCGAATATGGCATTCTAGTTGGGTTCTGCCGCTTCATTTTCTATGACCGTAAAATGGCAAATAAACCCGTAATCCATCAACCTTTCCGTTGCGGAAAAGAAACGTTAGTGGTGATAAAACCTTCTAGGGAAATAAATCCGACATAAACTTATCGGATTTCAGCGTGATTATTTGATCGTATTAAGGGATCTGTCGGCGGTTTCTGATCCGTGCTTTGATATGGTACCCCGTAAAATAAGACGGTGAACGATCTTAAAACCTTCCTAAACCCATGATTTAGCGCTATTTTCATAATGTAGCCCAAAATAATGTTAATCTTGACGTAATGGTTCAAAACAACGCTAAATTCAAAGCAGCAGTTATTTGGTATTCAGAACTGGGAGACACGTAACGAATGAGATTTAATTTATCATAATCCACTTTAGTTTTTTCAAAATTCGCACATTTATTAAATTCTTGGAATTTACTTGAAATACTTCTGTTTGTTCAAAAATGTTGTGCTATTGCTTTACATACGTAATTGATTTAGAAACAAATAAGAATTTGGAATAAGGTGCGGATTTTGAATCCTTAATCAGAATCTTTAGTCAGCAAAAAGTGGGCCACGTAAATGTAGAACTAGCTACATTTCGATATTAAAAGTCTTATTCAAACTAAAGTTTTAATTTCGTATATACTGAATTAGTGAGCGTAAATTGTTCGAGTGAGAGTTGAGGTTAAATTTCTCAAATAGTCCACACCAATACATTATCACCATGTCGCAGTGTGAGGATTGCAAAGATCTCTTTGTGGAGGGTGACACCATAGCCACATGTTGTGTGAGTTTATCCATGTTTCGTTGTAACGAGAAAAACATGGAAGGATCTGGTAAAAACTGCTCCAATGCAATGGCGTTTGAAGCTCATGTCATTAAGCTAAAGTAAAAAAATCTCATGCTATGCCGCTGCAAAGCTTGTCGCGATAATGGTGGTATATTGCCTCAATTTGTTGAAGTAATTTCCAAACTTCAGTCATCGATTGATAAATTGTGAGGTTTTACTGACCATAAAAAGCTAACAAGGGAGGTGATTTCCAAAATAAATTATGATATTTTGGAAATCAAATAATCTCAGGAAGTGTTTTCTGATAAAGTTGATAAAAGATTCATTGAATGTAATATATCTATAGACAATTTAAGAAAAAAAAATATGAAGTTGGAAAATGAAGTATCAGCTTATGGTATTGCAGATTCTCTCGATCTCTCTACTGTGGTTGCTGATGGGCCAGATGGAGCGGAGGAGATTATCAAGGAGATTACTGTTAGAAAGAATCGTGAAAATATCATTTTCATTTATAATGCTTCAGAGCAGATTAAATCTGATGAAAATAAATTGCAACGTGATTATGACTTAAGTCAAGTATTAGATATTCTAAAAACATTAATAATATTAATACAAAACTGGACTTAAGAAATGTCAAGCGTTTGGGTGCTTTTAATGCAAATAAATTATGTCCCATTCTTGTCAAGTTTGATTCACGTTTAGATGTTACTGATGTAATTACTCATTGGCGTCTGGTGCCTAAATCTGTGCACATCTCTTTTGATTTGACTTAATTTCGGCGCAAACGCTATAATGTATTCAAAAATCAAGCCAAAATTTCTAATAATTTAGATGTGAAAAGGAAGAGCAAAACTATTCAATTTGTAAAATTTTGCAATGGTAATCCTATTTTGGTTACATCTACATCCAAACCCAAAAATTCGTCTACTACTGAGACAACTGTTAATAATGGTGAATTGGATAATGTTAATTCTTCTGCTTACGCTTCATAAAACGTATAATGTCAACGGTCAACGATGTTATTGTTTATTATCAAACTGTCAGAAGCATTCGTACTAAATTGGATCTGGTTAAACTCAATGCTGGTCTGCTGTCCCCTTCACCTGATGTTATCTGCTTGACTGAGACTTGGCTGCTGAGCTTAGTCTCCATAACTATGCTGTTTTTCGTAGAGATAGACATAACTTTGTTTATGCCCCATATGGTGGTGGACTCTTGATTGTTAATAAGAATCATTTAAATGCCAAATTGGTTTTGTCCGGCAATGATGTTGAGGAATTATTTGTGGAAATCAGTGGACAAAGAGGAAAATTATTGATAGGTTTTTTTATACTCCGGATGTGGTTGCTGACACCAACAACTCACATGTTAATATCATAGATACATTAGTCCAATAATTTGTCAATCGTGCATTTTTATAGGTGATTATAATTTGAGAGACATAACATGGTCAAATTATTATGAATTGTTGGAGAATCTGCTTTCAATTTGTAACTGCCCTGATATTAATGTTCAAGAAATTGCAAATCTATTGATAAACTTTTTTTCTTCTTGGAATTGATCAATATTTTTCAGTGCATGCTGCTAAGGGTTACACGGTGTATTTGGAATTCTCTTCATTTCAAGCAAACTCTGTTTGCTTGGTGGATTAATCTGATTCCCTAGTACTGCTGGTCTCTTATCATAATCAAATGTTTTGTAATATTTCCTTCAAGCACTGTTGTGATATTGAGCGATTCAAAAACAAATTGGACTTTTGGAAAGTTAGTTATCAAGAGATTAACTCTTGTTTGCTACAGCTTGAGTGGAGTGAAGTATTTGATGGCGACTGTGGTGGGGGGTAATGCTGCCAGATTCTATTCTATTTTGAATTATCTGATTAGTAAACATGTACCTTTTAGGAAGGAGTCTGATAGTACTTATCCTTGCTGGTACTCGTATGGTTTAATTTCGTTGATTATTGATAAAAAAAGGTTTATGAAAAGTGGTTGCAATTTAATGTTTTTAGCGATGGAATTAGATTCTGTGAACTAAGGGCTAAGTCTATTCGTCAATCTAAGATTGACAGACTGCTGTACACAGTACAAATTGAAAAAAAATCTAAAAAGAATATGAGAAGCTTCTGGAACTATGTGAACTATTTATTTAAGTCTAATAATATTCCTGAAGAGGTATTCTTTAATAATAAAAATAGTCATAATTGTAAAGGTGCTTGTAATCTGTTTGCTAAAAATTTTGAGCTAGTATGCTGGATCTTCTTTCCATTATCAATTATTTTTGAATGGTGAACTTAATTTCACAATTAATAAGGATGAATAAAATTGCTTCAACAATTTCCTTTAAGCACGTTATGATATTGAGCCATTCAAAAACAAACTAGACTTTCGTTAATCTAATTATCAAGATATTATCTCTAGTTTGCTACAGTTTGAGTGGAGTGCTAAATTCTATTCTATTTTGGATGATCAAATTTGTAAGCTTGTACCTTTTAGGAAGGAGACTGATAGTGCTTATCCTTCCTAGTATTCTTATGGTTTAATTTCTTTAATTATTGACAAGAAAAAGGTTTATAAAAAGTGGTTGCAATTTAATATTTCTAGCGATGGAATTAAATTCCATGAGCTGAAAGCTAAGTGTAATCGTCAATCTAAGATCGACAGACAGTTGTGCATAGAAAAAATTGGAAGAAAATCTGAAAAAAATATAAAAAGTTTCTGGAATTTTATAAATGCTTTTTCTAAATCTTATAATATTCCCAAAGAGGAATTTTTTAATAATAAATATAGTCACAGTTGTAAAAGTGCTTCTAATCTGTTTACTAAAAACTTTGAGATGGTATATTTGAATGCTGGATCTTCTTTTTCTCATCAATTTTTTTTGAATGGTGAACTGGATTTCACAATTAGTAAGGATACAATTGTTTCAACAATTAAGAATTTGAAAAAATCCAACTCTGTTGGACCTGATGGTATATCTGCTTTATTTGTAAAAAATTGTTTGATTTCCATTGTCGAACCGCTATACTTTTTGTATAATCAATCATGAATAACTGGCCATATGCCTGCATTGTGGAAAAGACCTTTATAACTCCTGTGTTTAAGGCTAGGAATAGATGTGATGTTGCAAATTATCGGACCAGTGTACTTTGAAATCTACTTATAGTTGAAAACAAAAAAATGATTAGAAAGATGACAGGAAGTAGTAAACTTTTCGAGTTTTATTAAGCTTTAAGGTTTAATGGCTTAAATATCGCAGGTCAAATTTTTTTTTAATAATTTTGCATTGCTATAATTGGATTGAATTGTGATGTACTCTATCAAAAATAACCAAATTGTATCTCAAGAAAATTATTCTTAAGAATTAAAAATTCAAAAAGATTTAAAAATATTTTAATTAGAAATTAAATTTTGTAAAAATCTAAGAACATAAAGATATAGTTACAGTACCTAGTAGCTCTAAATTTAAAATTTATTACGCCTCTAAGGGTTAATACTTTCAATAAGTGTGAACCTGAAACGATAAAAAGTCTTAATATGTCTGTAATTCAAGAAATAATTAAGAGTCACAAGCTTAAAAGCAATTTTGATAATTTTAAATTTTGATGTGTTTTATTTAAAACTTTTGAGAAGAAACCTCTTAAAGTATTTAAATGTTTAACATTGTGTCACAATATATTTTCCGTAAGAAATAAATGTTCAAAATGCTTTAAAAGTTTTGTAATTATGATTTTGTAAAAAGTTGAAAACCACTCACATTTGAGGACAGAAAATTAATTAGAATGAGTTACAGTACATATTAAGCCCTAAAGTTAACATTATTTAGACATCTAAGCTCTAACAGCTTGAAGAGATGTAAGCTTAAAAAAATTCATAACATTTTTCAATGCCCTGGGTGATTAAAATGCTGTTGAAATTAGAATTTAAAATGCTTTAAGCAATAAATTACTTAAGAATCCAGAACAGTTCATTGCAAGCTTTAAATTTATTTTTCATTAAACCTCTAGGGTTTAACTTCTTGATTTCTTGAAAAATCAAAAAAGAGGAATAAAATAAAAACATGTAACTGAATTTCCAATGTAACTTATCTGAAAAATTCAGAAATCAGAAAACTTTTTTTTAAATAATTATAAATTTTGAAAGAATTTAGTTACCAACATCCAGCTCTAATAGCAACGTTTGCTGATGACACACTCATGTTAATAAACAATAAAGTTTTGAAAAAAGCAACTCTAAGTAAAAAATAGTAGTGTGAATAATAGAATTTTTTTGTAAATATTGTTAAATATTTACATCGGTTAATTTTACAATACTTTAAGAGATTAAAACTGTAACCTGTGTAATCTATTGCGATACTTTTTAACTATTTGCATTTTACTATTAATTCTACAAAGGGATAGTATAAATCAACCCCAAAGCTATTAAATTTAGTATCTATCACATCCACCACTTGGTCGATAAATTAGTGTATGATCCAACCAAATGTTGGCGAGTACTGATTAAATTAATTTCCAATGAGCAACGTGATCATAAATTTATCCCAACAATGATTTGAATTATTAGCGAAATTGAATTTGGTAACCAGATATCTTGTTTAATATCACTATCAAATACAGTTAGATGTTCATAGAAAATTAATCAAATGCTCCAGATTTCGTAAAAATATTCAAAACAAAAATTGAGAGTAGTTAAAATTTAAAATAAGAGATGTGCAAAATTACATAACTTAAATCCTAAAATTTTGAACAGTCAATTAAATAGATAGAGAAATCGAAATTGTGTTAATTTCACTTTAACGTTGCTAACAGAAAGTGGTAATTCTTTAGTAAATAATTCCTCTACAATCAGTAAATATTTAGTTTTCTTCTCGAGGCGGCGCAGATTTTAAATTAAATAAAGCGAATTGTAATTAAAAGTTCCGAAAGGTCGAACAATTAAGCGTCTAGTTCTCCACGTCTAGACAATTTATATGCGTTTTAATTTTGTTAGATTTACCTGAAACATACTGGCCCAATTATCCCGAAATGGTAAAATCGTGTACCATTAAACCGTTCACGTTACAAATTGCTTTGATTGAAGCAAACTGAGCAAGGTCTCCGAATATTCAGTTAAACAAGCCCTTAATTTACTCTAACTCGATTACAAACTATGCATTATTTGCGATTACTAAACAAGAGGACCCGCAATCCATCCTCGGAGACACATTCAACATTAAGTTATGCCGCCGGTTTTATTTCCTTTCGCTAAAAGCCCCCCCAACCAATGAATTATTAAGCGTATTTTAGTTTTATTGCCGTTTCATGGGCTTTATACGGCTTTGACATGGGGTTGTTGCCAGATTGGTGAACGCAGGTGCAGTCACATCAATTCCTGAAATATTGGACGTATTGCTGAAAATTCAAGCAGTTTCGCCCCGGTTAAAAAACTTTTATTTACCTGAGTAGAAACATCGTAATGGTTGAGTACCACTCTAGAGTTTCCAAGATAACCTGAAACAAAAATAACTGGTATTAAACAAAACAACAACGAATCGCTTTTATTTCTGAGAAAATTACAATGAAAAACATAAAACGTAGAAAAGCAAACAGTTTGACAAACTAAAAACTCATGAAATTCGAAACGGAAAAGTTTCCTGAAGCCTGTTTCGCTTCGAAAACTTGGAAAACATAATTTGCTTATGCATTACAACCAAAAAACTGCTAGTATCAAGCTTTCGTCAATAACGCAAATACTAAATTTTCAGTCTTCAGTTTTCAACAAGAACGTGACAAATTACCCAAGTTTCTCCCCGACTGGAAGTCCATTCCTGAAAATTCTAGTTTGCGGTTAATTAATTACTCGAAAATCTCGAATATAACGTGATTCTTCCTTCATCGACAGGACAAGGGTGGGAGGAGTAATTTTTTTTTTTGGTAATAATTTAATGTGTCGCAACAGACGAAGTTTGCAGTTATCACGCCTTGTTAGAGAAGGTTGGAATAATGGATAGCTAGCTGGTTGCAAAACTATTCATTGCAGGTGGCCTATTTCAGGACGGGAATAACACTGAAGTTGTGCTGAATTAGAATCGCGCAACACTTGCCAGGTTTCAAGGACCGTTGTGCAAATTTACACGGTCTGAAGAGCGAAATAGCTAACAAAAAAGGGAGTTTTTGTTGGTTGAAAATTTATCATCGAGTCTGCCTCAATTATTATGTGATTATTAAAGGCAAAGCTCAAAATAAATATTTACGTGTTAAATAGCGTTATTGAAATTTTCAGTTGGTGACCTCGAGATGAGGAATTGCGAGAAATCTGGTACAGCGTGTACGAGAAAAGATGAGGTGCCGGCTGAAAAATTAAGTAAACTCGTCTGAAAGTGTTGACAAAGGCTAGGGCATGTTACTATAAAAACTTGGGGTTTGCTTAGACCCAGATTTAAATATGTCATAAATATGGAAATGTTCCTGCAAAAAACATTTATCAAACATTTTCTTGATTCTGAAGATACACGTGTATCTAATCTAAATAAAGTTCAAAAGTTCCTTCTTTTAAAGACATTTATTTTTATTTACGATCTACATCTTTCCAGTATAAGGCAAATGAGATTACTGCGTCACTTGAGAGAAAAGCACCCAGTGGTACTGTTCTCGGCTATATATTTTTTTTTCAGTAATGAAACAGGTTTTGCGGTCAAGTTCTCTTGAGTCTACTTGTGATGAGACCATTGTTGAATAGTCAGGAGTCTGGTGCCAAAAATACAGTTTTAAAATGTCGAACCCACAACTGAAAGATATAGTACGTACAGTAACCGCAATGATCTTACAATTTGTAATCCGGAGATCGTAATGTCGTTGAAGATTGCAAAATAAAGCACAAAAAAGTATTTTTGGGAAACTTTTTCTTTCCTAAAGTTTGCATGATTATTATTGTATGATGTCTCGGCAAAGCGTATATCATCCCTGATGAAAGGAATCTTCAAATCATCATGCAGAGTTTGATTGCTTATATACCATGGTGCATTCGTTATTGATCTTAGCACTTTAGACTATAATCTTCAAATAATATTTTGTGAGGTTAGTGTTGCATAGCCCTATAAATAAAGTTCATATATTCAAATGGGTTTTAGCATGGTCTTGCACCATAAGATTTTATTGGAAAGATAAAGAGAAATCTTTGATTGTGGACCTAGGAGCCAGTAGGTACATGTTCCAAAATTTTAAGTCCAGGGGTTTTCTCTTAGTTTGGATTTTTTATAAGTGAGGCGTTGGTCAAGGTGGAGATGGAGATATTTTACTTCTGTTGCTGTTGAAACGGGTTCATTATTTATTCTCAGAGATGGGCGAACATTGTGGCGCGTGGCAAATGTAATTTGGATGGATTTCGTTTGGTTCATCTTTATTTGCCACCGTGTGTACAATTCGTTAAGAAAGTTCACATAGTGTTGCAGAGTTTGAGAGGCTGTTGCAGGTTCTTTGTTTACGGCAAGTATTGCTACATCGTCAGCAATGGAAACAATTGTAGTGTGATTGGTTTCTGGTATGTCTGCTGTGTAGACTAGTAAAAGTAGCAGACCGAGAAAACTACCATGCAGAACACCAGAGCTAATAGAACAAAGGCTGGACTGGAATTTAACACAAAAATGCCTATATAAGTGATACGATTGGGGTAGAAAATAATAGTTACTGGAGACAGTGCTTTTTATATTTTGTAGAGCAACCTCTATGCTAATTGTGGTGTGATTGGTTTCTAGTATGTCTGTTGTGTAGACTAGGAAAAGTGGCGGACCGAGAACAATACCTTGCAGAACAGCAGAGTTAATAGAACAGAGGCTGGACTGGAATTTAACACAAAAATGCCTATATGAGAGATACTATTAGGGTAGAAAATCATAGTTAATCGAGATATTGCCTTTTGAATTTTGTAGAGCAACCTCTATGCCAATTGTGGTGTGATTGGTATCTGGTATGCCTGCCTTGTAGACTAGAAAAAGTAGCGGACTGAGAACACTACCCTGCAGATCACCAGAGTTAATGGAACGAAGGCTGGACTGGAATTTAACACAAAACTGCCTATATGGGAAATACGATTGGGGTAGAAAATCATAGTTAATGGAGACATTGCCTTTTAAATTTTGTAGAGCAACCTCTATGCCAATTTGTGGTGTGATTGGTTTCTGGTATGTCTGCTTTGTAGACTAGAAAAAGTAGCGGCCGAGAACACTACACTGCAGATCACCAGAGTTAATAGAACGAAGGCTGGAATGGAATTTAACACAAAACTGCCTATATGAGAGATACGATTGGGGTAGAAAATCATAGTTAAAGAAGATATTGCCTTTTAAATTTTGTAGAGCAACCTCTATGCTAATTGTAGTGTGATTGGTTTCTGGTATGTCTGCCTTGTAGACTAGAAAAAGTAGCGGACTGAGAACACTACCCTGCAGATCACCAGAGTTAATAGAACGAAGGCTGGAATGGAATTTAACACAAACCTGCCTATATGAGAGATACTATTGGGGTAGAAAATCATAGTTAATCGAGATATTGCCTTTTAAATTTTGTAGAGCAACCTCTATGCCAATTGTGGTGTGATTGGTTTCTGGTATGTCTGCTTTGTAGACTAGAAAAAGTAGCGGACTGAGAACACTACCTTGCAGATCACCAGAGTTAATGGAACGAAGGCTGGACTGGAATTTAACACAAAACTGCCTATATGGGAAATACGATTGGGGTAGAAAATCATAGTTAATGGAGATATTGCCTTTTAAATTTTGTAGAGCAACCTCTATGCCAATTTGTGGTGTGATTGGTTTCTGGTATGTCTGCTTTGTAGACTAGAAAAAGTAGCGGCCGAGAACACTACACTGCAGATCACCAGAGTTAATAGAACGAAGGCTGGAATGGAATTTAACCCAAAACTGCCTATATGAGAGATACGATTGGGGTAGAAAATCATAGTTAATGGAGATATTGCCTTTTAAATTTTGTAGAGCAACCTCTATGCTAATTGTGGTATGATTGGTTTCTGGTATGTCTGCTTTGTAGACTAGAAAAAGTAGCGGACTGAGAACACTACACTGCAGATCACCAGAGTTAATAGAACGAAGGCTGGAATGGAATTTAACACAAAACTGCCTATATGAGAGATACGATTTGGGTAGAAAATCATAGTTAATGGAGATATTGCCTTTTAAATTTTGTAGAGCAACCTCTATGCTAATTGTGGTGTGATTGGTTTCTGGTATGTCTGCTTTGTAGACTAGAAAAAGTAGCGGACTGAGAACACTACCCTGCAGATTACCAGAGTTAATAGAATGAAGGCTGGAATGGAATTTAACACAAAACTGCCTATATGAGAGATACGATTGGGGTAGAAAATCATAGTTAATGGAGATATTGCCTTTTAAATTTTGTAGAGCAACCTCTATGCCAATTGTGGTATGATTGGTTTCTGGTATGTCTGCTTTGTAGACTAGAAAAAGTAGCGGACTGAGAACACTACACTGCAGATCACCAGAGTTAATAGAACGAAGGCTGAAATGGAATTTAACACAAAACTGCCTATATGAGAGATACGATTTGGGTAGAAAATCATAGTTAATGGAGATATTGCCTTTTAAATTTTGTAGAGCAACCTCTATGCTAATTGTGGTGTGATTGGTTTCTGGTATGTCTGCTTTGTAGACTAGAAAAAGTAGCGGACTGAGAACACTACTCTGCAGATTACCAGAGTTAATAGAATGAAGGCTGGAATGGAATTTAACACAAAACTGCCTATATGAGAGATACGATTGGGGTAGAAAATCATAGTTAATGGAGATATTGCCTTTTAAATTTTGTAGAGCAACCTCTATGCCAATTGTGGTATGATTGGTTTCTGGTATGTCTGCTTTGTAGAGTAGAAAAAGTAGCGAACTGAGAACACTACCCTGCAGATCACCAGAGTTAATAGAACGA
This sequence comes from Pyrochroa serraticornis, assembly GCA_905333025.2. NCBI lineage: Eukaryota > Metazoa > Arthropoda > Insecta > Coleoptera > Pyrochroidae > Pyrochroa > Pyrochroa serraticornis. The sequence continues at coordinate 3,351,892 of HG995155.1, read as the reverse complement.
AGGCTGGAATGGAATTTAACACAAAACTGCCTATGTGAGAGATACGATTGAGGTAGAAAATCTTAGTTAATGGAGATATTGCCTTTTAAATTTTGTAGAGCAACCTCTATGCCAATTGTGGTGTGATTGGTTTCTGGTATGTCTGCTTTGTAGACTAGAAAAAGTAGCAGACTGAGAACACTACACTGCAGATCACCAGAGTTAATGAAACGGAGGCTGGAATGGAATTTAACACAAAACTGCCTATATGAGAGATACAATTGGGGTATAAAATCATAGTTAATGGAGATATTGCCTTTTAAATTTTGTAGAGCAACCTCTATGCCAATTATGGTGTGATTGGTTTCTGGTATGTTTGCTTTGTAGACTATAAAAAGTAGCAGACTGAGAACACTACACTGCAGATCACCAGAGTTAATGAAACGGAGGCTGGAATGGAATTTAACACAAAACTGCCTATGTGAGAGATACGATTGGGGTAGAAAATCTTAGTTAATGGAGATATTGCCTTTTAAATTTTGTAGAGCAACCTCTATGCCAATTGTGGTGTGATTGGTTTCTGGTATGTCTGCTTTGTAGACTAGAAAAAGTAGCAGACTGAGAACACTACACTGCAGATCACCAGAGTTAATGAAACGGAGGCTGGAATGGAATTTAACACAAAACTGCCTATATGAGAGATACGATTGGGGTAGAAAATCATAGTTAATGGAGATATTGCCTTTTAAATTTTGTAGAGCAACCTCTATGCCAATTGTGGTATGATTGGTTTCTGGTATGTCTGCTTTGTAGAGTAGAAAAAGTAGCGAACTGAGAACACTACCCTGCAGATCACCAGAGTTAATAGAACGAAGGCTGGAATGGAATTTAACACAAAACTGCCTATGTGAGAGATACGATTGGGGTAGAAAATCTTAGTTAATGGAGATATTGCCTTTTAAATTTTGTAGAGCAACCTCTATGCCAATTGTGGTGTGATTGGTTTCTGGTATGTCTGCTTTGTAGACTAGAAAAAGTAGCAGACTGAGAACACTACACTGCAGATCACCAGAGTTAATGAAACGGAGGCTGGAATGGAATTTAACACAAAACTGCCTATATGAGAGATACAATTGGGGTAGAAAATCATAGTTAATGGAGATATTGCCTTTTAAATTTTGTAGAGCAACCTCTATGCCAATTATGGTGTGATTGGTTTCTGGTATGTTTGCTTTGTAGACTATAAAAAGTAGCGGACCGAAAACACCACCCTGCAGAACACCATAGTTAATAGAACGAAGGCTGGAATGGAGTTTAACACAAAAATGTCTATATGAGAGATACGATTGGAAACTATCACTTGTAGCCAGTAGATCTTAGTCCTCTTAATTCAGTATAGAATTTGTATAAGATGTTTCAAAGATGCTAATGTCTACTTATATGAGCACTTTCTAAGTCAGAATATATGAAGAACATAGGATTACAAGATGAGGTTACCACAAGTTGATACTAATGACGTGCTACTTAGTCTTATTGAACATCAACAAAAAGTTGAACAATTTGTAACTACTGTACGGCAATTTAACTTGAAATCCATAAAAATAAAAAATATTCTTCTCCCTATTGTAAGCATCACGGTGGCAGAACTAAGCTTAATGGTGCCATCTCTATTTATCGCACAACCTATAAGTTCATGTATTTGATTTGGAGGATTTGTAGTTTTTACAAGGCGATAGAGTGCGATTTAAGTTTTTCTTGTCAAATATAGCATAAGAAAATGCTAATGAAAAATGTACTTTGTACAATAAAATCATTTGTGCTTCCATAACAAAAAAGCAATGGCCAGCTTCCACGTGTGTATTTTAAGGCTCTATATTTCACGAGTCGAAAGTGTGGGTGGGTTCTAGTTTGAAGTAGAATGAAGAACTAACGAAGCACTATTGATTTTGTATAGTAGCGTTATTTGTACCTTAATAACAACAAAACTGTGGCCAGCTTCCACATATGTATTTTGAGGCCCTATTTTTTAGAAACCGTAACTGTGGCTGGGTTCTGGTTTGAAGCACAATGAAGCACTTTCGGGAGACTAAGTAACTAAGTAACTAAGAGAATAAGTAAATTTTATTAAGTTGGAATTTATTTTCCTTTAGACTTTAAACAATTTTGTTCTTGTTTATCAGTAAAAAAACTTTGATTTGCAAGTCAACGAACGATAATTCCATCTATGAAGAACACGTTGATACTTTTCATTTATTTGTACTACTTCAATTATTTATCAAATATTTTGCGTTGGAGTGCAATCAATTTTTTATTTTCATTTGATCGATTAGTATAACTATCTAACAAAGCTTAAAAATATTTGGTAAGCAATTTTTTCTGATAATAAATTATATTTACGGTTAAAAAATTAAATTTATTTCTACTCAAGATTTTTCTGACTTTAGCTTGAGGAATATAACCATTTATCTGTGGTAAACAACTTTATGCAAAGAAAAACGAACAAGAAACTAGATAACGTGGAATTAACCAAATAAGATGGGTCTAAAACAAGAAATCAAGAAGATAAACCGCACTATACTGATAAGTATTTCGTAAATGTTGGAAAAAACCTGGTTAGTAAAATAAAAATCAAAAAATTTGATAGGAATGGCATAAACCAAATTATGGGCACGTTTTATCTGCATCCAGAAAGTAAAATTGAAATCTATAATGAAAATATGAGACTAAAAGACTCGAAATGTCCCGGATATGACAACATAAACTCTAAATGTCTAAAAATTGTTGCTGAAATAATATCTCACCCACTACCACACATAATAAATGTTGGTTTTCGAACTGGCAAATTCCCGAGAGTCTTCAAGAGAGCAATAGTCAAACCTATCTTTAAAGCTGGACAAAAAGATCAGGTGGGTAACTATAGACTAATCTCTCTAATATCAGCGCTAGCTTAAATTATGAAAAAACGTCTATATTGTAGATTAATGCAATTCATAAACGAAAACAACATATTAAACAATAAACAATTTGTATTCAGACAAAATAAATCTAAAGAAGACGCACTTTCCAAATTTATAACTGAAATTTACGCCAACATCGATAAGAAAATACTCAGTCTCTCGATTTTCATCAATTTAGCAAAAGCATTTGATACTCTGGATATGAAATTTTGTTAAAAAAACTTGATCTGCTGAGAGTTAGAGGTCTATCGCATTCTTTTGTGAAAAGCTATCTTGTGGAAAGAGAACAAATGGTAAAAATTTATAATACTCTAAGCAAATCCGAAATTATGAAATTCGGGGTACCTAAAGGAACAGTTATTGGCCCTCTTCTCTTTATATTATACATTAATGATCTTTACAACCTACACACAACAGCGAAAATCTTCTCGTTTGCTGACGACACTTCAATTATCTTTGGAGAACAGTCATGGGAGAATCTAAAAGAAAAGGTTAAAGATGAAATGCCAGTGATCTATGATCGGTTTGCGAAAAACTCATTGACGGTAAATGTAAATAAAACACAAGTCAACTTATATGGATCCCAAAAAACCTCGATACCGTCGTGGGAGGAAATAACATTCTCGTAACAACTGGAAACTCTAATACAGGTTACGGAAAAGGCCAAACACCTACGAGTCATAATCGACAGCCACCTACGCTGGGATCACCACGTTCACTCACTATGCAAAAAATTTTATGAAATCCGTAAACATCGAAACTGCAATGAGAATCGAATTCTAAATGTAAAAAAGGAACAAATAGTAGTTTCTGGAAAACTACACTCTATACGAATTTTTTAGATGAAATTGTTTTTTAGTTTTGGTTAATATACATTGCTGTATATTTTGTTATTACTTTAAATTTCTATTTTTTCTCATTATTTTTGTATTAATTTTATTACTGTTCAGTAGCACACAGAGATCCAGTTCCTCAGGCTGAGAATCTATTATGTACTTGTTTACTGAATAAAATTCTATTCTATTTAATTCTATTTCACCTGCTTATTCAATAGTCCGATGTTTCATTAAATTGGCTGTGCTGATTAATTCGTTCAAACGCAATTCAGTGCTCCCCAAGAGTCAGCTCAATAGTATCGAATTAATGAAGTATTGAAGTTAATTTTCAAACAATATTTTGTAGAATTTACATAAAAGTATTCATTTCGGATCAAGCTCATTAAACGTTAAAAATATTTTTTTAATGTAATTTTTCACTTTTCGTTCGGAAAGTGTCGGCTACCTGTGAGTTTCAAGAGATTTTGTAAAAATGCTACAAATTTTAATTAGACGTCTCAGACTTATGCGGTGAACCATTGAGGATTTTACTCAAATTAAAATATAAAAATAAAATGATTGCGTTTAAAAAAATGAAGATGTTACAAAGAAATCCAAATATATTTGTTTATAGCTGAAATTTATAATAAGATTTTTAATATATAAAAATGATTTTGTTATTAGTTTTCAAATGTGCGTTTTAAAATAAATAAAAAAAAGAACAAATAAGAACAATTCAAACAGACCAACAAAATCACATTTGATTAGAACCAAAAAATGATACAGAAAAGTAACTTCAAACTATTCTTTACGGGTTTTCATTTTTCTAGAAACTTCTTCTAATAATTTCCTTGACCATTCGCTTTCTGTTTGAACTTTCACAGAGATGATATTTACATTTACATATTCAATTTTTCGGACGTCTATAGATATTTGAGAAAAGAACTATTCTAGACATGGTAACTCTAAAAATTTTGTAAGTTTGTCATTGTTTTTCAAAGGAAAGTGACGAAAAAAATTCTTCAAGTTTACCTAAAACCAACTAAACAGTAGGTCACTCTACGGATATAAGTAGCGCCCAACCCCTTCGTAGGAACGAAACATTTCTACCCTTACTTTTAAAACATTTATAGATGCGCTTGTTAAAATTTTCATTTGTAGTTTGCCACCTAAAAACTCGGACAAGCTCAAATTTCGAAGCTTATCTGGCAATTAAAAATTTAATTTCAAAATGCAGTTGTGTAACTGCGTTGTTTAATTTGATGTCCTTATTAAACCACAACAATGCTTTCAAAGCGACAACCAATAATTGAATATTTAAATTTTGAATAATACTCAATTTCGTTTTCCGTCATTTCGGTGTAATGATTTTTGTTATTAAATATTTTAAATAGTGGCTCCCGGCTCGCTATTGACGTGAACAAAGCAAATTAATTTCGAATCCTTATTTAATATACTGTAACTGCGAGACAGCTGCCTTTTTGCAATATAAAGACGAAATTACGTAAGAAAACTTGGATTCATGAATATTATGAAAAACGAGCGGAACGTCCTGAAATTTGATTTATTTGAACGATTTGCCATCCAAACAATATTGTAAAACTGTTCGAGATACGTGGATTGGCTGTTATTGATGAAAACGCGACGATATCTCTTGCCCCTTTTCTCAAATATTACCAGCAGAAATCTCGAAACCTTTCACAGTTATTTATATCGGTTGATGTCTTTTTCTACCAGTTCACTGCACTAAAGCCAATCAATTTAACTACAAGAGCTAAACGATTTTTTCGGATATTTCCTAACGCGCATAGAAACTCTATATCGTATTAAAGCTTTGATTGACAGAAGCTACAAAGACGAATTGGAGATTTATTACCCTAGCGCAGCAAATTATTTTCAAACTGGCCCCAATAAAAATTGTTTTACTAAAATTTTGCTAAGCGGCGCCCTGCTATGCATTGTCGCATTTTCGGACAATGACCAGAAGCTGGAAGCGTGAAATTTGGAAAAACCCGCAAGTCAGACTTTGTGAATTGTTAAGGATTCTAAGATAGGAGGATTCCTGAAGATTAAGTGTTTCTCTCGCGGAAAACCCGTCTAGAAATAGCTGTTAATTAGTTGAACTTACAGGGTTTCCCAGATTCATGTTAGGCAATTTCGCAGTCACTTTGATGTCTTGTGAATTATTCACAATATTCCAATTTGTAAGACAATCAGATGCTTTGAGTTCTTTTTCTGAACAAAGTTCACACAAGTTTATTTCTTTAAACGTGCCGTTGTTGTAAAAGTTTTAGTAGGTAAATGAACTTTATGCGCAACTGGAGTTTTTACCAAAAAACGTACGTTTCGGCAATATTAAACGGAATAACGACTCTTTTTATGGGTTGGGTTGCGTAATTTTAGCTTCGTAAAAACGAGGAGAGCGTAAGAGGGTGAAAAAATTCAAGCATCCTATCAAGATGCAAAGTTGCGTAAATATTGATATTTAATATAGATAAGAAGCAAATTTAGTTGACATTATTATTCTTTACGGCCCACCGTCTATAAAGTTTTTTAGGAATAATTCATAACTAAGGTAGAATTTTTTGGAGTTTAAATTTAAATTAGTCAATTTTTAAATATGATAGCAGTAATACATTATACAGTTTAAAAAATAAACTTTGGCAAAAATAGATTCTTGTAGGTACAGTTTTACTTTTTGATTAAGTAACACTTTAATGTTACTTAAGTTTGAGAGTTAAATTACATATGGAATGGCGATGAATACTCCGCAGAAGATACGAAACGAAAGAGAGTTACAGGAGATGAAGGGTATGCGATTAAGGGCGTATGGTAGGTTCAAATTTATTTATTTTTTAATTTTTGTAAAATAAATCGTTAGAGTAGAGAATATTATGACGTTTAGTTGAAACAGGAAAAAAATTCATTGCTTAGACAAATAGAACAATAACAAAATTTAATCATATTTCGAACACCGCTAAGGACCCATTTATTCAATGGTTGATTTTCTTTCATAAAATCAAAGCTTCTTCAATCTACTTTGCAGTGACATATTTTTCATTGCCCTCCGATACGTAACACCATCATAATTAATTATTTGCTTCTTGAAAAAATGACTGAATTTGATGTAGCAAAGAATCATTAATTTAGTGTATTTAACTGGCAGCTATTGAAATGAAATTATCTTCACAGTATAGCCTATCGTTTCTTGCTACTTATCCTTCTTTTATTTTGAAAATCGCATTAATGATAGCAAAGTCGTGTTTGTATAAGCAAAGCTCCGTCAGATTATTTTCTGTTCTTACTTCACTCACTATTTCTATTTTCCCCCGCCAAGTAAAAATACGCAGTTGTCGTCACAATGGTAAGGGAAGCGATCTCATACTCGTTTTTTGTAGTAAAACTGGGAAGGTACATGTTTACAGATGCTTCTCTTGTGTTGGTAATTGCGACCATGAAGATAGTCCAACCAACAAAGGGTCATTTGGACAGCAAACAAAAATATATTTGTGTTGTTTTGATAATTTAGACACTTGCTTCTTACATTTGGCACTTTAACGTGTAACAGCCAAATTTAAATTTTATTTTCATATTCAATTCTTAAAAGTGAAACAAACGGTGAAACATAAGTGAAACAAAATTTATATTGTTTTTATTAAGAAGAATTTATAGACATTTTTTTCTACTTTTGATTACTTCATGAAGAATTTAAATATACCGCGATATAAAAATCTTGGACTTCATCTTCGACCGCCCCCGCGTCAACACTTTGAACTTAGATATGCGAGATACGTCGGCATTTTTTTGTATAGAGTCAAAGTTCCTTATTCGCGGTTCCTTTATTTGCGGACCAAAAAAATGTGACCACTTTCCGTATTCACGGGTGAAAATTTCTGTATCCGCGGATCCAAAAGAAAATTGCAGGTATTGAAAATGTAAGAAAAACTATAATTGACTCATACGCTTACTAAAATATTAATTCGGCTTAGAAAATGTAAGGAAATGGTCAATTTAACTCGAGCAATAGCTTCCACATCATCAGGCCAAAATTTGCCAGCAGCCAATTATGAATATGACATGCAAACAGACAGAGAGGAAAAACTTGTAAGAGGATTATTCATTACTACTGGCAAAATGGTTTGATATCAATGGAAGAGGGAGTGAAGATGAAATATCTACCGTCACTATCAGACAACTAAAAGACGTTAATCAAAAGACGGTATGCTTTAAAATTACAAATTGATTGTCTCGGTAATTCTCAGATAAATGTTTGTAACTCAATCAATAATTATCATCTTTTAGTTTAAACCAAAACCGTAACTATTAATAATTAATTATTTCAACCAAATTCCTTAATTATATTATTATTGCCTAATTATTCTTCCATTTGTTGCTATTTTTTTAATCTGAATTAATGTCTACATCATGTGATCATTTTATCTCAAATTCCGACAATGGATTATAAATTATCTTTATAATAAGTACTTCTCATAATATTTTTGTGCTCGTTTACGCAAGAACGATTGTTAATCGCTCGCTGTCAAGTCGAACAACTTTGTCGAAAAGAAATGTGCCTCAGTCATAAATAAATTTGGTTGGCGAGTTGTGCAACTTGCTTCAGGTAGAAGTCAGAGTAGAGGTGGTAGGCCAACCGGGTATGTGCTCTGATGCGCTCTGATGTGCTCTGATGACTACTACTAGCGTCTCTATAACGGATTAGTTTGGTTGGTAAACGTGCCCATACGCCCTTAACAAAAACAAAAAAATAGAAAGAACACCATACAAAACCACAAAAATATTATTGCTAAGTACAGAGTGGTTCTTGTTCAGGAAGAATTAAAAAAACTTTGAAATACAAAAAAGATAGTTATGTGATATTTTGTACAGAAATCAAACAACTAATTTTCGATGAAAGGAAGATATTTCAGAAATTGTGGCAGTTTGGCCACTTACGAAAGACAAATCTCAACTGCCTTATTTTAAATAATTTTTTTAAATATTTTTTTTATTTTTGGAAAGCTCCTTGAGTTTTTGTAAGTCTCCAAATATTATCATGTCCCAGTATTGCACCATTTTTAAGAAAATAAATGGATTGTTGGATCAACTTTTCAATACAAAAATTAATAACTTTGAAATTTTTACAGCATCAAGATATAACTGTGAGACGTAAAACCACACTAAATTTGCAAATTCTAAGAAAGCGGAATTATGCCACAACATTTTTGTACATTAAGTAATCTGTAGAAAGTCGTTTCTTTAAGCAGAATGTTTATATTTTTGTAACCCTAGTAGAAAAAAAATTGAATCCTCTTTTTAACCAGGTAAGATGCTCCTAACCTATCGGTCGTTGTCATCAAGTTTTCCCAGTTTACGATTATAAATAAAAATTATTTTGTTTAAAAATTACAAAGTACAGAATACATGGCATATCAATTTATTTTTATTGTTACAAGCAACATGCTACTTGAATTAAGTCGCAAATCGCATAAAAATTATATAATATTGATTGGACCTGACAAATGACGTCACTCAGTCAATCATCTCTCAAAGGTTGATATAGTAGTCGGTTACTTACACTCGATTTATTTTCCCAGCAAATTACATTATTTCTCACAATTTTCTCCGTTAAGCAACTAATTAAAATTGCATTGTGATTTTTCAAAGTGCAAAATGACAGATGAAGGTTTTGTGAAAGCCCTTACGTGGACATCACGTCTACGTAAATGTGGCCGTTTACTGACGTCCCACGTCATGGTGGAATGACCATAAAAGTTTACGGTGCTTTGGCGTGAATAATTACAGTTTGAAAATCAATGATTAAATGCGTGTAAAATAACAACAATATAAAAAAGTACGCACATGGCCATGTGCATCTAAAAGACCAGTTTTAGACAAAGAAAAACTACGTGCACGTATCTCATTGATAAGGAGTTTTTGGCTTTGTTTCTTTTGTGAGTTTCGTTTTTCCGGCGATTCTTCTTATGTTTTCCACATATGTTTCCTGCAATGGAAGCTTTATATTCAAACCGTAATATTCGCAACTTATTTTTCATTCACAAATAATGTCAGAAAATTATTTCTAGAGCTTTTAGATCCGCTTCTTGTTCCATTGACTAAAAAAAGATTTTGAAATCTGTCAAAAAATGTTACTAATTATTCGTAGCATTCGATGAATGTAGAAACCTGTAACCAAAAATTAAGTTACTAAAGTCACAATTTTAGAATATTTCACGCAACCCCAAACGCATCTACTCGATTTAATCAAAACTCTTCTCGATCTTCTGTCCAAGGAATTTTGAAAAATCAACTATTCCATCTGTACAAATTTACTACTATGCAAGCTTTCCACTTTTAGGATTCTGCATGCTGAATTGATTTCCGTAAAGTGCTATTAGTCAAATATCAAGAAGATCGTAATTAAAAAAAATAAAACTGTTTGGAGAGACTAGACTAAGTTTTCCAATAAAAAACTATTTCATCGTCATAGTTCTCATCATTAATCACAAAAAAATGGTGGTATTACTCAGGAAAAAAATTGTGAGTGAAATAGAGTTCTAAAATTTTCTGCTTTTTGTTGGACACTGAAGTCCGCTATTATAAATATGGTGAGAATTTCTAAGGTAATCACTATTTTTTACAATTGACTCCTTTGTTCACCACTTGGTACCAACTAGACGGCGCACCAGAACATTGCAGTAACATAATCAGGAGGGACTTTACCAAAAATTTTGAAGACAGGTGACTTGGACTAGCAGTGCAAAGAGTTCACCTACAACTCCGCTCGATTATTTATTTTGGGAAAAATCAAGGGAATAGTTTATTTGACTCCGATTGCTTCACTGGTTGACTTACAACCCCAAGTAATAGAAGCATTTAAAAGTTTGAGACCGCACGAAATTGGGGCAGCTAACGAACATGTACCAAACTGGTTAGGTACGTGTAAAAAATATCTACAGGGAAACGGGATACAGTTTGACAATTATTAAATAAATATATTGATTGAGTTTCTTATAGTAGTCCTTGTTTTATTATATAAAATAGTTGCATCTTAGATGTGAAACCAACTTTTCATATGGATAACGGGAAAAATTCCATATCAATTATTTTCACCAGTGCAAAGACTAGCTTACTTGCAATAGTTGAAATCTTGTAATTTTGCCTATAATAAGAAAAGCAGCTTGTACTGAGTTGTGCAGAATTACAAATGATGCTATAGGTGAATTATATTAGCTCAGTAAATGTTATTGCTCGTCCCAAATAATCTTTGGACCGACAATCAAATTGTATTCGTTTTTATAGTTTGCTGCCTTACATGTCTTTGTCCTACTCAGAGGCATCATGTAATTTCTAGAAGTCTTATTCTGCTTCAATGGTGAGTAGGGTAAGTGCCAACTTTATCTTCAACCCCTTTTCTTTATACAATAATAATCACCACCACCTCTCCTGTGGGTAAATTCAACACCCACCGTAAGCACCGAGAGATGCCTTTGGATATGATAGAGTTCAGGATGACAGCGCATGGAAAAAAGTGGACTATGAAAACGGATACGATTCGAATTGCTACATGGAACGATAATGAAGAGGAAATGTTATTAGAGGTGGAGCGCACCAAATCGATAAATGTAGTATAAGTAACGTAAAGCAAAAGGGATGCAAAACCACAATTTGAAATAACTATATTTTTGCATGGTGTGATGTAGACAAATTATATGGAGTGCAAACAAACCTCAGTTCATAAAAAATGTATCAAGAACATTAAGTACATTAATCAGAGACTTGCTACATTAGCTTTGTTACATTAGCCTGTAATACCACAAGGCTAAACATTATACAAGTTTATGCACCGGATACTGGCAAAACTATAAATGAATAGCAAGATCAGAGAAAGAAATATACTACAGAGAAACCAACAAGTGATCTTTGGTTAAAAGGTGTAAAGCGAAGATAGAACAAACTAACAATGACTTTTTTTATGCTTCAACTCCGAGTTAATGAGACATTATTTGATTACGTACCGCAATAGAGGATAACATGAACCAACACGAGAGGCCAAAATTCAATTATTCATTATAGAATAACCAACAAAAAATATATACAACCCAAGTCTTATTTTTAATTTCAATTTATTGTTCAACAGAAATAGTCCCACTTACAGAGCGACAAAACAAAACAACATTACCAAAAGAACAGCATAAAAAACGCTACCAAAGAGAAGCACAATTATCAGTAAAATACTTAACAAGAACAGAACAAAAAATAATATTTGTTCGTTACAACTAATGACAGACTTGTAGGTCATAATCAATAACTTTACTGAACAATTGTTGATATTGCATACATGAGAAATCGTGTTAAAGTACTTGCACATATTAAAAATAAGAGACCTCAACATCAAGTTAGTGTTCGCACACTGGCAGTAACATACATTAACATACATTGTTACTACTAACTAATTATCTGGGAACAAGGAAGTTGAGCATTAAGAGGAGCTCAGAACAGTTAATAGAATTATTCAGTATGTCATGTAGGAATCTCTGGTTGGTGACTACGCGTTGTTGTTCAAGTTTCAGAAACTGAAATCGATCCAACAACACATTTCTAAAACTTAAATATTTCAGGAATTGCTCTGAACCACCTCAAGGTTATTCAGGTACCGTTTGTATTTAGGACTCCAAATCAGAGAACAAAATTCCAACTTTGACAGTACATATGATTAGTACAGTCTTATGAGCAACTTGCTACTTTTAAATTTCTTACAGTTTCTGATGATAAACCCTAACGATTTTCGAAAGAATAAGATGGCGGATTAAATATGCTCAGAATAGAATATCTTAATGTCAAAGACGGTACCCAAGTCTTTAACTGTATTGCATTGTGCAAGCAGGGTTAAGTCCGATTTATAGGGGGGTATTATCATTGAAAGGTTAAGCATGAAAGACACCACCGAGCATTTCGATATATTTAGACCATTCAGTAATGATGTTAATATTCCTCTACAACAAAGAGCAGTCCGACCTGCTGTCAATGGCATTGTATATTTTGAGATCATCAGCAAAAATCTAGTGTTGACACTTGAGTGTATCACTCAAACTATTTATGAAAAGGAGGAAAATTAAAGGACCAAGGTTTGATCCCTGAGGTACGCCCAAGGTAACTATGACTGGGCGTGATAAGAAGCCAATATAAAATGTGTTCTGCACCCTAATAGTCAAATATAAAAAAAATAGTTGTAATAAGAAGTTACTTAAACCAACTGAGGTCAATTTATTTAAAAGTATTGAGTCGTCAATACGATCAAATGTCTTTGAGAAGTCTATGTATAACACATCGACCTTTCCTCCTCCCATCCAGTGTGGTTGGCACATACTGAGTAAAGTAGGCAAGATTTGCAATAGTAGAGTGTTTCTTCATTAAACTATGTTGCTTTGGCGTAATATAATAGAGACAGTTGCACAGCACCATCTCGAAGATCTTGGCAAAATTTGGCAAAATAGCAATATGGCGATAATTGGCAATGTTAGACGATTCACCTATTTTGAAGCCGAGCAAACTTGCGCAACCTTCCTGGTCCGAAAAGGGCAAAGTAGTCAACGACAGATTCAAAATAACCAAAAGAGGACCAACAAAAGTGTCGGCATAGTCCTTGATGAGATAACTCGGTACAGCGTCAGGTCCAGCCATTGGTTTGCTTTCCAATCTCTTTATAAGTTAAAAGATTTCTTGATCCGTCAGTTCATTCACCGAAACACCAGGAAAGTTTGAATGTGCTGGACAGTGAGAGTTAGTACGCTTCATCTGTTGCGGAAGGTTTACGCTTCTAAAATGCTCGCTGAAGGCATCGACAATGTCAAACGGACCATTAAGTTTAGTATTATCCGCATCAATCATCACGCCAGAGATTTTCGAAGTACCCCACCGACTTCGAATAAATGACCAGAGTTTAGTAGGATCAGCCCCTATGGAATCCTCAATACTTGTCAGATAATTTTTGTAATCCTCGCTTATCTGCAGCTCTACTCGAACTTGTAGTCTCTGAACTGCTGGTAGTTGAATTCGGATCTACTGCTTAAAGTGAAAAAATGGACTCTAATATGATTTAAAAATCAGCTTGCCATAATATGACTAACAAAATATACCTATGCTTACTTAATTTTGTCTTTGCATTTTTCTTGGGTACAAATTCTAAATAATTTTCCTTGTCTCACTAATTACCAGAGATTTGAAATTAACACTTAAAACCATCAGTAAATTATGACAAGTTGCTTTGTATCCACGCATAAGTGTATACTACGAGCTTATCCATATTACAATAATTATCATTGTCTTTCAACTAATAGTTGAGACCAAAAATATTTAAATTGTTAAAGTCTAAAAACATTACCGGTAGCCGGTAGGTCCCGCTTACTGAATTTCAGCCAATGACAGAAGTCTACCGGCTACAAACCTAGTCACCGGTAGCGGTTTCGTACCCAATTTTGAGGATACATCTTATCGGTATCTTGACTATTTCTATGCATTGTGTTTCTTCAGTATTAATAATTGTATTGGGGCGTTTCGTCTCCTGATTGACTTTGTGAATTATTCTCTACGTCAATATTGTCTGCATAATGTAGAATTGGAGAGTAGGAATTTTCTATTTTATATCTTGCTTCTCTAAGAATTATTATTCTGTCCATTATTATGTTGAAAAGGACAACGCTGTCTTATTTCATCGTTACTTTTTTTTTTGCTTGTGGTGCATTCTACTTTGATTGCTGTTTTTAAATTTTTAAGAAATTATAAAAGCTATTACTAGTGAAACTCACCTACCTAATAGATATATTTGAAAAACTTAACTCACTTCATCTTCATCTTCAGAAAAATAAAAGAAATATATTTGATCTGACTGAAACGATTAAGGTTTCTTCTAAGAAGATACTTCAAATGAAAAGGAAGATGGCAGTGTCTATTTCGTTATAAATATGTTCACCAATTTTAAAGCAAAATAAATTTTGATGCATTAGCTTATTAGTTTTTCAATAGACCTCCCACCCTAGAAAATTCTTTGCGCGTTCTTCACAGTTTGAAAACCAATAGAAAATATATTAATTCCAATTACTCTAGCGTGTAAACAAACCAATTTCTAATTCAGTTATGTAAAACATTATTGACGTTTAAATAATTAAGTTGTTAAATTAAAAAAATTCTAAACTTCGAGTTATGATATTGGTGTGATCCGCAAAGTCGGAATTTTTTTTAGGAAGTGTTTCGATATTTCAACAAGGGCAATAAAGAAGACAGTGATACATTGTAAGCAGTTGAGGAGATCGCTTTGAAGGCAGCTGGTACATAAAAGTGTACATTCATATATTCTTTTGTTCCCTAATTTGACACAGGTATTTCAATAGGTCTCCAACAAACTTATAATCAAAGAAATCTCACAAAATAGAGTTGCTATGCAGCAAATGTCAAAGAAAATTAAATCCCTCAGACATCAAACTTACCAAAAATTGCTTAAAATAATTTTAGAGTTTAAATAATGTTGCGTTAATGATGGGTCAATCAGCTGGATTTGAATAAAATGAAATTGTGCAAATTTTATATTTTAAGCAAAACGGACGAGTCCTTTAAGGGATATTTTGTTAATATTTAAAAAGGTCATAGGCCGATCATCTCAGATGTCGGAAGAGAAATGGATTCATTCAGAAGAGTTTATTCACATTAAGCCCAGGGATAAAGTAGGAAGCTACCAATTCGAAATGAATCGTAATTTACCACGCAACTTTATAGTTGTAATCCTGATTTGGAAATGCTAAGAGAATTAGCAATGGCTCATTGAAGTCACAGTTTGGCAAAATAGCGAAAGACGAAAATAAAGATGAATCATCCTTCACATTGTTAAGATTAGATAAAGTTATTTTATTTTTTTAATTATTTTTACGCCAAATGCCAATGTCAGATGTTCAGAATTCTTATCCTTAACTTTACTTCTGTGTAAAATTTTCCAGTTAAATTTTTTGTGCTTTCAATTTAATTCATGTTGACAGTCTAAATTTTTTCATCTATTTCTATTTATATTCAAGCATTTTTAATAAATATATTTCATTCTTATAATTGCTCTTTACAATTTTTCTGCTACTGTCTTCTCAAAGTCTCTTCTTAGGTACATTTGCATTCAAATTTTTAGGAAAAACATTATTATTTTTTAATTGTTTTTAAACACCAAAAAAATAAAATAATTTGTTATTTTTTAAACTTGATTAATATTTTCTTTAATTATTATGGTCCTCACGTTTTTCTGTTTTTAAATTTTATTATTTTTACTCTCAATAATTTTTGCAAAATTTCTCCCTCTTTGTTTAGAATATTTGCGCTTCAACAATTGAGAAATTTTTCTTTTACTTTACTTCAATTTTACTCATTAATTTTTCTAATTGAAATTTTATTATGCATACTTCAGTCTTTAGAATTAGAACTTAATTAATATTTTTAACTTCTATAGCTAAATGAACTAAGACCTAAGGTATAAATTTGTCAGTTTTTCAAATTCTATTTTCTTCCTACAAGCAATTAAAATTTTCTTGTTACCACATGTCTTCATTTGTAACCTTCAGGGATAAAATATTTTTTCTGTAGGAGCTTTAAATTAAAAAACCATATTCCTCCAACTTAGCAGTTTTTCTTTGACCTAGAGCCAAACCCTTATCAAAATACTTTCATTAAATGCAGTCCATGCATTTAATATTTCAGGACAAAGATAAAGCATATCCTTCAATTTCTATGCCAAGTTGTACAACTAAATAAATAAAATAATTTTAAATTCTGTTTAATTCTCTACAACTTTTAACACTCAAATTCTTTTGACTATCAATTTTATTTTTGTTTGAACAACTCTATTTTGGTCGGAAATAGATTTTTTTAAATTAATAATTTATATTCCAAATTTCCTTAGGTTTGTGTTTCAAATCCCCTATCTAGGTCATTTATTTAATATCTAACTGAAACAGTTGATAATGCAAAAGCTATATTTTTTTTTATTTCAAGGCTAAGTTAAAGGCGCCTTAATCCAATGTTGTCTTCTCTCTCGCACGCGTGGGGCGGTATCGGAACGACAGAGCATTCGGCAGTTGCAAGATATTTGAAAACTCAAAGAAATTTCGTGATTTTCTTTCAGTTTTAAAAATTTAAACACTCAGTTATGACAGTAGAAAAAATTCTAAGTCAATCTATTTAATATGCCCTAACATCTACTACCAAAATTTTGTTTCTAATTATTTTTTTTCAAAACCTTTGCAAATATATTATTACTAAAAAAGCATTTTATCCGAGACATCGTAATTAGCTTTCATGTACAACCAGAAAAAATCGGAAGATTAGCTTTAGGATATGCAAAAACCTAAATCGAACTCTAGAGATGACCGAAGCTTAGGTTCTCGCTAAGTTGAGGAACTAACAGCTTTGGTAACAGGTTTGGCGATGAGAGTTTTGAATTAATTACATGACAAAAAACTTAAAAGTTTTCAAACACATAAAAGATTTATTGTTGCGTTATAACAAATTAACAAAAATTGTAAACCTGTTAAAGAAACAAAAGTATTTTCTTTATAATTTTTATTTAATAACAACGAGGTTGAATAGCGTAATTAATTATATAAAATTGAGTTTTGTTCAAAAATGAAAACAAAGCGTTAATTAAAATAAAGTTAACAATTACAAAGACAAATCGACAATTTTAATGAATAGAAAACTTGTTACGACTCTCGATTCTTGCGCGACCATTAAAAATTAATGCTTTTCACTCTTCCTAAAGCTTTCTAGAAGCAATCGCAAAGTTTAATCACGTCGAAAAGACTCTTTAGATTGATTCAAATTGAAGTCAGCGCAATCCTTTGTAACATTTGTCGATATTTCTAAAGGGAACAAAATTTGCGAGTGTAAAGTCGTAAATCGTTTTTTCCAGAAAAATCTTAATTTTTCCAATTCCAGAAACGCTTTAACTGTCGTAAAATATCACGATCTTGCGTCAACAAATTTTGATATCTCAATTAATTAAATTTATTTAAGAAAGCGACTCCATCAGAAAAATAAAGTGATTTTTGTTAATGGGGATTAAAACCGTTGTGTGTTTCAAGGGAAATCTCCGGATTGATCGAAAATGAGAAAAGTAGGGAGTAGAATTGAACTTATTAAAAGTTTTTGTCTCAACCACTCCAGGCAAAACGCTAAAAGTGTGTAGTTATAAAGCAATGAAAATTTTATGATTCTAATGGTAGCTTTAGTGGTTTTTATTTTGCTGCAAGTAAAATGTTCACAAAACAAAATCGTTACATTTTCCACCCTTACGAAGCTTATATTCGATGTTGAGTTTCAAATTATAGGGAGAGTTTCACGAATAGGTTCGTTTTTACACAAGTTTCAATAAATTAGTCAAGCTTCTAAACCTCAAACTCTCCAATGCAATTAGATAAATATTATAACAAATACCTAAAAATTTTTAAAATTCAAGTCGCTCAACATTGCATTGAAATTTTAACAGTTCACCCTATAAAACTTGAAATAACGTCCAGTATTAAACTTGCATTAAAATAGGTTGAATTTCTTAAAGTGGTTAAAACTTGTTTAACTCACTTCCTTGATTAGTTTTGTTAACAACTAGAAAACTGGGAATACACAAATTGCTTTCAGGAGAGAGGATTAGAAACTAATATCGAAGAAGATTGTAAAATTTTTATGTCGATTAATATTTCAACGCTTACTCGATTAAAAGTTAGAAAATACTAGTGCTAAAAATGTAACTTGTCCACTGCAAAAATACAAAAAAAAAAATTCAAAAAATTTTGAACCGAGGATTTAAGTGAGAATGTAGTGGAATCAAATTCGGTGAATTCGAGGGTTCAAGTAAAAATCCAAGCCCACATTGAAAAAATTCTTCAATTCTTCTTGTTTAAAGAAGAGTCCACGTTGAAGAGTCCACATTGAAGAAATTCTTCAATGTGGACTTAAAAAATTTATTTTTGACCAAAATAGAGATGCTTAAACAAGAAGTCGGCTTAGCAATATGACAAACTGATTAAAAACAATTATTATTGAGAAGAAAGAAAGTGATAGTGAAAAGAATTTGAGTGTTAAAAGTTGTAGAGAATTAAGTAGAATGTAAAATGATTTTATTTATTTAGTTGTTCAACTTGGCATAGAAATTGAAGAATTAATTTCATCTTTTGTTCTGAAATATCAAATGCATGGACTGCATTTAATGAAAGAATCTTGATTGGCTCTGGGCCAAAGACAAACTGCTAGATTGGAAAAATATGGTTTCTTAATTTTCTTAATTCCTACAGAGAAAATATTTTATTCCTGAAGGTTAGAAATGAAGACACAAGGTAACAAGAAAATTTTAATTACTTGCAGGAAGAAAATAGAATTTGAAAAACTCACAAATTTATACCTTAGGTCTTAGTTCTTCAGCTGTAGAAATTAAAATATCAATTAAGTTCTAACTCTAAAGATTGAAGTATGCATAATAAAATTTCAATTAGGGAAATTAATGAGTATAATTGAAGTAAAGTAAAAGAAAAATTTCTGAATTGATTTCTAAACAAAGAGGGAGAAATCTTGCAAAAGTTATTGATAGTAAAAATAATAAAATTTAAAAACAACAGAAAAACGTGAAGACTATAATAATTAAAGAAGAGTGGAAAATATTAATCAAGTTTAAAAATACCAAATTATTTTATTTTTTTGGTGTTTAAAAACAATTCAAAAATAATAATGTTTTTCTTAAAATTTTTAATGCAAATGTACCTAAGAAGAGATTTTGAGAAGATAGTAGCCGAAAAATTGGAAAGAGCAATTATAAGAATGAAATATATTTATTAAGAAAGTTTGAATATAAATAGAAATAGAAGAAAGAATTTAGACTGTCAACATGAATTAAACTGAAAGCACAAAAAATTTAACTAGAAAATTTGAGACAGAAGTAAAAGTTAAGGATAAGAATTATGTAAGAAAATTATATTAACATCTTTTTTTTTCTTAATATTTAAAATTAAAATTTGCACAATTTCATTTTATTCAAATCCAGATGATTGGCCCATAATTATTGCGACATTATTTAAACTTTAAGATTATTTTAAGCAATTTTTGGTACGTTTGTCATGTCCGAGGGATTCAGTTTTGTTTGATATTTGCTGCAAAACAACTCTACGCCAATTTTTTAACCTTACGAATAATGGTTTTTGTCGGACTACATTATGTAGAAAAGTTTTCAATTCAGCGCTAGTTGGAGCAATGAGCCACATAGTTGTGTAATGTCAAAGTTCTGCCGAAATTGCGAGTCGTAAAAGTCATTAATTGTTGCTGTCAACTGGTACAATAATTAAAAGCGTCGATTAGTGGAGTTCTACAAGTTAGAAGTTTTTTATTAATTTAATTAACATTAATGAAATAAAATAATTTTTTTAATTACCTTTGGCGCTATAATATAATAACAAAGAAAACAGAAAATTGTTAAAGTTTTCAAATGTGTCAGACACGTCTCTTTGTTAAGATATCTATATTGTTCAATATGGTGGAGAAGTTTCAAAACGACAAGTACCTGAGTCTTATTGTTAAAACTTTGGGAATGTCGCTAATTAACTAAAATTGAATCAACAAACAAAATTATGTTTGCCTTCGAGCTGAGGTTAACGTACAAGGCATACAATTTGCAAATTATAATTCACCCAGCATTTAATTGGGTTCTGTTAGTTAAGCCTCTTCTTTTCGAAATCAAACGAGTAAACAAATTATTTTATTAACCATTAAAATATCTATTTTTATCCTCCTTTCTAAAAACCAATTTCTCATGTCGCATTTTTTTTTAAATTAATAAATTTAAAATCAATCAATTTCAAAGCGATCTCTAATTGGAACTACTGCAATTGAAGCTGAATGGTTGAAACCGCCAACTTCACCAGCTTTAACATTTCAACAAACCATTATAATTAAAATCTTTT
This sequence comes from Pyrochroa serraticornis, assembly GCA_905333025.2. Classification (NCBI taxonomy): domain Eukaryota; kingdom Metazoa; phylum Arthropoda; class Insecta; order Coleoptera; family Pyrochroidae; genus Pyrochroa; species Pyrochroa serraticornis. The sequence continues at coordinate 3,331,168 of HG995155.1, read as the reverse complement.
TCAAATTGTTTTCGTGTGGCATCAAGTGAAGTTGGGGCAGCAATAAATAAAAAAAATTCATAAAAGCTCAATTTCAATTTCTTAACCATGGTTTTGGTTAAAAGCTTTGCAAACACTTGAGTTTTAAGAGCTTATCCATGGAGAATAATTAACAAAATTTCTTAATTTATTTTCTTCTCAAATTTCCGCCGCTTCTTCTTTTTTAAATTTTTGGTTAGTTTAAAGTTTAAATTACTTAGTTTTGTCATATAATAACTTTTGCAATTTTCTTACAAAAAAATCTTATTTTACAAAAACTCAGAAAAAAAAATAAAATTTGAACCTACTATATGCTCTTAAATTATCACTTATTTGCAGAAAAAATTCCTAGTACATTTTTTTTAAGTTGAAAACTTTCTTCTTAAAATTTAAAATATTTGCTTTAATTGAAATCCCAAAAAAAATTGAAAGATTTTTGAAATAATTAATATGATCAATATGTGTATAAATGTCATAACCTACTCTCAATTTTTTTCTTACAAACATGAAGCTATAGTTTAAAATTTTATTAATTTAACTTCTCCAGAAAAAATGCTTCTAATTTTTCCATAGTTTTAATTTTCACAGAAGAGCAATATGCCTAAATATCTTAACTTTACAGGAATTTCTGTCTAATAACATTATTTTTCAAAACTTCATAATTGCTGCTTAAGTATTTACTTCCATTAAAATAAATGGGCGTCCCGAAAAGTTTTCAGGTTTTAAAAATTTTGAGATTACATAAATCTCAGTTCCTGCTAAAGCTTCTATTTTTTTAATAAACCAGTTCAACTACTTTTCGAATTCTTACATATTTTTATTGATAAGAGACATTTAAATTTTTATACTTTTCAAGTGAGTAAAAATTAATTTCCTAAAGTTTTTTAAGCTTTATAGAAAGTACATTGCGTACAATTATAGAAAATATTAGACTTCAAAATCAAAAATATTTTGCTTTGAATTTCTAAAGCCCACGTTTTTGAACTTTCAGGCAGTTCGTCTGAAATAAGCATTTTATTCAACAACTACAATTTTATATTATTTTGCTAAAGAACTTAATAAAGAAAACTCAAGCTAGTTTAATTTTTGCATTTTACTAAGGTAAAGATCTTCTAACATTGCTTTTAAATCATCATATTTATTTATCAGACTTAAATAATTATGTTGCAAACCTTTGACTAGTCGCAAGTAATTTTAATTTATCACCTATTTTCAATTTTCTACAATATTTTTATGTCTAACATTTTCAAAGAAAATTCTTCATAATATACTAACTTACATGTAATAAAAATAGAAGTTAGTAAGTAAAACCAAAATGTAAGCGATACTTTCAAACTTCATAGAACATATTTGTAAATAATTTAAAAGAATTTCTAGAAAATTATTCGAAAATTATTTTACTTTGAGATTTCCAAACATATTTTTTCCAACTTAATTTTTTTATTATTATTATTTTTATATAAAAAGCTTTATGTTGAACACATTTCTCTTACGATATAAAATGGTGATTTATTAATAATTTTCAGCTATCAAATATTCTTGAAAAAAAGATTATTCTAAAAATTGACATTATTAGAAATATTCTTAAATATCTCAATTTTACAATAACTTATTTGAATTTTATTTCATTATACCAAATTACAGTTTTAAGAAACTGTGGAAATTTTAAATATAATTTATTTTGTCAACAAGTTAAATAATTTTACTTAAATTTTAACAGCTGATATTATAAAATTCGTGCTTAAGAAATATCGAGTTCATATTACTAGTTGACAATATCTAGTTTTTGTTAAAAATCCTTAATCTTTTTAATACCCACTTAAAAGTTCTGAAATTCTTTCAAACTTATTAACAAACAGAATTGATATCTTCACTAATGAAATATACTTCTCAAGGAACAGTACAGTTTTATAGCAATTTCTTTATTAGAGTAAAATTTGTGAAAGATTTTTATTGTAAATTTCAATAATTTATATTTATCAGGAAACAATTTTTTTAATATTTTAGCAGTTTATTTTTTTATTAAGCTTCTAATAAGAACTAATAGGAAATCGTAAAAAGTTGTATTCTTAATTGTTTCGGAATTATCTAAAAATCTTATTTCCAAATAATTATAAAACATTTTTTGACTTAAAGTCCAAAATTGCAAAATTGAATGTAAAATTGCCCCAAACTTTCGCTTAAAATCTGCAAGTAGACAATACATAAGTTATTATTTTATAAAACTTAATGAAGGATTTCTTAACCTATAAGCTTAAATTATTTTACTTTGAGTCTATAAAACATATTTTTTTAAATTCCAATCTTTTCTATTAAACCACAATATTCATTAAATAAATTTAAGTGATTATGTAGCAAGCTTTAGGAAGCTTTTAAAAGCTTGAATTATTTTGCTTCGAATGTTTGCTAGACACATTTTTTTTTAATTTTAATTTTTTATATTAAACCACCATATTTATTTAACAAACTGAAATGATTATGTTGAAAGCCTTTAACGTATAAAATTCCTATTAGTAAATTATTTTCAATTTTTAAAAATATTTTTATAAGCGTGAAATTTCTAGAATAATTTCCATACAGAATATAAAATTAAAATTTAATAAAAAAATCCAATTGAACAAGATAATATTCTCGACTGATTTAAACGTAATAGAAGGGACTAAAACAAAACTGAAATTTTTCTCAACTCAAACATGGTTTTAATATAAATTTTTAAAAGCAAACTTTTTGAAATTATTAAGTCCTTTGTCCGAAATCGTCATATTATTTAACAGACCTGAATTATTGTGCTAAAGATCTTTAAATTAATGTATTACATTTAGATTTATCAATAATATCCAACTTTGATAAATATTTCAATTTTATAAATTCCAGAAAAGTTTGAAATTTTATTTCTTCACAATTCCCACTCTTTCTTCAAGTTAAGAATAACTCAAATTATTTAGATTAATTTAAATATGAGAAAATTTAGTAGTTTTTATCCCGTGGCTTATGATTTTTTTTGTTCTTACAATAAAGATTTTTAATTTTAAATTAAATTTTACTTCAAGAGTAGAACTAATATTTTGTGAAAATTTTTGTTGCAAAACTTGTAATTCTGGAAAAAAATTGACATAGTTTTGTAAACTAATTTTTATGTTAATCAAATTTTCTCTTATTCTCAAAATTTTCCCGATTATTATTAGAGTCATAATACTGAAATATTTGACAGTTTTTTGCAAAAAATATAATGTAATTAACTTAAAATATAAATATTACTTTAAATTTCAACTAGGATTTCGTAATCGACTCTTCTTTTCTTTCAGATTGAGATGTGCAAGAATTACTTTGTGGATCATTAAGGATATTTATAAATAATTATCCACCTATATGAACCATAAATTTATTGTAAAGGTGGTAAAATTTTTAAATGTATCGCTGCTTAAAATCAAAATAATTTTAGAACGTTCTCGAATCGCTGAACTTGACGCATTATGCTTTAAACTGCAAATTTGGCAAGTATTAACATCTCTCTGAACTATTCTAATTAAAATCGTTCTCCAATTATCTTGGGGTAGCACCAAGTCAAGCTGAAACAGCGATAAAAGCAATCCTCAAAACTCGTTGTTCCCCGAAACGGAAGACCAGAAATATCGAAATTCTATATTTTCTTAAGTATGCGAGATCCCGGTTTCCGTTTCTAATGACGTACGATATCTACCAGCAGAAGTCGCATCTTGCGCCCGGCGCCTCCACCATTTGTAACCGATCCACCACGAGAGATTTTTGTCGATAACATTGTACAAAATTCCATTCTTGTTAGCCACAATTATAGAAAAGAAGAGAATCTATGTGCTCGGATTGCAAGTTTTGAAGCAGGAAATATCGAATTTATTTTGTTAAGTGCTCGAGTCAAGAGGGAAACGTTTCCGGCGCATCCACCATTTGTTACCCACTCACGGCGCTACACTAATAACTTGAAGGTAATTACACTTAATTTATTGAATCACGTTAGTACTTAGTGGTTAATCAAAACGACCGTTCCTTTAATATCCTAAAGTAATTAGGGAATTCTAGGAATATTTAACCGTATCGGGGAGACGTAAATATTTTTTATTAAATTTCTAGTTTTATTCTTACCGGTATGTTCCATGATGTTGTCCCTCCGCACTGCGTGCATTTTCTGGGAGTGTCGGGAGTGTGGCGGCTGAAAAAAAAAACAATTCGTTAATGATAACATCAACTTACTTCCCAATGTCTGAGGCGTTGATTTACTTTGTAAACATTCACATCTTCCGGTTGATGTTTTATAATTAATTAATTTTTAGTAATTAATTTTGAAATTTTAGAGTGCCTAACGCCTTGATTTACTTGAAATCTCAAATTATATATTTTTCAATAAATAGAACAAAAATTTTTTACTTCTTAATTTCTGGTTGAAATTTAACGATTTTATATTTTTCAATAATTAAAACCGGCTACGTTTTGAAATGCTCACGTCGATTGCAGCTTTTTAAAAACTTGACGTGCCACGTGAATAATTCCCACAAACATATTATTCGAAAAGCTTCATAAATATTAACTGAAAGTTGCGGTAAAGCGTTAATTTTTCAGGTTGCATCTGAACAATCCGTATTAATACCGGATCCGGAACTGTTTCAGCGGAAAACATGGCAATCAAAAGCGATTTTAACCGGATGATATCGCTACTGTTTTGAATTTTTCAATAGCATAGGTTCATCGATTCATAATGAAATGGACTGAATTTTAAGAATCGATCATTGAAATAAAAGGGATGGAAGCATTGAAATTTTTATAGGGTGGGAAGGTAATTGTAGCATTTTCCAAACATTTTCAGGCACCAATAGTTTCAGCGTGCAAAGAGCCATTCTAAAAGAACTTTTACAATTACGCTTTTAAGAAATTAATATTTCTGGAATTCACGCAACCAAAATATTTTTGAGATTTGCAATATGCATTAATATCTTAAAACTTTAAACTATTTATGTTATTTACATAAATTCACACTTTGGGAGAAACTTTAACAATGCAATTTGTTCGGTATTCGTAAAACTTGATTTTCTTCTTGAGTATTTCAATTTGTAGAAGTTTAATAAATTCTAAAGCTACTGACCTGCAATTAATTGATTAAATCTGGCAAAGAATGAGCAATTTAATAATAAATTTTCTCAACCTTGAAATTATTTTATTTTAAGGGGCACAGAATTGTTAACTTAATAGAATTGTAATTTAACAGTTTTTAAAGCATAATATTTGCTAAAGAAGACTCAGTTTTGTTATCTAATTAGAATATTATACAACTATACAATTGTAATGGTAAGAATCCTTTGATTAGTGCGAAAATAAACATTAAGTTTCATAAATATTGAAGAAATTTAAAACTACAATTACCGAAATTTTATATATTTTTTGCATTGTATGGAATTTATAGGGAGATATAAATAGGTTGAAGATCATTCACTCTATGCAAAAAAAATATTTTTATTAATATTTATAATCTTTAGACTTGTAGAGATTTTTTTAGTAAAAGTTGATTTTTTAATTCAAAATTCCTGTAGTACAAGCATTTGTTTAAGATTCCCAATATGCATAAGTGTTTTAAGTATTTAAAGTTTCAAAATATTTTTTTACCTCTCTCTCTAATTGAGGAATTGAGGAATTTTATTATAACTTTAGTAGAAAATTCCAAGCAAGCCAATTTTACCTTTAATATTAAAATCGTAGTTCAATTTTATTTGAAAACTAAAACTTAATTAATAACTCGAAAATATATTAAATTTATTTGTTTTATTTTATTTTTTCCGAAATTTTTTCATTGGAAAGGTTTTCTTGAGAATTCAAGTATACACAAAAGTAAAGTTTTAATTTATAAACAATTTTCCTTGAATTAATCACACTATAGAAAGTATTAAATTTTCTTTAGGTTTTTATTAACATTTTCATGAAATATTCTAACACAAAAACTTCACTTTAAACTTTCAGAATATACTCATTAAAAATTCTTAATTATATTTGCAACCTGTTTATGTATTAACAATCAACAAATATGATATTGTTGACTTTCAATAGCTAAAATTGCATATCACTAATAAATGTGAAGATTTATGAAAATTTTTAATTGTATTTTTGCTTGCAAAAGAATCGAAGAATTTTTTTGCAATTAATCTTATTCAGAAAACAATTTACTTGACATTTGTATACAATGCTTTGATAATTTCTAAAATTTGAAAGCTTTAACCGCGAACTTAATCATGAAATATCGCTATTCAAAGCTTCATAGTAGTGACATTACAAGAATGTTGCCACAAGTTTTTTTTATTTTTCAAAACAAAAATATATTTTTATGATAATAGTTTCAAAGTAGTGACACTGCAAGAGTTTAAAATAATTCAAAATGAAAGAAAGAACTCAATGCTCTTTTTCACTCCTGAAATCATGACTTTTGGCAAAAGTTTATTACATTTTTCTTAATCGTCATATTAAACAAAAATATATTTTTATGTTAATAGCTTCACAGTAGTGATTTTGGTAATATAACAAAAATGTTTATGGTACAAATGTTTAACTGCCAATATTCAGTCACGTACTGTGAATAAACGACGTCTCGATTTAATATTTCATTTTTTTAGTAGATATTAATATTTTCTTTAATGTCAATTTTTGAAAATCTCAAGTACACTTTTTTATTACAACCATATAAAAGGTTAAGACCTTTTATTTTGGATTTAATATTGTAAATATTAAAGTTAGCTTGTTTATAAAAAGAAATTACAAGTAAATCTTGTTGCAATATTTTCATCATTTTTTAAATTTACTTGTTATAAGCAGTATAAGCAGATCTTAAATTAACAACTTGACTAATCAATGTGAAAGTTTATCAAAAAAAATTAATTTTAATTTGAAATAATGTTCAACATATTTTTGAGCTTTATTTTTCCAGAATTCTTTTTAAAATCTCAGTATTACTTATAATTTACAATCTATAACTTTTAGAAAACCAAATTCAAAGGTTATATAGAAATTGTAGCTTTGAATTTTTTTTAACATTTCAAGTTTCAAAAAAATGTCTTAATTAAGCTTTGCCACACAATAATTTCTTAAATTATTTTACTTTCGCCTAGTTCGACTTTCGGCTGATTAATCATTTGGTCGTAGATCGAGCATGGACTCGGGCAAATTTTTGTCATTTTTAGTTTTTGTGGAAAAAATTGCAAACAACTTTTGTCGAGCGCTTGTCAATTTTTTTAAATAGAAGGACTCAGTTTTTATAGCCCAAGTCGAATGAGAATTAAATTTTGTTTCTAACGATCTGATGTATTCCTATACGTATCCGTATCGTTGGTTGTTTTTGAGCTTTCGCAGTTTTTGAGTAGAAACATTAAGGACGTACTAAAATTGGAGCAAATTTATTGATTTTTTTCGTTTCTGAAAATCCAAACACATTCAGTGGCGTATAATAGTAAAAGCCTAAAAGCCTTGGCATCCGAAAAGGCGCAAAATTTTGGGATTTTCCTAACTTGCTTTGTCATTTAAAAATTCAATTCCTAACTATTTATCTAATATAAACCAAAGAGCGTTAATTTCATTTGGTTTCGGGCGCAAAATTGACTTAATACGTCATTGAACACATCCGGGAGGAAAATCTTAGACTGATTTTATAGCTCTAGTCGAAGAAGTTTCTAACGATGCACGGGGTCTTTCTGCCTATTAATCGTTGTTTTTGTAGTTTTCGAGTAGAGATAAAAATCATTTTGTTTAAAAATTTCCAAGTAGTCGAGGCTCGTTCTTATCATTTCTTTTTTGCCTACAGTGATTTTGTTTTAAGGGCGTATGGTACGTTTACCAGCCAAACTAATCCGTTATGGGGGCGCTAGTAGTAACCATCAGAGCATTTTAAGAGAATGTACTCCTCTACCCGGTTGACCTACCACCTCCACTCCAACTTCTACCTGAAGCTAGCTACCAAACTCGCCTAAAGACAACCAAACTTATTTATGACTGAGGCAAGGGTCCCATTTATGAAGTTACCATACAAAGCAGGTTAGGCATTGCATATAAATTTCTTTTATTGCTGAAATCAATTGATATATTTTATCCAATATTCATGTGAAAAGTTGATTTCAAATCCAAGATTTAGCCATTTTCATATAAGAATCAATTAATTTTATTTAATAATTATTCAAGCTGTGCCCCGTTTACTTGTAGACATTTTTATGCACGTCCATCAACATGTTCGATAGCCGCCCTTATTTCCTGCTGATTTAAACATTCAAATGCTTCTATTACTCAGGTTCATAAATCCACCAATGAAGTAATTGGATTCGAATAAACTTTTGCTTGAATTTTTCCCAAAGAAAAAAATCGAGTGGCGTCATGTCCGGAGATCTAGGAGCCCAACTCCATGGAGTGCCAAGTGCAATCCACATGTTCGAAAATTTTGTTCAACCCTCTCCTAATTATGTTGCTGCAGTGTGCTGGAGTGCCGTCTAGTTACCCAATGGTAACCAAACAAAAATTATGATGTTGGAAGATTCTTTCATTGAAAAACTTGGCCTAGTTTCTCCAAATACCTGACCTGACCTGATCTGACCTGACCTAATCAATAGCATTTCACAGAAATCAATTTTGCTTGCTCAGAATCCTGAGGGTGAAGATTTTTATACTTACAAATTTACCACTGTACACAGTGGTAAATTTGTAAGTATAAAAATCTTGTTCTTTTAAAATTCTGTGGATAGAAGATCGAAAATAGTCCAAATTATTTTAAGCAGATCGATACCCTAAAACCGTAATTTTAGTATCTTTATTTCCAGTTACCGGTTTTTAAATTTGTCGAACGCTATGTAGCTGCCAATAATTATTATAAATTTTTGTAAATCTACGAAATTTTTTTCCAGTGCTTGGGGTAAGAAGGGAATGTCTTGGATTAAACATTCTGCAAGTTCTGGACATAATTTTCTCACATTCTCTGTAAATGCACAATAATTCGAAAAAATTATAGTTCGAGTATTCAACTTCCTTTGCAAGAGAAATTTGAGGAAAAATACAAGAAAAATTTGCGATTCACCAATAACTGACAAAAATGCTAAACAAAGTCTGTACCAATTGCTTGCAGCAATAAAAAAGATCAATTTGAATCGCTTTATCAAATTTTGTAGTTTTTAAACTAATACCAATTGTTTTCAGCAATAAAAAAGATTGTCTTGAATCGAATCATTTATTCTGTAATTTGTAAGCATAATTATTTTATTTCTACACGAAAACTGGGAAAACTTGAAAACAACCACCGATAGATATAGGAATACTCCACACCGTTAGTAACAGAATTTAATTCTCTTCCAACTTGGGCTATAAAAACTTAGTCATTCCATTTGAAAAAAAACTTTTACGGTTTTTTTAAGTACAAAAATTTCATTCCTTTCCGTTTCTTATTAGAATGTTCAAATTTGATTACCCCAGCTTTATGTCTCACCGTGATATTCTGACGCTGTGAAAATTTCAAAGTTATTGACTGTTTTGTGTAGAAGTTATGATTTTTTATTCGAAGAGATTTTTTTGTATTTAAGAGATAATAATGTTTTTTTCGAAAATGGTGCCATATTGAGGCATGGTCATATTCACAGACGTATATTAAAATTCAGTGGGAATTGTAAAAATGAAAAAGATAGGTGTTCCATTTAAAATAAAAAAGTTGAGATCAACTTCCGGTATAAGCGGAAGTACCCCAGTTTCTTAAATATTCTTCTTTCGTAGAAAATAAGATATTTGATTTATGTAGAAAATTTTAGGTTTGTATTTTCTTTGATTCTTTATATTTTTCTAATGGGTCGTGAATAAAAACCACTCTGTATATTACACATTCTTGTATGTAGCTTACAAATTTATTTTAACTCTGTCTTGTATTCAAGTATCTTGTGAGCAATTATTTTCCGTACTAAAAATTATTAAAAATAGATTAAGGTCTCTTGGGAAAGACTTGTTAGGATTTCTTGTATTATTAAATATAGAAAGAAATTTTGTGTTCGATAATGATAAGATTATTGATGATATTGCTTTGAAAATAAAATTTTTGTTTTCACATTTAAAGTTTTAACAGTATGTTGCCTAATGGTCGCAGCTATTGTATTTAATATATGTTTTGTATCTTTCTTGGTTTTGTGATTTCCATTATCATTGACTCACGAAACCAAACCACAAAGCCACCGGGGTCAATCCTATCCAGTCCGCCTATGTTTAACAGCCTCAATAAAGAAATGCATTTATAAGTATTGAGAATCTACAACTGCAGAGTGTGCATTTAACCAAATCTGATATTCTGATTTCAAAAATTATCAATTGCCAAATTTAAAGTCTCCCCTACAAAAATTACTTAAAGTTTAATACTATTTACTTCACTTTATATAAATTTGGTTTTAAAAATGGTTGAAATCTTTTGAAAAAAATATCACTTTTAATTTTAAGACAATTTCGCATAGAAATACCATTAACTTTTGTTAATAATGTTCATACTTAACAGAAGTTCTAAATGTTTTATTTTAAATTCACAGTAATAACTATCTCTAACAGTTGCAAACTTACTTGCACTTTCTTATTAATAAATTACAAAATTTCAGCATTCTTTCAATTTTATTTCTCCAGAAGATAACAAAATTTATTTCTAAAATTTAACAATTTTTTTGAGGATCTCAATATGACAAATTGTACATCTATCAACTTATAATTAATTTTATTCAAATGTCATAAAAATTGGGCTTTAAATTTTTTTTAATACTTCTACATTTAAAGAAATGATTTGTAAATGTTGAAGCTTTCAAACACAGGAATCACTTACATGATAATACTTTCAGTGTTTAAACTTTCATTATTATTAAAAATCTTTAATAAAAATTATTTTAAACATTTAAATTTCAAAAACTTGAAATTGCAAACACTTTTAATTTAATAAAAAATACATTTTCAATCTTTTGTAAAAATTTCTCGGTTTTGTAAGCTCAAATTGTTTTAATTTAGAGTTACAGAAACTTTTTGAAGTGCCCCATCACGTTAATTTTTATAAATATCATCATCAAGATTTTCTTTAATAAAGTTTCTGCAGACTAACTGGAACTCAAATTTCAGCAAACTCTCCTTGTTTTCCTGAAAACTCCGAAAGTTAGACGAATTATTTTAATAATTCACACAACCCTTTTGTGAAACTTCAACCAATTGTTGGTAATACTGGAGCAAATTGAAACGTAACGTTGACTTTAAGACAAATTAAATCAAATATCACTGAACAGAATTCATTTCATAACAATCTGAAAACCGTAATCAAATAAATAAACACAATTTCTTTACAAAACAATATTTAAGCTTTTCCTAAATTAGATCGAAGAAATTTATAACACAAAGCTTACGCAACCAATAATTACAAAGTTCCAGTAATTTTTGGCAAGACTTCAGGCGATCTTTGCGTTAGGTATTCAAATGTTTAAAATATTTTACGAAGTTAAATATTAAGAAATTATGAAGTTTTAGCAACTTCGATTACCGGCTATAAATATTTTAGAACAGTTTCAATGTTAAGCGGCAATAATGAAACAATTTCTCTTGCAATTTAATTATAATTGATCGTAGCACTGAAAACGTATTGTTTCAGCTCTCAACGTTAAGGATGTGGGCAAGTGTTGTTTTTCTCGATTTTCCCCAATTTGCGTCGCTTCAGGGAATTTAACAAAGCGTCTCTACCTAACTCGAGGACGTTATAAAATAGACTTTCTTTTGGACCGTAACCAATTTACAACAGTTCTGAACGTGTTATGGAATGGCAACGAAAATTCGGGAACGGAAAAGAATGGAGTTCGCATTGATTTCTTTTAGAGTTTCAAGTTTCAACGTTTTGAGTTGCTGAAATATCAAGGAACGTTAGGGAAAGGTCTTGTTTTCTTTCAATCATAACGGGAGTTTCAGGACAGTTAAAAAATGAGAAGAAAAAAGTTTTTCTTATTAATTGTAAAATATTACCCTGACGATATTTGCCGGAAAACCCCCAAATTGACGTGTTGGCTGCCAGGAAAGCTCTAAATACCGATTAAAAATCTTTGACAAATATTTTCTAATTATGACGATCTCTTAAAAATGTTTCGACGAACAACTGACTCACCCACCCTTTTCGAATTCTCTAAACAAAAGCTCGGGAAATACGCTTAGAGGTATTTATAAATTTTTAGCGTACAGGGAAAGCGCTTTAGCGTTGTGAAAATTCGTCGAGTTAATTAAACGTGACACAGCCTCGCTATTTAGGTAGATGGCCAGAGTATTTTTATATTTTTCCATTTTTTTTTCGAACGTAGTCCGAGAAGACGCCATAGCTGTCAGATTCACAACTAATAAAGCGTTTGAGTTGAATTCGAATTAAACAATTGTAATTAACGTCCTGAAACCACCGGTTTAAATTAATTTAATTTTTCTTTGCTTGCAAATTCGTTTGATTTAACGAATTGAAACTCAACGTATACTCCCCTTTTCAAATAATTAAAAGTAAACATAAGGGTGGTCCCTGACTAATTTTCTTTAACTACACCTCGCAATTTCTATAAAGCAACATTTTCTACCTACTATTCGCTTGGTTGTGACGGTTGATTAATTTTGCAGGAGTTGCTTGAAAGCTCGCCAGGGTACTGGCCACCACTGTGTAAGTTTTCGTAAATATTGTAGCGGACTTTTGTTTATTATAACGAACCTTTCTCGCTGCCGTCAGTACATTAAAACAACTTTATTCGTAGCGAGTTTCAAAAAGGCTTTCAGCGAGGTTACGTCGCTCGAGTGTAAAGTTTGCAGAAATTTATATCCGATATATAGAGGAAAAAACGGTTGAATCGATTCTAATTACGGAAAGTTTGTCGTTGGAAAATAGCCCTATTATCGAAGTTAAGTCGCTTCGAGTTTTTATAGTGGATGGCCGACGCGAAATTGAACTTCGGTAGCTTTGTTTGTTATTCTTAAGGTTGGTGGAAAAAGCAGGATCAAAGAAGAAATACCGACGAATGCTCCACCAGAGAGAAATGTATAAAGTGTCCACTAATACTCTTGTGCCAGATCGCGAATTTATTACTATAACTAAATCCGTATCGTAGAATAATTAAAAAAGTACCTCGATACCGAAGTTCTCGTTGCATTTTTTGCGCAGGCACGGATTGAATAAATTTTGCGCCCCTTATAAGCATTAATTTTACGATTTTTAGAGCTTTACACGACTCTAGAAAGAATAAGCTTTGGAATGGCGTAGAAACCATTGAAAAATATTTAAAACTAAGCTCACACCTACGAGGTAAACCAGAAATAATGTAAATTTCCGGAAATAGAAAATTTAGTAAAAATATTTTTTTATGCTTTTTTGCAATCCTCGGCGATATTGCGCCCTCCGGATTGCAAATTCTAAGATCATGCGGATACTGTACGTATTTTTCTAAAACTATATCTTCGAGTTGTGGGTTCGAGCTTAGAAGAAGGTTAGTTATTTAATATTTTTAGGTAGAGCAACTGCTTCAGAATTTTGAAAAAAATTTGAATTGCTTCATGACAATAAGAAAAAATTGAAATTTATAAAATCTCGAAACTAAAACTAAAGTCAAGTGAAGAAAACTTGAATAAATAAATCAAGTTTTCTTATCTCCCGCTGCGTAGGTGGTTGAAGTAAAAGTAAAGTTACCGAAAACTAAAATTGGAAATAATGCAGAAAAAAACAAGACTTTAAAGTAATACAGCACATTGTTTCTTCAATTTTCTTCTTAAACAAATTTCCCGCCCCGTCTCTCTAAGTTATTGAGTTCAATGTTAGATAGAGTTGTCTGTTGCGTAGATGGTTCAGCTTCAAAAACAAGTAAAGTTATAAAAAGCTTAAATTGATAATGCTGCAGAAAACAATTGAGATTTAAAAGAAACCAAACGCGTTGCTTCTAGAAATTTGCACTCTCACTTTTGAAATTTCCGCTGTGTAGGTGGTTTAAGTAAAAATATAGCTACAAAATACTACAGCTGAAGATGCTGTGGAAAAAGAACAAAACGCTAAAGTAACAGAATACGTTGCTTTTTTACTTTCTTAATTTACTTCTAAATTTTAAATTTCCCGCCGTATTGAGTTCAACGTTAGGTGGTAGCAATTAGAGTTATATGTCGCGTAGGTGGTTCAGCTTCAAGAGTACGTTAAGTTATAAACAGTTAAAATTGATAATGCTGCAGAAAACAACTGGGGCCTTAAAATACCAAATACGTTGCTTCTTAAAATTTGTACTTTTACTTTTATATTTGAAATTTCCCGCTGCGTAAGTGGTTCAAGTAGAAGTAAAGCTACGAAAATCTACAGTTAAAGATGCTGTAGAAAAAAACAAAACCTTAAAGTAATAAATTTCAAATTTCCCGCTTCGTTCTTCAAAGTTGTTAAGTTCAACGTTGCGGACAGCACTCGAGTTATCTGTTCAAGCAAAAGTAAATTTAACAAAAATTTAAATTTTAGAAGCTGTACAGCACACTCAAAACTATAAACTAACCAATGTAGAGTTACAAAAGTAAAGCTCGTGATACTGGCGCGAATTTAAAGTAATAAAATGCGTTGTTTCTTCAAATTTCTTCTTTAATTCTAAATTTCAAATTTTTCGCCGCGTCTTCCATGTTATTGAGTTGAACTTTAGGTGACAGCACTACCGATAGTTAGTCGTTGTCCTTTAATAAGTAATTCTCCCAGCAGATCAGAAGTAAAATTACAAAAACTAAATTTGAGGATGTTGCAATAAACAATCGAGACTGTACAGTAACAAACGCGTTAATTTTTTAAGTTTCTTCTTAAACTTCTAAATTGCAAATTTCCTGCCGGGTCTCTCTAAGTTATTGAGTTAAACGTTAGGTAGAAAAATTTGTACTTTTACTTTTATATTTGAAATTTCCCGCTGCGTAAGTGGTTCAAGTAGAAGTAAAGCTACGAAAATCTACAGTTAAAGATGCTGTAGAAAAAAACAAAACCTTAAAGTAATAAATTTCAAATTTCCCGCTTCGTTCTTCAAAGTTGTTAAGTTCAACGTTGCGGACAGCACTCGAGTTGTCTGTTCAAGCAAAAGTAAATTTAACAAAAATTTAAATTTTAGAAGCTGTACAGCACACTCAAAACTATAAACTAACCAATGTAGAGTTACAAAAGTAAAGCTCGTGATACTGGCGCGAATTTAAAGTAATAAAATGCGTTGTTTCTTCAAATTTCTTCTTTAATTCTAAATTTCAAATTTTTCGCCGCGTCTTCCATGTTATTGAGTTGAACTTTAGGTGACAGCACTACCGATAGTTAGTCGTTGTCCTTTAATAAGTAATTCTCCCAGCAGATCAGAAGTAAAATTACAAAAACTAAATTTGAGGATGTTGCAATAAACAATCGAGACTGTACAGTAACAAACGCGTTAATTTTTTAAGTTTCTTCTTAAACTTCTAAATTGCAAATTTCCTGCCGGGTCTCTCTAAGTTATTGAGTTAAACGTTAGGTAGAAAAATTTGTACTTTTACTTTTATATTTGAAATTTCCCGCTGCGTAAGTGGTTCAAGTAGAAGTAAAGCTACGAAAATCTACAGTTAAAGATGCTGTAGAAAAAAACAAAACCTTAAAGTAATAAATTTCAAATTTCCCGCTTCGTTCTTCAAAGTTGTTAAGTTCAACGTTGCGGACAGCACTCGAGTTATCTGTTCAAGCAAAAGTAAATTTAACAAAAATTTAAATTTTAGAAGCTGTACAGCACACTCAAAACTATAAACTAACCAATGTAGAGTTACAAAAGTAAAGCTCGTGATACTGGCGCGAATTTAAAGTAATAAAATGCGTTGTTTCTTCAAATTTCTTCTTTAATTCTAAATTTCAAATTTTTCGCCGCGTCTTCCATGTTATTGAGTTGAACTTTAGGTGACAGCACTACCGATAGTTAGTCGTTGTCCTTTAATAAGTAATTCTCCCAGCAGATCAGAAGTAAAATTACAAAAACTAAATTTGAGGATGTTGCAATAAACAATCGAGACTGTACAGTAACAAACGCGTTAATTTTTTAAGTTTCTTCTTAAACTTCTAAATTGCAAATTTCCTGCCGGGTCTCTCTAAGTTATTGAGTTAAACGTTAGGTAGAAAAATTTGTACTTTTACTTTTATATTTGAAATTTCCCGCTGCGTAAGTGGTTCAAGTAGAAGTAAAGTTACAAAAATCTACAATTGAAGATGCTGCAGGAAAAGAACAAAACCTTAAAGTAATACACTCTTTGTTTCTTCAATTTCTTTATTTACTTCTAAATTTCAAATTTTCCGCTTTGTTCTTGCAAGTTGTTGAGTTTAACGTTGGGGGCAGCACCTGAGTTATCTGGCTTCAAGCAAAAGTAAATTTAGCAAAAACTAAACTTGTGAAAGCTGTAGAGGACACTCAAAACTTTAAAGTAACCAATGTAGAGTTACAAAAGTTGAACTCGAAATACTGGCGCCACCTTAAAGTAATAAAATGCGTTGTTTCTTCAAATTTCTTCTTTAATTCTAAATTTCAAAATTTCCGCCGCGTCTTCCATGTTATTGAGTTGAACTTTAGGTGACAGCACTACCGTTAGTTAGTCGTTGTCCTTTAATAAGTAATTCTCCCAGCAGATCAGAAGTGAAATTACAAAAACTAAATTTGAGGATGTTGCAATAAACAATCGAGACTGTAAAGTAACAAACGCGTTAATTTTTTAAGTTTCTTCTTAAACTTCTAAATTGCAAATTTCCTGCCGGGTCTCTCTAAGTTATTGAGTTAAACGTTAGGTAGAAAAATTTGTACTTTTAGTTTTATATTTGAAATTTCCCGCTGCGTAAGTGGTTCAAGTAGAAGTAAAGTTACAAAAATCTACAATTGAAGATGCTGCAGGAAAAGAACAAATCCTTAAAGTAATACACTCTTTGTTTCTTCAATTTCTTTATTTACTTCTAAATTTCAAATTTTCCGCTTCGTTCTTGCAAGTTGTGGAGTTTAACGTTGGGGGCAGCACCTGAGTTATCTGGCTTCAAGCAAAAGTAAATTTAGCAAAAACTAAACTTGTGAAAGCTGTAGAGGACACTGAAAACTTTAAAGTAACCAATGTAGAGTTACAAAAATTAAACTCGAAATACTGGCGCAACCTTAAAGTAATAAAATGCGTTGTTTCTTCAAATTTCTTCTTTAATTCTAAATTTCAAAATTTCCGCCGCGTCTTCTAAGTTATTGAGTTGAACTTTAGGTGACAGCACTACCGTTAGTTATTTGTTGTGGTCTTATAAGTAATTCTCCCAGCAGATCAGAAGTGAAATTACAAAAACTAAATTTGAGGATGTTGCAATAAACAATCGAGACAGTAAAGTAACAAACGCGTTAATTTTTTAAGTTTCTTCATAAACTTCTAAATTGCAAATTTTCTCCCGAGTCTCTCTAAGTTATTGAGTTAAACGTTAGGTAGAAAAATTTGTACGTTTACTTTTAAATTTCAAATTTCCCGCTGCGTAAGTGGTTCAAGTAGAAGTAAAGTTACAAAAACCTACAGTTGAAGATGTTGTAGGAAAAGAACGAAACCTTAAAGAAATAGAACGCATTGTTTCTTCAATTTCTTAATTTACTTCTAAATTTCAAATTTCCCGCTTTATTCTTCCAAGTTGTTGAGTTCAACGTTGGGGGCAGCACTTGAGTTATCTGTTCAAGCAAAGGTAAATTTAACAAAAATTTAAATTGTAGAAGCTGTACAGCACACTCAAAACTATAAACTAACCAATATAGAGTTACAAAAGTAAAGCTCGTGATACTGGCGCGAATTTAAAGTAATAAAATGCGTTGTTTCTTCAAATTTTTTCTTTAATTCTAAATTTCAAAATTTTCGCCGCGTTTTCTATGTTATTGAGTTGAACTTAAGGTGACAGCACTACCGTTAGTTAGTCGTTGTCCTTTAATAAGTAATTCTCCCAGCAGATCAGAAGTTAAATTACAAAAACTAAAATTGAGGATGTTGCCATAAACAATCGAGAATTTAAAGTAACAAACGCATTAATTTTTCAAATTTCTTCTGAAACTTCTAAATTGCAAATTTCCTGCCGGGTCTCTCTAAGTTATTCAGTTCAACGTTAGATAGTAGCACTTAGAGTTGTTTGTTGCGTAGATGGTTCAGCTTCAAAAACAAGTAAAGTTATAAAAAGTTAAAATTGATGATGCTGCAGAAACGAATTAGAGCCTTAAAGTAACCAAATACGCCTCTTCTTCAAATTTGTAATTTTACTTTTAAATTTGAAATTTCCCGCTGCGTAAGTGGTTCAAGTAGAAGTAAAGTTACGAAAACCTACAGTTGAAGATGTTGTAGGAGAAGAACGAAACCTTAAAGAAATAGAACGCGTTGTTTCTTCAATTTCTTCATTTACTTCTAAATTTCAAATTTTCCGCTGCGTTTCTCCAAGTTACCTATTTGAACGTTAGGCGGCACCACTTAGTTGACTTGACTTGGACTTCAGTGTTGCCAGGTCTACTGATTAGTTGTAGGTAAATGTAATTATGTTGAATATGAGTAATGATTAGAAACTGAGTTCCTTAGGGAGTGTAAAAAGCAAATACCATTAATGAATAATTTCGTTAATAAACTACTAAAACTAGAACACAGCGACATATACTAGAAGAACGTGGAAAATAACGATTTAACTGATTCCGATGAAAGTATCTTTTTGTATTATTTAAATAATACAAAATACAATAATAATAAATTTTGTTTTGTTGTCTATTGTTGTTAAATGTCCATCTACTCTTTTTCCCCCACTTAATCCACTGTTCAGTCAGTAGACGATTTGGCAACACTGTTTGACTCAATGTTGTTAAAACATGGCTGCTGAACAGCACGTTGACGACACGAGCCCGCCGAGCCCCCCTTCGGGGCGCAACTTAAAGAGAAAATTAGAAAAGTCGGTCCTCGACAGTTTCACTAAACTCAGCAACAATCAAGAAAAAATTCGCGTCAAAGCAGGTGTTGATCTTCTCCGCCATTTGTCCACGAGTGAAGATGCAGAAAAAGTGAGGTTATTTTTTTAAATTTCTCAAAAATTAATTAATTTTGTTTCTAGACCACCAATGAGTTGAAATACGCAGTAGGACGTCTTATTCGCGGTCTTGGATCATCAAAAATTCAAGCAAGAACGGGTTTTTTCGCATCATTAGTCGCGCTACTTAACCTCAAAACTGTGAGTGTTGACGAGATTTTTGAAGCTGTACGGAAAGAACTCAACAAAGGTGCCGCTAATAGCAAGAGCGTAAGTTAATTGTTGGTTGTTGTTAATGTTTTAATAGAGAATTTTAGGAAAACGCCGATATTAGTTCAGGTCAAATTTTGGTAGCAGGTGCAATAATTCGGTCCAACTTATATGAAACTTATTCAGATGACGACAAAAAGAAGGTTTTGGAATTGTTGGTTAACGCGGGAAAAGTCAGGAATTACCTCGCTTTAGCTTCGTATTCGTTTATCATTGATTTATACGATAAAGTAACAAGATTTTTTATTTTATTTTTTAAGAATTACACTAAAATTTTGTAGGTTGATCTCGAGGAATTCACTCGTGTTATTTTTCCTATTATCAAGCCAGAAATTGCAAAACCTTGGCCGGAACAAAATCTTGACAGTCTCTACCTTCTTCAAGAAACCAACAGGAAACTTCCAGGATCAATCAAACCCAAATTCCTTAAAAACACTTTAGGAACTTCAGAGATTTTCTCGCAAGAAACTCTTCCAGAATTATGCAACACTTTAACCGTAATTAATTAAAATTTTAATAATTTATTTAATAACCAAAAATTTTGCAGACCGTTTCCAGAGTTACAGCTTTAAAACACCCAGTTTTCGATTGTTTCGTCAAAATCGTGACAGATTCCGATTTAGTAGTGCCTTTCGTCACAGCCCTCGATAATCAATTAACAAAAAACAACCGCAATCGATTTTTAGTAGCTACTCGATTATTGCAAGGAATTTTCGAACATTTACAAGATTTCTCAATTTTGCCCGATCTAATTACACGAAATTACCTCCAACAAACCGTGGCCACTTTCAAAACTGCCGTTGGTAAATTTAAAGATCCGCAATTCCAGGAAGCGGTTCGGAAACTTTTCGATTCACTTCTCGCCGTTTTGAAATCGGAAAATGTTAAATCAAAAGTTGCTGTTAAAGTTTTGAAAAAATTGCTTTTTTATCCGGGAATTTTTATTTTTGAAAAAGTGACTAAAACTAAATTAATTCAGAACATTACTGGTACTTTGAGTAAAGATGGGGTTAAGAAATTGGGGGAGGTTTATAAAGGGGTTGTTTCTGCTGAAATTGAAAGGGTTGTTGGGGAAGGTAAAACTGAAAGTTGGTGGAATAACGATCGGGTTTACGCGGCTCATTTGTTGGTTAAATTGTTGAATCATCCTGTAATGAAAGACGAGAATGAATGGAAAATTGAACAATTGAAATTCTTGATGAAGTTGGGACTCATGAAGGATGAAACTGGAAACGTAGGACAAGAGTTGGCAGGTAAATATTTCAAAAAATTTATTTTGTTATATTGGTACTAGGGTATGGTTACTTCAGTAGTAATAGATTTGCGGTTCTGGAACTGGAATTGAAAGTAAGTTTAACTTGTACGTTATCATTCTAAGTAGCGAGAGGGCGCTATGATCTTTTTTATTTTATTTGTATGAATTTATCTTTAAGTTGGCAACACTTGCCGTATCTTCTAATATATACTTCAAATAATAGCCAGTAGCGTGCTCTGGCTTGGACGCTTCTGCAAATTTACTTTTTCCAGATTTACCTCAAATCTTTTAATGTGTATTTGAACTAATAATCAGTGGCGTACGCTGCCCTAAATGCAATACACACGTTAACTCTTCAATATAATTACAGTGTAAAAGCTCCTCGCCAAATGTTTTTCATTGAATTTGTTTAAGAATTTCATAGGGCGCCATCTTTTCTGCTCAATATGTACTCTTCGAGTTGGTAGCACTTTAAAGTTGTTTCTCCCAAATTTGCTCCGATTCTCTTAATGTGTCATTGAACTAACAATCAGTGGCGTCTTAAACGCGTCGAAATCTTCGATTTCTCAATATAATTGCCAGTGCAATAGGACGTCGGTAGCAGTGGAAGAGCGATCCAAAAACAAGAATTGAGAGTGATTTCAACTTGCACATGATTGTTTAAAAAATCGATACAATGTTTTGTGTTTTTTTTTGTTTCAATTGTAGTTATTTTTTTGCAAGTTAGTAACGCTACGTCTTCCAGATTTACGTGTCATCTATTAATATGTGTTTCAACTAATAATCAATGGCGTACGTTGCCATCAAGGCTACATTACCTTAAGTTTCTCAGTATAACAGTATTGTCAGTAGTAGGAGAATGGTGATTCTGGAACAGGAGTTGATAGTACTTTCAATTCACACGATAGAACGCAATGTTTTATACTTTGTTTTGTAATTTTCCTTCTATTTCTGAGTAGAATCATGTTTTATATCAGTAGTAGTTGATTAGCGGTTCTGGGAGTGGAATTGCGAACAAATTCGAGAAGGCGAAAGTGCGTCTTGGTGATTTATATTATTACTAGGAATTTTTCTTCCAGATTCCCTTAAAGAAACTTTCTTTTCTTCCCTGGACCTGAAGCTTTCGAAACTGGAAGATTTACGCGCGATTTTATCCGAAGTAGTCATCGATTTGGATTCGACAATCACAGAATCTAACCTAGAAACAGTCCTGAGAAAACCGATAACGGTCGAAGAGTATTCAGTGTGGCGTCAAACTGTCGAAATGGCAACAAAAATCAAAAACAAAAACAAACGCGTTTTCCACACTCTATTCCTCCATTTGGGTCTTCAACTTTTCAACAATACTAAACTAGCTTCGGATTCTTTGAACGAACTTTTCAGTTGTTACGAACGCCTCAAAAAATCTAAAATTGAAGAAACTTCATCGGAAGATCCTCTTTGGATTGAAGTGGTCGTTGATTTGTTTCTGAATTTATTATCGCACAACTCGCATTTGTTACGTAGCGTCATTAATTGCGTTTTCCCCCATCTTTGCGAACACATGAACGCTACTGCGATCCACCAAATTTTGTCGGTTTTGGATCCGAAAAACGAATCGAATCCTTTATCGCATCGAGATGAAAGCAGCGACGATTCTGGGTCAGATTCCGAATCGGGTGAGGAAAGTGAAGAAAGCGAGGAAAGTGATGATGAAGATTTCGACGATACTTCAAACGAGAAACTTCGTATGGCTCTTCATCAAGCTTTAGGTGCTGAAAATAGCGATGCCGATAGCGTAAATTTAAGCGATTTAGACGATTCAGATGGTGAAAAACTCAATGAAGCTCTATCGGACGCTTTTAAACAATTTAAACCTAATTCGAGTAAACAAACTAAAAAACAAAACAAAGACGACGAAACGTTAACGCATTTTCGGATACGCGCTTTAGATCTTATCGAAATCTATTTGAATTCGAACCCTTCCATGCAATTAACTTTAGAAATTATGTTGCCTTTGTTGCAAACTTTCGAGTTTAGTATCAGGGATGACCACCAGAAGCCGCTTCAAGATCGCGTCAAGTCTTGCTTAAAAAAATTAGCTTCGATAAAAAAATTCGATGATTTTGAAGGAGTTACCGAAGAAGTTCTCGTCGAACTTTTGAAGAGTTTATTGGAAAAAGGAACAAAAAACGCCATCCTCGTCCAAGATATGGGTGATAAAATAGCGGAATGTTGCGTTTTCGTTATTAATTGTTCCCAAATAATCAAATCCGGGGAAAGTCCGAAAAAGAAAAAAATAAAAAAAAACCCAATAGCGTTAGTGATCGCGGATTGTTTACAAAGTTTCTTCGAAAAACGCGACTCTTTAACACCTTATGTGCTATTTAAAACAGTTTTGCAACTCAACTGGACCGGAATTCTCGTTTTAATTCCGAAACTTTTCGATTTCGTTTACTCTGAAACCATTCGACCTTTCCGTCGAAATCAAGCG
Source organism: Pyrochroa serraticornis (assembly GCA_905333025.2). NCBI lineage: Eukaryota > Metazoa > Arthropoda > Insecta > Coleoptera > Pyrochroidae > Pyrochroa > Pyrochroa serraticornis. The sequence goes on along the minus strand of HG995155.1, from coordinate 3,308,137 downwards.
GTCGAATTATTAAAAATTTTCTTCAACAACAACAGATTTATCAGCGCTAATCGCGAAACAATTACGATCATCGAAGAACAAACTTTGAAATTTTTACAAACCTCTCTTGAATTTTTCCAAAATTTCTGTGAAGATCTCAAAACGAAACGGGTTCGTGAAAACTTTTTATGTAGTTTATTCGGGTTGTTAGCAGCGATTAAAAATTGTTCTAACTTATTTGATTGGGGTGGTTGGCCGGAAATTGCGGTTAGTATACGCGAAACTCGTTCACATTTGACGTTCGCTAAAGATACTAAAGTTGCTTTTAATAAATTATGTCGGTCTTTGAATGTTTCTCATATAGTTGCAATGAAAGCTTCTACTGTTAGATTGAATAATATTGCAGAATTAGAGGATGATAGTGAAAAAAATAAAGAGAAAACTAAAAAGAAACATAAAAATAACAAAGACACGTTGAAAATGAAAAAAGAATCGAAAGAGTTAAGGTTGTCGAGTCTTTCTGATGGATTCGAAAAGGCTAAAAGAAAAAGGACGACGGATAGTGAGCAGGTTAATAAAAAAATGAAAACATAATTGTTATGATAATTTTGTTTATTTAATCAATAAATCTTTGTTTTGTAAAGTGATGTTGCTGTTTGGATCTAAATGCCTCTCACCATGCATTCAAACCTCATCCTATCAGTAGTATTTCAAGTTCTAAGTAAGTTATTTTTCCAACTTATTCTATTAATCTCTCATTCAAGCCACTAATTATCCAGTATCCCGTTTTTTGTCCTCTTTGGTAAGCTCAAAATGCATTCAAGCCACTTCCTAGTTCGAATAATTTTCCAAATTTCTTATGCAAAGCAATCGAGATACGTGAAGAGATGAACATTTATAAATTTGGGCCTGCATTTGAATCAAACTGGCTTGTGGCTTTATCTGGAGAACAACGTAACAATTTGTAATTCATTTTTTTTTAAAAGCTAGTTTTCTCATTAAAAAATCTCATTCAAGCCATTGTGTAAACTGGTAACTTACGATGTTTTTGCTCATTTTTTCTCCACTTTAGGGAAGTTTCGACATATTTAGTTTTGCATAAATTGAAGTGATGTTAATAAAAAATAAATGTAAAGAATTAAATTTTGGTTATAAGCTTAATTGTTAACGCGTCAAAATAACTAATTTTGTTGACTCGTACCTCGAGATTGTCACGTTTCTACGTTTCGAAACCTTCGTAATCACTAGACCAATTACAAAGTTTCTTGATTGTAACGCCTTTTGTTGTAGAAACTCGGATAAGGTTCGGAAGTATTTATAGATGCGTAGCACATCAAAAAGTGTTAATTTCAGAACTAGGCTCCTGGAATACGAAAACTGTTCCATAATTAAAGCAAAGCTAAAAAAGGTACCGTAGAAGCGGGTGAGTTTGACCCGGTGGGGTGAGTTTGTCTCTTTTCGGGAAACTGTTTGCGCGTACTAGAAAAAGTTACTCATGTAATTTATTAGTTTAATTTTGTCAAGAATTATTACCTTGATGTTCACGCCGCCAATAAAAGATGGATCTAACATATTAAATAACATAAGTTTGCTATAATAATTATTTTCCTTATTAATTAATAATTAATTAATTATTATCCATATTTTATGCTGACAATATTTTCCGCTTCAAAAATTAGAAGCAGGGATGCTCGATTATTGCTACAGTTCGTTACTACGGATTATTGTGATCTTAGCCATAGTATCTGCAAGATGTCGGTTTCGTAAATATTTCTTCAATCGCAGTTTTTTCAACATTTGAAAATTCCAGGCTATATCGGGTGACTTTGTCCCACTTATCAAAAGTTTGTTTCTGGTAGATTTTACCTATACAGAAGGTAATTGAATTTTTATTAGATCTTGATTCAAAGGACGTACGTAGCTCTAAAGTAAATTTCAAACTTACTTTTGCAATGTTTTTGTTTTTAAATCTGTCACAGATTGGCTTTCCGGAAAGAAAATGCCTTGAAAGTAAAAAAAGCAGCTTGTTCGCAAAATTACGCGAATTATACAGCAGAAACTCTGGAAAAAGCTGTAGATGCTGTTAGAAATGACAATTTGTCCCAAAGAAAAGTCGACAACACAATTCGATATTCTTGTCGGAACTACGTATTAAGAATAAGTTGAACAACAGACACTCTGGTACACCTGGTGGGCCAACTGTGTTTAGCAAAGTTGAAGAAGCCTTCCTTGCGCACCATGTCTGCACTTTATCTGCATACGGGTTTCTATTGGACTCAACAGATCTTTGATATATAGTAAAAGATTATCTAGATGGTGAAGATAGTACTATTAAGAGGTTTACAGACAATCTCCCACAAAAAGACTGGCTAAATCGTGTCATGAAGAGAAATTCCACATTAACCCAACGATTTGCAAGTAATATAAAGCGGTCACGAGCTACAGTAAATGAAGGTACAACTACCAACTACTTCAATCATTTAGAAGAAGAGATCAAAGACATTTCTACTCATTGTATAAGGAACTACGACGAGACGAATTTGAGCGATGATCCTGGGAAAAAAAAGATCTTAACAAAGCGAGGAACGAAATACCCAGAGAGAGACTTGAATTCCACTAAATCTTTTACTTCTATAATGATTTGTAGAAATGCTGCAAGTGATTTGTGGCTACCTTATGTTGTCTACCAATCTGACTCCAATCTGTCACGAGCTACAGTAAGTGAAGATACAATAACTAACTACTTCAATCATTTAGAGGAAGAGATCGAAGATATTTCTGCTCATTGTATCTGGAAATACGACGAGACGAATTTGAGTGATGATCCTGGAAGAAAAATTATTTTAACAAAGCGAGGGGCGAAATACCCAAAGAGAGACTTGAATTCCATTAAATCTTCTACTTCTATAATGATTTGTGGAAATGCTGCAAGTGATTTGTTGCCACCTTATGTTGTCTACCAATCTGTCACGAGCTACAGTAAATGAAAATACTACTACCAAGTACTTCAATCATTTTGAAGAAGAGATTGAAGACAGTTCTGCTCATTGTATCTGGAACTACGACGAAATGAATTTGAGCGATGATCCTGGGAGAAAGAATATTTTAACAAAGCGAGGGGCGAAATACTGAAAGAGGGACCTGAATTCCACAAAATCTTCTACTTCTATACTGATTTGTAAAAATGCTGCAGGTGATTTGTTGTCATTTTATGTTGTCTACCAATCTGACTCCAATCTGTCACGAGCTACAGTAAATGAAGATACAATAACTAACTACTTCAATCATTTAGAGGAAGAGATCGAAGACATTCCTGCTGATTGTATCTGGAAATACGACAAGAGGAATTTGAGTGATGATCCTGGAAGAAAGAAGATTTTAAGAAAGCCAGGGACGAAATACCCAGAGAGAGACTCGAATTCCACTAAATCTTCTTCTTCTATAATGATTTGTGGAAATGCTGCAAGTGGTTTGTTGCTACCTTATGTTGCCCACCAATCTGTCACGAGCTACAGTAAATGAAGATACAATAACTAACTACTTCAATCATTTAGAAGAAGAGATCGAAGACATTCCTGCTCATTGTATAAGGAACTACGACGAGACGAATTTGAGCGATGATCCTGGGAAAAAAAAGATCTTAACAAAGCCAGGGACGAAATACCCAGAGAGAGACTCGAATTCCACTAAATCTTCTTCTTCTATAATGATTTGTGGAAATGCTGCAAGTGATTTGTGGCTACCTTATGTTGTCTACCAATCTGACTCCAATCTGTCGCGAGCTACAGTAAATGAAGCTACAATAACTAACTACTTCAATCATTTATAGGAAGAGATCGTAGATATTTCTGCTCATTGTATCTGGAAATACGACGAGACAAATTTGAGTGATGATCCTGGAAGAAAAAATATTTTAACAAAGCGAGGGGCGAAATACCCAAAGAGAGACTTGAATTCCATTAAATCTTCTACTTCTATAATGATTTGTGGAATTGCTGCAAGTGATTTGTTGCCACCTTATGTTGTCGACCAATCTGTCACGAGCTACAGTAAATGAAAATACTACTACCAAGTACTTCAATCATTTAGAAGAAGAGATTGAAGACAGTTCTGCTCATTGTATCTGGAACTACGACGAAATGAATTTGAGCGATGATCCTGGGAGAAAGAATATTTTAACAAAGCGAGGGGCGAAATACTGAAAGAGGGACCTGAATTCCACAAAATCTTCTACTTCTATACTGATTTGTAAAAATGCTGCAGGTGATTTGTTGTCATTTTATGTTGTCTACCAATCTGACTCCAATCTGTCACGAGCTACAGTAAATGAAGATACAATGACTAACTACTTCAATCATTTAGAGGAAGAGATCGAAGACATTCCTGCTGATTGTATCTGGAAATACGACAAGAGGAATTTGAGTGATGATCCTGGAAGAAAGAAGATTTTAAGAAAGCCAGGGACGAAATACCCAGAGAGAGACTCGAATTCCACTACATCTTCTTCTTCTATAATGATTTGTGGAAATGCTGCAAGTGGTTTGTTGCTACCTTATGTTGTCTACCAATCTGTCACGAGCTACAGTAAATGAAGATACAATAACTAACTACTTCAATCATTTAGAAGAAGAGATCGAAGACATTCCTGCTCATTGTATAAGGAACTACGACGAGACGAATTTGAGCGATGATCCTGGGAAAAAAAAGATCTTAACAAAGCCAGGGACGAAATACCCAGAGAGAGACTCGAATTCCACTAAATCTTCTTCTTCTATAATGATTTGTGGAAATGCTGCAAGTGATTTGTGGCTACCTTATGTTGTCTACCAATCTGACTCCAATCTGTCGCGAGCTACAGTAAATAAAGATACAATAACTAACTACTTCAATCATTTAGAGGAAGAGATCGAAGACATTCCTGCTGATTGTATCTGGAAATACGACAAGAGGAATTTGAGTGATGATCCTGGAAGAAAGAAGATTTTAAGAAAGCCAGGGACGAAATACCCAGAGAGAGACTCGAATTCCACTACATCTTCTTCTTCTATAATGATTTGTGGAAATGCTGCAAGTGGTTTGTTGCTACCTTATGTTGTCTACCAATCTGTCACGAGCTACAGTAAATGAAGATACAATAACTAACTACTTCAATCATTTAGAAGAAGAGATCGAAGACATTCCTGCTCATTGTATAAGGAACTACGACGAGACGAATTTGAGCGATGATCCTGGGAAAAAAAAGATCTTAACAAAGCCAGGGACGAAATACCCAGAGAGAGACTCGAATTCCACTAAATCTTCTTCTTCTATAATGATTTGTGGAAATGCTGCAAGTGATTTGTGGCTACCTTATGTTGTCTACCAATCTGACTCCAATCTGTCGCGAGCTACAGTAAATAAAGATACAATAACTAACTACTTCAATCATTTAGAGGAAGAGATCGTAGATATTTCTGCTCATTGTATCTGGAAATACGACGAGACAAATTTGAGTGATGATCCTGGAAGAAAAAATATTTTAAGAAAGCGAGGGGTGAAATACCCAAAAAGAGACTTGAATTCCATTAAATCTTCTTCTTCTATAATGATTTGTGGAAATGCTGCAAGTGATTTGTTGCCACCTTATGTTGTCTACCAATCTGTCATGAGCTACAGTAAATGAAGATAGAATAACTAACTACTTCAATCATTTAGAAGAAGAGATCGAAGACATTCCTGCTCATTGTATAAGGAACTACGACGAGACGAATTTTAGCAATGATCCTGGGAGAAAAAAGATTTTAACAAAGCGAGGGACGAAATAGCTAAAGAGAGTCTTGAATTCCACTAAATGTTCTACTTATATAATGATTTGTGAAAAGGCTGCAGATGATTTGAGGCCATCTTATGTTGTCTACCAATCTGACAGTCTTTGGTCTAATTGGATGGAAAACAACCCCACTGGTACTCATTATAACAGGTCCAAAAGTGGATGGTTTGACGCGCTCTGTTTCGAGAACTGGTTTATATCCCTGGTCCTACCTACCATGAAAAAGATTCTTGGGTAGAAAGTTTTAATAGGCGATAATTTATCATCACATATTTCTCTTAAAGTTGTTGAAGCTTCTGAGCAAGAAAATATTAAATTTATATGTCTGCCTGCTGCCCAGTTCAACCCATCTAACTCATCCCTTAGATGTGGCGTATTTCAGTTGGTTGAAAAACTCTTGGCGTAAAATTTTGCCGAGTCATAAAATAGAAAGTGCTAAAGTGGGTACGCTGAAGCCAGTTTTTTTATTATTTTCCTTCTGTTTAATTTTTTTTTTTTTAGTGACGACACGATACACTTAAGGATCTTTCACGACACACTGTCTGAGAATCACTGTTAACTTATACCCAAGGGAAGAATTTAAACTTTTTCTAGTATCAAAAAAACAACTCTCCGGGCTAAGGAACATTTAGACCTCGATCGGCATCAGGAACGTGTAATTTCTTCCACACTGCGGAGGATAGCAACTATTTGCAAGAAAGATCAACAACCTTCGAAGGACCGGATATGTCATTTGAAGAACACGTAATACAAGCTGTTAAGCTCCCATATCTAAAAAGAAATGCCCAAACCAATAGTGTATTCTGAAGCCGATATTCCTGAAGATCAACTGGATAAAGCATGGCACTGTGCGGGTCATAGTGATAAAAAATCATGAAGACCACTGTTCTCAACTGTAGGAATCATTTGATGATGAAGACGATAACATTTCCTTTGTCCTCTCTGGCTTAGTAAATAAATTAAGTAAACTTATTTTTGTATTATGTCAAAGAAGTATAACTTCTAACGCGCGTACATAAGTACACACAATTTTTTTTTGTATAATAATTTTGTATGCGACGGCTTCAGAAGAAAATCTTATAGAAACACAATTTTGATGTAAAATGTTAGGAAAATTCGATCGATTGTGTTTAGATTCTTGAAAATGAACAAAAATCATGAAATTTGTTTTAGTATTGGAATGATGTACAACTCAGAAGGCATTGTTGTGCCTAGAAGCCTCTATACGTGAAACAGAGAACGCAACAACTAACCGCAACCTTAACAACTTAATTCTGTTTATCGTTAAAATTCAAAATTCACTTTTAATTTAATGTTTAGAGAAAACTGAGAAAACAGTTTCAACAAAATTGTTAAAAAAAATATTTCTACTTATTCGCAAAACCTTCAATTACATCATTTTCAAGTGGCCTATATCGAGAAAATTCACTCGTTGGCGAGTTCTCAAATTATTTCCGCAAGAAGTGCATCTTCCACTTATTCTGAATCTGTCATCTTATTTTCATACTGTTGTAAACCAACGTGTCAAAATGAAAAAAAAAAACTGTTAATTCACTTTGATCTTCTCGCTGACTTAATCAAAGGATCAAGAGTAAAAAGAATATCCCCACACAAACGCACCCTCTTTTTATCTCGATATTGAACCGACTCTATTATTAAACATAGTTAGCTGCACTTTTACGTCGCAAATGCGGTTATTATAAAAGCTCGTTCTACTTTTAGTTACCTACGGTTGTGCTTTCGCATCGAATCTCCTCTTTCACCCTCAATTGCCCTTTCGCCCCAATACTCGACTCAATTTTTGTCTTCCTCGCACATTTTAATTCGACTTGCCCCAAAATCCTCGAGGGGTAAAAAGGGGACGATATTTTCATCTAGTAAATAAACCGGTTTCGGGTATACAAAACGTAATTTTTGACGAATCAGTGCGTTGATATGATAAAAAGTTGCCTTGGTTAGTAATTGATTAATTTTATTCAGAATACCGAGTCGAGTGTGTAATTATTTTATCTGTAACGTAGTTAGGGACAAAAGAAACGTTACCGAATTATTTTTTATTAAAGCAACTTAAACACATGGGGGCGCTTCCAAACGAACATTTTTAGCGGCGGCTTTCATTCAAATTTTTGGTAGGGGAGCTTTTGTGCAATTAATGGGATGAAGCTAGACATCTTTGTGAAAACGACACGACCAGTTTTTGCTCTTGATTTTTATTTAATGAGACAAATGGGCCGACGAATTATTACACGCTTCTTGTTTTGATCTAAAAAATTTTTGGACCAACACTACCGCGTGAAAGAGCGGAAACTGTCGCTAATTTTACTTCGATGTTATATGAAACATTTTAAAATGATATTAAAAAAATTAAAAACCCTTAGAAAATAAAACTGTAGTTTAGTAGAAGATTTTAAAAATTTAGAGGCGCTTGTTCTATAATAAATTAAATTAAATGAATGAAATAAACAAAATGGATGAGTTGATGAACGTAATAAATTAAACAAATTGAATTAAAAGATTAGGAGCGAGGTTGCATGTCTGTTATTAAGAAATAAAACCTGAGGATGGTTTGCGAGTAAAAAACTCATGATATGGCACCTCAAGTTGAAATTTTCCGAGCTCCAACCCCAATTCCTCGTCGACCCTCCAACAAAATGTGTGACCCATCGAACTGGCGGCATTTCCGACTGGAATCACATTTCTCCCCGATACCCCCATGAGAATTAAACAGCACATTTCTCCATCCCTCTAACATTCTCCATCCTCCACCCGTAAAGATTTACACACATAAATACACGAATCCAATAAATAACCTCTTCACCTTTCCACGACTCTCTCCAAAGTCACCTTTAAATGATTTATCAGCGAGTGTGCTTTTAGCACAGCTTGTTTCAAATCCTTTCGACTTGGGTAGTTGGGGGGGAAGTCCTTTCCTTTCGCACATTAATCCCCCCCAGTCAAGGTAATTATCGCTGTGAGATCGTCGATGTCCCTTTTTCGGTAGGTGGGCATAATAGCTGAGTTGGTGGTGACAGCTTAATTGGCTTCTGCCGTGTACGAAGTTCTTGTGAATTATCGCGTTATTAAGGGAGATCTTAGGATCGGGGGATGGGACGGAAATGTTGAGAAAATCTTTAAATTGCATTGTTGGCCTTTATCAACTTTGTTTCTAGTTTCTTGTTTGTTTCTTAATTACGGAGTGGCTGAAATTTTTTTTGTTTCGGTACAAGTTGTACCAAAATTTGATACAAATGGTAGAAGCGGGGGGAGAATTGTAACTTTGCTTAGACGTAAGTCTTATAATTTTCTATTTGCATTCTAAATATAAAATAAATTAATCTGGCAGCAGCCTCAATTTAAACGGCATTTGACTCTTAATTTGTTGTGTAACACAAATTAACAAAATAAATTAACAATCACTGTCAAGAGTTAAAAGTAAAAGAACTCGATTAACTTTGATGGACAGTTAATAATAACATAATTTTGTTCAAGCCTTTTTCAAAAATATTTCACTTTTTCTACGAAATGATTTTGAATTTTTCGAAAGGGAGATTTTATAAACTTTTTTTTTTTGTAGATAATGCGCTGCGGAACTATTTAGTTAACATCGGTATGCAGCAGCGTGGGGCCCAAAATTTTTAACGTTGTATTTGTATTTTTCCGAAAATTGCTGAACGCGTTGTTCAACTAATTGGCGTTAAATTTTGCAAAATTAAAAAGAACCAAAGATTTGTTCTTGTACAAACCTGAAGGTTACTGTAAAAAATATAATTTACTACTTTGCTTACTTGCTTTTTTAGAGTTTTTGTTGATACTTCTGTAATTAAATTGCATGAAAACTGGAAAGCTTTATAACATATAAACTTATACAGGGTGATTATTTTTTGAAGAAAGCCGCAATGAGACGAAAGGCAAAGATGCAATTTAGCGAATAGGGATTCGACTCTTAGCCATTCTCAAAAAGAATCACGCAAAGCTACTACGTTAATCTTTTTGTTTAAAGCTAAGTCTCTTAACATGAAAATAATTTTTACAAATAAATTTAACGCACAACTGCTATAAAACCTTGGCAACATAACAAAATTTTTAGAAATTCTTTCTTTTGTTGTACATAAGTCAATGATGACTCTGTTGTAAAGCCATTTAGTCGACATCGGTGCGCAGTAGATCAAAAAAATAAATTGTTAAATTTCAAATTTTTACATAAAGACCTATAGACAGGGTCAATTAATTTGATTTAAATTTCGCAAAATTAAAAAATAACATTGCATCTAGTACAAGCAAAAACAGCCGCAAAAGTTTATAAATCAAAATATACAGGGTAGATCAAAAATGTTAAATTTTTAAATTGTGATCTTACTGAAAGCAAAAAGTTAAATGTTCTCCTAATTAGGGCCTACCTTAGAATTTTCTAAATTACAAAATATCGTAAGCAATTTGAATTTACGTTAATTTTGGTTTAGTGGCAAACTACCCATTTTTTTACTTTAAAGCATACAACTATGTTTGTTGAATGTAGGTAAACGAATTTTTTACATAAAATAATTTTTGTTCAAGAAATTCAACACAATCGCACTCAAACGGCAATGAAACAGAATTTACACCTGTTGTGGGATATTTGTTATAGCTAAATTTCTAATATAAATAGCTGAAATTTTTTAATAAGAAATAATACAACTCTTGCTCAATTTGAAAACTTGTTTTTATTGAGAAACATCCGCAAAAGCTAAGAATAATTTATTTCCAGTAAATATCTTACAAATACTACAATTTCAGCTTTTTTGCCATTTGACTACCATAATAACTGAAATTATTAAATTAAACTACTTGAAACAAAAAGTAGTTGTATGCTCTTAGATTTTTTGTACAAGGGTTGTCAAAAAATACACGTGATAGTGTAAAACCAAAAGTTGTTTTTTTAACTATTTAATAACTTTCCTCGATTTTCTAGAATTAAGACTGTCGATAGAAGAAGAATTTTCCTACATTTTCAATTAATTCTGTATAAGTATAATGCAATTCTTTCTATTTGTAGAAATCCCTGTCCCCAGAAGTTTAAAATTTTTCTCTTGACTGCACTGTTCTTTAACGCTGAGTGTGAAATTTATTTCATTGAGAAGAATGTATATAAGGCAAGAACCGAAACTCCTCACCTTATTTACAACGACTATTTAGCCATTTAGTCGACATCGGTACGCAGTAGTTTAAAAACTTAAATTTTTAAATTTCGAATTTCTATTTTTACATGACGACTGAAAGAGTAAGTCAATTTAGTGACTTAAATCTTGAAAAATTTATTGTTTAAATTTTTTCTTTTATTTGAAAACTTGCGTTTATTGAGAAACATCCCTATACACAAGATGCAATTTATTTTCAACAAAGACAAGGGGGACGATTTTAGCTTTCTGGCCATTTTAATTCCATAATGATTGAAATTTTTAAATTACTACTTGAAACGAAAAATTGTTGTAGGCTTTTATGGCTTGTACGAGGGTTACCAAAAAATATTTACCAAAATTTTGAAAAAAAACTAATTTAATAACTTTTATTTCTAGGACTAAGATTTTTGGTAGCATAAAAATATTTCTTCATTTTCGATTAACCCTGTATAATTATAGTAAGTTTAGACAACCGACGTTTCTTGAGGTGTCGCCATAATATTTTGGCGCAATTTTTTAAAATTTTGTGTAATTCTTTCCATTTGTGACCCGCCATCCCCGTCCCTCCCGGAGCTTGACAATTGTTCTTTTGATTGCGCCGCTGTCCGTCGGTGGGTGTGGATTTCGTTCCGGTGAGAAAATGTTACATAAGTCAGAAATCGAACCGACTCACCTTGTTTACAACGACTACATGGGAATCTCACAGGGAACCGTCGAAAATTTTTAACACGTCTCACTATATTAATTTAGAATATAAATCGAGTCTCCAGATTGGCCCCACAATGCTTCGAAAACAACATAAAGCACCCTACCCAAGCATGAACTAATGGACATATAATCAACTTACGTAATAACGACTGTAAACGTGCACGATTCGTGATTTTTTTTTTTTTTTTTTTGTATTATTACTCCCGACCGAAGAACTTTATCGCAATTTAATTACTCGGGCCAATTTTCTTAATTACAGCGTTTAAGTTTTAATTGTTATTATAACCTATTTTATGTTTTCATCAATATAATAACTTTTTTTATATATAAATAATTTGTTTAGTTTAATTTTTGTTGTTATTGTTAGTTATGTCGCTTTTAATGTACAATTGTTATATTATTTGACCTATTTATAAGTTATGTTATTTAAATTAGTAGCACCAATATGTCGATATAAGAGAGTCCACGCGCACTGACACCCCGGAGTAAACTCCGGGAGATGCCCCCGGATACAGGATTCTGCGGCCCGCGCTTGCGCCCATTTCTCTCCTGCAGACTCCAGACGGAACTTTCGACAACTTTTCGGCAAATATTTTTCTTAAATAACGCCAAAAACTTTAGTCGTTCCAATTTCAAGAAAAAATTCAATAAAATTTAACAATGCCGAAAGTCATCTGGGAAGTTAACTTTGACGCGACGGTTAATTCCGGAGGAATAATCCGAAACATTTGGAGGGTTCACCGCGGATCACCCGGATTTAGGTTGGGGATGTGTATGCGTGTATGCCGTCAATTAGTGCCGTGTCGTGGCTCTTCTCTGGGACGTGTTATGATGACGTTAAAGCGGCGTTTAGGTGAAAATCCCACGTGAAAACATCTTGGCGTCTAAAATCAATATGCTGACAGCTTTTAGGAATGGACGTGCGCTATCGTGGGTTTCCTTCCCACACGCGCCACTGTAAACATTGATATGTTAGCGGGGAGTTTCTGGGAAACCCAACGGCTTTTCCGATGGCACTACGCAAAGGGGCTTACGAAAATTAATCCGACAATACACACAAGGTGGATTCGAAGCAGGTTCCTCATTCCCATTCAGCTTTTCGCTTATCCGCCTCTTCGATATTGTGTATCAAATTATTCTAAAAGAATTATAATTGAAAGAATGTGCCGCTTTGTAGATCGCGCTATTTATTTTCCGTAATTACTTATTTACCCAATGTTACGCATCTGCATTGCTGGTTGCAGGTCTAAATTACGCGCAGCCACAACGTGTGTTCTGTGCAATTCATGATTCATAGAGAGCGGCTAAAGTAATTTTTGCTGATTACGACTTTACACATCAACATAATTGTTATACGTTACCAAAGTTATTTTCATGCTTGTAACTTCTGTATCATTTTCATTCTATTTTTTGGAATTCGTTCTTGTTGCTACTATTTCGTTATCATATTGAGGAAATTAATGACGTGTGAAAAGGTATAAGGAAATGACGCGATTAAAAACCCATAGTGTTTAATGATGACGAATATATAAATGCCAAGCTTCCAAAACTTTGGGAACGGGTAACTTGGTTTATTACTAAAAAATAAAATAAAATTATCAAAGATTTGTTGCAAACACGTTTAATCCATCAAAAGTTTTGCAAGAAACGTGTCATTTATTTTAATTGATTTCAGAAGTTTGCCAGAACGGAAAGCAAAACATACGTCTATGTATACAGTGTGATTAAATTATTTCTAGTTGAATCCAGAGTTTCTTGATTCTTGTTAACTATCAAAAGTAATTTGCTTTGAATTAAATTCAAAATCTTCTGTTTTGAAAAACGAATTAAATATCGACCAATATTGTGTTTAGTTGGTTGCATAACTGAAAAGGGATTTTGAATTTTAATTTAACGTAGAAAAGAAAATTTAATATGGTAGTAAGATAGTGGGATGAAAGAAAGAAAGTTCTATGCTTTGTTTCAAATTTAAGAAGTAATAATTTGCTCTGTCTTCTCAAAATTGACGAAACGAAGTCGATATTGTATACAAAAAAAAACAACAAAATTTCTTAATTGTAGACATGTCACTGTTATGTCCACCTTATTACTATTGTTTTCTTGTAGCTAATGAAGCCCCGAAACAATTACAATTGCGATAAATTTAAGAATGCGCCCGATTCAGGCAACCCATTTTGCCTCAGATAAAATAATTTGCACTAAGTTTCAGATACTTTGAAACGAAAGAAATCAAATTTTCAGACACCTAGAACAATTAATACGAGAAAATATTTAAAGTTGAAAAATTAAACCAAAAAAGTGACATACTCAAGAAGAGTTAGCAGAATTGGGGAGATACAACAAATAAATAAAGAAGTAACGGAAGCAATAAAACGAAGGAAAATCAGCAGAATAAAATAAAATAAGCGCTAAAAATGGTTAGCCAAGTACGGTAGGAAGCGATTAGTTGAATGGATTGAAGAAAATGGATAAGAAGGAAAAGATATACCCCTGTAGAAACAGAGAACGGAAATGAGTGCAATACTTTTTAAACTATACGCTTATTATTGTGTATACAGAAAATATACTTATAAATAATAGAAACTGAAATTAGATAACTTATAGAGAAATAATTGCAAGGGAGAAAACATCCTTTAGTGTTATCAACAGCGGAAAATAAATTATAAGGAAAAATAATTTATCTGGCATTTATAAATTTACATGTGGTACTTAAAACACTCTATGGATAGCCCTGGCAGCAGGAAGAATACAGAATAAATTGATAGAAGTCACAATAAATTATATAATGGAACAAGAATAGTGATCATAAAAAAAGAGTTGAAAAGCTTTTATGCAAAAAGTTAACTTCCAAAATCTGATGTTTGCAGATGACATTGTGCTGATGATAGACAATAGAAAACTACAAGTTGCAGCTAACAAATGGAAGAAAAATGACCAAGAGTGAAAATAAACACAAAATAATAAAAAAATAGTAAACAGGCCAATAATAAAAATGATTTATATATTATGTGATCACACGAAATTAAAAGTGATAAACCCTTACAAGTACTTAGGGGTCATTCCGTCTTGATAAGCACCAACAAAAACTATAGAACAAGAAATAAGCAACCAAACATCAAAAGCAACTAAGGTATATTATCAAATTTATGCAACATAAATAAATAAGAAATCGGTAAAGAAATAAAGCTATACTTATGTAAATCACTGTATGTAGCGACTTTAATATGTCGAGCAGAAACTTGGCGATTGCAAGACAAACAGAAGAATAAAACTACAGCTGCAGAGATGAGATACCTAAAAAGAGCCATAGGTAGATCAATAAGAGATAGAAGTAGACAAAAAATAATAAAAGAGGAGCTAGTCGTAGAACTGCTCGTAGAAACTATTTAAAAACCCCAACAACAATAATATGGACATGTAGTTTGAATGGAAGAAGAGAAACTCCTAGAGACAATAGTGATAAAGAAGAGAATATAGAACAAAGAGGACCCAGAATAACGTTGATAAATAATTTTAAGAATATGGAAGAACAGGAGGAAAAGGATATTAAGATAGAAAAGAAACTGACAATAAATACAAGGAAATTACAGAAATAGATCGAAGACCCGACATCTTAGAGTATCAAGGATTTGACAAAAATGAAGTTTGTTTAACGTACTTCTGTAAATACTTGGAAGTCATGATTAGCAATAATGGAACTATAGAAACAGAAATACGAAATCTAATATCAATAGCAACAAAGTTGCACTTTAAAAATCAGTCTATGCGTTTATAAATTTATTTATTTATAATTCAGAAACTTGACTATTGCAAGAAAAATACAAGACTACAATTACGGATCAAAAATGAGATAACTAAGAAAAATCTTAAGTAGATCAAAAAGATATATAATCAGAAACGCAGTAATAAAGGAGGAGCTAGATGTATAATCGCGAGTAGAAACTATTTAAAAACACTTGCAATGTTATGGTCATGTTATTCGAATGGAAAAGAGAAAAGCCACAAAGATGATAATAATAGAAATAAGAAAATAAAGGAATGGAGGACGAAAAAGACTCAGAATAACATTGATGGATAATTTCAAAAATATAACACAACAGAGTGTAAAGAATATCGAGGAAGTAAAAAGGCTGAGGAGCAAATCCCGGAAACATATAAAAAACGTGACACCTTAGAATATAAAGGATTTGACAAAGAAATAAAAAACCTCCAAAGCGCCCTTTTTTTAGTCGTTTTTACTTCTAAATCATATTTTTGCATGTTTCATTTAGTCTCACATGATTCTCTCTCATAATTGTCTATCTAGTCTTGTCTACAACTTCAACAAGTTCTCTATTACTATTGACATTAGAAACATATATTATATCTTCATGTAGCAAGAAATATTCTCTCATATAAAAACTTTGTGGTTAGATTAAGCTGTTCTCCGATATTAGATCGGCTTCGGCTTTATATGTTTTAACTATTTGTTATTTAATTTTCCAACGACAAACAACTCCTCTAAAAATATTTATCGTTTTTTCAACCATTTTCTCTATCTGTCTCTGTCGTCACATTCTCCTTCTTCTTTGCTTCATGGTTTTATTTACTTCATTTCTTAAATATCTGCGATCTCTTGTTTTCTTTGTCTTCCAGTTCCTTATCTTCTTGATTAGCCCATTATCGCCTGCTCGTGTAACGTGTCCGTACCAACTTCAACCTTTTTCTTCCAATAACCCACCACATCCTTCTCTATTCTCTTTCGTCATTCTATTGTTTATTTCTTTTTCCTTTGTTCCGTTTTTCGATATAGTAAACCTTAAGTATTTTCATCCATCTTCTTTATTTCTTAGTTTTTGCACTTGTAAGTCCTTGGCCTTTCCACCTGTAATTGTTAGATGCTACGTTTTTTGTAACTGATCTCTACTCCTACTTTGGTGTAGTTTTATTGTAGCGTTCTGCTCATAAACTCAAATCTTCATCTTCTGCACAATCACTTGGTCGTCAACAAAAGTTTAAATATTACAGATTTTCATGAAGATCTTGGATATCCATTTCCTCACATTTTTTTTCTATGTTTTCAATGCATTCTCTGTATACATTTTGTAAAAATTGGTGACGCTAACCATCCTTGGAAAATTCTTCTAGATATTTTAAACTAAGTACTAATGTTATGACCCACTTGTACTGATACTTTGTTCTTTCTACATCAGGTACTCTTTTTATTACTTTAATCCGTTTCATGGCCATAGTTCCCTAGTTTTTCCTTCGGCACGGAGTCGTATGCCTTCCTAAGATTTATAAAAGCTAAGTGAAAGTATCTGTTCTTTGCCTGTTTATTTTCAATTAATTGTTGTACAGTTTAGCTGTACAAGACTTCCTTTCTATTCTTCCTATTATTGCTACTTCCATTTTTTTTTCACAAATTTTCCATATGTTTTTCCTATCGATGCCTCAATAGTTATTGCAGTCTATATGATTGCTTTTTAAACATGGGGATTAAGTAAGCTGTTGTCCATTCTCCGGTAGTTACTCACCGTTTATTCCTCTCTTGAACATATCGCGCATCATCCGCATTAGATTTTGAGATTCATACCTGACCAGCTCCCATATAATTCCTCTGGGGTCTCTTGATTTGTTATTTTTCATTGATTTTATTTTTATTTCTTTGTTTACTTCCTCTTGGGTTAGTGACTAGTTAGTATTTTTCCCATTCCTCTATTTGGATAACTGTATGTAAGCTTTTTTTTAAATTTGTTCTAAGTGTTTTAAGAATTTGCAAGAATAGGTCTAAAGAAACTAGAAATAAAAAAAAAAAGAAAAGCAATTTGAACGTATTCCTAAAATATATCAAGATCATAAAATAAAAACAATTATATAAACCGTTTTATTCGGTTCGTTCTTCTTTGCAACAAAAATCCATATCTTTTGTGCTAGTTATTCTTGAAAACAAAGTTTCTTTCTTAAATTTTCCTGTAAAATGAAAATACATGAAGAAGCAGAGCAGTTGTAAATTAGCGACTTCATAACCTTTTGCAAGCGTTCAAATGTGCTCAGTGCTGTAGATCAGAAGGTTTATGTTTAATTACAATTAAGTACATCGATACATTTAATGGTATTATAGGTAAGTCCTATCAAAGCTTTCTTCCGATTTCGTCTCCCAACTTTAGAGATATGGTTTAGTCGTGGTTGAGTTCTCTTTCGTACGCATGCTGCGTTAAAGGTATGGCAATAAAAACATTCTTCCTTGTACTCCACTTCGAAAGTAGACAAAACTTCTTGGTTCGTCTCACTTTTTACAATTTAGACATGTCTGTTTCGGATTTAAAAAAAAATTTATGTCGATCGATCAAGTAGTTTTAAAAATGCAGTCAGTTGCATTTTCCCTACAATTTATCTCTACTTAATTTTTTCGTGAACCCGTCGCATACAAGATTATTACAAAAAATACATTAGGTCCAAGACATCATAACTGTCTTTCATGTACAACAAAAAATTCCTGAAAACTCGTGAGTTTTGGAATGGTGTGCGTGCGTACAGATTAAACCACAACCTTAATTTTTTTATTAATAAGCATTACTTGAGGTGCAAATTTTCAATATTTGAATATTTGTACTTCAAGAATTGAAAGGTCAGAGATTATTCCATTGAATATTTTATCTTTATCTATATTTTTTTTTTACTTTAGTAGCAATAAATGCAATAATTCAATGCTAGTTTGCCGGAAGAAGATTGCAAGAAAGATCATTTTTCGTCTCTGTCATAAACCAAGTGAAAGTGGGTCGCAATTCGCCACATCGAACGAAGCGGGTTAGCGTGAAAAACTTTTTTTATATTTATACAAGTCACTTATACTTCGGCAAATTACATTGCAAAATTCTTAATCCAATAGCATTAGTAATCGCTATCTTATCAACCAAACCGTATAAACACACACCTATAATTACGTAAACTTCGCGGAGCTACCTTTTCTTCTAAAACTTACAATCTCCAATTACGTGGCGGGCTTTCCCCGCTTATTAAATCAAGACAATGTAATTAGAGTAACAAAGTTGTAAGTTTAACTAAAACCGCAATTTCCAATAGAAATTGCATGGGTTTACTGCGGAAAAGCTTCAGCATCCATTACTAACGTCACTTTAATTTGAATACTTTCGACTATCAAGGAAAATCTTGAAGGTGTGATAAACCGAAGAAATGTTCGAATTATAAGTATCCAGTTTCCATACGAAATTTTAACTATCGACTAGCAACAAATAAAAAATAGCGATAAGACAAGAAATGTAAACAAACCACCACAAATCGTTGATTATTTGTATAAAATTTTTATTTAAAACATACAATAATATTTAAGATACAGCGACAACCAAAAATCACAATTTCGACTGAACTAGATTGTTAGTAGCAAAAATATTCTTTGGATCAAGCTCCTTTTTCGTAGCCAAATACAAATCGACACCAACACTCGATACAGTTGAAGGATACCATTTTTTACGTAACTTCCCTACACCGTGATGATGTGAAATACTACCACCACAAGCAACGATTTCGTCACGAGCTTTTTCTTCGAGTTTGTGATGCACTTCGACCGGATTCTCGATTCCGGCATGATTGAAGGCCATATAGAAGTAAACGACACAACCCGCGTCGTAGGTTTGGGTAACGCGACAATTGATCATGAAATTCGTGATGCCTAACACCTTGGATTCGGCTTCGACGCAACGTTTCACGTTGGAACACAAAGCGATGACCCGGTCCCAAGGGACCGACGTCTCGAACGACTCGGACACGATTCTGTAGTCCAGAGCTAGGTCCTGAAACAGTTTTTCCAATAAGTCTACGACCAACAACTCCAAAATATCGCTAAAAACTAGAAACAGCTCACTCTTAATTTTTGGATGACCAGTAGCGTATTCAGTCAATGTAGCTCCCGTTGGGTTGATGAAAAATAAATAGTTAAGGACTTCATTTTTTAAATGGCAAAGTAAGTGAAAAAATCCCAAAAACTTTTGCCCTCTTTAAGGTTTTGGGACGAAAGTTTAGGCTTCTGCAATAATACGCCACTGTGGCCAACTCAAGTTTAGTGACGGACCAAAGATCTCCAAATATCGTTAAAAAGTAGAAATATGTTTCTTAACGCAGTTATTGATATATCTGTTATTTTTAATTTTTGATCAAATTTAGCAGCAGACCAAAGATCTCCAAAGTGACGTTAGAAAAAATAAAAATGTTTCTAAACGCACGTAATGTTATCTCTCTTATAGACTTATCTAGTGTATTTACATTTAACTCCTTAAATGTCGCTGACGCCACCACTTGAACTTTATTCTATTGTTTTTCTCGGTTAATAGGTGAATAACAGTGAACTTTCTTCTTTGGGCTAAGTACCACGTCTACTTAGTAACAATATTTTTTAGTTAGAATTATTATTCTTAAATTAACAATTGAAAGACATGACAATGACGTCACTACGTAACGGCCCTACTCTTCTCCTTACCCTTATGTAGGCGATGACGAATGTCAACATGTAGCCCCTTTCTCCGTTCGTTTGTCCTGCCGGCATCCCGCCAAAGGTCAATCCGATTGCGTAAATTTTCTTCTCTTGCACTTTGATATCAGCTTCATCGCCTTCGAACAGCAACGTCATCACGCACATCTTGTCAATATCGAACCCTTTTATTTTAGTAACGTAAAATCTCTTCAAACCATCAAGGACCAAACCCAAATAGCTCGATTCCGGTTTAAGAATCATACCGAACTTAAACTGGCCGTTATCCATCAATCGTATCGAAGAGGGTTGACATCGTTGTCGTGCCACCTCCCTCATACATCCAACACCCGCTTCAAAATCGGGAAAAACGATAGAACCGAAACGACTGACCTTCGGTAACGGCCGAATCTTAATGATAACATCAGTAATAACACCGAGAGAACCTTCAGAACCCATTATAATATGATTGAAATCGGGACCGCAACTCATGCGAGGAACTTGACAATTCTTTTGAAGAACCCCTTTCGCCGTCACCATCTTGACTTGCACCAGAAGATCCTCGATGTTGCCATAAATATTTTTCTTCATACCTACAGGTTTAGTTGCATGAAAAAGTATAGCGAGAGAAAAAAGAAAACTAACCTGACGCTCTAGTGGCGACCCATCCGCCCAAACTGGAAAATTCGTAACTGTCAGGTTCGTGTCCGGAAGTAAATCCTAATTTCCTGAGTTCTCTTTCTAAATCTTGTCCTACGATTCCGCTCTCGCAGCAAGCTACTAAATTTTCTTTGTCGATCCATAAAATTCGGTTCATTTGGGAGGTGTCGAGTGAAATTATCGTTCTGTTTTCGTTAGTCGGACATTCTACGGCTCCCGAAACGGCGGTTCCTCCCCCGAATGGTATAATGACTAAATTGTTGTCGTTGGCCAGATTGACGATTTTGACAACATCGTCGTGACTAGTTGGCCAAATGACAACGTCGGGGATGCGTTGGAAAGATGAATAACGTAATGTGTAGATGTCGTGAAGGGTTTGACCGTGGGCTCGGATCAACCTGTCCAAGCCTTTGGTGGAAAAACTGATGCCTAAGTTGGCAATCGCGTCATGGTCTTCTCGAGAAAGTCGTGGTTGCGGATACTGATCTTCAGAAGGGACCTCTTGAGGAGTTCTGACAATTGTGAAGTTGGGGTTGAACGTTTCTATGACCCAACCGAGCATGTTGGGTAACCGAAGGTTACCTATGGCATATCTATTACACAGTATTAGTGAATGGAATCATCATCAAACGCTAAGATCTGTTAAGATTCCAAGAAATTTTGAAAATACTTTAAAAAAATCAAAATTCTAACCAAACTCTTTGAAATTAATTCCTAAAAAAAATAATTTTCTATGTCCATCTTTCACAAATCCTTAAACGAAGTTTCTAATTACAAAAAAAATTTTTCAAAAACTACTCAAAAATTAAAACATGTGCAACAGAAATTTCGATGACCCACCTTGTTCCTGAGAAGAAAACCTCTTCGGCTACGGCGTCTAAGACAAATTTGGAGTCCTTGTAACCCCAACCGTTCCATTTCAACAAGTCCTGCCTGAAATTATGTAATCTCATCAAAATACTGATCATTGAAGCAAATTATGGATATTTTTGGCGTCACGCGTTCCAGAAGAGAAACCGCAAAATTGCAGCGGTTTTATGACCTTAACAAAACGCAATATAACTAAACATCAAGGTTATATTAAAATACAATAATTAAATTAATAATTGTTTAGTTATTTCTTGTCGCACGTTAGCCACTGTTATCGTTAAAAAATGCATACAAAATATGTTAGAGAAAGAACTTACAAGACGCGACAAAGAAGTAATGTGTGGAACAAAATTCGCCTCTTAGAAATACAAGTCCGTCCAGTTTGGGCAACCTGGATGATACAATTCACCCTCGTCTTCATTTTCCAGGTAGCTCAAACTGGGCAGGAAACCGCATGTTTTCTTTATTTGTTCAAAAATAAACGGCTGGATGTAGAAAAAAAAATTCCCACAGTTGTATAACAATTAATTCACTACGTCCGGCTAAATAGAAATATTAGTAGGTTACTATTAAAAAAAAACTCTAATATGGCAGAAAATTAGTCATTTGACCAAAGTTACAATTTTTTTTCCAAGTCTAATAGTTTGGTTTCATACTTTTGACTAGCCTTACATATGTTTATAATACCAACAAAACATACAGTCAACAAGTGGATAATTAAGATGTCCTAATTTGGTTAGGTGGTCTATTTGCTGAGAACTTTATGTAAAAAAATCAAAAATTTGTTTTCTTTAACCTGAACAAGTTGAAATAAAACACAATCGTTTAATATCAAGGTAATCTCATACATAATATAAATCAACGTCATTATGCCTCTTTTATAGTTTCTATTATTTGTTAAAAATTGATTTGGTTGGATAACTAAACGCGGATCAATAATTTTAATCAAGGGCGATTTCAAAAACTAAATTGGATGTCAGAAAAACTGTCACTTGAGCTGTTAGTCGTTCGGAATTTAGAAATCTCATTAAAATCTTGGCAACAATGTGGGTCCGATTTTTGAAGTTCTTACTCAAAATTGTTGAAGAATGGTTTGAAATTTTCAATAAAATTTTCTTTCACCGAGTACAGGATAAGTAAAGTGAAGGTGTTTCAACTTTTGAGTTCTCCTTTAAGTTACTCTACTGCTCAATAGAGGTCGACACGTCCTAAATGTCACAATCTGGGCGCCACGCCTCTTTCTGAATTAACTAATTTTAGTTCACGCGATAAAAACTGAGGGCCTAAATCGCAAAATAGATGCAGCGTCGACAAATGTTTTCAATTGCGACGCTGTGCACAATCTTTTGAGTTTCTGAGAGGGCCAGCAGGTGAAAACGAGGTACTTATTTGAAATCTGATGGGCAGTCGCTAAACAGAGATAATGTCAAAGAGCGGTACTGTCGTCAGTAGGTACAGTCAGTGCGTAAAAGTAGCTTTTAAAATATCGAACCCACTCTCGAAGATATCGTGATTTAAAAAAATGTCTATGGTACCTAACATAAATTCGAATTGTAAAAATTGTAAAAACCTTTCGGCATCCATTTAGATGACGTTATAAAACTCTTCTGGTCCTCAACTTTCTCATCCTTCGTCAATCGTCTATTACCAGATTCATATAATTGTCAACATTATTTGGTATAGCTGGGCGGTGTAAAAACTCCACTCGTTCAACTGTAGATTCGCAAAGACGTCGATGCTCAACGATTGCGATTCAGTTGAACCGCTGTAACGCGATATGTCATAGAGATGTCGCCACCATACAAAGTAAATTTTGCCCACGCTAACGTTCCGTTAACAATTAACCCTTGATCAAAATTTTGAAAAAACTTTTGTCTTGCTAAGATGTGTATAGATGTCGCTACAGTTGAAAATTAATCAAATATTGAATTGAATTGCCACAATGTTCATCATAAAATATAAAATTTTGTGGAAGTTACAGCATTGCAGCAAGAATTTATTATTGAAAAAATTAGGTCGAAAGTGTCTTTTTGACCTTTTAAAAAAATGTTTTTAATTTCGACCCCTCCATAGTAGGAGACTACAACAGCAAGCATTCACTGTGGGGCTCCAGAATCATCACAACCAAAGGTAGAGAGCTATTAAATCTATTACAAGAAAGAAATTACTTATTTTTGTCTACCGGCACCCCGACTTATTGGCCGAGTGACCCTAACAAACAAGCAGACTTGTTGGATTTCTTTGTGGCTAGTGGTATAGCGTCAACTTACACCGATGTAGTCCCCAGTTATGACATATCTTCAGATCATACGCCGATTATTGCAACTATCAGCACCTCAGTCATACATTTCAAGAAGCCACCTAAATTGCACAACGCAAAAACAAATTGGGAAAATTTCAGAAATGAAGTTAATGATAAGGTAAACAAACCTTAATATTAGGCTCAAAACTTTTGAGGAAGTAGAAGAAGCAACAATCACACTTATCAAAATCATGCAAGACGCCGCCAAACAAACAACATCTCACCTAGAGCAAATAATCAATATTCCGGTAAAGATAAAGAAACTTATAGAAGAGAAAAGAAGAGCAAGAGTGAAGTGGCACAAAACACAAATTCCAAATGACAAAACAGTTTACAATCGAATAAGTAATACTCTAAAACCAAAAAGTAGAAACAAGTGAGAGACAATAACTTTTCACAAATTATAACGAACCTTAACCGCTATGACAATTCCATTTGGATACCAATCAAATCACTGAGAAAATCAGTAACAACTTCTTCTCCATTACGAGTAGATGGAAATACATCTACATGGGCAAGGAATAATCAAGAAAAGGCGAATTTATTTGCACAACTAGCAAAAGTATTTACTCCTATTACTAATACCTTTCAACAATATACACAAGAAGTTCTAGACAGTAATATAGAGACTCCACAGCCAATAAGCATACAATTTGTAAAACCTAAAGAGGTTAAGGAAAAAAGTTTTCTACTAAACAATAGAAAAGCACCTGAAATTGATGATAACACCAAGAATGCTAAAAGAATTACCAAAAAAAGGGTTAGTGATGTTAACGTACGTATTTAACGCTATTATAAGGTTACGATATTGGACTAAATGTCTTAAGGAATCTGAAATAATAATTATACCAAAGCCTGGAAAGGCATTAATTGATGTTTCCTCATACAGACCACTAAGCTTATTGTTCTCCATCTCAAAACTATTTGAGAAGTTATTATTGCAACGTATCCAACCTATTCTCAATGTAATCCCTGACCACCAGTTTGAATTTCGCCGTGAACAGTCTACAATACAACAGTGTCATAGAATAGTTAATGCAATTAATGAAGCTATTGAAGAAAAGAAATATTGTTCGGCAGCTTTTCTAGACGTGAGTCAAGCATTTGACAAGGTGTGGCATGAAGGTCTGTTGCACAAAATCAAGCAAACACTGCCAGATCCATTTTACGACTTATTGAAGTTATATCTAATAGACAGGTATTTTAGAACAAAGGTCAACAATGCAGTTTCCCAGTTTAAACCCATCAAATGTAGAGTTCCACAAGGCAGTGTCTTAGGGTCAGTCTTGTATCTTATATATACATCTGACTTTCCCACAACAGACACATTTGCAGATGATACTGTTATTTTAGCTGTACATGAAGATCCTGTAATTGCTTCAGCAAACCTGCAACACCATCTCTTTCACATTGAAGAATGGACCAAAAGATGGAAGATAAAGATTAATGAAAGCAAATCTCAGCATGCAGCATTTACATTAAAAAAAGGAAAATGTCATCCAGTGTACATTAACAATACAGAAATTCCATTATCATCTTGTGTTAAGTACTTGGGAATTCACCTCGACACTAAACTTAATTGAAAAGAACACATAAGCAAAAAACGGAAGCAAATAGACCTTAAAATGAAAGAACTGTAGTGGTTGCTTGGCATAAAATCACAAATGGCATTAGAAAATAAAATACTAGTATACAAAACTATAACTATCCCAATTTTGACCTATGGTATAGAGCCTTGGGGCTGCGCTAGCAAGTCCAGCGTAGCTATAATTCAACGGACACAATCAAAGATCCTAAGAGCATTAGTCGACGCTCCATGGTATGTCACCAATCAGATGCTACATCAAGATGTCCATATCCAAACAGTCCAAGAAACAATAGAGAGGAGAAGTCAGAAACATCATGAAGAGATAGAAATACACTCTAATAGAATACTTCAGCCACTACTGCAAGAGAGAAAAAACAGAAAGTTACAAAGAAGATGGCCAGCGGACCTCAAATAAGGTGAAGAAGAAACATTCTCGATGGAGAGGTTCACCAGGACAGTGGGAGGACTTGTTAGGAATGGTCTTTCAGTCAAGAAAATAGCTTATAGAATTAATATTCTGATTGCTGTTTAATTTATGGAAGAAAAAAATCCTTCATTGATCAGTAATTGTAAAGTCGCGTCCTCTGTCGCACACACGGGACGCTATAGACATGTAAATGAATTTTGTCGTGGTATTAAACTCAAAAACTACGGCACGTTTCTTGACTTTTTCGCTTTCAAGAATCTCGACACCTCAGTTTCGGATTTAAAACTTATTTCAAATCACAGGGTCAAGCCTAATTAAAAATACAGTCCATTGAATTTTTCCTAAAATTCATCGCCAAAATTTTATTTCTACTCAATTCTTTTCTGAAGTCGTGGCATACAAAATTACTATTGAAAACACTTTAGACCTTAAACATTATCATTTCATTTCTTGTACAATAAGAAATCTTAAAGATTCACTATAGTTTTGGAGCCTCGTACAACGACAGAGTACGCAAACAAATTAAACCGCAGCCTTAATGACGATTTTTTTTTCGTAACTATAATATTTATTTAGAATGCGATTTACGTATAAGCAACGTAATTTATACTTTCGAAACAGAATCAGATGTCATAACTTGATTTTATCTTCCGAGAATGTCACTTGCGTTATTATTCTAGATTTGGAGATAGTCAAAAGGAGTCGTTATTATTGATGATACTATCTACTTATAATACATATATTTATCTAATAACAACTGTTGTCACTAGGTTGAAATTACAATTTTGAAAAGAGATGTCAATCACTAAATAACGTGATACTATCGAAATTGACTGTACTTTAAGCCAATTAGGTTAATTTTTCCATAAGTAAATGGTACCAATTAATTAAAATTAAGATTCAAGCAAGGACGATCGGTTTTGATATAAATATGTTATAACTGCAATTAGTTAACAAAATTTCACTTCCACTTACTGCCAATCCCATTATCCGTTGCAACACCCGTCGTTTCATTCAAATCTAAAAAAAATTGAGTAATATGTTTTTTACATTTGCATTTCCAAAGAAAATATCCTCTCATGTGACCTGATTTTAATAATTAACTTACCATTAATCAATCGCTGGTAGTCCGCAACAATCACATAAGACAGTGGCGGGTATTGTTAAAAATTTCTATCTCAACAAAATTTTTGTGAAATTTTGAAACGCTTAATAAAAATTTTCAAATTTACAAATAAATCCCCTTCCAAACATCTGCCCCAAGATGATCTATCAAATTGTCACTCAAATGGTGCGTTGATAAATTGCTTTTTGTGCAACATCCATAGTTATAACCGGAATAATAATTTAATGACAACAAATTACTTGTCAAAACATCAAAGTTCTTAAGAGAGAAGCATTGACAGGTTGTCCCCGAAAAATGAAAATTACGTTACTCTCAAAGTCAGAAGTCAAAAATATTTTAAGGAATTGATTTCAAAATAAAGATATATGTCTACTACTAGAGCAATTACAGGATTCACACATAGAAAACTTTATACACTTTCTCGTTCAAAATTTTAAGTCTCAAAATACCACAATAACTTCACATTTTACAGACTTAATAATACATCTAAAAAACTACTTAGTTTCAATTATTTTTTTATTATTATTAGTTTTTTTATTGAACATACTTTACATTTGTATTATGGCAATAATTTAAGTAAGTAGGTATTGGGTGTATGACGGAAAATAACAAATAGATAAAGGACAGACATTAAATTTTTCACAGGACCCCGTGAGCCCAAGCCACGTGACGCCACTGCAAACCCGGCGCTGATATGGTGAAAATCGGAACTTAATCGGAATAAAATTCAAGTAGAAATGTTGGTTGATTTGTGGGGTTAAAATTGGGGGTTGAGACCGAACGTTTTTATTTCCGATAACAATTATCGAAAAACTCGTCCATTTTTATTAGCTGTCAAAATCATCCCCAGCCACCCTGATAAATTATCATGTGTCAAAATGCGTTAATTAATTTCAAAAAAAAATATAAATCGATTTTTGGGCCATTAAATCCAATGATTCGCTGTATGACTGGAGTGTGGAGTTAATATTAATCGTCAATTATTCATCCGCAAATTAATTCAGTCAATTTGTAAATCTGTAAACAATAGGCATACTACCAATGGTAAAAAATAAACCCACGGAATTTACATAAAAGTTAATAAACATCCGGACAGGTATCTGGAAGATAAAACTAGGCCAAATAAATATTTGAGTAGGCGCCTGTCACTTGTAGGACCAAAAAAAAATCAATAATTCTACAGATCTCTACGTTATCCACTATCTCCAAAGTCTTTATAATAAAATTAATTCGTGTAAAACCACAATTTTAATAATAATGTTACGTACCTATTTTTAGGAACGACGCTGTCGACGACGATACAACCGGGTCTTTGTTTTTCGCGGTTATGTTCACTATTTTCGACGCCGGTTGTATTTTTTGTTGTCAGGGTTTCAGGTATTTCCGACATTATTACCCGACACTCACATATAGCAATGAACACTCGCAATGTCGAACAATTCTGAAAAATTGTTCAAAACGTTTGAATATTGAAACACAACTCGCAATCCCACTCCCGCATTGACATTTATGGGCGTTCCTAATAGAAATGTCAGCGAGGAGCGGCAGTTGCACACTCCACAAACAGATGCCGTCGCGAGGTTCCGGCAACTTCCGCCAGATGGCGACGCCAATATTAATATAAATAAACAAACGATAAGCGTAATGGTATACAGAATGGTTTTTGTAACAGCCCATTCCCATTACAAACATATTGACATTGATTATTTATATCTAAGTAAAAAGTCAATGATATTGAGAAAGAGAAAAGATAACAATCTGTTTTTTTAAAGAAATCAAACAGCTAACTTCTTATCGAAGGAAAATATCTTAGAAATGGTAGATCTTTTACTAATACAAGAAGTTGATCCAGTGGCGATAATTTCGCGATCCAAGCTCAAAGAAAATTACGCTCCTTGATTTTATTTTATTTTAATCAAATTAGTTTTTGTTTACTAGATTCTGTCTAAACCCCACTGCTTAGAAATTGCAGTAGCTATCAATGTTTCAATTTTCCAAAATTTTATATTTTTGGATACTTTTTTCGAAATATTTCAAATTGATTCTAATCGATAAACCAAGGCAGAAATCGAAATGAGCGAAACGAAACCCATTAGATAATATTTTTTATTTGCTCAGAGCGATTGGTTTTTATTTGAGCAATTGATTAATATAAGAATTTTTGAAATATTCAAATTTCGATCGCAACTAAAAAAGTGAATTTTTGTATTTACCACTTGGGACTAGACAAATGATCTAATCAAAATAATTATTTTAACAAAAAAATTTTCTTTAAAAATAGTTCTCAGTTCCTTGATGGTAAAGTTTATTATGTTAATAAAACAAATTTTATGGTAAAATCTTTAGTTATTAATATGATCACAAAATTCTCCTTTGACTGGATTTAATTTACAGTAAGTCGACATGACATTCCTCAAAATTTTCGTTACACCAACATAACCGTTTGATTTCCTCAATCTTGTTAAAACTCTTCCAAAAAACGCATGGCACGGAATTTTGGCACTCATATGTAGTCCGTCTTTGTCGATTAACACTGTTGTTTCCTCTAATTTCTCAATTTCCTCACAACTTTGTTTAATAAATTGTTTTATTATTGTCGAATTGTGACTTTTGGGTTGCTTCAAATCGAAGCTTAAACCCCCGTATTGCCACAATTGTAAAATTCTTGCAGCAAAAACCCGACTCTTTCCATCTAACATCATCCATTTCCAGTACAGAGGAGATTTTTCAAATATCATCCTATAACTTTGATAACTCACCGCAACGTTGTTGTGTTTTATTAAAAATTCATTAAAACTTTCAAGCGGTTTCGACTTTTCCCCAAAAATAGCATTCAAAATAACACTTTCAACTTTGGAGTCAGTTTCGTTAGTTATATTCGTCGGTCTGTAGATTTCTTTGGTAATTTCGTTAAAAAATTTATCATTTTTGATAATAATCACATGAATCTTCCATGTGGGGAAGAATTCTGCTATAGTTTCCAACACTTCTAATTCATATGATGACCAATTTCTGGAATCTTGAACCAAATGGATGGTTTTGTTGTCTAACTCGTAATTAGTGTTCGCACATCTTGGAAGACGTAAGTGAGTCGGAGAACTGAAGATCGCCAATACCATAAGGGAGATGATAAAAAGAATGACAGCACATACTGTCGTCGTTACCCAACACGGATTGATGTTATCTGAAGAAAAAGACAAATTAGAATTTTATCAAATAATGTCGAGAAACACGTGATGTCGATAAATGAAATGTTGCTAAAAGGGTAAGTTAATGGTTTCTCATTTTTTTATTTCTTTCTATTCTGACACACATCACTTCTTGGCGCAAAATCCAAACTCATTTCTGTCTTCTGATCTAATTTTTTTTATTAAACTTGTTTTCTTTGCTAGATTGAATATAAACGTAATTTGAGCAAGCCTTGTCGTGGTTCATGAGGAAATGCTCTAGTAACAAAAAAAAAAATGTTGAGAATTTCTTTTCATCTCGATAGATGCCATGCCGAATTAAAGTTTCAAATGATAAAGGAAGTGAAGATAAAAACTTTCTGTTACAATGCGTCACTGAGAATAGAACAAAAAATGTCAAAAGAAGAACATACAAATATTGGAGAAAGAAATGGAAATTAGTATGAAGTTATGCATAAGAGAATAAATAGGAAATGGATTTTTATTTGGTGACAGATGCATATTTGAAATTAGCAGAATGCTCAACAGCAAGATAGCATGATAACAACTACGTAGATAAAGCTTTGTATAAGTCTAGGATAGAGCTAATGCAAAACACTATTTAGAAGTCAAACGCGGACGTTGGGTACGATAGAACAGACAATGCGAGTAGTATAGAAACGAAAATGTCTTAGTGCAATATATTTGGAAAAACTAGTCCATTCCATCTATGGGATAGAGGAAATACAGAGTTGAAAAGATTATATAACGCTTTAGTTATTATAGCAACAATAAGGGGAAAAAGGTTACGGTGGCTAGGATGCGTCGCAAGAATGAAGCAATAAGGAGTACTCAAGAGGCTGATAAAGAGCCGCATAGGAAGAAGAGAGAACACCAGAGACCAAACTCAGGATGGGTGAATGAAGAAAATTGCATTAAAGATTCGAACATTTAATACGTTTATGCATCATTTCAATGTATGTTTATACATCTTAATTTTGATAAAAACTAGTTAAATTGACTGCTTAGAGCTCAATACTCTTTAACAGAAAAGCATAAACTGGCGTAATGCACATTCTTCAAACTCGGGAGTTAATACACATTCTGGAATGAGCATTGAGAGTGCATAAACGTAGTAACTGAAAGGAAGGAACAAGGGATAAGGTTAAGCTGTAGGCCTTCTACTCTTGTAGTGCTAATTATATAACAAGATGTGTCGGTATAAGGATAACAAACTAAATCAATACATATTACTATTATTGTATTGCTGCCTTGACAATTTGTTTGGAGTATTTTATGCATTAATCCTTGCCACTTCCTTCTGTTTCTAATTTTTAATTTTTATTATTTTTAAATTTACTTCCAAACTATATGTTTAGTCTTCTGGATCGAATTGAATGGTTGCCTACTTTCTCAAACTTCCTTTTCTTACTACTCTACTTAAACCTAAACCAACTTTGTTACATCACGGATATGAAAGGAAGTTTTAAATTTTGCATTAACCTTGTTTGTTGTAAAAAAAACGAGTGAGGATCACATCTTATACTCAATATACCGCTACAAAACAAACAGCTAGCTTGGACCAATCTATAGAAAGTAAGTTTGGGCTGCCAGTTCACATTTTTATAATCCACACACTATTTGTCTACATCTTTCTTAATTTTTCCTTTTTCTTTTCTGTATTAGCTTTTTGGAAGTAACTTGAAATTTTTTTTCTAGCAAGTTTTCAATATTTCCAGGCTGTTTTAACCTTTCTACTTTGATAGCCGCTAAATACTGAGGTTCTGATACAGATCTTTAAATTTCTCTTCCGTTTTTGTTCTTTCATAAATAACACCCAACATTTTTCATTTCCATCTCTTTTTCCTTTCGCTTTATTTTTTACCCACGTCACACTATCGTATATATTTCCTGTTTTGTCTTTCTTGATACATATTATAATATTATGATGTCATAAGCTTTTTCAGACTTTCATATATATCTGTAGCAATTTTTGCTCCATCATGATATATTTTGTTTTCTCACTTGGTTATATTCAATCTGGACTTTTTTGCTTTTTGTTTTATTTTTCTTGAAACCCTCATTGGTTGATTTTTTGTTTTTGCTACAAGTGTTAAACCATAGATTAATGGTCCCTTTTAAATACAATCACTTTTTTTTTATTCTACTATTTCTTATTATTACTTACAATTACTTAATTGTTAAGTTAAATAATGTTACTGATAAAGGGTGTTCTTATCTAAGTCCTCTTACTTCGACCTCTTGCAACTTGCTCAGTTTCCATGCTATTTTGTTTTCTTTTTAAGACTGTTTTCATTAAGTTTTTGGTATTGCTATTTAGACCATTCTTTCTTATTTTCTTCTCTTTATTCTATCATATGTGAAGAATGTTGCATCTAGTCCTGTTTTAGATTTACAGTTAGCAGTAAACATTAGGCTAAAAAGCCTCTTTGGTATTCCTCCAGGACCTAATTGCCATGTATATGTAATTTCTTCTTTATTATTTTTTCTATTATTGTCTAGCAAGTGTTTAGCAGAACTAGACTTCCGTAGTTTTAACATAATATTAATTCTTCTTTCTTATACTTTGACATATTAAAACGCTTAACCAGTTTTCCAAAATTTGTTCTTTTCTTTATATTTGTTTAATTTCTTTTTACAAAATAGACTTTTCCGCGGATTCAAAACTTTTGCTTTTATTTTTTATTCTTCTGAAACTTTGTTGCTTTTATAAGCTTTTATTAATTTTTATTTTCTCATTTATTGGTTGTTTTTATTAATTCTCTCTTCTTCCCAAAACCGTTCTTCATTTTTTCTATTTTTATCTCGATTAGTAATTCCAAAATAGTCCCTCCGCTACTCTAACATACCTTTGTCTTATGCCATTAGCATTCTTTATTGTTCTTCAAATAACTTTATTGTTTTTTGAATTCTATTATCTTTTAGTAAAACTGATATCTTCTTTATGTTGAATATCCTTCCGTGTCATTTCACTGTATTGACGTTTTCTTTCTTGACACATTCTTTAATTTTTTCTTTTCTCTTCGTGGTTTATCACATTTTTTTGTTAGTATAAGCTTTTTATTTTACCTTGCAACTCTCAGGCGCTCCCCAGTGCGCCGGACTGTGAGACTTTCCTTTATTGTTTGTTCTGCAGGCCAACAATTTTCTCTATTATCACTTTTTGCAATCATTTATTTATCTTATCTTGGTACTCCTCACAAAGTTTTTCTATATAATGTCTGTCTTTTTTTCCAAAACCGCTTCACTTATTTTTGTATTTTTGAATTATTGTTTTCTATTATGTTTATAGTATTATTTTTTGTTCTTGGACTTCCTCTATTTTTCTATCTATTGATAAAAAAAATATTTTCTTTATTTTGACAGTTTTTTCTTTATCCTTCAGTCTCATTTCATTGTATTGACGTTTACTTGTTCTACAAATAATTTTAAATTTCTTTCATCTTTCTATGTAGTTTATCACATTTTTTTATTTTTGCTTCTTAGCATAATCTTATTCTTCTTCCTTTTTATTTTTCTCGCACTCCTCATACAGCCAGAACTTTTACTATTATTTGTTCCCATAATATGGAAAGACCTGATGCGATTTCCCTGTAATAAAATATTCAGTACCCGCCAACTTTCTTTTTTATATCTGTAAGCTTCTCATTAATATTTTCCGCTTCAACCCATAACTAATCAATCTTTTACCATTATTATTCTTCATTTCTTCTTCCTCTTTGAGTACCATACTCGCTAACGAGCATTGCCCATCTTTCTACATGTCTGTGGTATGCACGTTTATTAGTTTCACAGACACGTGGGATCTACAGAAATTTAAGGTAGTTTGCCATTGACTTTTGAGGGGGAGCGAACAACTAGATTTAGCCCAAATATAATATTTATAATTTCACAATATTAAGAAGAATTAACTTCATTATTATGAAATCTCTGACTAATAGGGCTCGAATTGAAACTTTTCTTTTTATGGATTTAAGTCCCACTTTTTGGAAATATCAACACTGAGTCACAGGAACTTTGCAAGATAAGCACATTTTAACAAACTTGTAAGTAGGTAAGTAAAATAAACAAGTGCTTGCAATATTAATAACAACAATATAAATTCAGTTCGTCAGCATTAATTCCAATTTGCTTCAGCCATGCAGGAAATGAAACACGTGAAATTTAAAATTCAAAAGAGGTTAGTGGCTTTCAAATTGCAGCATTTAAAAAAAAAACAGGAAGTGCTACAATTTTTTTTAAATTACCATCCATGTTTTCTTTGTTTAATGAATGAATTGTTTTTTTCTTACTAGTTGCGGTCTAAGGATCGCAATGAATTTGTTATAAAATGATGTCCCGGGAAGTACCGGGATGTTGGTGACTCACTGGGCCATTCAGTGATGACGGTTGAGGCTCCTGAAGTGATTCCGTCGAAACGTTTCCCGAAAAACCTCCGGTTACTTCTGGATAAATCTCTGGTGCCGTCCCCAACCAGTAAGAGCAACAAAGGAAATTGCTCTTCCTGTTTCGGTTTCGACAACATTCCCGTTCATTCAAAAATCATCCTGAAATGGCAACTGTGTCAATTTTATGCTTGTTTTTGTAATTAATCGAATTTACCGGATAAGTAAAACGATTGTAGAATTTTATAAAATTATGTTCAATGGCAACGTTTGTGTAAAATTGACGTTGTCATTGAAAATTGTTTTCACAATTTCTACGCTGTCAAGGTGACAAAAACACAATTATTATTACAACTGGATTGAATGATGGAGTGATTCGGCGATTTTTCACTTTCGCACGTGTTTAATTGAAAAGCCATTGTCCAATTATGGAATTAATTCGTTAAAGCAATTTCAATGAAAGAGTCAGTCGACATAAAATCGCCCACGCATCGCAACGGCCATGATCGCTAAATTTGTATATTGATAAAAAATATTTCAATTAGTTGCTTTTGATTAAAATATAAAATTTCAATTGTTAACAAAATTTTGAAAGCAAGTGAAAACAACTAATGAGGTTTAATGCTTACTACATTTGATCATATTCGTGATAAAGAAATTTGGTTTCAGGAAAAAAACATTTTTGAAAGAAATTGCGCGTAAGTTTCAAAATCATAAAATGTTTTTTTCGCAATTTTTTAAAATTATTTAAATTAAATTTAAATAAATTTAAATTTTTTAAAATATTATAGGAATCCCGGGCATTAAGGACGTATTCAATAACCGTCCAATCACATGCAACTTTTTATGCTTAAAGTTGTACAGTGTTGTAATATCAACGATTCTTTAAAATTTATAAATTTTTTGGTAACAAATTTTTATTAGTTTATTCCAACATAAAAATTGCACTCCCAAGATTTAGATTTCTAAAGTAAAAAAATTGTTGGCCCAATAATTTTTATGGCGCTTAGTTCTGACTTTAGATAAATTATTACTTTTGATTCAGTTTTTTTGTAACTGCTTTTCACCCACCAAAACTACACGGCGATTAATAATGTCGAATATATTGCAAAAGAAATGTGATGAATAAAATCGGTTGCTAAATATTAATGTTATAAAGAGAAAATTTAGGAAAGAACAGAAACAAATCAGATTTTTGGACTAAAATAAATTAAAAAGATTTTTGGAAGAAACAAATGAAACAATTAACTAGATTAAGAAAAATTTTTTATTAAGAATCAAAATATAGATTAAGGTGAAGTAACCGGTTGCAGTCTCAAGTGGGGTTGTTAATTATTTTTTGGAAAAAAATTTACGTAAACTTTGCAATTTTTGAGAAAGAAATTACTGTCTGCAAAATTTTAATTTTTTTTTAAATTTTAACTATTTTGAAAAGGCCGCGCTTTAATGGGCGTGTATGGTAATGGACTAATAACATTTTACTTTTTATGCTTTAAGTTGTACAGTGTTGTAATAATAAAGCTTTTTTTGAATTCATTGATTATTAACTAATATGTTGTTCCAAATCATGTTGAAGAATACATTCAGAAAAAATTAAAAATAGTAACAACATGAAGTGTGAAAAACAGACATAAACTTGTAGCATCGATAATCTTTAATTGTGCATTGTTTATTATTAACCAACTTTAATTAAAAAAATCTTACCCGAAACTAATTTTTTGTTGTCTCTAAACTT
The DNA here is from genome assembly GCA_905333025.2 of Pyrochroa serraticornis. NCBI lineage: Eukaryota > Metazoa > Arthropoda > Insecta > Coleoptera > Pyrochroidae > Pyrochroa > Pyrochroa serraticornis. The sequence goes on along the minus strand of HG995155.1, from coordinate 3,271,737 downwards.
AACTCGTTTCACTTTTATCCACCTGGTTCACAACAATTCGAACAAATAAAACTATCGACTGACACATAACGACGTGGTTTCCGCAATTATTATTATGAATGTTTATATTGTAAATATCTAAACAATGGCGAGACTGCAAACTTGACACGTTTTAATTACGAAATGTTTCTACGTTGACGAACCGCTTCATTTTGATAATCAATCGTGTATCCATCAATTTAACAAACCGTCACCTTTTTACGTTTCAACAATGATTGACTTATAATAATTTCAAACGATTCGTTTCCTGTTATTAGCCTTAAAAACAATTTATTTAACGTTCCTTTGTTGCATTTTTTAAAATTGGTTTAACGACTTTTGGTGCTTTAATTACAATTTGCTTACTTTTCTTTTTTTTTTACTTCTTGTGTTTTATTGCCAGCTTCTTTTCAAAGCACTTTAGTAACTTTGATTCATTATTCTCCTTTGACTGAAAGTATTTAGAGTTGTGCTACCTTATAAGAATTACGATACTCCTCCGAAAAATCTGAATCTAGGTATGATCAAATTTTCCATACATTACCTTAACGCAACAAATCCCCTTTGTGGATGACATGGTGATAGAGGTAGACTCCGAGCAAAAATTGAAATATAATTGGAATTAATGCTAAAGAAAAATACAAAAATGCTTTTACATATACTTTAGTTTAACTAACAAACACTAAAATTGTTCTTAATTTTACTTAGTCGATAGCAACCCTTAGCCGGAGATAGAAGTGCTTTGGATAGTGTTTTCGATAAATAATAGATAAGAAAAACGCAATGACAACCGGTCATTGAAGATAGGGTAAAAGTAAAAAGTGTTAAAAAATATAAATATGTTCCCTTCGGGGAACTTTATCGGTCTTGACAAAAACGGACAATCGACCCATTAACAGGACAACATCATAAAGGGTGTCCCGATAAAGAACAACCAAATTTCACAAATAAATATACCCCTACCTCAACCAAATTTTACAACTTTAAGTACGAAAATGTTACAAATGCAAATATTTCCTAGCCCGCCTATACAGTCCACTATGTATCAACAGGCTTCCGTTTAACCGAATCAGAAACAGTATAAACAAATGCATCAACAACAAGGAAATTATCAGCGAATTGTAAAAATGATTTCTACTAGTGATGACGACCTCGATAACACAAATAAAGATAATCCCTGGCAGCAAGTAGCAAGAAGTGTTAAACAAAAGAAAACATTGATAAGGACATAATTATAAGCCTTGACACATCTAGAGCCAGAAACCTCAACTAGCAAAGACAAAAATGAAGAAGAGATAATGAAGCCACCACCAATTTTTGTACACGGAGTGACAGATTGTAGAAACATGCTTACTAAAATAAGTGAAGTACTAGAAACAGAGCAATATGCTACCAAAACCTTAGTAAACTATAGCATAAAAATCAACACATCATACATATCAACCAAGAACAGAAAGGGCCTACCGATTAGTAATTAAACACTTATACCACATTTTAGATACAGAGGACATTAAAGAGGAACTACAAAATAAAGGACATCAAGTCCAGAATATAACCAACATAAAACAAAGAAAAACCAAGGAACCATTAAACATGTTCTTTGTGGATCTGGAACCGGCAAATAATAACAAAGAAGTATACCAAAGAAAAAGACTGCAAAACAGAGTTGTAGAAGCTGAACCATCTAGAAAAGACAATAATATTGTACAGTGTATGTCAAATGTATGGTCACACAAAGTCCTACTGCAACCGACCTAACTTGTGTGTGAAATGTGGAGGATCATACGAATCCAGATCCTGCAAAAAAGCAAGGAAACGCCTGCAACATGTGCTTTATGTGGAGGTCCACACCCTGCTAATTACAGAGGATGTGAGTACTATTATAACTATCATAAATATAATAGAAACAAATCGAACATACAACCGCCACAAATAAAACAAATACAAAACGTTATCCCGCGAAATTAAACAATGACTGTACATCCCTCCTACAGTTATGCAAATGCAGTAAAAACGCTGAAAATCAGACAACACAAAATGGAGAAAATATCAGCAACGTGTTAAGTAAATTTCTTGAAAAATTCAAGGGAATGTTTAACCAAATCATTCAACAAAATAGCATGGTCTTGAACATGCTGACTATGTTATTATCTAAACTGAAATAATGTCTAAGTTTCTCAGGATAGCGCAATGGAATGCCAATCGAATAGCTCAACATAGAGAAGAAATAAAAGTATTTTTGAATCAAAACCAAATTGATATTAAATTAATAAGTGAAACTCACTTCACAAGTAAATCATACTTTAAAATACCCTACTATACCCTGTATCATACGAATGACCCAGATAATACTGCTCATGCAGCAATATTAATAAAATCAAGGATCAAGCATTATAAAGTACCAAAGTATGAAGAAAATCAACTCCAGGCTACCTCCATTAAAGTTAAAGCAATGCCATATGATCTAACAGTCTCCGCAGTGTACTATCCTTCGCGACATAACATCAAAAGAGAAGACTTATAAGATTTCTTTCAAACACTAGAATCGAAATTTATAGCAGGAGGAGACTACAACAGAAAACATTCACTGTGGGGCTCCAGAATCATCACAACTAAAGGTAGAGAGCTATTAAATCTATTACAAGAAAGAAATTACTTATTTTTGTCTACCGTCACCCTGACTTATTGGCCGAGTGACTCTAATAAGAAAACAGACTTATTGGATTTCTTTGTGGCTAGTGGTATTGCGTCAACTTACACCGCTGTAGTCCCCAGTTATGACATATCTTCAAATCATACGCCGATTATTGCAACTATCAGCACCTCAGTCATACATTTCAAGACACCTAAACTGCACAACGCAAAATCAAAGTGGAAAAATTTCAGAAATGAAATTAATAATAAAGTAAACCTTAATATTAGTCTCAAAACTTTTGAGGAAGTAGAAGAAGTAATGATCACACTTATCAAAATCATGCAGGACGCCGATAAACAAGCAACACCTCACTTAGAACCTCATGAGCAAAAACACAAAATTCCGGTAGTGACAAAAAAACTAATTGCAGAAAAAAGAAGAGCAAGAATAAAGTGGCACAAATCACAGATTCCAAGTGAAAAAACAGCTTACAATCGAATAAGCAATACTCTAATAACAAAGTTGAAACAAGTAAGGGACAATGACTTCTCACAATTTAGAGCAAGCCTTAACCGCTATGACAATTCCATTTAGACAGCAATCAAGTTACTGAGAAAACCAGTAACAACTTCTTCTCCATTACGTGTAGATGGAAATACATCCACATGGGCAAGGAATAGTCAAGAGAAGGCAGATTTATTTGCACAACATCTAGCAAAAGTATTTACTCCTATTACTAATACCTTACAACAACCTACACAAGAAGTTCTAGACAGTAATATAGTTGCGCCACAGCCAATAAGCATATGATTTGTAAAACCTAAAGAGGTTAAGGCAAAGATTTTCCTACTAGACAATAGAAGAGCACCAGAAGTTGATATGATAACATCAAAAATGATAAAGGAATTACCAAAGAAAGAATTAGTGATGTTAACGTACGTATTTAAAGCTATTATAAGATTACAATATTGGCCTAAATGCCTTAAGAAATTTGAAATAATACTTATACCACAGCCTGGAAAGCCATTAATTGATGTTTTGTCATACAGACCAATAAGCTTATTGTCCTCCATCTCAAAACTATTTGAGAACTTATTATTGCAACGTATCCAACCTATTCTCAATGTAATCCCTGACCACCAGTTTGGATTTCGCCGCGAACATTCTACAATACAACAGTGCTATAGAATAGTTAATGCAATTAATAAAGCTATTGAAGAAAAAAAGTTTTTTTCAGCAGTTTTTCTAGACGGGAGTCAAGAATTTGATAAGGTGTGGCCTGTAGCTCTGTTGCACAAAATCAAATAAATACTGCCAGATCTATTTTATGACTTACTGAAGTCATATCTAACAGATAGGTATTTTAGAACAAAGTTCAACGATGAAGTTTCCCAGTTTCAACCCATCAAATCTAGAGTCTTACAAGGCAGTGTTCTAGGACCAGTCTTGTATCTTATATGTACTTCTGAACTTCCCACAACAGATTCTGCCACAACAGGCACATTTGCAAATGATACTGTTATTTTGGCTGCACATGAAGATCCGGTAATTGCCTCAGCAAACCTGCAAGACCATCTTTTCAACATAAAAGAATGGACTAAAAGATGGAAGATAAAGATTAATGAAAGCAAATCTCAGCATGCAGCATTTATATTAAGAAAAGAAAAAGGTCTTCCAGTGGAAATTAACTACACAGAAATCCCATTATCACCTTGTTAAGTACTTGGGACACTAAGCTTAATGGGAAAGAACACATAAGCAAAAAAACGAAGGTAAATGGACCTTAAAATGAAAGATCTCTATTGGTTGTTTGACAAAAAATTGCAAATGGCATTAGAGAATAGAATACTAGTGTACAAAACTAATATTGTCCCAATCAAAGCAATGAGCTTTGGGGCTGCGCGCCTGTCCAGCGTGCTTGTAATTCAACGACCACAATAAAAGATCTTAAGAGCATTAGTCAACGCTCCATGGTATGTCACAAATCAGATGCTACAATAAAATCTCCGCATCTCAACAATCCAAGAAACAATAAAGAAGAGAAGTCAGAAACATCATCAGAAGATTGAAATACACTCTAATAAGATACTGCAGCCACTATTGCAAGAGAGAAAATGCAAAAGTTTGAAAATAAGATGGCCAACGAACCTAAAATAAGGTGAAAAAGAAGCCTTGTCGATGGAGAAGTTTCAACAGGACAGTAGTGGGACTTATTAGTAATGGTCTTTTAGTCAAGCAAATAGTTTATAGATGTGAGATTCTGATTGCTGCTTAATTTAGGAATTAGAAAAAATAAAAAAATACTTGTTATATAGAGAACAGCATATGTTGTTCAATAGAAGTGCTTTGAGACCATTTATTACAATTTTTGGAGCACCGCAGATATTACCTTCAAGACCCCTTCTCTTATTTAATGCTATACATTTGACGTATTTGACGTGTTTAGCAGTCTCTATTTATCATTGGTTTTTGAATGAAAGTGTTAAAAGTTTTGCTACCCGAGAAGAATAATGAAAATTTTCAAAAAAATTTGAATCCTATAGTGGTCTGACTATTTCAAGTGCTATTATAATGCTTTCTACTGTTGTCTTGAAAATTTAAGTAGTTTCACAAAGATAATTTTCTATTTTGATATTGCTTTCTATTAAACCTTATTCTTTCGTCGTTTACGTCTTTCAGTATACCATTAATCAATTTTTGAAGTAAAACTTCTTAGGCGTCGATGAGATGGTCGAGAATTGAGAGTAAAATTTCAAGGCCATGGAACGTTTTGGGCATTTCCGTTCCACGAGAGAGAAAAAAGATATAACGTAGAGAGAAAGAGGGAGAGAGAGAGCCATACCTATAACACAGAATAACAAACAACCAGAACGGCAACTCTCGGGGTCAAGTAAAGTACGCGCATCTAGGCGACGCATCGTTAACTGAGGATAGAAGTCAGAGCCTGATTCGAGTAAGTGTGCCCTAACGCACAGGACCGTAATAGGTATTTGTAAATAAATTTCTATGCAGATTTTAACCAAAATTAAAGCGCTACACTACATTTGATTGTACGCAACGTACTTTATAATAACATTTGATTGATGTCTCCATATAATTAATTTTCTATTCCTAGTTACCGCTTTAAAGTTCCTATTTACATATTTTAAAGTATAAAATAATCTAACTCTACTGTACAATGTTTTTAAATATTTGTAAGGAAATTGTGGACAAGGATGTTTATAAATTAAAGCACTATATATACATTAATAACTATGAAATTACGTTGTTTTTGACAACTACAGATTCAAAATTTTGAAGTGAAACTTCTTAGGCGTCGATAAGATGGTCGAGAATTGAGAGTAAAATTTCAAGGCCATGTAACGTTTTGCGCATTTCCGTTCCACGAGAGAGAAAAAAGATATAACGTAGAGAGAAAGAGAGAGAGAGAGCCATACCTATAATATCTAACACACAGTTTAGGCTATCCACGTCTCCCTTTTGTGCGGTCCTTCGTCTTTTCTCCCACTCCTACGCTCAGTCTCAAGTTGAAGTCGCACGGCGTTAGTAGCATTGTAAGAGCACTCTCTCTCTTTCTCTCTTTTGGAAGGTTCACTTCTATTACGTGTACTATGCTACACGCACTCTTTTTTTTTAACTTTATTTTCTTAAAGATGCTGATATTTCCTTCCAAAAGAATATTTTCAATTTTTCTTCAATTGCTTAGAAGTTGCAAATGGTTACAGAGTGAAAACTGCACTGTGGCCTGTTCAAGACGTTGACTTGACTCTTTCTCTACTTTCAAATTTAAAATGATAGATAGAAACAGTTGAGTTAGCTGAGAATTTTTCATCCGGTGCTTCCCCTCAGGAGGTAATAGCAAACCACCGTGAAGTATCCTGTTCAGAAAAAATTATCCTTTAACCTGTAGGTTCCACTTTTCTGTAAACTTATAAGGGCACATATATCAGCCACGTGTAGAAAGGTCGCCGATGTTCGTTAACGAGTATGGCACTTACAGAGGATGAAGAAGAAAGACAAGAAAATGGGAGCGAACTAAAGGAATTGTGATCAGTGAAAAAAGGTTTTTTTTGGAATGCACTATCTCGCTGCACTTAGATTGTTTTAGTACCGCCTTAGAAAATTGTTTGAAAGGACACTGTAACGTGGTTTTGAGAATGAACTATATTGCTTCAGACATTATGATAATGTTTATTTACCTTATAAATAAAACTTATTACATAATGTGGCGTTGAAACTCGTTTCTTAACCTATCTGCTCCTAAAACACCTTCGAGCGATATTTGTTGCTCGTTCAATAAATATTACACAAAAAATAAATAAACCCAGAACCACCCCGAAACTATAGCGTTTTCAAAATCAACAATTACTGTTGCTCTAAAAACGCCATTTGTTATTAATCAATTTTACCTTGAGCTAACACATTAGTTAGTTCAAAGGAAATTGTTACAGCATTATCAGTCGAAATGATTGTTACATAAAATAAATTACCTATAAAAGCATTTGTCAATATCAAATTTTGGTACTAACGCTATCATTAAATCTAAGTGGCACTTTTTCTAAAAATCCTTGTCAAATAAATTGGCACTTTTCCTTCTTCTCAACGAAACGTTTTCGGTTTCTACCGGTATTTCCCATCTAGTTTGTAGAACATCATAACCGTTACAATGTGCCAGTCTTGATGGACGTTCACATCTTCTACTTATCTGCCAATAAACAAAACCTTCCGGACACTGGTACATGTATCCTTGCATTTTGCCATAAAGTTCTCCGGAACGATGACACTTAACGAATGTTGTTGAGCAAAGAGCTTGATTGTTAGAATCGTGATAACCCTCACTAGGACAAAGACTTGTCCGACTAGTTACGCGAACCTAGAAACAAATAATTATTATATTATCTTCAGAACGTGTTAAACAAAAAGTAGTACTTACAGGTGGTAATGAATTGTCGCTAAGTTTACGGTAGAAAGCATTTTGTGCTATTTGGCCCATGCAAGTTTCGGTTTCGTTTTGAGGTAAACATTGAATTTTGTCGTTATCGAAGATTGTACCTTCAGGACAACTCAGTACTAATATCTTAAAATCGTGATTGTGTGTGTTTTTAGTGCATTGATAGAACAAGTTGCAATATTTAGGATGTCTTCGGAATCCTGTTGGACACACTAAAGCTATTTGGTCGCCTTCCAACTGACCAATTGGACATGGCTCTAATGAAGATTGAGACGAGTCGGTAGTACCTTCTGTTCCATGACTGGGTGTTGTAGAATGAGGTCTTGATGTCGTCGAAATTTCGGTGTTACCTTCTGTAGTTACTGTTTGAGGAGGCATGGTACCACCATTTGTAGGTGTGTCAGTTCCAGGAACGGTTGGAGTATTAGTGCCACTTCCAGGAGACGTAGTACCACCTTGTGTAGGTTCAGTGTCAGTTCCAGGAATGGTTGGTGTATTAGTGCCACTTCCGGAAGGCGTAGTTCCACCTTGTGTAGGTGCAGTGTCAGTTCCAGGAACGGTTGGAGTATTAGTGCCACTTCCAGGAGAAGTAGTACCACCTTGTGTAGGTTCAGTGTCAGTTCCAGGAATGGTTGGTGTATTAGTTCCACTTCCGGAAGGCGTAGTTCCACCTTGTGTAGGTGCAGTGTCAGTTCCTGGAACGGTTGGAGTATTAGTGCCACTTCCAGGAGACGTAGTACCACCTTGTGTAGGTTCAGTGTCAGTTCCAGGAATGGTTGGTGTATTAGTTCCACTTCCGGAAGGCGTAGTTCCACCTTGTGTAGGTGCAGTGTCAGTTCCTGGAACGGTTGGAGTATTAGTGCCACTTCCAGGAGACGTAGTACCACCTTGTGTAGGTTTAGTGTCAGTTCCAGGAATGGTTGGTGTATTAGTGCCACTTCCGGAAGGCGTAGTTCCACCTTGTGTAGGTGCAGTGTCAGTTCCAGGAACGGTTGGAGTATTAGTGCCGCTTCCAGGAGATGTAGTACCACCGTCGGTAGGTATTGTATCAGTTCCAGGAAGAGTTGGTATATTAGTGGCACTGTCAGGATGCGTAGTACCACCATCTGTGGATCCAGTACCACTTCCAGGAATAGTTGGTGTATTAGTGCCACTTCCGGGTGTAGTGCTAGGACCGCTTGTACCAGTTGTTCCAGTGCCCGGTTCTACAGGTGTTGTGCCAGCATCTGTTCCGGTTGTGCCAGTGTCAGTTCCTCCAGTTGATGGTGTCAAGTTTTCTGTATTTGTAGTTCCAGACGGGGTAGTATTGTCAATTTGCCCTGTTGGATTAGTACCTGGTTGTTGTGTTGTAGTTTGATCAATGTAATTTTTACAGTTTTCTCGGTTAGTTGCTTGGGGGTAATTACAGGTGACTGCATCTGAGTCCCAAACTGTGTTCGGACCACAGACAAATTCGTATTTCGTAAAACTGCCTTTTCCATTCTCAACGCATCTGTAGAATTTTTTACAGTTTTTAGGATCTCCCAAGAAGCCTTCTTTAGTGCACGAGTCGCCGATTTGACTAGAAACGGTGGTACTTTGCATGATACTTGGTTGGGTGGTCGTTGATATTCCTTGGGAATTATCGGTTGTCTAAACAAAACACAACGATTTAGAAACATGAAATTTAAACATATAAAATATTAACCTGTCCTTGACCAGGCTGAGTTGTTGATCCTGGTTGATTGGTCGTACCCGGCTGATTAATTGACTCCGGCTGATTACTTGACCCTGGTTGATTGGTGGTACCCGGATGATTAGTTGATCCAGGTTGATTAGATGACCCTGGTTGATTGGTGGTGCCTGGTTGGTTTGTGGTGCCTGGTTGATTGCTTGGCCCAAGTTGATTGGGAGAGCCTGGTTGATTGGTTGTGCCGGGTTGATGTGTAGAACTGGGCTGGTTTGTAGAACCTTGATGATTTGGTCCTTCAGTCGGTCTAGGGGAATTGTGAGTAGGTGCTCCAGGTCCTAATTGATGAGGATTTTGATTAAGATTATTGCATTTGCCGCTAACAGCCCAAGCATGGTTGCAGGCTAAACTGGTTTGATCCCAAACAGTTCCAGGACCACATGTAAATTGCACTTTTTGCAACCCACCCTTATCCCCTTTTATACATCTATAAAATTTGGAACAATCTTTTTCATCTCCTACAAAACCCTCCACACCACAATTCTGTCCGTTTAATTGTCCCTGTTGAGGTTGTCCTGGTTGGCCTGGTTGACCAGGTTGTCCTGGTTGACCTGGTTGACCCGGTTGTCCTGGCTGACCTGGTTGACCCGATTGTCCAGGCTGCCCGGGCTGCCCCGGGTATCCTGGTTTACCAGGTTGTCCTACTTGACCAGGTTGTCCTGGTTGACCAGACTGTCCAGGTTGTCCCGGGTATCCTGGTTGGCCAGGTTGTCCCGGTTGTCCTGACTGACCTGGTTGACCAGCTTGTCCTGGTTGTCCTGGCTGACCTGGTTGACCTGATTGTCCAGGCTGCCCGGGCTGCCCCGGGTAACCAGGTTTACCAGGTTGCCCTACTTGACCAGGTTGTCCTGGTTGACCAGACTGTCCAGGTTGTCCCGGGTATCCTGGTTGGCCAGGTTGTCCCGGTTGTCCTGTTTGACCTGGTTGACCAGCTTGTCCTGGTTGACCTGGTTGTCCTGGTTGACCAGACTGCCCCGGTTGTCCCGGTTGACCAAGTTGTCCTGGTTGCCCTGGGTGTCCTGATTGACTTGGTTTTCCTGGTTGACCGGATTGTCCGGGTTGTCCCGGGTATCCTGGTTGACCAAGTTGTTCCGGCTGTCCTGGTTGGCCAGATTGATCTGGTTGTCCTGGGTATCCTGGTTGACTTGATTGTCCTGGTTGTCCTGGTTGAGTTGGCTGACCGGATTGTGCGGGCTGACCGGGTTGTCCTGGATATCCTGGCTTACCAGGTTGTCCCGGTTGCCCCGGCTGACCTGGTTGATTAGGTTGTCCTGGATATCCTGGTTGATTCGGTTGATTTGATTGTTCTGGTTGACCCGGTTGTCCCGGCTGTCCTTGTTGACCAGGTTGTCCTGGTTGTCCTGGGTATCCCGGATGACTTGGTTGACCTGGTTGACCTGGCTGACCGGGTTGTCCCGGATATCCTGACTGGCCTGGTTGTCCGGGATATCCAGGTTGATTAGGTTGTACTTGTTGTCCTGGTTGACCTGGCTGACCGGGTTGTCCCGGATATCCTGACTGGCCCGGTTGTCCGGGATATCCAGGTTGATTAGGTTGTATTTGTTGTCCTGGTTGATCTGGTTGACTTGGTTGTCCTGGTTGTCCTAGCTGACCGGGTTGTCCTGGCTGACTTGGTTGACCAGATTGTCCGGGCTGACCGGGTTGTCCTGGATATCCTGGCTTACCAGGTTGTCCCGGTTGCCCCGGCTGACCTGGTTGATTAGGTTGTCCTGGATATCCTGGTTGATTCGGTTGATTTGATTGTCCTGGTTGACCCGGTTGTCCCGGCTGTCCTTGTTGACCAGGTTGTCCTGGTTGTCCTGGGTATCCGGGCTGACTTGGTTGTCCTGATTGACCTGGCTGACCGGGTTGTCCCGGATATCCTGACTGGCCCGGTTGTCCGGGATATCCAGGTTGATTAGGTTGTACTTGTTGTCCTGGTTGATTTGGTTGATTTGGTTGTCCTGGTTGTCCTAGCTGACCGGGTTGTCCTGGATATGCTGGCTGACTTGGTTGTCCTGGCTGACTTGGTTGACCGGATTGTCCGGGCTGACCGGGTTGTCCTGGATAACCTGGCTGACCGGGTTGTACTGGATAACCTGGCTGTCCTAGTTGTCCTGGTTGTCCAGGTTGTCCCGGCTGTTGTGGATATCCTGGTTGGCCTAGCTGCCCTTGCTGTCCAGGTTGACCGAATTGTCCAGGTTGACCGGATTGTTCTGGTTGACCGGGGTGTCCCGGATGTCCCGGCTGACCGGATTGCCCTGGATATCCAGGTTGACCAGGCTGTCCTTGTTGTCCCGGTACACCGGACTGTTCCGGCTGACCGGGTTGTCCTGGTTGTCCTGGTTGATTGGATTGCCCTGGTTGGCTTGGCATACTGCATCTACCAGATACACCCCATGGATGATTACAAGCCAAATTTTTTTGATCCCACACTGTTCCAGAACCACAACTATATTCATACTTTTGTAAGCCTCCTTTGCCATTATTTACGCATCTATAAAATTTATTGCAGTCATTTTCGTCTCCAACAAATCCTTCTGCAATGCAGTGTGGCCCATTTAATTGTCCTTGTTGACTTGGCTCTTGGCCACTAGGTTTGTTTGTATTTTCACTACCTTGCTGTGGAGATTCTGGTTGACCTTGGCCTGGTTGGTTTGGTTGTTGAGGGTATGTATGTTCTCCAGTTTGCCCTGGTTGACTAGGCTGACCTGGCTCTGATGGTTGCCCTGGCTGGTTTGGTTGTCCACCTTGTTCCGGTTGACCGGGTTGTCCCGGATATCCTGGTTGAGTTGGCTGGCCTGGTTGTTCTGGCTGACCCAATTGCCCAGACTGTCCTGGTTGTCCTGCTTGGTTTGGTTTCTCATTCTGTTCTGTTTGACCGGATTGAGCTGGTTGTCCTTGTGGATTTAATTGTCCTGGCTGATCTGGATTTCCAGTTTGATTTGAAGTTCCCGCATTTTGGTTTGAAGTACTGCATTTACCCGAAACACCCCAAGGATGATTACAAGAATAATTTATTTGATCCCAAACAGTGCCTGGCCCACAGTTGTATTCATATTTTTGTAACATTCCTTGCCCATTATTTACGCATCTATAGAATTTAGTACAATCATTATCATCTCCCACAAAACCTTCTGCCACACAATTTTGTCCACTTAGTTGTCCAGGCTGTTCTGGCTTTCCTGGTTGTCCTGATTGCTCTGGCTGTCCTGGCTGACCCGGTTGGCCAGATTGTCCAGACTGCCCTGGTTGTCCAGGCTGTCCTGGTTGCCCAGACTGTCCTGGTTGGCCTGGATATCCTGTTTGTCCCGGCTGTCCTGGTTGCCCTGGATATCCTGGTTGTCCAGGCTGCCCTGGTTGCCCTGGATATCCTGGTTGTCCTGAATTTTCTGGTTGTCCTGGATATCCTGGTTGTCCAGGTTGCCCTGGTTGTCCCGGTTGCCCTGGCTGACCCGGTTGGCCAGATTGTCCAGACTGCCCTGGTTGTCCTGGTTGTCCAGGCTGTCCTGGTTGTCCAGGCTGTCCTGGTTGGCCTGGATATCCTGTTTGTCCCGGCTGTCCTGGCTGTCCTGGCTGTCCTGGATTTCCTGGTTGTCCAGGCTGCCCTGGTTGCCCTGGATATCCTGGTTGTCCTGGATATCCTGATTGTCCAGGTTGCCCTGGTTGTCCCGGTTGCCCTGGTTGTCCAGGCTCTCCTGATTGTTCAGGCTGTCCTGGTTGTCCTGGCTGACCCGGTTGGCCAGATTGTCCAGACTGTCCTGGTTGGCCTGGATATCCTGGTTGTCCTGGATTTCCTGGTTGTCCAGGCTGCCCTGGTTGTCCTGGATATCCTGATTGTCCAGGCTGCCCTGGTTGCCCTGGATATCCTGGTTGTCCAGGATGCCCTGGTTGCCCAGACTGCCCTGGCTGTCCAGGCTGCCCTGATTGTTCTGGCTGTCCTGGTTGCCCTGGATATTCTGGTTGTCCCGGCTGTCCTGGTTGTCCTGGCTGACCGGGTTGGCCAGATTGTCCTGGTTGCCCAGATTGTCCAGGTTGTCCTGGCTGTCCAGGTTTTGGAACACTAGAAACTTGATCGGGTTTGCTGCATTTACCAGTGACAGCCCAGGGATGATTGCAAGAGAAGCTACTTTGATCCCAAACAGTACCAGAACCACATGTATATTCGTGCTTTTGTAAACCCCCCTGTCCGTTTTTCACACATCTATAAAATTTACTGCAATCATTTTCGTCTCCAACAAAGCCTTCTGCAGAACAATTTGGCCCATTTAATTGTCCTTGTTGATTAGGCCGTTCACCAGGTTTATTTGGTTGTTGATTAGGTCCTTGTCCGGACTGATTTGGACTTTGTGTGACTTGTCCAGGTTGATTTGGTTGTTGATTAGTTTCTTGTCCTGGCAGATTTGGACTTTGTGTTGGTTGATTTGGTTGTTGATTAGTTTCTTGACCTGGCTGATTTGGACTTTGTGTTCCATGTTCAGGTTGATTTGGCTTTTGATTAGGTCTTTGACCTGGCTGATTTGGACTTTGTGTTTCTTGTCCAGATTGATTTGGTTGCTGATTGGGTCCTTGTCCTGATTGATTAGGACTTTGGGTTCCCTGTCCAGGTTGATTAGGACCCTGTTGTTCAGTACCTGGTTGACTAGGTTGATTTGATCCCGGATATATCATACTACATTTTCCAATAACAGCCCACGGATGATTGCAAGCTAATGAGTGTTGATCCCAAACAGTGCCAGTTCCGCAAGAAAACTCAACTTTTTGGAAACTTCCTTGCCCGCTATTAATACATCTGTAGAATTTGGAACAATTGTTCTCGTCGCCAACAAAACCTTCTTTGGTACACTTGGATCCACTTAATTCGCCGGTTTCTGAACCATTCGAGTTCGACCCTTGCTGATTATTTGTACCTTGCTGATGGTTACTTCCTTGTGAATTGCTGCTTCCTTGTTGATTTTCACCACTTTGTCCATTATTGGTGCCTTGTTGATTATTACTTCCTTGTTGAGCACTACTTTGATTTGTCCCTTGTTGATTATTTTGACCAGATCCCTCTTGATTACCTTGACCTTGACCTGATCCCTGAGTTCCTCCTTGTTGATCAGGTGTTTGGCCAGTACCACATTTTCCTCCAACAGCCCAAGCATGATTACAAGAAAGGGCACTCTGGTCCCACACAGTGCCAATACCACAGGAATATTCATGCTTTTGGAAACCACCTTTGCCGTTATCCACGCATCTAGAGAATTTGGTACAATTTTTTTCATCTCCAACAAAGCCTTCTTTTGTACAAGTTGAACCACTTAATTGTCCTTGTTGACTAGATTGCTGCTGATTGGTTTGGTTAGAACCTTGCTGATTTGATTCTTGTTGATTGGCACCTTGTTGCTGATTTGAACCTTGCTGTTGATTAGAACCTTGTTGATGTGACCCTTGCTGTTGATTAGTACCTTGCTGACTGGAACCTTGTTGGTTTGACCCTTGTTGCTGATTAGTACCTTGCTGACTGGAACCTTGTTGGTTCGACCCTTGCTGCTGATTAGTACCTTGCTGACTGGAACCTTGTTGGTTTGACCCTTGTTGCTGATTAGTACCTTGCTGACTCGAACCTTGTTGATTTGATCCTTGCTGCTGATTAGTACTCTGTTGTTGATTAGTACCTTGCTGTTGATTGCCTTGATTTTGGGCAGTAGAACATTTTCCTCTCACTGCTGATGGATAATTACAAGACAGATTATTTTCATCCCAGACAGTACCCTGCCCGCAGCTAAAAGTATGCTGAATAAAACCACCTTTTCCATCCCGGACACATCGATGGAACTTTTTACAATCATTATCGTCTTTAACAAAGCCTTCAGAAACACATTTGTTGTTTACAATTTGACCTTGCTGACTGGTGGTATTACTTTGATTGGTACTACCTCCTTGTTGAGTACTGCTGCCTTGTTGGTTGTTAGTACCTTGTTGATTATTTTCTTGATTTGAGCTTTGTTGGTTGTTAGTACCTTGTTGATTATTTTCTTGATTTGAGCCTTGTTGATTGGTACCCTGTTGATTAGAACCTTGTTGGTTGGTACCTTGACTCGAACCTTGTTGGTTTATACCTTGACTTGAACCTTGTTGATTACCACCTTCTTGATTCGAAGGGTTTTCGGTGGTTCCATTAACAGGATAAAGCGTTTGAGAATTGCATCTACCAGTTACTTGCCAAGGATAATTACAAGAGAATGTACTTTGGTCCCAAACAGTTCCATAACTACAACTAAATTCGTATTTGATAAGACCATTTTGGCCATTATTTACGCATCTATAGAATTTTATACAATCCTTATCATCCGGCATGTAACCCTCTTTTTCGCAGTTTGGTCCAGATTGTGGTTTTGTAAACTGTTGTTGGTTAGAACCTTGTTGATTTGAACTAGTTTCCTGACTTGAACCTTGCTGATTTGTTCCTTGTTGATTTGAACTTTGTTGAGTTGAGCCTTGTTGGTTCAAACTTTGCTGATTTGAACTAGTTTGTTGATTTGACCCCTGTTGACTCGAACCCTGTTGATTAGATCCTTGCTGATTCCAGCCTTGTTGATTTTGTTGGTTTGAGCCCTGCTGACTTGTACCAGTTTGTTGATTTGTTCCTTGTTGGCTTGAACCTTGCTGATTAGATCCAGTTTGTTGGGAAGTTCCCTGCTGGTTTGAACCCTGTTGGTTAGAACCTTGTTGATTCCATCCTTGTTGAGACTGTTGATTAGAGGAACTACTTCCTTGATTTTGCTGATTTGAAGAAGTACTTCCTTGTTGATTTTGAGTATTTGAGGAACTACTTCCTTGTTGGTTTGAAGCACTTCCACCCTGATTTTGAATGCTTGAAGAGCTACCTCCTTGTTGATTTGAGGAGCTACCGCTTTGATTTTGAGTACTTGTAGAGGTACTTCCTTGTTGATTTGAGGAACCGGCTCCTTGATTTTGGGTGCTAGAAGAGCTACTTCCTTGCTGATTTGAGGAGCTACCACCTTGTTGATTTGAGGAGCTACCACCTTGGTTCTGGGTACTTGAAGAGCTACCTCCTTGTTGACTTGAAGAGCTACCGCTTTGATTTTGAGTACTTGTAGAGGTACTTCCTTGTTGATTTGAGGAACCGGCACCTTGATTTTGGGTGCTAGAAGAGCTACTTCCTTGTTGATTTGAGGAGCTACCACCCTGGTTATGGGTACTTGAAGAGCTACCTCCTTGTTGATTTGAGGAGCTACCACCTTGTTGGTTTGTGGAGCTACCACCTTGGTTTTGGGTACTTGAAGAGCTACCCCCTTGTTGATTGGAGGAGCTACCGCTTTGATTTTGTGTACTTGTAGAGGTACTTCCTTGTTGATTTGAGGAACCGCCACCTTGATTTTGGGTGCTAGAAGAGCTACTTTCTTGTTGGTTTGAAGAGCCACCGCTTTGATTTTGAGTGTTTGAAGAGGTACTACCTTGTTGATTTGAGGAACTACCACTCTGGTTTTGGGAACTTGAAGAACTACCTCCTTGTTGACTTGAAGAAACACCACCCTGATTTTGAGTGCTTGAGCTACTACCTTGTTGGTTTGTGGAACTTCCGTTTTGATTTTGAGTATTTGAAGAGGTACCGCCTTGTTGATTTGAGGTACCGCTGCCCTGATTTTGAGTACTTGAGGAACTACTTCCTTGTTGATTTGACGAGCCACCGCTTTGATTTTGAGTGTTTAAAGAGCTACTTCCTTGTTGATTCGAGGAACTACTGCCATGATTTTGAGTACTTGAAGAGCTACTTCCTTGTTGATTTGAAGAGCCACCGCTTTGATTTTGTGTGTTTGAAGCGGTACTACCTTGTTGTTGATTTGAGGAACTACCACCCTGGTTCTGGGTGCTTGAAGAGCTACTTCCTTGTTGATTTGAAGAACTACCACCCTGGTTCTGGGTGTTTGTGGAGCTACTCCCTTGTTGATTTAAGGAGCTACCACCTTGGTTCTGGGTACTTGAAGAGCTACTTCCTTGTTGATTTGAAAAATTACCACCCTGGTTCTGGGTACTTGAAGAACTACTTCCTTGATTTGAAGAGCTACCGCTTTGATTTTGAGTGCTAGTAGAGCTACTTCCTTGTTGATTGGAAGAATTAGCTCCTTGACTTTGATTATTTGAAGACGAACTACCGCTTTGCTGATTCGAACTACCACCACTACCTTGCTGATTCCATTGGTTATTAGAACTACTAGACGAACCACCCCCTTGTTGATTCCATTGATTATTAGAACTGCCCCATTGATTATTATTAGACGCTTGAGTCGTGGAACTGGAGGACGACGAAGAAGATGAAGACGACGATGACGTGGAAGATGAAGATGAAGTGCTAGACGAATTTGAGGAGCTATTTTGCGTGAATGAACTTTGTGCAGAAGATGAATTGCTGTTGGTTTGATTGAAAGTGCTCTGGATGATTTCGTCGCTTTGAGGCGATTGTGCAGTATTCTTACTTCCGTCTTTTCCTTCCGAACAATCAGATCTTTGGACAGCCCAAGCGTGATTACAAGAAAGAGCAGTTGGATCCCAAACAGTACCAGAAGAGCAACTGAACGGATATTGAATAAAACCATTTTTGCCATTGCTGACACATCGATAGAATTTTCGACAATCCTTGGTGTCTCCCAGAAAACCTTCTTGAGTACATTTTTCACCAATTTGACTTGAAGGAGGTTGAGTGGTTGATGGTGGTGGAGGTGGGGTTGTTGGTGATTGGGTTGATGGTCGATTTTGGACGTCGCCGAAACCACCATCGACTCCGTTACCTCCACATTCTTCGCGATTGCTGGCGTACGGATAATTACAATTGCTGATCGCGGGGTCAAAGACGGTTCCTTCGCCACATTCGAATTGGATTGGGTATAAGTTGTTAGAACCGTCTCTTATACATCGGTAAAATGTTCTGCAATTGTTGCGGTCTGCATGGAAACCTTCGTTAGGACATTGGAAATTCGCTTTGTATTCGACCACTTGTCTTGCTACTGATGGGAATTCTTCCAAGTAGAATTCTGCAAATAAAATTAATGTTAAAAAAGTTATTCATTAAAAGGTTCTCGACCTCGAGTCGAGATGACTGAAATTATATCTTGCGATCGAAACAGCAACTGTTTGCAGTCAACTGTACCCCGTCCAGATAATTTATTGTAGCATCCTTACCAACAGGTATTTTAATTGGTGGTAGGGTGGGTCAGGTTGAGTTACCAAAACGAATCATGGATAACTAGATAACTAGTCTTCTTTCATGAAATAAAATAAAAAACTTATGCAAGTTTATGACATGTTCGAATTGAAAAAGTTTGCACGAGTACTGCATGTACAAGTGTTAGCTTGTCTATAAATCACATTATAACGTGTACTAGACCTTGCTATCGCCGCAACAGACTCGAGTTACGTATGATTTATGGAAAATTTTTGTCGTATTTATGACTCCGAGAAACAGAAATTCAATTTCAATTCATAAATATGCAAATGAAATAGAACTTGCGGTTAAAGAAGAGGTAATAAGCTGGACTATAAATTAAAGGTAACGCGTCGAAGACAAATTAATTGATTAACGTGTTGTGACAGGGTGGTTAAGTACTAAAACAATAAAACCAAAATGATAGTAATTTTAAAAATCAAAAAACAAAGAGTTAGAAAATTTTGGAACTGATCAAAAATTGTAATTAAATCTACTCAACAACCGGGTCTACATTAGACTTTGATTTTTTGTTAATGGTCTTTTTGGTAACCTTCAGGTTATGTTGGTGTAAAATTGTCGAGCGCATTGCCATGTCGCGACACTGGGCGGTAACAAGGATTCCTGTACCAAGGATAATTATCCCCGTATTTACAAGAATACCTCGAATACGCGTGTAGCCATCTACGCAAAGAAAATAAAATACAACCAATTAAAAGCCATCTCCACTTCATCTTGTTGGTGAGATTTTTTATTGCCTCATACACCGGAGGTTAAAAATCCTTTGATTCACCAAAGGTAATTTTTGTGAAATTGCTATTAGGTTATCAATTTCTCCTATTAACTGACCATTATCGTTTTATGAATGGTTTCACACTTCATTGTAAATCTTCGTCAAGGTTACACTTACGGTTCGAAGATTGCTTTCTATAATATAAGCTGTCTGTCTAGTGTCTAGTGGATTGCTTGTACTCTAAGACAAGTTGTTTGGCTAGATCTATTAATAGATAAATAACTTTATTTGATTTTAATTTATGCGCAACCATCAATTCGTGTATGGAAAAAAACTTGAAGATGCCCGAAATTGGTTTAGTATTGATCGAAATTGCTGTGGGCAATACTTCGAGTTGTTTCAATTCAATTAAAGCTAAGGCATGATAGATACTTAAAAATAATACGGGGTTTGTTTGTGAACACAATTTTGCTTGCAAATTATGGGTCAGTGGTCAGAAATAACAATGGCGGTTTTGCGGAATGGATTTTGGTATCAAACCTGCACTACACGTCCAAGTAAAAATTTTCAGCGATTACTAATTATGTATGAGGACTCGTTGTGGTTTTATTATTATTAATAACTGGCATTATAACCTGGTTTTGATTTTGATCAATAAAAGTACTTATATTCAAAAGTGAAAAAGAAAAACAACGTGACAAATTAATAATGTATGAGAAAATATATGGAGCAGATTTTATAACGCTGGAATTTAAGGAAGAAGTTGAGAAATGTACAATGAACATAAGATTCCCGAAAAGGTACTAAAAAGATAACAACAATACGAAAACACTGTTAAGATGGCAACCAGAAGATAAAATGGACAAACAAGAAATTAAACAGAGAAAGTAATAAATCAAGAGGGTAATACGTAAAATGGGAGAACTTGCAAAAATTTTTAGCAAATATAAAATAGAAATATCATCCCTTCAAGGACAACATGGAAATGGGAGAGCAGAGTCGATAAAAGGTATTCATTATTTTATTAAGAAGAGAATCAATAGAGGATGAAAAAAAGTGGTTTTATGGCCAGCTAAAAATATGGAGAGAACATTTTGGAATTTAAGAGAGGTAAAGGGAGATTTTGTCTTATCTAAGAATAGTGAGTGAGATGGTCAATATAACATGCTAAATATATAAGCACCAATTGAGGAAGCAGAGATAGATGAGAAAGATGACTATCAAAAAATAATATAAGAATAAATATAAATTTACAGGAATGTGCAACAATAATGATACTGAGCGACTTTAAAGCCAAAATTTGGAAAAAAACGCACTTTAAAAATATAGAAAAAAACACTATTTAGAAAACCACAACTAATAATGTAGAGACAAAAAAGTCTGGAAATAGAAACGAACAGTTATATAGTCAGAAAGGGAAAAAAACAGGAAAGTAAATTTGTTACGTGTTTATAAACAGAGAAAGAAGTTCAAAACGTAAGACTCTATAAGGGACTAAACATACATTCTTACCATGACTTGGTCTTGGTAGTACTAAAAAAATTAAACTCAGTTGAAATAAAAAGAAAAATATCAACTGAGAATAAAAGAACATAAAATTTGTACTTAAAACAAATGCAACTGTACAACGATAAAGAAGAAAAAGAGACAACTAGTATTATTAAATAAGAAGAAACCATAATGTGCTGATTGCTCAATAAAGAAAGTTAATTAAGTATAGTAAAAGCAGAATCATATAATATAGTCACTCCAAAGATTTTAGAAAATTATTTGAAAACAAATTGTAGCATAAAAAAATAATACACAATAGTACACAATAAAAACTATAAAGCGTTAAATAAAAAATTAACCGCTATCAAGAAAGATTTATATTGGAAAATATAATTGGCTAGATGCAATCTGTAAACAATAGTTAATAATGAATAATGAATGACAAAAAGCATAAATTTTTTTTAAATTATTAACAAAAGAACTAAAAAGGATTAGAATAATAATATAGAAAAAGTGAAGGAAATAAGAAGAAAAATGTTGGAGAATATTTGAAGAATATTTGAAAATTTGGAACAGTATCAAACAAGAATAATAAGAAGTCGATAAATTAAGAACAAAATACATGCAACTGCTTAAGGGTGACAAAAAGTAGGACAACATTAAATAAGTAGAAAAGATAATGAGTTGCTTACAAAAAGAATAATGTAAATTAGTTAATTGTAAACAATTACAAATCTCTGGGAACGAATTGTAGTACAAGTAAATGATATTACTTGAAAGAAACCTAGAAATATTTTTTTTAATTACGAATGAAACAAGATTTTGCTTATTTCTTTAATAAAGTGTGTAAAGGGTAAAATCTGCATAAAAAGAACAAAAAAAATTGAAATGAGAATATGAAAGAACTGAAGAAATCAAAGAAAAATTACAAATAAAATGAATGCGACTGCACAAAGGTGATCAAGAAGTAGAAACATCAAAATTAAATCAACAAAAAATATAATGTATTGATTGTTTAAAATAAATAGCGTAAAATAGTTAATGTGAGAGAAGAAGTCAAATTATGCTATCAAGAATAAGATCTTAAAAAAGCTTTGTGAACGAATTGTAGTTTAGAAAGTAATTTGCCTTAAAATCAACTTAAAGATAATTTTTTAAATAAATTAAACAATTAGAGCGTTAAACAAAAATTGCAACCATATCTAAAGAGACTTTTTTTTATTCAAAAGATAAGTGACTAAACTCAAACTCTGAATATTAGTTAGTAATGAATAATAATAAAATATAAAACAGATAGAAAGTTAAAAATACAACAAAAGTAAGAAATTTTAAGTACTATAGTATGAATCATTAACTAAAAGCGGAATAAGGAAGAGAGCGCTTTGATCTTTCAAAAAAACATAAAAATGGTAAAATATCTAGAAATAAAAGAATTGAATTAAAAATATGGAAGAGCTGATAGAAATAAGGAGAAAATTCTTGAATAATAATTGAAAGATTTTTGAAAATTTGGAAAAGTATCAAACAAAAATAAATATTAAGAAATTTAGAAATGAAATGCATACAACTGCATGAAGGTAAACAATTAATAACATTAAATCAGCAGAAAACATCTCGTGTTAATTCCTCAATATAGAATGCGAATTAGTTAATGTGAAAAAGAAGTCAAAATTTATTATCAAGAGAATTATAAAGAGTATTTCAAGAACGATTTGTAATATAAAAATATGACAGTTCTTGAAAGAAACATACAAATTATTTAAGAAAAGTTAGTGAGTTAAACAATGAAGAATAGAGAGAATTGAAGGAAAATTATAACGATAAAATGATAAAATGTAACTGACTAACTACAATTTATGAATATTAATTAATATGAAATAATAGCGAAACATAGAAAAAATAAAAAGATAAAAAAGTTACGAAAGTAACAAATTGTAATTACTAGGGCATGAATGAATGATTTAGAACAAGAAGAGGAAAAATTCCGCTGATCTCTTTTCAAAAATAAATAAATGATAAAATTTTAATAAGAAGGAATAAAAAGAAGTAAATAAAAACATGAAAAAATCGAAGAAATACCCAGAGAAGTTTTAGATATTATTTGAAATACTTTTCAAAATTTGAATCATCTTCAAGAAGATGACATTTGGAACTATAAAATGAAAAAGACTTATGTGTTGATTGCTTAATAAATAATGTAAACTAGTTAATGTGAGAAAAAAATCCCATACATTATCAGGAAAAAATTTTGAACAGAACTTTTAGACGAATTTTAGTACAAAACATTTTCTGAGAGGAACTTAAAAATTATGTGGGAAAATTTTATAAACTAAAAAGGGTTGACCTAAAATATAACGATGTCAATAACATTTAGGTTTTGCTGGCGGGACGTAGGTAATTCTCATCTAAATTTGTACAAAAATTGGGGTCTGTGTTGTGCAAGTTTCAACGCGGTTCAAAAATATTTAGACCCTGTTGGCAGAGCGTAGGTAAATTGAACGTAGATAAAGATCTTACCTCTAGATCGGCAGTAGAAAGAGAAGCATCGCCAGCTACATAGAAATGAGATAGCGCTGGTCGATCACGTGACTGTGGGACAGCTGTGCAAGTGATTGCCGCCAAAATACACGTATTTTAGTAGTTTCAAGTGAATATTTCTTGATATTTTGTTTATTTTTGCGTTCTGCTTTGCGTCATTATTTTGACAGGAGAATTTGCAAACAGTACTAAGTAGTTGATTTTTGCTTACAAGAATGGTGATGTATTGTGCAGCTATTGGTTGCACCAACAAGGTGGGAACATAAGAAAAAGTGTCTTTTTATAAGTAACTAAATATATTTGCAGCAATTTTTTATAAGCTATTAACTTAAGGGATCGGTTAGGGTAATAATAATGAAATATGTATCAAAAAGGGGCACCGGAAGATTAACGGTGTTGTCGAAAAGACAAATCTCATAAGATGAGGCAGCCTTGAAGCAGAACCGAATGCTTGTACAGCAGTCCTTCCGGAAGAAACTGCCAGCAGAACACGTGGCTGAACGTTCTATCATTAAAGAAAGTTTAAAAATTATGAATTAAACAAAAGAGTAACAAAGAGTAAAGGACATTAAAGAGAAATTATAACCAAAAGTTTTTAATAAGAATAATAAGTAACTGGCTGGTTACAATCTATAAATACTCAGTGAAAAAGAATATAAAAAAATAGAAGAGTTAATAAATGTTAAGAAATATAAAACACCTACTAATTGCGATAAAGAGACAACACAATTGATGGTGAATAATGAGCTACAAGCAGTTCTTTATCAATAAATTTTAGAAACAATTTAAATTTCTTTCCTAATTTTGAACTTGGGAAAATTAAACAAAACGATCTCCGTATCTTAAATTTAATTATAACTGAAAAAAATTTGATTGCAAATCACAACATAAAAGTTGTAAATTGTCCATTTACCATTAAACTTGATTTGTTAGCAAACATCAATATATTTCTTTATTTACACCAGGTAAGATAACGGAGAAGTCAAATTGAACCCACGCAACTCAATTTTTTACATCTCTGTCATTCCGGAAATTTCGCGATAGTGTTCTGAATTCAAGTTACGATCCTATTTACAGCTACTTAAGTAGAAGTAATAATTTAAACAAACAAAAAAGCTAGAAAGAGGCGGGTCGATTAAATTAACATGTGATGATAAATCAACAACTATTAAAGAGACGATTAGACATTAATCAACATTAATTAACATTAAGAAGCGTCCTAAACACGAGGTCTTTAATATGATAATTTTCCTTATCGGTCCGTTGCATGTTCATTTAATAGAAATAACGCAACGGTAGTTGGAAAAAATCAACAATTCGGTTTATTCGAAATATTTAGTTACCTGCAAGTGCTGATGACGAAGTCAAAAAGAGGAGCAATAGCCTCCCGAAATTGACTGCCATTGTTGATGCTGAAACGTTTAATAAAGAGCGGGTCGGACCATCTGAAACAATTAAGTTAAAAATAATTATAAAAGTTATACGAAAAACAACAATAATTAGTTTAAAAAAATATGGATTTTTGAAAACTATTTTTTTCGAACAAAATTTTGAAAAATTGTTCCATAATACAAAGAGACAAACTGGTATTCATTAGTTGTAGTAAATCTTAGATTATCAAAAATTCTTTCAAAAGAATTAAAAATATTTATTAAATTTAAACATTTTTTTTTATTTCAGCAATGCTGAACTGATTTATTTCTCAACCAACTGAATTCAGGGAAGTAGCAAAAATTAGAAAAACATTATTG
The DNA here is from genome assembly GCA_905333025.2 of Pyrochroa serraticornis. Taxonomy (NCBI): domain Eukaryota; kingdom Metazoa; phylum Arthropoda; class Insecta; order Coleoptera; family Pyrochroidae; genus Pyrochroa; species Pyrochroa serraticornis. The sequence goes on along the minus strand of HG995155.1, from coordinate 3,246,683 downwards.
TCGTTAACTAGTTGCTTACTTAGCAAGAGATGTGGGTAAGGCAAAGCTAACGAACCTTGTAATTACGTGAAAGATAGACATCTTCATATTTACAATACAATTGAGATGCTAACGAACTTTAATGTATCTACAAAATTTTGTTTACAGTTCTAATTTCAGTTGATAAATTTCATATGAAACAACATTACGGTCAAAAAAATTAAACAACTTCATTAAGTTTTCCAACAAACATTCTTTTATAATTTTTTTGATTAATTTGGTTACAAATTTGACGAAAACTTTCAGCCGTTCGATTGGCCTCTTGTTCTGTAAACTAAACGTTTTTTTGCAATTACTCTGTATTGCTTGGTCCTTGTAGTTGTAACTGATGCAAGTTCCACAATTGCGACCGGTTTTTAGTGCATGGGTGTGTTAAGGGGAAAAGATACAAAAAAACAACCTAAAATCATTTTCATTCCCTATTAATTTAGTTGCAGTTATTTTTTAAGTACCGTAATCTTTCGTTTAAAATCTTTAATTAAATTCAAACGTGAACAGTTAATGATCATTTAATAATTTTTATTCTGCATTTTATAAATCAAGGTCTTTTGTGGTATTTTTCGTAAAAATTTTACGGTCATGCAGTTATAAAAGATTGCTGCATTGTTTGGAATTTCACGGCGTTAAAACTCGGATCAAACGGATGGTGAAGAGTTTGAGTGGAAGATAAGCAAATTTTCCATTGTGGCCGATGTGATGAAACGTTTCAAATGCTAATGATTAGCGGTTATAATTAAGAATTATTGCAATTACTAAATATGGTTTCTAGTGCAGAAAGTAGTAAGCTTTTTGGAAATTGTTCCAAGTGAAAGAGTAAAAATGGTGTAATTACCGAAACAATAATCGGAAACTACAAGCCAAAGAGTTGGTTTTTAAAGAACTGCGCATTTTCTTTATTGAACATAAAAAACTGAAAAAATCACCATCACTCACACCTCTAAAGTGTAGGAAAGTTTCTGATTTTTTCTTTCTTTAAATGAAAAAGTAAAAAAAATAATTTATCTGAGCTTTATAATCAAAATGCTTATTTCTAAGAAAGAAATCAAATTCTCCATTCTTTCTTCTATGAGTTACGTGTTAAGGTCATTTTTGAAAAAGTTAAATATTTCTGGCTACTATGTGCTGCTTGCTAAAAATCTTGAAATCTACGATGGATGGCAAAATTTTCGATTTCTCTATATCTAGTGCTAGTTTTTTCATATTCAAAGTGCTGATTTCTAGACTGATCGCATTTTTTTTACTATTCTTCCGTTTTTAAATTAAATAAAAAAATATTTCTTTCTACTCTGAGCTGAAATCTAAGAAATACTGAAAAGTTTAATTTTCTTTAATTTTTTAGCCAAGGAAGTGAAAATATTTTTTATCCATTTCTAGTTATAGTTCTTGCAAGTCTTAGCTTGATTTATATTTTTTTACATTTTTCATTTTTCAACTCAAACTAAAATAATTTTTCCACCGTAAGTTCCACGTTTGAAAAAATAATTCAAAATTTTAATTGTTGTTTAAAATTTTAAATTTTAAAATTTACGAAGGATTGAAAATATTCGACTTTTATTATTTCTTAACTAAAGGAAGTAAATAATTTTCTTCTAGTTCTAGTTTTTTTATATTTGAAGTATTGGTCTCCAAAGAAAGTCTAAATTGTTTATATTTTCTGTTCCTAACTTAAAGAAATAGAAAAAAATTTCTATAGCCGATTAGAACAACGTAATTTTTCTTTATTTCTAGGTCTAGTTTCTTCAAGGTCAAAGTGTTGATCACTAACGGAATTGAAATCTTTCCGTTGTTCTTCTATTTTAAATTAAAAAGGTACAATAATTTTTTTTGCCGTAAGTTACACGTTTAGAAAAGTATCCCAAATTTTCCATTAATTTTTATTTTTAATTAGAAAAGTAAAATATTTCCTACAACTATTTGCTACATATTTAAAGTATTGCAATCTAAGAAAAATTGCAAAATTTTCATTTTTTACCATTTTTTAACCAAAAAAAGGAAAAGGATATCTTGTCTTTTTAGTTCTATTTTTTTCATATTTAGAGTATTTGTCTCTAAAGGAATCACAAACTTTTCATTTCTTTTTCTTTTCTAACTTAAAGAAATGCAACACTTGTTTCTTCTATATGCTACAAATTTAAAATATAGATCTCTTAGAACTGTTAAAAATTCTGTATTCTTCATCATTTTTTTACCAAAGAAGCAAAATATGTTTTTCTTTATTTCTAGTCCTAATTCCTTCAAGTTCAAAGTGTTAATTAATAAAAGGATTACAAATTTTGTACTTATCTCCTTTTTTTTAAATTCAAATAAGTAAAATAATCGTTTAAAGTATTGGTGTCTGAACAGGATCGCAAAAGTGTCAATTTTTTCTAAAGTTCTATTTTTTCAAGTTCGAGTATTAGTGTCTAGATGGATTGCATTTTGTCTTTTTTAAGTCTAAAAACTTAAGAAAAATTTTTGTTTAAATTATTTTTAAGTATAGAGTCTCACGAGGGATTTTGAATCATTAGCTCTTTTTATCTGAAGCAAGTAAAATTGTTTCTTGTATTATATATGGCAATTATTTTCAAATTTTGGACCGGCAATTAATGTATGCAGTGATTCCAAAATTACGTCAACAACAAAATGGAACAAATTGCCACTTACACTTACACCCACGTCCTTTTTTCGAGGTCACAAAGAAGTAATCCAAAAATTCGCATAATTATCGAATTAGATTGCTTTAATTAATATTTGTCACAAAAATCCAACCACCTCTTATCCTTCACTTCTAAATCTGCCGTTTCTTCCGAGATGACGCAAAAGGCGACATTATTTTAACAGTTACTCAAGGCGCGCCAATTGTTCCCATAAAATTTCGCATATTTGAATATTTAAAGTCAGGTTTTGCGATCTAGCGGTCGACTTTACTTTTAACGGCCAATGTCGATCGTAATCTTGCTCATCAAATTCGCACAACGTATTTTGGGTTAGTTCGGGACGAATTCGCCGGTAAGTTACTGTTAAAAAAAATTTGCATGCGAATCGTTTCTTCTTGTCCCAATGATTGATGTGTTTTTATCGGTTTTTTTAGTACGATGAAATTAATGGTCAGTTACAATCCCAAACTGGTTCTGAAAAATGCAAAATAAACCACAGCGTTCGGGGTTGGAATCGAAAAAGCTTTTAATAACGAGATTAAAGATGGTCGAAACGTATTAAGAAATACGACACGTTTTCTGGAACTTAATTATAGGATGGGTTGAAGTGCCAGCAGTTTGTAATCGCGTTAAATGCATTATAGCAATGTTGGAAGGACGTGGAGCTTCATTAGTTGGAGCGTACATGAGTTTGCAGTTGTTACAAAGAATACTAATTGGTAAGAACGAGAGGAAGACCAAAATGAATCACTTGCTAAATGTGCACAAAATGAAACGATCTAATGCTTACAAGAAAGTTGAATCAAATTGCAAAAAGTTTGTAATTCAAAATTTTTTTTACGCTCCTCATTCTATTCTTTTTTGATACTTCACATCCCTGCTGCATTTTTGCTTTCATTTTCTACTACAATAATTTATATATTTTAACTAAGACTTCATCATTATCCCCTACTATTATTTTTCATCTTTCAAATTACTTTATTCTATTAGTTCTTTATACCAACTTATTTTTTTTTTCACCCAATTTTAATACTTCTAATGTATTTCATTTTATTTTAACTACTTTTTCTTAATTATTAAATTTTTATTCAATCCAATAACGTCTAAATAAGATCCGATTTTCTTTACTTTTATCTTTAACTTATGCATATGTGCTGTTTGCAATTTTTGTTTGAGTCTCTAGTTTAAACTCAAATTCAAATACTATTACTAAATTTATATTTCTCTAGAAAACATTAAAACATTTTTTATAATTCTATTGCTTTTTCGATCAATGTTTTGGTAATTATTGCATAATTTGATTCATTTTTCTTTTAATTTGATTATTCTACAAATATAATTTTGTAACTTCACCTTTATCGTCTAGATTTATTCTTATTTCTATTCATTTACTAACTTATAAAATTTTTAAACAAATAATATAAATTTTATTTCTTCTCAACATATTTATTCCTTTTGTAATAATCTTTGTTACGTGGTGTTCTTTCATAAATTATTTTGGTTCAATCCTCTTTTTCCACATGCAATTTTAAGCTCTTTTATTTCTTTCTACAGTGTTCTTTTTCATTTGTACAATTTTTTAATAGTTGATGTAAAAGAAAATCTGCACGTTCTGCTAGTTTTGATTAAACTTTTTTTTAAACCATTTTCTTGGGCTGTTCTTAAACTCCTTTCCTTCTTGCTAAATTATTTCAATTTCATTTCACTCTATTTTCCCAAAATTAAAGTTTTTCTTCCTTTTTTTGTGCGACTTTTTAATAAATTTTTGTTCAAATTCCAGACAATGGTGTTCTTCTAACTTCTCTACAACATTTTCTATAAAGAGTTTTTTTACAACTTTTACTTATTTCCATTTTACTTTTCTTTAACTATTTTTTAGATCTTTAAATTTTGAAACTTTCTGGTTTTATGCTTTAATATTTTCATGATATTTAGAATTTTTTTTGCATAAATTTGATTAAATATTTTTACTTAAACATTTGAATTTAAGAAAAAAATTGAAATTTCAGAAATATATGTTTTTGTTTGTCTACTGAAATTCTAAATAGTATTTGCTTTTCTAACGACCGCAGATTTGAATATTTTTTAGAATTTTTACAACATTTATATGGAGAGCTTTTCTGCAAAATTTTTGTTTATTTCTATTCTATTAGTTTAACTATTTCCTTGAGCTCCTTTAATTTTTAAATTCTCCAATTTTTTGGTAAATTGCTCTCACATTATTTAACTATTTTTCTCTAACTTTGACCTGTTTAAAAAATTACTTGAACATTCAAATTTTTTTAAGAAATCTTTAAAATTTTAACACTAACTATTTTCATTATTGACTTTCTATGCAAATATTCAATAATTCACTGTTGAAATTCTCATTATTTTTTTTCTTTTAACAATATTAGTGTTATATATTTCTTAAATTTTTTGCAACATTTTCAATAAAGCTTTCCCACAACCTTCCATTCGACTTTGATAAATATTTTTTGAGCTGTTTTAAATCTTAAGCTTTCTGACTTTGTGTTAATTTAACAGAAAGTCAGAAAGTTTAAGATATTAGTTAACTATTTTTCTCTAACGTAGACGTGATTAATAAAATTCATTTAAATTTTCTGATTTTCAAAAAACTTTAAAATTGCAAGACTATTTTTGTTTTAATTTCAATTTAATGTCAACCACTTAACTATTTTTTGTTAAAATTTGGAATAATATACAAAAGTTACTTATATGAAATTCTTAGATCGGCATATTCTTGTTTGTCTTCTATCTTTATTCACGGTTTCTTCCAAATTTAATTTTAACAACTTTTTGACATTCTTTTTAAGCATTTTTTTGGAAATTCTTGCATAGTTTTTCCAACAATCACTTAACTTTTTTCTACATTTTCTTGTGGTTTCTTTCGATGAAGTTTAATCCTCGCTATTTCTTTCCAAATCCTTTCATTTAAATTATTTCTTTTACTTTAGCACTTTCTAAATTTTATTATATTTTTTGCCTTATTCATTATTTGTGAGTTCTTCGAATTTCGTATCTTATACTATTAATATTTCTTTTATAATTGTAAATTTTTCATCATTTTTCTTGTACCTTTGTATCAACTCGCTTATTTTTCTAACATAATCGTTTTAACATTTTCTTTAAAAAATTGTTTTGCTGCTATTTCTTTTTTTATTTGAAACTTTTATCTTTCTGTGCTAACATTCTCTTCATAACTTTCTGAATTTTTTGTTTCCTTTTTAATTTTTAACAATATTTTTCACGTATTTTCTTTGATTTAAATTGTTAAAAAAATTGTTTGTTCTATACGTTAATTAATGTCGGCGATATCACTATAGAAGTCTGTAGATACCACTCCGTGATTTGCTATTGCCTTCTGAGGAGCGACCTCACTGGAAACTGAACTCGAGGTCAAATGACTTTTTCTTTCTATTTATTCTTTCAACTTGAATACTTTTTTCAGCTTCTGCTTGTCTCTTTATCAATCACTTTATCAATCTTCTTTCGCACTCACTACAATTTTTCCTATTTCTTTCACATATTCTTTGACCGTTTTCATTTACATGTTTTTGTTAACTTTTAGGACAAAATTTCTTTTTTTTGATTTTCTACACGTCTATTTAATCATTTGTTTGTCAATTTTTTCGAATAAGTATTTACCCTAGTGACTCTTTTTGCCTGATTTGTTAACTATAATTATTTCCCATTGCATCAAATTTTCTCGTACCCTTTTTTGCAATTTACCCTTTTCATTATTCTGTCAAGTTTAACGCTATTTTAATGAAAATATTTTTTTCTCTTTCTATAGCGAGATTTGACCCTTCTATATCACAAAATCGCAGACGTTGTTGTATCTCATCGATGACCAGCTATAATCTTGATCAAAATTCCAATTATTCTGTAATTTATCAGTCGCGCCTAAGAGGTCCAGGTGCAAGCACCTCATTACCCCTGAAAAATCCCACACTAGCAGAAAATTCCTGAGATCTCGGCTTAGTCACGCCGTTAATGAACTCACCATGTATCAGATCGACCATCAAATCCCGAAACACCTCTCCAATACGGGCTGAAATTCTCTGAAAACGGTCAGTCCAATGAATTCCAGATTCGATTTCATTCTCTAATCTACTTTGCAATTTCCCATTGCACTCCCCGGAGCCCAACCTTAAGTTTTCAAATATTTAACACTCATTTTGCAAATCATTAAGTGACAAAAAAATTAATTGACCCCCTAATTAAAATATTACTCGCTTCCAGCGATATTAATTGCAAAGTAAAACCAAAGATGATGGCTTCGTGATGGTTTTTTTTGGCGTAACCATAATTGTAAGTGGCATTTTATACCGACTGGAATAACCGCTTTCGTAGTAAAAACTATATGGTAGATCTATCAAAGTTGCTAAAGAGCCGCTCTTGATTTGCAAAGTTACCAAGATCCGCTGCAACGATAGAAGTGATGGGCAGAATTTCCTTTATAGTCTTTTGTCTATTGTTGGGACATGACCGACTATTGTTAAGGGAGCGATCTATTTTTAGTTTTGAATTTTAAAGTTAGCCATTAACCATTAAGCAAATCGCGTGGAGAATAATGCAAAAAGAAGCCATGTAATTAAAATAATACTTTATGATGATCGTGGGATAATTTATGGGTAGATGGAAAAAAATGTTGCCATAGGTAACGTTTTAACGACGTCTCATGGGTTCATTTGACCAATTTGATGTATAGGATCGAGGAGTAGCTTTGTTGGAATAGTCGTAGATATAGCTGAAGTTAATTTGGCAAACCTCTAACATAAATTTTTTTAATACATGCCTGCATGTTTATTTTTGCTAATGGTCTAAAATTAGTCATTAATTATCTTCTATTTTACGTGGCTGCTTTGACAAAAGCTCATGCAACCAAATTCTTAATACTCGTAAAAAATTCTTTTTCTGTAAAATATTTAGCTAAAAAATTTTTCAACGTTACCAAAATTGCACTGAAATAATTTATAAAGGTGGAATGGTTTTATTTTTTAGTCTTCGTGAATTTTTGGGCAGCGAAAGTATTTTATGCAAATTTTCCCTAGAAGGACGTAGGATTTTGCCATACCTGCGTGTCTATTTCGGTAGTTGAATAAAACATTGAAATCCGACAAGAAAATGCCAAAAATGTCCTGAATTTTCAGTGGCGCTATTTAATTTGCATAATTATTCGTAAACACGTAACTAACGGTACAGCAATGAACTTGAGTAATTATTGAACTTGTCCACACAATTCATCAACTCTTTCAGTTGTAAACAATTTTATCCTTGCAGCAATTTCGTAATTGTCGATTTTGTTAATATTTGCTTCAAGTTCACAGCTGCAAGTGGGCGCATTAACGATCTTGCTCAGCATACCTGCAGCTCAGAGAACGCATCCACCTTCCTTATAAGCACAACCAAACTGAAAAGTTTCAACCCAACCAAAAACGCTTCAGCTCCTCCAACTTTTGTTCAGATATTTTAATTAAAAAAATTCTGTTTTTTATCCACATTTGAGGATTAACACAGACATTTAAAAAAAAGGAAAATTTCGGCGTAGTTAAAAGCAAATTAAATTTTGATTTAAAATGAAAACACGTAATGCAGAATTGGTTGCGATTTTTTTTAAACTCCCCAACATTTTTCTGCCAATTATAAATTTAAATTATTATAGACTTTTGACAATTTTTGGTATAATTAACATTTTAATTTATTTAGAAAAAAAATTCAATAAAATAAATACAAATCAGGGCTAAGATAAATTTTATAATCAATCCAAATATATCAAATTCTTAAGTAAGATTAATATATGTATAATAGTTGCTAATTTATTTGTGTTTATTACAATAAAAAATTACAGTGCACTCTAATGTTATTGTAAAACTCAAAAAAGTGATTTTAAAAATATTTTTTTTTTTAAATGAAACAAAATATGTTCAACACAAAATGTTAATGAATCGATTTGAGAATTTTTAGCATAGTTGAAAAGCAAATCGAATTTAAATTTAAAATAAAAAAACCGTAATTTTCAGATCGGGCTCTAATTTCATTTTTAGAACCCCTCAACTTTTATTGTTACTTTTAAATTTAAGTTAAAATGCGGATTTTTCAAAATTTTTAGCTTTCTAACCAATTTTTGGCATTATTAATATTTTAAATTAGGTTCTAGCAAAAATTGGGAAAAAATCTTTACTATAATAAATAAATAAGATTAAGGCTAAGAAAACGTTTATAATAAATTTAAGCGTATCAAAATCTCGAGTATTCTTTTTATGTTACAATAGAAATTTTCAGAGCATTTTAAAATTATTGCAAAAATCAAAGCAATTATTTCATAAATTGATAATTTAACATTTGTTTATAAATTAAACAAAAGATAACAAAAGAAAATTTTAAATTAAAATATTACTTTTCAGCAAAATTTCAAATTCTTGAAATTTACATGCTGACCAACAATGTCAAGAAATTTTACAAATTTGCTCTAGAAATTCTTATTACAACTTCATAATAACTTCAACCAAAGAAAAATTCTTTGAACAAATTTTCAACCCAATTTAAAAAAAATTGGCTTAAGAAATTTATTAAGAACTTGAATACATTTAGAAATTTTTAGTAAATTTGGTGTTTCAGTGATCTAAATTTTTAGAGCATTTAGGAGTTTCTGAAAGTATTACCAAAATTAAAATTTTATTACTTAAATAATTTAGCACTTTTCGGTAAATATAGAAAAAATAATTTGAAATTTGATAAAGCACAATTTTGCTACTAATAATGTTTTAAATTAACTTAAAAAATATTTTTTAAAGCTTTCACCTAATACACAATTATTTTAACAATTAAAAAAAAAAATTGCAAAAAAATTCTTAGCAATTTTAATTTTTACCGCTTATGTCAGTAACTGAACTTTCAGGATAATTAAGAAATTATTGCTCGAATAAAAAATATTGTCTCAAAAATAATTTCGCATTTGTCTTAGCTGGTAAATTAGATAAATAAAACATAAGTACAAGACAATAGTAAATTTTAGCAAAACTGCAAATCACCAAATCCGTCGCTCAAAAAAAAAAGAATTCGCCGGTTTGGGCAAAAAATATATAATTGCAAAGCCACTGACCTGCACGGTTGAATCCTGCGACGTTCAATACCAAACACTTTCGTTTCTTGCGCGCCCGTCGTAGTCTCGGGACATCCACTATTTTATCCCTCTAAATTATCCCTTCGTCCTGTCGACAATCGCACGTGCTCCAGATTCCGCGAGTTTTAAGATGTCACAGCACGTTTAATACTCGCTCTTTTCAGATGGTCGCAATACTTATAGGCGCCCCCTCCAGCCCACCTGTGTCAGTATTCGCATTTCTGAAGATGTTCATCACCGTTGCCGGATCGAAGAAGAGATGCGTAATTATGCGTGCATCGATCAATTTCCACTTGACAACACCGTTTCCTGCAACAAGATTTTATCTGAGAAAAATTCCGAAATTTTTTAACTCAATACTAACCTGTACGTAATAGAGATATCAGTTCTGTATCTAAATAAATTACGGTTATTAAAGAGCGCGAAGCTGTCGTCTATTAGCGAGTTGCAGTGCTTTTCTATTATGCAACATAAACGCCATTTAATAAGCGACATTACCCTGTTTGATAAATTGACGTTATTCGCACCGCGGCGGTTAATAGAGAAATTAATCCGCTTTCAGGATTCAGCAAGTGGAAGGAATCGTTTCGTTGAATAGACCGACGATTATTTCAAACGTCCGTACTGACAGCGTAATTCTGCTGGATATAGTTAATAACTGACATTAAGCGTTCTATTTTTGCAATTGTGAAGTGTGTCCTTGATAGTTTTCAGGTTCAAGAGCTTGATGCAATAAAAGAAAAATCTGCTATTCTAGATGTAACGTTTTAACATGGGATTATGGTAATTAATGGTGCGGGTATGCGAAAACCGTGATGGTACAGTTATGGACGGATTAAATTTACATTTTAATAGACTTTTATCTGTGGGGTTTTTCGCGTTGACATGTTTTCAGGCGAATTGTTTGAATGTTGGTAGATGTCGAGTTTCCTTGCAAAACTAGCTGCGACAGTGGTTGAGCTTCAATAGGATTTTATTGGACGACTGACGGTCGGGGTCGGATTTTTCTGCATAAAGTTGCAGGAATTGACTACATTCTGCAGGAATTATTTGTCGTGCAGTTTGAATTTTAATACGTAGCAGAACTTAAAGAACGCATTACAGAGATTGCAAAGATTAATAGTTACTTAGAAATTTTTCCAAAATATTTTTGAAATAGATGACATTACTTAAACAATTATACAGAGTGTTACTTAATGTTTTGTCTTTATTTTAATGGCTGATTTTTCAGACCAATTCTAATCCGAGAAGTTCAGATAAACATAAAATGCTCGGCTTTCGATATAGAGGCCGGTAAAGCTATTTTATTATTTCCTTGAGTTTTTGTGTCTTCAATCCAATTTTGGATTTTATTGGACGACTGACGGTAGGGTTCGGACTTTTCTGCATAAAGTTGCAGGAGTTGACTACATTCTGCAGGAATTATTTGTCGTGCAGTTTAAATTTTAATACGTAACAGAACTTAAAGAACGAATGACAGAGATTGCAAAGATTAATGGTTGCATAGAAATTTTTTCAAAATATTTTTGAAATAGATTACATTACCTAAACCATTATACAAGGTGTTTTTTAATTTTTATGTCCTTATTTTAATGGGTGATTTTCAGATAAATTCTAAGCCGAAAAGTTCAGATAAACATAAAATGCTCGGTTTTCGATATAGAAGCTGCTAAAGCTATTTTATTATTTTTGTGAGTTTTTGTGTCTTCAAGCCAATTTTATTTTCTAGAACTAACATAACATAAATTAAACTAACAAAAAGTGTTAGTTAAATTTACAAAAAGTGTTGAAAATGATCAATTTCGTACCTTATGCTTCTGCTCTTCTCATCGACCTAGAAAGTTTTTCAAAAATTCTTGCTGTATTACGTATAGCTTTACATCTTTATATTATTTGGTTTTTTAGTTCTTTTAATGTTTTAACTAGCTTTTTGTCAATTAATAAAAATTAGATTTTTTTATTTTTTTAATATCATTGACAAAATTCCATGTGCAGTGCAAAAACTCGTGGAAGGAGAGCTTAAACCAAATAGTTTATGAAGGCAATGATCGAACAAGAAAACTCGTTCGGTGACACCGATGCAACATTTATACCAAAATAAAGGTCCATTCGAAAACGTAATGGAACGTGGTTAGATTAGCACAGCATAGGTAGTGCGCCGGGTAGAGGGCAGAAACAAAAACATAAACTTAAGATATTTTTATCAGGATGCTGGTGGCTCTGATGTTTAGCTCCTTAGTTTTATAGGAACGGTTGTTTATATAAAACAACAAATCTTTTTTATACAAGAGAATTATTCTCGATATTTAATTGATAATTTAGGTAATAATTTTGTGACGTAGTATTTACTTAAAAACTATTTGTTAATAAATTTTCTCTGTTAGTTTTTTGGAACCGAGCATTTATTAAAAGAAAAAAACATTTTTTAACATTTTTTTTTAAACTCACGTCTCTGTTGAATAACATTGTTTTATCTTATGTCAACATTGCCTGACTCGTTCCGTGATCAAAAAGAAACCGAACTGTTATAACCAAACAAACATAAACAATATTGGATTGTATCGAGTTGTTGCCATTAAAAAATTTCGCATCATAATAACATCTTGACGCAAACGTACTTATAGTTTATACCAGATTAAAGAACCACCCTTTCAAGGTCATAGAATTTGGTTTCAAAACTCTTCAAGTTCTCTACCTTTTGCTTAAACTTTCTGTATGTGATATGCAGCATTTTTTTATGTTAACAGTACTATTTTGTAGCAAACATTTAATACAGATGTAACAGTTTCTGGATTCTTTTGGATCTCCAGTGGCACTCCCACCTAAATTTCGTGGATTCTATCATGAACTGCTAGATTCAGACAGTGAACAATAAATCTCCATAAATATTCTAGTAAGATTTGATTAGGACATATTTCTTGATAGATGCGCTTGTTTTTTTGCATTACCATTAGCAAGGCTATAAGCTAAAGCTATATTGTTTATGTCAAAATTGGAATATTTAAATACTTTTTTCGAAAACCAAAACGTTTCTTTAATTTTAACGCCTTGCAAATAAACTTTTCTGTTTAGAAGTGATTCGGAAATCATCCCTTATAACAAGTACATAACATTAAGTAACACCCCGTATAAGGGTTTCTACAGATGATGCTTTGTTCTTTTTCGGAATTATTTTCTCTAGCTGTCCTTGTAATTCCATTTCTCGTTTTCCACTTCTCCTCATTTTATTATCTTATCGAGTTCTATTTGACGTACAGGAACTTTCTCTCTTTTTTCTTCTTATTGGACTCCAGTTTGTTATCTTCTTGATCCATCGATTATCGTCTGCTTTTTTAACGTGTTTGTACTTTATCAATATTGCTTCTTCTATATCACTTAGTATATTCTTTTTTATTTCCATTTGCACTTTGATTTCTTCGTTCTGAGTTCTACTTCTAATTGTTACCATCAAACACCTTCTCCAGTATTGACTTTTCTCTAGTTTTATTTGATTATTATTTTTTGACCCTTTTCCGCACCTTATGTCAATATATAGTACTTCTTACTATTGTGTCATAGATTCTTTGTTTTATATTTTTCTGACATGCTCAAGGAATTAAAATTAATGTAGTTTGAGCGAATAATATTTGCTACTTTAATAGTTACTAATAATATGAAAAATTTACAGCAACTAATAGATATAGTGGGACGTCAAAGTATAAATATGGATTTGAGTATTAATACCAGGAAAACAAAATTTATGCTTATCAACAGTACGCCGAAAAACTATCTGAGTTCCATACTAAGTTTTGATGGCCGACAGATCGATTGGGTAAACAAATTTTAATATCTAAAAATATGACTACTAAAGATTGGTCATTGTATAATAGAATTAAATGGCGCATAGAGCAAGTACGTCATGCTTTTATAAGATTCAGAAAAGTGTTCACATACTCAGATTTCAATATCGGCCATAAACTTGGAATTCTAAAGTGTCAAGTTTGGTCAGTGCAGGTTTATGACGCAGAAAGCTAGATCCCTATTAAAGCCAAGGCTATATCAGCCTTTGGCTGTATCACCACATTACCACATTTTCAAAATATCGTGGACAGCTTGAGTAAGGAATAAAAGAAGTTTCGAAACGTATTAATAAGAACTTAGAATTATTTTACATAATAGAATGTGGAAAATTTGTAAGCCGGGGTATGGCTACGAAATATTCGACATTGGACTAAATTATACAGCAAACAGACATTAATATATCTGCAATCAACCTCAAAGGGGTGGAAAATGTGATCACAGACATTCGTTAATGGATAAGCATCGGAAAAAGAGGAAAAAGTTTTATAGAATTAGGTATTGTTGCTTCATACATTGTCTTGCTTGTCATATACTGTTGTTTATTTATTGTTACTGTAAGTATTTACATTCATCCATTTTTTTGTTTTTGGTTTTGTTTTTAATTACTAAATACCCGGTTTTTTAAGTCATTGACTCCTATTCCTGCTTTGGAATCTCTTTCTTGTAATAAAAATTTATAAAAAAAACAAAAATAAGAAACCAAAAACTAAAAGAAACAATAGTATAAGAAATTGGAAAAAAGACAAAACTGCACTTATATAAATCAGCATACGCAGCAATATTGACACATAGAGCAGAAACTTAGGTATTGCAAGACAAAAGCAAGAATAAAATTATAGCTGCAAAGATAAGACAACTAAGAAAAATTCCAGGTGGATCAAGAAGAGAAAAAATCGGAAACGTGGTAACAAAGGAGGAACTACATGTAAAACCGCTGGTAGAAATTATTTGAAAAGAGTCACAACGGTGTAGTGCTAAAATGGAAGGAGAAAGACTCAGAGAGTATAATAAAAGTGAGAAAGAGAGAAACAATAAGGACAAGGTGGATGGATAATATCAAAAATATGCCATAACAGATGGAAAAGAAGATAGAAGAAATGAAAAAAATGAAGAAGCTAAATTAAAGGCAGTATTGGAAATTAATCGATTTTGAGAAAAAAAAACTTTAAGGGCAATATTTATGTTAAGATTTTTTAGTTTTTAATCATATTTTAGTGTGATAAATTACCAATCTACGTGTTTTATTTTAATATTTTTTTGTAGTTTTGATATAAGGTTTGTAGTCTCCCATTAATAAAATTTTAAGAAAACAGTGTTAAAAATAGGGAACTTTTCTGCAGGATGACGAGGAATATAATTTCTCTAGTCAGGTCCTACTTCAATAGACATAACATTTGATATACTGGTCTTAATCTACTAGATGTTAAATAAAAACTAGACTTCTTGATTTTAGTTTTTATCAAACTGGTAAGAAAAATATCGCAATAGAAGTGCGCATTATTAAAATTTGTTTTTAAACCATCCTACTCAAATTTTACTACAACTTCAATTCCTTGCAGAAATAGTGCAAACTTTGATTTGTCTTGTGGATCAGGTGCAACTTTCATCGCCATTTTTTTTCACCAATTGAACTATTTAATAAAAGCCAAAATCGAAAATTTTAGTTTAAATCATGGGAAATTTTTTCTGTAATTTGAAGTTGTCAGTTTTTAAATAAGCGACATCCCTATGTTAACATTCTGAAACGGGACATACTGTATACGCACATTAACCAAGTTATTTCGTTTTATAATTAACAAAATTTCTGACTTTTTTTGACAAAATCAAGAGATTAAGAAATGTTTCTAGAATTATCGTATTTCAGTAGCAGTGACATTCAAATGCAAATTGACGTTTTTCATAAATTTGGGATTTTAGTATTGCATAAATTTTGTCAAGCTTATTTTAGTAAAAAATTGTCTTTGATTCCCACACGTCCAGTTTTTTATGAGAATGCAAAACTCGATAGTAATTTGCAAGAAAAGGTGTTTTTAATTTTTAGCATGTAATTTGAATATGTTTTAACATCTAATCGTGGGCGTAAGTTCAGAAATTTTCAAGTTGCAACAAGAATTGGTTTTATTTTTACAATCTGCCCAAATTTACCAAAAAATTACTTGATACTGCTTTAACAAGAAATCATCAAAAAACAATATTTCTATGTTCGAGTTATTTGATTTTTTAAATGATAACAAAACGAAAAGTTTTTATTGCGTTAACAAGATACAAACAGATTTCCAGAAAGGTTCTTTTGTGTTTCATTTATTTGCTATTTTAAGTGCGAACAAAACAAATTTGTTTTAATTAACATAATTAATTTAGCCCGAAATAATCGAGGGTGTTAATATCTGTCGATTGTAATTTATTGCATCATAATCTGCAGGTTAACATAACCATAATTTTGTAATCTTATTACCTGCTATCTAACCACTTGACTATGCATATCCTCTTGCTTGTTTGTGCCATCAACTGCGGAGGCGACTTGGTTTCAAGTTTTCTGCCGCATTAAGCTAGCTACCTAAAAGAATTAACCACAAAACTCGAAGGTGTATTACCCAAACACCTCAGGTGAATGCAATTGAACAAACAATCGCGGTCATACTTACTAATTACGTGGCCATTTTAAGTAAAATTGTGAATGAAATTTTCCAAATTTGGTTGAGTGTTAGGATTTCGGTTAATTGTTTAACATGTGATTGTTATTGCGAGGTCAAGGTGTTTAATTGTAGTTTCTATTGTAATAAAAAACAAATGTAAGAAAAAATTTTACATAAACTTTAGCATTGAAATAAACCAAAAAAATAAAAATTATGACGTTCATATGCAAGTGCTCTTAAACAGGAACACACGGTTGATATAACTGCATAACGGTTGACACAACAGGAAGTTTTGTTTGCAAAAATTAACTAAAGTGTGAATGGTTTGACTCATTCTGTCAACACTCTAAATGACGATTGACAAGCAATACTTGACATTATTTCAGTAATTCATAAACATTTTAACATTTTTTAATATGCGATGCCATTGATCAGTAAAGCCATTCTGTTGGGAATTGTGTCTGTATTTTTTGTTACCTCTTCTTGGGGCAGTGGAAAGAGGGCGATTAGATACCTCCAAAGTTCTCAATGCCGGTTCCAAACCTGGGCGAAGCAAGAGGTAGACCTAGCGCCATGCAAAAAAAGCTTTTTAGAAATCCAAAAGCGCCGCCCTAAAATAATATAAAATTAAACAAAAAACGACCAAGACAAATAAAATGGAAAATAAATGTAGCATTATTGGAAATGGATTAAAATACAACAATAACATGATTCAACGGTTAAACACAAGAGAACATCAAGTGTTTGGGGAACTTTACTCCTATAGCGTCAAAGTTGCTGTTCTCACAAAGAAAAAAAAGAAGGAACAAAGTAATACGTGTGTAATTGGATACATATACTTTTAGATAAAGGTAAGGACGTGCTAAATTTGGCGTGATCGTAGCTAATAAAAAGAAATTAAAAACAAATTTAGTAAGCTGGAACTATATTGATGAAAGAATTAACGGTGGAACTAGAAATAAAAGGTGGAAAAGTAATATATTTTGAAATCTAGACCACGACTCAAATAAAAGACTTAAACGGTCTGTTTTTTAAAAACTTTCTAAAAAACTAGAGCTTTTGGACTTAAAAGTATAGAAGGCAGAAAATATGGATAAAATTATTTGCTAGTGAAATTGCTTATAAAAATAAGATACAACAACCAGAAAAAAATAAAAACTCATATAACATAAATTTAGAGGCACAGAAAAATTATAATTTAAATAATCTGACAAACTAAACCACAAAAGTTCATCTACAAATTAGGGTTGACTCATAGATTAGAAGGTAAGATATTTGCAACGTCACAAAGAGTGTATGAAATGTTAAAATAAAAATTGCATGAAGCTGCATTAGAAACATTAAAAACAAAAAAATAGTCAACAAACTTTTAGTAAAGTGACAAACTAATAGGCTTAGTAAAAGAAAAAGTGTTGTATCTGAAATAAACAGATTAAGAAATGCAAATACACAGCAAAATGGAAAATAAAGAAGATGAAAAACATTGCATGAGATAATAGATGAGCACAAATAAGCTCTTGGTAGGAGCATTTAAGTCCAGAGAAGTTTGGATAATAATTAATTACTTGAAAAGAATTGACACAGATAAAAAAAATAATGCTATAAGCACGGGTACATGGAAAGAGTACTACAGTAATCCGCTGATAGAGAATAGAAGAGAAACTCGGACTCCTCCTTACCTCATAAAGAAATAGAAAAAATGCAGTAGAAGAAATTGCCATTAAAAATGAAGAAGTTACGAAAAGTGAAAAATGATAGAGCATCTAAGTCAGGTGATCTGTCTTTCAAACTACAAAAACCATTCTCTGGGTTGTATTTAATAATTGTTTGAAACGAAGATCAACACGGATTAACTGAAAAGTTTTTCTATATAAATCTAATACATCGCAAATGGGCGACAACAGTATCGCAAGTTTAATATTGTATTATGTGAAATTTATATTATTATAAGTTTAAAATTATTTATATTGTGGCATACAAGTTCTTATAAACTTCCTCACACGATTTCTTGCGTATCCAACTAGGATAACACTATTTTAAAATAATAAAGATATAGCTGATACCTGCTATAATAGCTCTGCAATAAACGTTTTAAACGCCACCTATTCAAGACGTGTAAACTAAAGTAAATTCTAAGCGATCAGTGTAATAATATCATTCTAAAATTGGAATTTGAAAAGTTAGATAGTCTTAACTAGACTTTTGGTGAGGACAGTAATGACAGTAAAGAGGATTTTGACAATGTAAGAATTGACTGTAATAACAATCATAAATTGTTTAAAGTAGCAACAATTGCATATAGTACATTAGTGTAAATGATCTAAATAATAAAATGAAAAGAATATTCCATCCAAGTAAATTAAATAAAAATGAGAGAATACTTAAATGCAGTAGTGGTGTCTAAATAAACTAAAAGTATGTACAAACTGGTGAAGGATCGAAAACTGTTGCCGCGTACTTATGAATTTTGGATTTTAATGTAGAAATGTTTGTGAAATAACTTACAAAATTAGAGAAGTTATAATATTGCAAACAATAGACATCAGCGAGTCAAACCATACTTTTATTAGAAATAAAATTAGGATTCAAATGTGTAAAATATTTTTTACACTTACATTAAGTATATCTGAGCGCGTAATTTCTACTGTCGTGGGTAAAACTAAAGTTGGTTTTCAGAAGGAAACAAGCAAGGTAGGGACGGCAATCAACCAAAGGTTGACGCATAAACAAAGAGTCAAGAACCACACTAACTTCATCCCTTGTATAGAATTACATTACTTGCGTATAAATTACAAAGATAGAGGTAAAACCTTATCTAATATCTATAGAAGCTACGTAAATAACTGCAAAGCCGAGGAGAAACCTTTTGCAAACTATAGCACGTATTCTCAAATTTTTACAAAATAGGTTTACTATATCTTTTCCTGCCTCTAAGAAGGAATTTGTGAGCAATATAACAACTCAATTGAAAGTGAAAAACTAGTATTACAATACACGTTATAGAAAGGAATCTATCAAGGCTTGCAAAATCAAAAATAATTAACTTCCAAAAATTGGAAATGGCTGATTGCTTGCTTTGACTTGTAAGCAATTCTTTAAACTCCATGTATTGAATTTACTACCTTCTACTGCAATTGTTTACGTATAATTCCACAATTTTTGGTTTGGGTCAGTCAGAAGAACACAGCTATGTATGACAAAGATAGGCTTAAGGTGAAGATAACCCTAGAACTTGTCTATACAAATTTCTGGAGTAAAAGACGAGAAACATTCCGTTCATTTTCTATTGTAACAATTTCTGTAGATAAAACATAAATTGAGTATAAGAATTACAGAAATTAATTTTTCAGTAACTGGCCACATCCATAATGAAGGTAACAATGTGCATTTACTAATATAAAAACAGAAAAAAGGTACATTAAAATGCGGATCAGAATATATACTAATGTAATGGATTATAACAATAGAAAATGCAAAAATCCTGGAAAAGCTTATAGGGTTGATGAAATAAGTTACACCGAATTAAAGGCCCTTCAAGTATCTACGCTAAATAACTTTTCACCTAATAAAAATTAAGTCCAGGTTTTATGGCATAACTTTACCAGACTAAAGTTGGCAAGGGATGACGTGCATAGTATTTACTACAGAAATAGCTGGAACAACAAATATAAAAAAATTATAATTTGTAAAAAATTTAAGATTAGCAGAAAAGATAAATTAAAGCCCGTAAAACTTGATAAATAAATGGGCAAATAAAACTTGAGACTCTAAGTGACTTGTGAAAGAAGGAGCGCATAATGATAAAGTATCATGTTTTTTAAAAATTTTTGCAAAATAATATTCAAATTATAGAAGTAGATACAGATTAAAGAAAAAGTACGTCCCAAAAGAAAAAAAAATTAAATAAAAATTTTATGTTTGGAATTCTTTTTTTTAACGTTATTAAAGTAAGCAAATTTTACATATCCAATATTTAATTAAATTCATAACACGATCACAACTCTGGAATTATTCAAAACGTTTTTTAGAACGGCGCTAAATTTCAAAAATTGATAAAAGTATTTTTGTCAATACTTACGTATGTAATCTACACTAGATAATGTTATGTTGAACATACTGTTCATTAAAAATTTCATAACTAAACTAAATAATAATGTTTAAATCTAATTTGAAAAGACAATGCTAATTTTTGTTATTTGCAAAACTTGAAAACACATTATCTCAGATGCATTATTCTCCTACTTATGACACTGTTATTGCGATATAAAAAACGAGATAGAAAGATACATGCATAACTTTATCTTCCCGGAGATTATTTGGAAGAATCACTAAAGTTGGAATAAAATAAGACATTATGTAAATTAATACACAGAGTGGTTTTAGACCAGGAAGATCCTTCACGGATAATATATTTACCCTGAGACGTCTAGCAGAAAAGAATATTTTTACCTTCATAGACTTACGTAAAGAATTTGATACTGTACTTCTCTCTCTAGAAGAAACCCTAGAAGAATCAGGTATCAATACGGGGTACATAGACTTAATAAAGACCCTTTATAGAAATATTCAAGGTAATGCTAAAGTTGGAAAGTATACTTAGATCCTGTATAAAGCAGAGTTGTTGCCTGTTTTCCAAACTATTTAAAATTAATTTATATGATGCCTTAAACAGTGTACTGCAAAGTGCAACCTCATGCATATACACTTAGAAATTAACCTTCTTTATACTATCCTTTTTAACGTTAGATAGTAGTTACAGGAGATTAACAAGAAAAGGTATACATGCTTAATAAACTTATAGATAATAATAATAATAATAAGTTTATTGGTCTACTGCACTTAATAACTTATGTATAATAACAACTCAAATGCTAGTATTTAACTTACGTATTATTTAACTTAAATTCATTTAAAAACATTTAAGAAACTTCTATCTTCTAATTAGGCCGTTTCTCCTTCAAAAGTGCTGCCACCTCTTCTATAAATCTACTTTCAAAATAGTTGGAATTTTTCTGGGTGTTTAAGCCTATCCCCAAATTTGGTTTTCTGTTATATGTGGAAAAGTTTGATCTAGGATAACACGATGAAATCTCTTCTTGTTGAAATTATTTCTTCTAACGCCAAAAGTCTACGTTTATAATCTGGTTCTTGTAGATGAATTCAACCCTTACACGAAAAGGAAAGGCATTTTTCTGGACAAGACAATTTTGCAATAATCAGATTGTAGCAGTTTTCATGCTTCGATGTTACGTAATTCCTTTTCCGTGCACAATATATTATCAACATTCATTCGAGCCATTTCAAGCTTAGGAACAGACGCAAAGGACTCTCCAGAGTCCATCTTTGCCGCGCCCGTGATAGTCGCTGTATGTCGTTCGTTTTTCTTTTGTAGCTAACGCGTTTATAAGCTTATTTGCCCTGTTTTAGTGATACCACTACATCCTTTGGAAATTTTACTTGGTTTGCCGGATCGGAGGTGATTTCTGTCACATTATTTTGAGTATTGTTTTTAACGCATATGTTGATGCTTTGTTTATTTATCAGCTGAGCTGTCTTATCCAAATCGGTCGTTTTTTTTCCTGGTTTCATAGTCACTCGTTCTTTGCTTACGCTGGAGTTATCGGAAACACGAAGGCTATTTCTTACAAATAGCATCTTACTGTTGAGGTTAGCAATCAACATGTTTTGTTTATTTATAACGTCACTTTGCTTTAATTTCTGGTACTGACAATTTAGGGTTGCTGATTTTAATGATAACAACAAACCACTTACATTGGTACCGATTCTTTGGCACTTATCACAGAATCATAAAAAATTGTTGATTTTGATATATTTCAGATCTTTTAAATCTGAGGCACTCCTCATGAACGATGAAGTTGTAGACACCACCACACTAAATCTTTGCTTTCAGCTTCTATTTGACATTCACACATAGAGCAAACGCATTCCGTGGCACTCATGGTGCAACATTCCTTTTTTTGATGAATATAGCAAATGGGATTCGGAGTTAGATACAAAGAAACACAATATATGGTCGTATGAGATAGACAACAAAATGTATTACTAGAGAGTATAACGATAAAAAGAGTAACTAAATACAAGTATCTTGGGGTTACAATTTGTAAAGTTGGAAGAGTTGACTAGAGTAATATAAAGAAAATGGGAAAAGGAAAAAATGACAAAAGTACTACATACGATCTTGTAGAATAATAGCTTAACAAATACAACAAAAATTGCTATATTTAAATCAGTAGAGCTAGCAGCACGTAAGAGTCAAAGTTGTGGGTCATAAACAACATTATAAATCAAAAAATACCTTCAGTTAAAATGTCATAATGGAGAAAAAGCTGCAATTTAATTTTATTCGCTGACATTAGAACTGACGATATTTGGGAAAAAATTTCAGCTAAAACTATTATAGACACAATAAATAAAAAGCAATTAAAGTGATGAGACCACGCATAAATGAGGAAAATAGATCACTAAAAGTCTTGAACTGGACTCTACTCAAACGAGTAAAGAGGAAAGCCACGCAAAAAATTGATAAGTAATATTAAGATTAAAATGAAAAGGTAGTCAGCGTATTTTTATTTTAATATTACTTATCCAAAAGACCCTTAGAATGCCTGAAGTGGCAATGACGCTGCAATGCTAGCTATATATACCTACATTTATATTTCTTCTTTTGTAAAAAAAAGTTTAAACCTAAAACAAAGAATTATTATTTAATTCCTAATTTTTGTATTATACTAAGGAAGTATAACTTAGAACGCGTTCTATTAACTTCAAAATAATTACAATTACTTAACCCTTATTGGTTTATCTTGATCAAGTAATTTTTTAGAATTTTGAATATAATATGACAATCCCTAATTTACGTTTAAAAATTATCATTTAACGTTCTGATCATTCTAAATATGTTACTATCAAATTGTAACTATAACTTTTCCATTTTTTATACTTTTCATATATTTTTCTTTAGTAATGATTTTTAATTTTTTATTCTTGCATCCTCATGCAAAAATCTATTTTTATAGGTTTTTTATTAGCAGCAAAATTTCTCAATTTTTTTACAATATTCTGCTTTATCTTCTAATCTCGTTTCATTTTACAATTATACTTTTATATTCTTTTCCTTTAGTGTATTCTGTCCAACTTACCATTTTTCATTAAAATAGAAAAACCAAAGAAGTTTTTTTAAACATTTTTTAGAACTACATTACATTTTTATTTATGGTCAGTTTTCTCTAAATTTTCTTTAAGCCTTTTGTATTTTTTTCACAATATATGACACATTATTCTTTACTTTTTTGCTTGCTTCTTGTTTCTTATCCTTTTGCTTCAGAATTCTAAATTTTTTCAACTTTTGGCGTGTTTTTTCCGTTGATAATTTATTTCCATTATGTGGTTTTAACAGAAGTAATTTTTTAATCTGACTCATTCTTTTACCATGAAGGTTAATTAATGGGAAATATTAACATTTTTCTCAAAATGCTGTCCAATTTATTTCACTTAATTATTGGTAATTATTGTTGTTTAAATTTGCAATCATGAAAAAATAACATCAGAATTATCATACTTTTAATATTAAATTAATTTCACAATTTTTGTTAAATAGCAAAGAACCAAAATTTTTGATTAAATAAACAAATTTTGATTCAGAAGCTAGAATAAAATATACTTCGTAATTTATAGAAACTTTGAGTTTCAAAAAACTTGAATATCTACGAGTCGACACCGTCATCTGTATGATTCGATGTGAAACGAACTGCATCGAAGTGGGAAGACTACAAGATTGTGGAAATAGCAAAACGAGTTTTGGTAAAAAAAAATAAGAAAAACAACAAGAAAACAATGCAACAAATCAATAAAATAAATGTAACTCAACACATAAAATTCAATTGTACACCATTAGAAATTACCAAGTGCAAATTGAAATTCACAGTACACCACAGCTTTGCGTAAGCTGTTAAGAATTTGATCGGCACAAGAAAATTCGCGTTCAAGGCTGGGAATCGGAACACACCAGTAATAATTAAAACAAACTCGACGAAAAGAATATTATTTGTTTTATTTAAAAAAATATAAACGCTTGACTACAAGTACATATTTACTGAGCCGTTCGCGAGATAACTCTAATTGAGATATCTAAGAGCTACCGCAACTTGTTTTTTTGCAATTTTTTTAATAGCATCTAACGGTTTTTTCTTTTAGGTTTGTTGCATTGTTGCAATATTTTGGGCAAACAAAGGCGGATTTTCGGCAATAAATAACGATTCGAACATGTGTTTTGTTTTACGATCACTAAATTATTGGTTTCTAAATTATTGCCAAGATAATTTACAGGCGTGCCATAAATCACGATAAATTTAGAAACAATAACTACAGTCTATTGAGACGTCCGATGAAGCCGGCCATTATCGATCAAATTTGCGTTAGTAGCAACGTTATTTATTCTTTTGACCTCCTCATATCATTATGTGGGCCAAGCATTTATGTTTTGTAAAGATGGGTGGGCTGAATCAATCAATTATCCTGAATTACTTAATTAATTCGGAGTAAGAAATTAATGACGATCTAAAGAAATATTTATATAACTAATATTTTAAAGATTAAATTTCTTTATAATATTGTCAATTCTTGTACAATTTGTATCATTTTAATTAATTAATTGTATCTAAACAAAGCCCATATAATAGAAATAATTATTGTTATCTTACTAATAGTAGACAATAGTATTATATTCCGGTCCTATACAATTATTGTAATATTAATTGATCAATTGTCTCTACACAAAGCCTGTAAGCCAAAAGCAATATTTTTTCTCCAAAGACACTAAGATTACGCTTCTAGTTTTCAAGGTTTTTAAATTTTATTTTTCTGATATAAATTTATTAACAAAATAATAGGAATCAAGATTACGGAAGTAGTTATTTTGATAAGTTTTCACAATTTAAGATTCCATTTATTATTGTCAATCTTTGTACAGCTCTTGTAATTTTTATTAATTAGTGTTGTTTACATTAAGCGTGCAAAATAAAAAAATTGTGTGTTCTTAATGGTACTAGCATTAAATTTTTGGTTTTTGAGAATTTAATAAATCAAAAAGACCCAAAGAAAATGCACTAAAATTACAAAAGCTATTACCTTAATAATTTTTAAAAATCGTCAGTTTTTCTATTTTTTTCTTAATTATAATTAATCAGTTGTGTCTACATGAAAATTACAAAGTCATCAATATTGTTTAACGGCACTGATATTAAGTTTTTAAATTTCAAGACTTTTAAATTTTATTTGTAATCTAGAAATTTTCTTTTTCTAAATAAGCATTATATTATTGGTAAGCAAGATTTTTGTATTTTATTCTCTCGAAGAAGATTCAAAGAAACTACAATCACATTTACAAAAACTGTTTATCTTCATACCTTTTGAAAAATTTAAAATTTTTGGAAATATTGTGATTACTGTTCAATTTTCTTAACTAAAATTAATCAATTGTCTCTACACAAAGCCAGCAAACCAAAATCAACATTTTTGGTCTCCTTAATGGCACTACCATTAAATTTTAATTCTCGAGTTTTTCAAATCCTATATTTTCAAAAAAAATTATTAACTGATAAAAGCTTTATAAAAATGTTATCTTGGCAATTTTTAGTAGTTTCAAAATTTAAATTTTTGAAAATATTGTCAATCATTGTACAGTTTTGTAATTTTTATCAATTAGTATTGTTTACATAAAGTGTGCAAGATAAAAAAAATTGTGTATTCTTCAAGGTACTAGCAATAAATTTTTTGTTTTCGAGAATTTAATAAATCAAAAAGACCCAAAGAAAATGCATTGAAAATTACAAGAACTATTACTTTAATAATTTGTAAATATTGTCAGCTTCTCTACATTTTTCTTAATTTTAATTAATCAGTTGTGTCTACATAAAAACTACAGAGTCAGCAATATTGGTTAACGGCACTAGTATTAAGTTTTTATATCTCAAGATTTTTAAATTTTATTTGGAAGCTAGAAATATTATTTTTTTCTAAATAAGCATTAAGCTTTTGGTTTTCAAAATTTTTGTATTTTATTCCCTCGAAGAAGATTCAAAGAAACTACAATCCCATTTAAAAAAACTACTTATCTTAATACCTTTTAAAAAGATTTAAAATTTTTGAAAATATTGTGATTATTTTTCAATCTTCCTAATTGTAATTAATCAATTGTCTCTACACAAAGCCAGCAAGCCAAAAACAACTTTCTTTGGTCTTCTTAATGGCAATACCATTAAATTTTAATTCTCGAGTATTTCAAATCTCATTTTTTCGATAAAAATTTATTAACTGATAAAAGCCTCATAAAAATGTTATCTTGGTAATTTTAATAGTTTCAAAATTTAAACTTTTAAAAATATTTTCAATGTTTGTACAGCTTTTGTAATTCTTATTAATTAGTGTTGTTTACATAAAGTGTGCAAGATAAAAAAAATTGTGTGTTCTTAATGGTACTAGCATTAAGTTTTTGGGTTTTGAGAATTTGATAAATCAAGAAGACCTAAAAAAATGCAATTAAAATTACAAAAGCTATTACCTTAATAATTTTTGAATATTGTCAGTTTCTCTACCTTTTTCTTAATTTTAATTAATCAGTTGTGTCTACATAAAAATTACAAAGTCATCAACATTGTTTAACAGTACTAGTATTAAGATTTTAAATCTCAAGACTTTTAAATTTTATTTGCAAGCTAGAAGTATTTTTTTTTTTGTAAATAAGCATTATATTATTGGTTATCAAAATTTTTGTATTTTATTCTCTCGAAGAAGATTCAAAGAAACTACAATCACATTTACAAAAACTACTTATCTTGATACCTTTTGAAAAATTTAAAATTTTTGGAAACGTTGTGACTACTGTTCAATTTTCCTAACTTTAATTATTCAATTATCTCTCCACAAAGCCAGCAAGCCAAAAACAACATTTTTGATCGTCTTAATAGCACTACCATTAAGTTTTAATTCTCGAATTCTTTAAATCTCATTTTTTTGATAAAAATTTATTAAATTATAAAAGCCTTATAAGAATGTTATCTTGATAATTTTTGCATTATACTTTTGGTTTTCGAAATTTTTGTATTTTATTCTCTCGAAGAAGATTTAAAGAGACTCCAAGCACATTTACAAAAACTGTTTATCTTAATCCCGTTTGAAAGATTCGATTTTTTTAAAAATATTGTGATATCTGTTCAATCTTCTCAAGTGTAGTTAATCAGTTGTCTCAACACAAAGCTTGCAAGCCAAAAACAATATGTTTGGTCTCCTTAATGTCGCTACCATTAAATTTTAATTCTCGAGTTTTTCAAATCTCATTTTTTAGATAAAAATTTTCTAACTGACAAAAGCCTTATAAAAATGGTATCTTGCTAATCTTTAGTAGTTTCAAAATTTAAACTTATAAAAATATTGTCTATTGCTGTACAGTTTCTGTCATTTTACTTAATCAGTTGTGTCCACAAAAATAGTTGAATATGAAAACTTTTTTTTCTTTTTAAAGGTATTAGCATTAAAATGTTTATTTTTGAAATTTTAAGTTCAATCTCAATTAATCAGTTGTGTCCACGTAAAGTTTACAAAATAGATACACTTTTGTTTTATTGCCAACTGATACTAGCTAATTTTGTCTCTGCGTTATAAATTTATTCAACAAAAAAAAACTTAAAGAAAATTCACTAAAAACTACAACAGCTGTTATCTTAATATATTTCTAATCTTCGAGATTATTGAAGATATCATCGATTTTCGTACAGTTTTCTTAATTGTTACAGATTTATGTGTACATAAAGTGTGCAAGCTAGTAACAATTTTTTTGATACTAGCATTAAGTAATTGGTTTTCGTAATTTTTAAATTTTATTTTATTTATTTAAAATTTCAAAAAATTATAGTTGAAAAATCGAAGAATTTTAATATAATAGTGCCAGTTATAATAACAATAACAATAATAAACTATTAGAGTTAGATTTTTTGCAACGTTTTATCTTAAACTTTAGCTTAAATAAAAAGAGATACGTCAAAAAATTAAAAACGTGCAAACTTTACTAGCGCTCAAATTTTATATAAATTGACTCCAACTAAAATTTAAATTATTTAACTTTTTTATTGTTTGTTTTATCTCTAAAGAGTTGCTACTTTTTATGCGATTTTAATGTCTTAATTTGTTATGCGATATAATCTGAATAAGCACAGGTTCTTGATAAGTTTTTCTTAATCTTAAACGAGTAGGTGGATAAAAAAATTTAAAACTATATCCCCAAATTACTGTTAATCTTTGATTTGATTTTAAAATTGCAATAACCTAAACGGTAGATTTTTTTAAATATAAAAATTTGCGGGGGCCTCTGACCTAATTTTCAATTGAAGCGCATCGCCTAGAATGTCACCACTGCATTTGCATAACCCCAGCAATCACATTAGTAAATAAAAACAATAACTGTACAATAAACAATGTTCCTCGCTCAAATAAATTCTCGAAGCTCTTTGCCCCCGCACCGGAATGTTCTTGTGCAATATTTAAAAAACCATCCTACTTTATGAGACATTGTAACTGTACGAATGGATGGCGGGGAAACCCATGCAAATTCCTCCACCATGGGGTCTAGATGCCAGGAATTAAATTCTGTTTCCAGATCCTATCTGTCGTAATTTATTTTTTAACTTTATCCACTTGCTTTCTAGCAACACGCATGTTGTTATCGGGATTTATGGGAAGAATTGGTCCAGTTGCGACGACCTTCAAGGTTGTTTAACGAAACAATGGACCGGATTATAGTCGGCGGAAGCTGATTGTTAATTCGGTTTATGCGAAGTCTGGGCTGCATCTCAGGAAACACGGATAATTGCTGAACATTTTTTATTTTTTTTACAATAAGATACCTAATGAATTATTTAATAGGACGTTAATTGCTGAAAACTCAAAGTTTTTCAGCAATTAAGTCGCGATAACTGCCGGAAATGACGCGATTTCTTTTTTTAATATTGCTTAACAGGCTATATTAGATGGAGAAATACTCCATGTTTCGTTTCACTACATTAATTTACTCCTGGGCTAATTATAAAAGCCTGCTGTAACAACCTCTGAATTTCAGATCGTTAGCAAGTAAAAAATAGATACAAAAAACAAGTTTCAGTTAGTTTATAATAATTACAATCTAAAACAATAACAGTTACAAAATTGTTAACAGTCATTAGAAGAAGGTGGTGGTGGAAAAATTGTTTTCATAGTACCGAAATGAAGGTGTTAGCTTAATTTCGTGATATTCAAGGCAACTGCGCTGAAAAAATAGGAAGGACAATTCGTTTTGGTCTGCTCTTTAATTCGAGGTGACTGTCGAGACAATTTTTTTAAATTATTTAAAAAATTAATATCATTTAGGGTTGAATTTGGATTTATTTTCTTCTTTGTTGCTGCATAAACAGTATGAGAGAAATAGTTTTCAAAGCGTAAAATTTTTAAATCTAATAATTTCTTAAGTAACCGTCTCTATATAAATGTAGTAGTACTTCATTCAGAGAATTGCAGGAATTTAGTTTCTAAGTAGCTACAATTTCCTTAAAATTTTCTATTCATTATAAGTTATTTATTGGAATTTATGGACTTTTTTAAGTTGCAGATTTTATTTTTAACAAATTCTCTGCTTAACATAACATCCTTAGCTAACAAATTTTGTTTTTTTGCCAGTCGTGGAAAACCCGTAGCGTAGCTATAGAAATAGAAACCACTTAACACTTCTGTCAAGTAACAATATTTTTACTCAAACTTTTACGCCACAGCTTT
This sequence comes from Pyrochroa serraticornis, assembly GCA_905333025.2. Classification (NCBI taxonomy): domain Eukaryota; kingdom Metazoa; phylum Arthropoda; class Insecta; order Coleoptera; family Pyrochroidae; genus Pyrochroa; species Pyrochroa serraticornis. Next base: position 3,216,585 of record HG995155.1, on the reverse strand, counting down.
CAATTCTGTTGCTTATGCGACATCAGATCGTTTCAATAACCAATCCAACCGGTACTTATTTACTATTTTTATTTGTTAAATTGCCACTAACTCCCACTACAAAGTACCTTCACAAAAAACAATCAACTCCATAAAAATGATCGTTTATTTTCAACCACCCGTCTTGGGCCTTAACCTTAATCTTCAATAAATCGTTTGGCAGCTTTCAATTAGCGTTTGTAATCTTTTTATTTATTTATTTAACCCATCCCATTTTCATATTTATTTCGCGACCAGTTTAGCCGGTCGATCGTCGGCTTCACACAATACAAAAGTGACCCACAAATTTCGAGTGACGTCACAAATTGAAAAGTCCTGTTTTCAATTTCGACAAGTCGTGTCGAAGATAGGCGACACTGCCCACAAGGACCCCAAATAAATTGCAACGAGATACTAACTGAAAGCTTTTGGATTTATTAAGCTTTGAGATGGATTTAATTAAATTGCGAGATAATTTTAGGAATTCTTTCTCATAATTGTTAGTGGAAAATACGTCTGAATTAACATGAGATTTGCAGTAAGTAATTTATTTTAAATTCTACACGAGTTTAGTTGCTAAAGTGAGTGAATAATGATGCTACAAAAAATTTACATTTAACCACCAGATCCGTCGAAATTTCCCACGGCAAGTGTTAATCACAGATCAAATCACTTTACGATTTATCGTCTTACTATTGTTTAAGTAATTTGCACTATTTTCCCACTGTTTGCCAGGAGATCAAGGTTTTTTTATTGCTCATCAATCCAAGAATAGTGAGGACATCGATTCTACCACAATAGGTATGACGAAAAACAATTTAGTTTGTTGTTGGTGAAACGCGATTATAACCATCAGCTTAAAACCGATAGGAAGGATTTTATTGCGATGTTTATCTGAGAAATGTGAGCTTTTAAAAGGGAAAGCTGTTGAATTTAGTTCAAGTGCATGTCTTGTAATTTGTGTTACGTGATAAGTTTCGCTTTTATTTTGACCGTTTACGGCTTTGTCCATGAGTTGTCGAGTTGCATAAGCTGTAAACTTGACTTTGGTGCGAGGCCGACGACACGCGTTCGCGAAAGCAATTTGCATTAATGGATTTAATAATAAAGTGCTTGTTTAGAGGAAGTGTGATGTTAGATACTTGCCTCTGCAAAGTAAAAAAAATGCGGTTTCATTGAACTTCCAAAAAAATTGCATAACATTTTTGTATTAACAATAATGCAAAATATAGTAACAAAATATTGATTAATAGATTAAATTTTACTATTATTTTAAAGGTTTCTTAAATTAAGCGATAATTAGAGGTCATAACACGAAAATACTTGGAGACCCACGCGGTCAAGCGACGAACCCGAAAAATATTTTTTTATTATAATGGCTAAGAATCTGTAACAATTTGATAAATTGTTATTAGAATTGCATGAAATATGCTAATTAATTTAATATGTTGCACCTAGTAAGTTTTTAAAATAAAATTGAATAATTATAAAATGAAATATTAACCAATAATTCCGTTCAAAACAAAAAATGTAAAGTAAATAAAACACTCACAATTACCAATCTTTGAAAACTACATTTGGCATCTTTTTATATGTTCAAAGAAATGTCGGTTTGTTAATATTATAATTGAATTATTCCTAACGCAAAAATGCTTGGAGACCCAAGCGGTCAAGAAACAATCCCAAACGTATTTTTCTTATTCACAAGTTATAGTTTGTTACTTTTGTGACAATTTACTAAATTGTTATTAAAATTATTTGAAATATGTTTAATTGTTTCATAAATTGCGCCTAGTAAGTTGTACAATTTTTTTTTGTAACAATTATAAATTAAAATAATAACAAATAGTTTCTTTTAAAACCAAAAAAAGGAAAGTAAATAAAAGGTCCATTATGACCAATCATTAAAAACCATATTTGATATCTTTTATTATTCTTGAGTAAATACAGATGTATTAATAATTTTTTTAAATTTTTCCTAACCCACGCGGTCAAGGGACAAACTCTAGAATTATTTTTTTATTTTACAATTAAACTTTTCAAGAGTTCTTCAATGCATTTTTATTTTTTTTAGTTTAATTGTTACTAAAATTACGTTAAATATGTTAATTTGTTTCATGTACCGCCCGTGGTAAGCGCTTCAAAAATTTTTTGAATAATTATAAACTGAGATTGTAAATAATAATTTCGTCTAAAACAAAATTGTAAAGGCAAGTAAATAAAAGAACTATTATTAAAAATCTTTGTAAAATATACTTGACATCTCTTTTTTTATCTTCAAATAAACGGAGATTTATTAATAATATTTTTATTTTTTTAACGCAAAGATACCTGGAGATCCACGCGTTCCAGCCACAATCCCAAAAATTATTTTTTGTTACACAACCTAAATCCTCCCGATATTTTTGTGACAATTTAGCAAATTGTTATTGAAATGACATAAAATATCTCAATTTGTTTGATATGGCGCGTCTAGTAAGTTATTAAAGTTTTTTTCGAAATGTAAGCAAAGATATTACCCATAAAAAGTAAAATATATAAAGGATACAATATTACCAATTTTTGAAAACTACATTTACATTTTTTTCATTAATGGTGTTAATATTTTTTTGACCATCGACTAAACTGTTGTTGAAATTTCAGAAAATGTCTTATTTTGGAATTTATTTGAGCTTTTTTGAATAATCAAAAAGTAGAATGCTAAGCAATAGATTTGTTCAGCAAAAGTAAATAAAATTTCTTAATTTATTGGCACCAATCCTCAAATAAATATACAATTGCAATAAACCTTTAAATTTTTTTGAACAATTATGTGTCAGATATTTTTAATTTCACATCCCTTGACGTCATATTTTGGAAAAATAAACTGGTAATTTGAGTTTGTATACTTAAAAGTGGTTTTATTTGATTTATTGATTCTTGTCAGAATTAATGTTATTTCGAAGATTGCAATAAAATTCTATTTTTATTTCTTTAAGATGCGTTTCGAAAATTTAGTGTTGTGTTGTTGGACCGCCAAGTTATAAATAGAACCACTCGACAACAATTTTGCGGCTAAAAACTAGTTTGATGGTGGCGGTATTCTGCTGGGAATTTGCAGATTAAACTGATATAACCTAAAATTATCATAAATAATTAAGCCAAGTATTACGAACAAACATATGAACAGAAATCTCATTGTTATACTTCCAAGAGCCACTCTAATTTTTTTTAAGCCGGCTATTACAGACAAAACTTGATAGGTCATAAACTAAGTTTCAGAAATAATAAAATAGCAATAGTTGCATTTACCAACTAACAAAAGCAATAAAAAATTTGATTATGAAAAACATTTATTTTTTTACTTAATTGCTACTTAAAAGAAATCCTGTGAAGACCCGAACAAGTTTTCAGGAGTTCTTCGATGCTTATAGCAAACATAACCGCGACTGAAAACCGAGGTTTAGCATAAATCCGCAATAAATCACTTAAATCCGGTGAACCAGCGACGAAAACGAAATACAACAGAAATTTCCCGTTAGATGACCAATTAACTAGAAATAAAATCTAATAAATCTTGAATAAATTTCGTGTTTATTTCAATTGGGTTTCGCGTAACGCTCTGTATGGAACTTTGGGTCAAACCCACGATTTCGCGTGGAGCTTCCTAGTTTAATATTAATATAGCACTTAATCTAGAATGCAATCTTTTTCACGTGCCGTGTTTGAAACGAGCGAACCTACCACGACGTGCTCGGCATCATAGTAAAATTATTCTGGTTTAAAGGAAATTTTTTCAAATTAATTTTATTAATGAGCGTCAGTTGGTTTTTGGTTATATTATAACGATTCAGGCGATGAAGAAACGGTATTTATGTTATTAAAAGGCTTCAGCTACAATTACCCGTCATCAATTATGTAAATACACAGATTTATCATTTCAATGGTGCATTGGGAGAGTGTAACGGTAAATTTTTAAGGATTGGGTATGACGGATTTGTTTGTCGCAAAGTTAGTGGGTATCTCAGTTTCAGATAAATAGTCATTGTCACTCAATGTATTGCCCAAAAAAGCAAGACATTTGAATTAAAAGACTAAAGGAATAAAAGATTAAATCGGAAAGTTTTAATAAAAAAAAGCTTTATTTCGAAATTTTGGTAGCAAAATATTTAATTGAGTTAAATATTTTAATTCCTAAGGAAAATTATCTGAAAACCTTAGCCCCTAAGCTGCTGCTAAATACGTAAAAAGAGAAAAAACAAAATTATAATAAAAACTAATCGTCAAAAATTTTGTTTTACTTAAAAAATTGTAACAAAATCAGAAAGACAGTTCAGATGTGCTAGTGCTAAATTCTATGCTTCTTTAAAATTAAAAAAAATGAAAATATGTTGATAAAATTACATCTTTAATCAAAAGAAAAATTGAAGCAACTTATTAGCCACGTCAGAAAGATGAAAGAAGGGAGGGAGAAAGGCGACACGAGTAGGTACACAAGAGAAACATAATAAAACAAAACAAAAACATAAAAAAAATAATTAAAGAAAAACCAAAATTAGATCAGCTACTGCAATACTTTATTCCCATTTAAAGTTCAACACTTTTTAAAAATTTACTTAAAATTATATTTTTAAAGAATAAAAACTTAAAAGGAACTTTTTTGAGCCAAGTGTTTTTAGTAAAACTACATTTTTTATTAAAATAATATCAAAAAGGAGCTTGAGTTAAAAACAAGAAAACGTGGAAAAAAGGTTAAAAAAATTAAAATAACTAAATAGTAAAAACATTTCTCGAAATAGAAAAAAGTGAGTGAAATTATAAAAACAATTTAGATGTGTTACTGTGTTACTTAAGAAGTAAAAAATTTGAAAATATATTTGTAAAATTATATTATTTATTAAAGGAAGAACGAAAGGATCTTTTATTGAATACGAGAGAAAGACGAAAGAAAGAGAAAAAAAATACTATAAAAGAAAACAGAAATACGGTCTATTAACTGTACATTTTTTTGTAGAAAAATGTGATTGAAAAAACAAGAGAATTTAAATGAAGTAGATAGTGTAAAACTTTATTCTTTATCAAAATTTAAGAATTTAAAATCATTTACCTAAGACTGTACTTTTTAATGCAGAAGAAAATTAAAAAGTTCTTTTTAAACACGGAATGAGAAAAGAAAAAGAAAAAATATTCAAATTAATTATTATGAAGACCAGAAGTATTTTTTGCATTGCAAAAGTTAATTGAGAAAAAAATATGAATTTTGTTAAAACTACTTTTTTACTGTAACCCAAAAGAGGCTTTGGTTGAACACCAAAAAGACGTGAGAAATGGAGAAAAAAAGCAAAATCAAGAAAAATTAAAATTATTGTACAAACTAATGAACAAAAATATTTCTTAAAATAAGAAAAAGTATCTCAAATTTTGAAAACAATTTAGATGTGCTAGTGCTAAACTTTACTTCTTTGGAATTAGAAAAATTAGAAACTATTTTTGTAAAATGAAATGCTTTATTAAAAAAAAAGAGATAATTATTATATAGTGCTTTACCAAAGATATTTTTTAACAATAAAAGTTAATTAGGACAAGAAAACAATTTCGATGTAAAACTATATTTTTATTCAGAATTCAAGAATTAAGCAAAATGGATAAAAGATTTTTTAACACCATAATTAGGAATAGAAGGAAATAAAAAAAAGGAATTAAGTGAAAACAATATTCTTATATAAATATAAAGTGTTATTTGAGTTAAAAAAGTTAATTGAGAAATAGTTTATTTAGATAAGTTTGTACGAATTTTAAAATTTAATTCTTTTTTAAATATAGAAAAGTGGGAAAATGTAATCAAAATTACATTATTAATAAAAAAAAAGAACAAAAAACAATCTAAGTTAAGCCAGAATTATTATAAAGTTCAAAGGTATTTGTTGAATTTAAAAAAGATAATTAAAGAAAAAAGGTAATTTAAATATTCTCACGCAAAATTATAAGTTTGTTCGAAATTCGAATATTTGTAATCATTTAAGTGAAAATACTAGTTTTTTAAGACAAGTCCAAGAAGTTTACAGAAAAAATATGAGTGAAAAGGAGAGAAAAGACACAAATTAGGAAAAGTCAAAATTATTTTACAAACTGAAGACTAAAAACATTTCTTTAAAGAAGAAAACGTGACTGAAATTAAAATAGAAATTTATAAAAGGAAGCTCTTATTGAACAAGAATAAACGGGGGAAAGAAGAACAAATCAAGAGGAACCGAAATTATTATACAGACTAAAAACCAAAAAAATTCTTAAAGTAAAGCGTGAGTGAAATTAAGAAAAGAATTTAGATGTGCTATTGCTATTTTTTTTGCTGTTTTAAAATTTAAAAAATTATAAAGTATTTTTGTAAAATGAAAGGCTTTATTAAAAGAGAAATGGAAGGAAAAAAATATTATTTATTCCTTTAACCAAAAGCATTTTTTTATTAAAATAATTATTAAAAGAAAATCTAATTCAAATCTGAATTCTTATTCAAATTTTAAAAATTTGTAAAAATAAAATCATGTTTGTTATTAAAATCTAAACCAAAAAGAGCTCTTGTTGAGCATAAAAAAATTAAAGAAAATGGAAGGAAAAGAAAAAGTAAATAAAGAGAAACCAAAGTTATTCTAAAGACTAAAGATCAAAAAGCAGCTTAGTTGCTAAGAAAAAGTTACTCAAAGTCTAACGTGTTTCCAAATTACGCCAAAAATTAAAAAAACTTGACATATGCTAATGTAAAATTCTTATGATTCCAACATTTAACAATTTGACATAAATTGTTGAAAATTACTTATTTTGTTAAAAAAAAGGAATTTGTAGGAAAGGTAGAAGAAGAAAAATAGAAAAAAGAAAAACAAAGTGACAAACATGGCAGTAACATAAAGAACAAATTTTCTTGTAATTACAAAATTCGGAGCAGAAGAAAAATTGAATTTTACAGTAAAGAGAGAAAGAGAGAAAGAGAAAAATAAAGATAGGAAAAGTTCCCAACAGGCCAATTTAATATTAAAGAGGCCAATAACTAAAAAACAATCTCTTAATTTTAAAAAAATGGCTGAAATTAGTTGCTGCCCTCATCATCAACGCAATTAGTTATTTAAATCAACCGTTTATGCGCTACGTTCGCAGAACGTGTTTTCCAAATTACCAAAACACATTTGTCTCCTCACCAGAACCAATCGTCAATTCCTGTGATTCTTGGGGCAATAAAAAATCCGGCCTCAAACGATAAACATGTCAAGTTCCGCAATCTAGCGAATGCCAACAAACTTAATAAAAACAACAATTTTGATCCCACCTAACCCTTTGATATCGGTCACAACGATCCGTTTTGGACTCCATCCAAAAACTGCAACAATTTCTGGGTTACGGTAACAGGTATTTGACCCCCGACTAGCCTTAATACGTCGGCAATGACATGTTTATGGGATTCAGTGGGTGTTTTGACTCCACCACAGCCTGTTCCGTGTCAATTTGCATTAATAGCAAGAACTCTGTACCATAATATTATCATACTCTAACATTGTTTTAGCTGCAGGCGAGATCGGATTGCGCCATCAATTTCGATTGATCAAACGCGATAGAGAAGAATCAAAATTGCAGTGGCGCAACAACGTGTATAATTAATTGGTTAATTGCAGTGACGTGAAGTCAACAGATATGATTAATAAAGACCGCTAAACTTATTGCGACATAGAAGAACGGTAAGAAACGTTGCACAAATTGTGACGGCTTTCACTTCCAAGTTCAATATCAATGATGCGATCGAAAATATCCAAGTTCGTTGACAGCGCTCCGATAATTGGCAGTTGAAATTTAAATAAGTTATTATCGACAAACGCAAGAATTCCCAGAAAGCTTCCAGTTTAGACAAAACTGAAAAAGTTACAGTTATTATGAACTGATGTTTCAGGAAGAAACCCGCTGCGATACTTGAGGAATCGTATAATTTCAAAATTTTTCAAAATTGTAACTTCTACAGTCCGACTAGGTAAAAATTACAAATTTATTTTAAGTCTTGATTGTCTACTAAAACAATTGATTTATTTTTATTAATTATTTTTTAAGAACTAAGTTCTTACCAGTCGCATTGTTAACTTCTGCAAAGCTTAAAGCGGTATTTGCTTGGTGGTCTACATGTCAGTGTTGGTCGTTATTATTACTGAGTTATTCAATGCGTCACCTAGAAACTGAAGTGGCGTTATTAATGATTCCACTTTTAGACTTCGCTTTAACCCAGCGATTAGAGAAAAAAATCCCATCATCTGAATTTCTTTGCATAAGGCGCCAACTAGAGCCTGAAGGCATCCAATCATAAAATGCCGGTGATGAAATTTTAATTGCTGATTAAAAATATGTACAAAAAATATGTAGATGATGCTATTCAATAAGTTAAAGAAACTTATCCAATTTTATGGAAATTGTGCTTCTCGTGTTTTGTTTTATATCACAATTGTTTTGCTGATTCAATTAATTACGCTGGTTATTATAAATATCTTGTTTTCTGCAATTATCTGCAACCAAGTGTTGTTTGCGGACAGGTTTCATAAATTATGCAGGTGATTAATTCACTTAATGCCTGTAATAACTCTACTTGTTAAGTGTTTATGCGGCTTAATCCTATACCGCAAGATCTATCACAAAACATAAATTGCGCTCACAGTTGCTATCATTCACACACATGTACTAAGATAGGGCTGATTTAATAATGTAACTTGCCATTTTTCTATGTTTATCTTTGTCTCTTTACTTTGTTTCAAATTTCCTCATCCTTGCTTTAGCCAGCTGTTTCTTATCTGAGTTATCTCATTAACAAGTAGAAAAAAAAATGTTTTAAAAATGTTCTTCCAAATTTGTTTTAGTTTTAAGTATTTGGGAATAACTTGGAATTCAAGCGAAGAAATTGTAGGGGATAGTTCAAAAACATTTGGAGACCCACGCGGTCAAGCGACGAAGCCGAGATTCTATTTTGTTGTTGTTATCGAAAATTCTACGTTTTTTCCATTATAATCAGATAAATTGTTGTTAAGAATACTAATCTAAATTGTGTAGAGTTTGTTATTACAGTTTTTTAAATAAAACACAAATGAAAAAAAAACAAGAATAAAATCCATAATAACGGCTTCGTTGAAAGCCTTAGTTGAAAAGCAATTTGAAATAAATTATAAATTCTTAATAAATAATATAAAAAATTTATAGACTACAATCAATTTTAAATTTTGTACTTTTGAACTTGTACGAAATTTTTAAAATTTCAATAAATTTGTAGAAGTTAATTTAAAGTCTTTTTTTAATTTACTTAAATAATGTAATTTTTTACTGACCATGTTCTACATTTTATTTCATTATTTTTCGACGATTAAAATTTTACTATTTTACGTCAACTAAAAGGATATGGCAATTGCGTTTTAAGAATTTTTTTGATAAATTTGTTTTAATTCAAACTATTCAAAAATAGTGCAGATACAAATTTTAAAAATTAGAAGCGATGAAACAAAAGAGCTGGTCAAGCAAAAAACACGAAATTCTATTTTGTAGTGAATATCAAAAATGCTTTTCATATGTTCTCAAGCAGTTTTTTCTATAGCAGTTAAGAAAATTGTGTGGAGTATGTTATTATAGTTTCTCAATAAAACGCAAATGGGTAGTATGAATAAAATTATAATAAAATAATTAAAATTAAAAGTCTTAGAGGAAAGTAATTTAAAATGAATAATCAATTATTATTACAATAATCATAAAATTATTTAAATTAGATTCAAATTTTATTTTGTAGAAAAATCTAAAATAATTTCAATTATTTTTATTTTTAATGAATTAAATTAACTTAAAAGTTAATACAATTATCATTTTACAGATTTGTTTAATTGTTTTAAAAAATTAAGTTTTGTTAGTTTTATTACCACATAGTAAAATGGATTTAAGAATTAGTTTTTTAATATTTTTCAGTAAATTGATCATAATTTTAACTAATTAAAAATAGTAGGAAATTAGAGAAGAAAAATTGGGGATGATAACACAAAAGTATATGGTGACCCACGCGGTCAAGCGACAAACCTAAAATTTTATTTTGGCATTATTATCAAAAAATGTTACGTTTTTGTTAGCAATTACAAGAGTTGTTATTGAAACTACTACCAACAATTAAATTTATTTGACATATTATATAAAGTACGTTATTAAAATTTTTAAGTGAAACAAGAATTATAACATATTGTGGATAAAATCCGCAACATACGGTTTTATTAAAACAAATAGAAAAATTCAGTTAGTAATGAATAAACAATTTATAAATCATTAATAATAATTTTTTTTAAGCTATATTTATTCACTAATGTTATACTTTGTATTACGTTTTCAAAAATAATTACTCTCATTAAAATAATTTCTTTTCTAATAATTTTTAGTAAGTCAATCTCCCTTTAAATTTAACAGTTTCTTCATATTTTCTAATAATGCAAATTTCCATTTTATTATAGTCTTTGTTTCGTTGTTTTTCCTCGACTTAAGACTTTTTCTGAATCATTTATTAAAAATGCTTTAAATACATTTTTCAATTAACCCTAATTTAGGCTGCTTAAAAATAGTGCAAATTGACAGTAAAAAAATTAGAAATCCTGGAACAAATGTCCAAAGTCACCTATGTTGTCAAGCGACGAACCCAAAATTCTATTTTCCCGTTATTCTCAAAATTGTTACGATTAAAATTGCAAATAGAAATTAAGTGGATTTAATAAATTGTATTGAGTGCGTTATTAGACTTTTTGAGTGAGACAATAATTATAAACTATGAAATAATTTTGCCAAAATTTATTAAAACAATTTTAATCAAATAAAGAGAAGAAGAGTAGTAACCAATAAACAATGGATTTGTAGTTCATTAATTGTTCAGAATTATATCTAATTTATAACTTTTGCATTGTAAAATTTCCAAAAATATTTGCGCTCAATTAAATTTGTCTTATTATTCATTTTTCAGAAGTTAATATCTCGCTAAATTTGGAGTTTGCTGTTCAACATACAAAAGTGCTATCTCTAAGGCAGCAAAATCTTTGTGTTGTGAAATACGTTTCTCAGCTATGTCATCATCAATTATATTTCTCGTCTCCTCTTCCTCCAATCCAGTTAATTCCTTAAATAGTAAACTCTTGTTTTCTCTCATCAGACACACCCCAATATCTGATATCTTTTACCGTAACATTCTCATAACCTTTCAGTTGTCGCATCAATTAAAATAAATTTGACTCATTTTCTACTTTATCATTGGTCACATTAGAGCAACTTTGTTTATTGTGTCTTCATTGTTTGCATGCAGTTCACTCAAAGGTAGCAGATCATCTTTATCGTAGTCACTATGGTATTCACCACTCAAAATTTTTAACTACGATTTTGGTATTATTTTCTTCCGCACATTATTAAAAGCTTTGCTAATGCAATGAACAACATCTTCAGTGTGATTTTGCGCAAACTTATGAGATCTTCATTTTTTTTCAGCTCTAAGAGGTTTTCAAAAAGCAATCGCCCATAGTTTCTCTTCATAGTCTCAAAAAACCTTGATCCATAGGCTATAGAACGCTGGTTACATTTGGCGATAAAGGTATTACAAAAATGTCATTCTTTCGTAGGTTTTCTGCTGGATGTGATAGAACATTGTCTACCAGCAAAACTGCTTTAATAGGAAAGACCATTTCCTTTCAAAAATCTTGTCACCAATGGAAGAAACTCTTTATAAAACCAGGTCATAAATAAGTTTCCGTTCATTCAACCGCTCGTTTGATTTTTGTAATAAACTGGTAAAGCTTAGAGTGATATGTTCTTCAGAGTTATTGAATGAGGCGATTTTCCAATATCCATTAGCTGAAGTTTGTGTCTCCCCGCTGCCTTTGCACAAGTCATTATTGTCAGTCGTTCTTTACTCCTTTTGTGTTCAGGTGTAGAAGTTTCTTGCTGTTGAATATTTTTGCATGTGCATACCACTTCTCTTCAATGAACTTATTGGAGTTTTCTTTAAATCTGTAATCTGTCGATTGCCCATATGTTTGCAGATAGTTTCTCTTCACATATATTGTCTGACCCCTTACCGTTTTTCCATCTATCCAGCTAACCGACATTCGCCGTAAATTGATCCATCTAGGGAAATTGTTTGGTCAACAACAGTGCCTTCTGTTGTAGAATAGGACTCAAAAGTGGCACTCTTTTTATCTTTGTTGCATAATCTACATAAATAGCCCTTCACTAGCTTGCTCATATTCACTATTTTTATAGATTTTCTTCCAGTAGACGTAGAAACTTGAGTAGTACGCCACTATTCAATTTTAGTACGATTTTTCCTCCAATTACCGACTATCACGTCATCTACTCCATAACCCTTTGCTGCAGTCTTGATCATTTCGCCACATCAATTCTTTTAATAGCTTTCAACTTCTCTTCGATAGGTATAACAACCGTTTTATATTTGATTTGTGACATGACACAGGATAAGCAAACTGATACGATGTATGTACACTGGAGCCCACAGAAAACTGAAGCTTAAAGAACAGACTGATTGCTAGAAACAACAGAAATAAAGAAATACTCGGCAGAACACGGACAACGCTTAAAGCTACCCCGAATGACGCAAAATATTTTTTAAACGAAATCTTATGTATTTTCCTTTGGGTAATCCGGAACTCGGTTAATTTCAACTCGGATAACCGCAACTCTACTGTAAGAAAATTCAAGAGGTTGCCGCGAAAACCCATGGTGACCCAGCGGTCAAGCGACGAACCCGAAATCTTATTTTGCCGATATTTTCAATATTGTTACGTTATTTCTATATCAACCAAAAAATAATTTCTAAAAATTACAAATAGAAATTGAATGTATTTAATAAATTATATTGACAACGTTGTTAGAGTTTCTAAGTGCGACAGAAATAATGAAATATGAAATAATTTTAACAAAATTCATAATAACAAAAGAAATGAACTTACTAAACAACAATGGATTTCTAATTTATTAATTTGTGATTTTAATTTTGTATTTTGGATTTTCAAGAATATCTCTTTTCAATTAAATTTAATTAAATAAGTCAATATCTTACTGAATTTGCAGCTTTCTATATGTTTTCTAAATAATGTAGATTTTTGTTGTATTATGGTCTTGGTTTCATCAATTTTCTTTGATTTCAGACTTTCTTGATTGCTTATTACAAAGTTCTTATTTTATAATTTTACTTCCTAGCAAAGTAAAGAAAAAAATTGCTTCTAAAATTTTTTTCAGTAAATTTGTCCTAATTTAGACTACTTAGATGCAAGATGCAAGTAGAAAAATTAGAGAGCCTGCCAAGAAACAAGATTGTGATCCATGCGGTCAAGCGACGAACCCGAAATTCTATCTCCGCGTTATTTTCAAAATTGTTACATTTTTTCTATAGGAGCCAGAACAATATTTCTTAAAATTACAAACAGGAATTAAATCTATTTATTAAATTATATTGACTACCTTATTATTAGAATTTCTGAGTGACATATGAAATAATTTTAATAAAATTCATACCAACGATTTTATTCAAAAAAAATAGAAGAAGTATGGTTACTAGTAAATAATGGATTTGTAAGTCAATAATTATTTAAAATTATATTTAATTTGCAATTTTATATTTTGTATTACAAAATCTCCAAAAATACCTGCATTTAATTGAGTTTTTACTTTCAATAATTTTTAATAAATCAATATTTTTCTGAATTTGGGGATTTCTTCAAATTTTTGTTGTATTTTGATCTTTCATTCAAGTTTCCATTTTGTAATTAAATAATTTTGAATCCTTGAAACTTAAAGCTTTTATGGATTGTATGGGTTATCGGTTTTACTTGCAGAATGTCAGTTTGCTTTTTGTTTCTTTCTTTTTAGTTTACTTTGTACAATAAAAGCTACGTAGTTTATTATTTTTTAAATTAAAGCATTTTTAAAATTAACATTTCAACTTTTCAAAGCTTCTATACCCAAGTGCATTGCAACACAGGCATGACATTCCACAAATGCCAACGTATACATTTTGAATCTTGACTTGAAATATGTAGACTATTAAAATAAGATCATGGGATTTATGTTGGGTTTTAAGTATTATTAACCATTAGCATCGCTCAATTTTATCTTTATTAGGATATTTGGATGACAAAGTTGTAATTCAAGAGCTGGTAAATATATCGACTTACCACCAACATTTTAATAGACCATACATATTGATTATAGCAAAAAGTTGCTTAAACTTTTCCATATAGTATTTGTAGCACTAATACTAATATCAAAAATATATTGAAGATAAGAAAACTGTCACAGAATAGAGAAGAGAAAACTAGAAAAAGACAGATTTTTCAAAGGTGACGAAAGAAATTTTTTATAATTTAATGTCAATAATAACAATGAATATTATTTAATTAAATATTTTAGCATTTATATTGACCATTATACGTGACTAACCGTACGACTAGTTTTAACGGTTTTGGCGATAACCATTAACATGACTAACAATAAGAGCTATGATAGCAACATGCTGCGAAAATTGAGTGTCTAAACCATCTACAGCATCTAATCTTGACATATGCGTTGTTTTTGGAAAATTACACGATTCGACTCTAACAATTTTTGCTGTTATTAAAGCAGTCTAAGATAAAACTGCTAAAGAATCAATTTATAGAATTAATTGGTGAGGCCGCAAACGGCCGGTTCTCCAGTGTAATTTATAAGTTTTTTAATCCCGTCTAATGTGGCTATTGACATCGGTGCCATCACCGACGTAACATATCAAAATTCTTCCGCGAATTTTGGCATTGACCCACAATACCCACACTGTCCCATCACACCTCCATGATACGTGTCCGACCTCGTGTCGAGCCATTTCCATACTTGCCAAAAATTATTTTGAACACAATGACTCACTAACGGTACCACTAGGGTATTTTTCGACAATCTTATCACCACTTTTTTATTGTTATTGTTGCCAAAAATTTTGTTGAGATAAAAATTGCGGTCGGGTGGTTGATGCAATTATTTTTTTGCCCAATACCATCCAAGAAACCACCGAAGAATTCCACCAAACATAACAAAGACGCGAAACAAGTTTTGCCCAACTCGAAACGACAAGGGAAGAATCCCATTGCGGTTCTTTACAGTTAAAGTCGTTTTGCAAGTAACGAAATTTTTATTTTTTTCTTCAACAACTCGCTTTTGATTGACATAGCGGATCTCGGTGGTTGATTCGCATATTTCTCTTATATGACGTAATAGTTGCATGTTTCTCTGATAACCTCGAGAATAACGGATAAATATTTTGCATTTTGTATAATAAAGTGTAAGACGGATCAAGATCAAGGTAATACGTGCATATGTTTGCAAAACGTGTGACAGTTGAATAACCGGAGTATTGCCATCTAGTGAGCCGTGACCCGAACTTGGCCGCACCAGTCTACGACCTTGCGGCATCCTCGATCCTCGTAAAAGGATGCAGTTGCAAGGCTGAAGGAGGAGCGGCAAAAAATCACGATTTTATGTTACTTTCTTACAAGTTCTTAACGCTTCTTAAATCGATTAATCTGATAAATTTGATTGAACTTTTTTGGTGCTTTTTTTCAATTTCAGCGATGCGAAAACCTTCATTTATTTTGTTGCTAATGGTTAAAAAACGTGAATTATATTTTCAGGTTTTTTGTTCTGCGCTTGAAGATTGACTACGGGGTACTTTCCTGTTTGCGTTTCCAATTGATATGTTCACCATCCAGATTACAAGAAAGCTCTCTAGGTGGTGCCATATAGTTACATGCGCCAACAATAAAAACAAGAAACAAGTTTAGAAAGAAATACCATTGCATTCTTCATTTGGAAGTGAAGACTAAACAGATTAAGGGCGTAGGGTAGGTTGAAATTTTTTATTTAAATTTTTCTAAAATAAATCGTTAGAGTATAAAATATCATGACATTTAGTTGAAACAAAAAAAATTAAAATGCATTGTTTAGACAGATATAACAATAACAAAATTTAATCTTATTTCGAACACCGCTAAGAACCGATTTATTCAATGATTGATTTTTTTCATGGGATTAAAGCTTCTTCAATCTACTGTGGAGTGATATATAATTTTATTGCTCTCCGATACGTAACACCATCATAATTAATTATTTGCTTTTTGAAAAAATTACTGAAATTTGGTCTAGCAAAGAATCATTAATTTAGTGCATTTAACCGGCAGCTATTGAAATGAAATTATCTTCACTGCATAGGCTATAGTTTCTTGTTATTTATCCTTCTTTTATTTTGAAAATCGCATTAATGATAACAAAGTCGTGTTCGTATAAGCAAAACGCCATTAAAATTATTTTCTGTTATTACTTTCTCACTTTTTCTATTCTCCCCCGCCAAGTAAAAATATGCAGTTGTCGTGACAATTGAAGGCGAAGCGATCTGGTACTTGTATTTTGTAGTAAAACTGAGAAGGTACATGTTTACATATTTACAGATGCTTCTCTTGTGTTGGTAATTGCGACCATATAGTAGAATGCTCGCGCTGAGAAAAGATGCGTTTTAAGCGACTGTGGGCACTTCAAAATGAAAATATATGAACAAGCCAGATTTGTTGCTTATGTCCTGTGGATTTTAGATCCATAAGTCGTACGAAAATTGTACAGTGCGTGCGAACACAAAATGCAAAATTCAAACTAATGGTATTACGAGAAAGCCACAATATTGTAGTATAAGGTGTCCAAAAATCAAAATATTCTCTGAAGACGTTCTATTTTTAAAATATTAAAGTTTGAGACACTGTTTTGAAGCTAACATTGAAACGCCGTTGACTTTTTTTCGGAAGAGATTTTAAAACGCCGTTTTCTCAGTTCGGTATCGGTCAAAAATTTAATATTTTTGGCCCACTTTTTGTTTACACGCTGTTATCTCAGTTCTCATTGCGCGAAGCAAAAAATTTCATTTTAATAAAATATGTAAAATTCAATCTGGATCACGATGGTTTTTGAATCAGATTTTTTGGGTACATATTTAACAAGATATCAATATAAATGTAGAGTAACATCAAAATGGCCCGAGCACTTCGTGCGGCCTTTCGCTGCATGGTCCTCGCGTCCCCACTCCAACTTAGGTTCTCCGCAAATCCCCACCTCACTTGTAAAGACCCTTGCTCTGAATAGAACTTCCAATATTTTTAACTAAAACACGTTTTAATTATTATTATAAACCAAATAGTCATAAATAATGTTAAATTGATTATATCCGTAAACGGTAAAAAAATGGCAGTTTGTAAAATGCGTGGTAAACATCTGTAATATAAAAACTTGCGTTATCCGTCAATTATTATAATGCATTAATAATTAACTTACACAGAAGTTACTTTCGGAATTCCCTTCTAATAAAATATTTATTGTGTCACTATGTACGAGCCTTGTATTACTATTTCTGCACGACTTCTGTCCCATACAAAACAGGAACCAAAACATACAACATTGTTCTTTTTGTAGGTACAAAATTTACATGAACAATCTGTAATATAAGTTACATGTTCTAATGACCCATGCTTATAAATTGGGGTTCGGGGATTACCTTTTTAGAATCGACAAGTTGTTAAAACTGTTAAATTTTCTGGATAGGCTGCCTGTGTTTGCAAAATAGGCAAGATTTCATCCTTTTCATTATACATGCACTCAGACTCAAGTATATTTGGCAATTTGGGTTTTGGTTCTTAGCTATTTATCCACACTTTGGTTGGTAATATGCCCTCAAACAGTGTTGCTTTAAATTGTTTTCTGTAGGAGGTAACTTATCTATGGTGTTTGAGATTGCGAGTATTGGTCTTAGATCATCCACAGATACAACATCGCTATTATTTGTGTATAATTTAAAGACAAAATTGTGCACTTTATTAAATAATTTATCACCAAATTCTATAATACCAATTCCATCAAGTAATTTGTAATACCGTACATAAATCTTCCAGCACAGTTTCTTTCTTAGTCCATTAAATTGACTAGTGGTGTCACATCCAATCAAAGCATAAAATGTAGGTAAATTTTTCAAAAGAGAAATATCCATATTAATCTCGTAAACGGGAACAAATTTGAGACAATTTTGTGTGCTAGTTTTCATTTAAACTTGTTCTGTTAATTGATCTTTAAAGTAGGCAAGAAAAAACTAAAACATCAGTGCTTTGCAGTCTATAATGCATCTAGTGTATCCAGCTCTCTTTGCAGATAACATTCTTATATCTGCCTTTTCATAATCAAAACTTAATAATTTCTCTACAAGTTAAAAATTACTTTTATATTCAAGAATATGTTTGAATCTACCACTTGTAACAAGCTTCAAGTTAGCGGATTTCGAATATTTAAATAGATGCTTAGACAAAAAATTTGTCAACTATTTTTTATTACAAATAGAATTGATGAACAAGTGAAATTTTTGTGGGAGTGGTTAATAGCCCTTCCGGAGCCTCTTTTAATGCGCGTAGAATTCTTAACAGTGTTTGTTCTAAGTAATGATCAAAAACTACATATATCCTCTGTGAAATGTACCTGTTTCTAAATATAATTTTATTGAATATGTTAAGATATTCTGCAAAAGTTTAAGCTTTTGCAAGCTTTCCTAAACTCTGTACGACAGACATGGCATCAAAAATATGACAGATATGAGAAGATAATTGTGATAAAATGTTTACAGGAGCACAAACTGTTTGTATTATATTTCCAAGTACGCTTTTATTTGAAGGAGTATTTAAAAATTCTGCTATGATTTATATATCTCTCCCCATTTCTTTTGCTGCCAATATTTGTTGCAGAAATTTTTGCCCTCCTTGTGATTCCTTAACGATCTCATATTATTTTACTTTAGGCAACGATTTCAATTTCCGTTCTTTTATTGGTTTATAGAAATCAGTTGTATCAATTATATTAATTAAACTATTAAGTGCTTCTTCTCCTATTGCTAATGCATTCAATACGGACTTTTCAAAATTCTTATCAAATACTTCATTTGTATGCATATTAGATTGTCATCATGACGGTTAAATACGTTGAATCTATAAAACTGCTTCTGTATTGTCACAACAGATTGTTCATCTACTACTATTCTTTGAGTTCCTATCTCTATATTTTGACTCACATGATCAAGGAAATTTGAGTTTTGTGTGTTAACCTATGGGCCCTTATGGCTTTATTCCAGAACAAACGAGACAAACTATAAACATGAACAGTGCTACGTAACAACAGATAATAATAATAATAATAATAATAATAATAACTGATAGGGCCCGAAATTCCCTTGGCCGATGTGAAAAATAAACATCTTTGGCAATTTTGGTGGCAGCACCACCGGCCGCTCTGAGAGGTATGGGATCTTAAGGGGGAAGTGGGGATCTGCGGAGACGATAGGTTGGAGTGGGGACGCGACAGCTGTACAGTGCGAGGATGCAGGGGTTACCGGGCCATTTTGACCTTACTATATATTTGAATTAATATCTCGTTAAATATTTCCCCAAAAAATCTAATTCAAAAGCCATCGTAACCCAGATAGACTTCTTCATATTTTATTAAAAAGAAATTTTTTATCCTCGCAACGGTAACTGAGATAACAGCCTATAAAGCAAAAAGTGGGCCAAAAATAATTAATTTTTGGCCAATACCGAGGTGAGAAAACGGCGTTTTAAAATCTCTTCCGAAATAAAGTCAACGGAGTTTCAATGTTAGCTGCAAAACAGTGTCTTAAACTTTAATATTTAAAAAATAGAACGTCTGCAGAAAATATTTTGATTTTTGGACATCTTATACTGCAATATTGTAGCTTTCTCATGATACCATTAGTTTGAATTTTGCATTTTGTGTACGCACGCACTGTACGATTTTCGTACGACTTATGGATCTAAAATCCACAGGACATAAGCAACAAATCTGGCTAGTTCATATATTTTCATTTTAAAGTGCCCACACAAGTCACAATTCGAGCCGCTTTGCACTCTACTATTAGATCTTTCACCTGATCTAACGACAACGGCCACCCTCGACTCATAAAGTTCAAAGTCAAACCAGATGTTTACAACTACCACGTTTACGATTTCCGACCCCCGAAATGATCCATTGCAAGATTACTGCACTAGACTAGATGAGCACAATTGAAATAAGTGTCAGCACAATTGAGCACAAAACCAGCATAATTGAATTAACCAAAAATATTGTAAGAAAATAAAAAATAATTTGAGACTGGCGTTCAAGTCGTCCATCGAATTTGTTTTTAATTCTCTAGCTTTTTATTATTATTTTCACTCATATTTTTAGTACCATCTCACTCATCTCAAATGTATTACAGTTTTTACGATACTTGTCATGTGAAAAATTTATACAAAGCATTTCCAGCAAAAAATGGCACATATTATTTGTAAAATGTGCAATTGCAACTCAACGCTTCAAGCGAGTTGGGCAGCTAGCTTCAGGTAGAAGTTGAAGTGGAGGTGGTAGGTCAACCGAGAAGGGGAGTACATTCTCTCAAAACGCTCTGATGATTACTATTAGCGCCCCCATAATGGATTAGTTTGGCTGGTGAACGTACACAGTAAAAAAATTCCATTTTGTAAACAGCAGTTGGTAGTTTATTAAAACATATTTTGTAAATATTTAACAAAATTTTAAGTCAATTTTACAAAGAAACTTAAATTTTCTCTGAAATTAACGTTCTACAAAGCATTCTGTCGTCTACGTCAAATATTTTGTAACTACCAACATTAAAAAGCAATTTAACAAAATTATTTTGTTACACGTACAGACTGCTTTGTTTAACAATCTACGACAACCGCCGAAAAATTTTGAACTCTGTCTGAATTCCGAAAGACTTGTCATGACTTGCATTTTGCACACATCGCGTCCATAGTGCTTGGTGCCGATGTGATAGTTCATCATAATTCGTAATAAAATAAGTAAGAAGGTAGGTAGTGTACTGTGCTGCAGGCAAAGAATATGGATGTGGTGCCATTTAAACTTAAATAATTGCATACCACAATGTGGGTAGTCCTGCAACGCGGAGATTTTACGTACGCACCCCTGCTGGAACTGGGTAAGTAACTCCTCTCTTTAAATACGCTCAATTTTATATGATATTGTTGAATCCGAAACACAGAGTAAGTTTCCATAATCGCTATATCTATCGATATATGGACTAAATGCAATTTTTGTTAAAGCCTGGGACAAGATAACGAGGTCTATGTTTGCCTTGTTATCATTTCTGCCCCCAACGGCTCGAGGGAAAACCAAGGCAGTTAAAGATACTCTGAACAGTGTAAGGAATAAGATAGTAATTTTTAAAAAGGTGATGTAAATAGTATTTACTATCAATTTGATGACAGTTTTGTTACTTTCAGATCAATGTGCCTTTTGAGGAAACGTTGTTGGACAAAAAATAAGTTTTTGACTATTGTAGGTTTTGTTCTTAGTTCTTAGCTACGTTTGCATCTTAGCCATAGTTTGGAAGTTTATTTTTACCTTCCTGCGTTAAAAGTCATATAATAGGTAGGTACTGTGTTCTTAATTTGCTATAAATTAAAACTAATATATATTTTTATAACAAAAATTTTGATAAATATGTTGTTAGTTCTAATATTTTGTTTTGTTTGTCAAGGTTTTGTTCTTAGTTCCTAGCTACGTTTTATATAAAAGACTGGTTTTCTCTTGCCTTAGTTTATAAGTTTATTGTAACTTCGTTTGGGAAAAGTCGTATAATACTGTGTTATAGATTGTTTTGTTGTTAGTTCCAATAAGTAGTTTGTAAGAAATTATTTATTTTATTATTTTCTGTGATAAAGTAAATAAGTATTTTTCTGGTAGGCACGCTTTTTAAAATTTAACCATACAGAAAATTAAAATAACAAAATATTTAGTAACAGCTACAGAATTGAATGTGAACCCAGTTACAAATTGGCAGGTGAATATAACTAAACCAATTCATAAATATAGCAAATAGTTTTGTAAAATTTAACGAAATAACTTTGTTAAAAATACAAAAAAAATGTAAAAAGCAATAATACCGTCTGTCATATAACTACTAAATATCCTGTATAGAAATGACAAACTTAAAACTGTAAATATTACAAATAAGAGAGTGTTAAATTTTTCACAAAATCCTATGTGGAATTTTTTTAACAAGAATTTTAGTTATTATTTTGTTACCATTAACAAATAATTTTTAACCATGATACCATACGCCATTAAAGCAAAAAGTCAATAAAGAACAATTGTATCATCATAATAAAAAATGAAGAATACAACTCCAAAGTTTTAACTATGTAACAAGTTCTTTTTGAAAAATGACAAAATACTCCTAAGGAACCCCAACTGCAAACTATAAAATAAAGAAAAATTTGAAGCATTTACAAGCAGCTTCGAGTAACAATTTACATAGAACTCAACCAGAAATCCAGAACATGATCTCAAAATCGCAGAAACAGTGAAAATTATCCTGAAAGTACCAATGAGCCAAAATTCAAACTCATCTCACCTAAAGAGGTCATAGAAATAAGAAAGTACCAGGACCAGACGGAATTCAAACAAAATTCTTAGAAGTTAACTAAATATTACATGCGTGTAAAGTGTACATGGTCAAGCCACTAAGTCAAATTAGGTACTCCAAACAAAATCTTTCTCAGACTACTGAAAATACCCTGACGTGATATTGATACATAAATTTATAATATCAAAAAACACTAGCCATAGGTAAAACACAGCCCGATAGGTCTTCTTCCAATAATTTACAAAGTCATTAAAAAAGCGATACTAACTAGACTACAAGAGATAATAGAAAGGAAAAATTTTTCTCAACCACAAATTTTGTGCACAACACTCAACTATCTACTAAGACATCACAATGGTGGTCCCCATAACATAACCCTCCAATGACACAAAATCAATAGAAATAGTTTGAGCATGTGGTTATTCCCCCATTGAAATTTTTATTTTAGATACTATTGAAATATCTTGAATCAATACTTAAACCTTTCGAGAGCTTATTGAGTTGCTTATTTTCGTTAACCTGAACATTGAGCAATACACCTTAATTACTTCCGGTCTTTCTATATCACACTATCTATTGTATTTATGTGGCCTAATTTAGGTCTCCTTGCAGGACTTTTCCGACATGCTTGTTGCAAATTTCACTCTATTTACTGCGCTATTAGGGTAAATGAAACTTTCAACAAGTGTTGATTCCCGGAAAAACTTAGTGGGGTAAAATCACAGCCTGAAGCCAGTTCTACAAGTTACGTTTTCTTGCCGAACATTTGCCAAATATAAGTGTGGCAAATATTTGTTAGCTATTTGACGAGATATTACTATCATTCGTACGCATGCTATGTAGATGTGAGCATGTGAACAAATGACAAATGTCTCTTTACTTGGCAAATTCTTGCTTATTAATCTTGATTAGATTCTCCATAAATGGAACGAATCTGGGTAGTTAATGTGAAAATGAATCATAATGAAATAGTCGTTACAGCAAGTGCCGCGTATATTTTTTCCTGGTGCATACCTAATGGAGCAAAAATGTTGTATAAAGAAAATATCTCGAAAAAGAAGATGGTGAATGTTATTCTTAAATAAAAGCAAGACACGGTACGTTTTTATTTGGATTTGATAAAACTGGAGGTGTAAATACAAATTAATGCTTCTTGCAATATTTTGTAGGTCTAACGGCTCAAACTTGTTAAGCGACTTGGTACGTGAACCTTCCGGCAAATTTCAAAATTTTTGCAGAATGTCTTTAACAGATTTTAAGCATTCCTTAGGAAAAATGGGTTCATATATAACCAAAAAAGATACCAACACAAGAAAAGTAAATCCCACAAAAGAATGTTTAGCTGTTACTCTTCGATTTTTGGCATCCGATGATAGTTTGTACTATTTATTTAAGATCTCACCACAATCGGTAACGACTATCATACCTCAAGTGTTTCGATTTATCTCTTGTGGTGTGTTCTTATTTACCACCTCTAAAGCAAACCTTTCTATAGCAAACAAAATACATTTGTGACATGGTCTACACAATATGCCGTATCTATCGCTTGATGCATATTTGTCAAGCGAACACATCTCTTCGTATGTCAAACCGACTCTAGGCGATAAGCAAACGTGGCATCGTGTGGACGATATGACACTTGTTCATGCGTTCATGTGTGAAGATTTGTTCGAATGGCAAATGTTCGACAAGCGTCAACAAATGCCGGATCGTGTAGATGCTAAATACTATGACATAATTATAGTTCATTTTTTAATGTGCCTTCAGAAATATCACAAATTCATAAAACTTGTTATGATAATCGATCTGAAATAAATAATATTGCAGAGTATGCGACATACAAAGATTTACTTATGAAA
The DNA here is from genome assembly GCA_905333025.2 of Pyrochroa serraticornis. NCBI lineage: Eukaryota > Metazoa > Arthropoda > Insecta > Coleoptera > Pyrochroidae > Pyrochroa > Pyrochroa serraticornis. The sequence continues at coordinate 3,192,180 of HG995155.1, read as the reverse complement.
TCCTTTATAAGTATTCCAAAAACCTTATATTAGGTTATGAGATTTTTATTTTTAACTCTTTTCTGTATATTTTTTTATTTTTGGTGAAGAAAATCGTCCTGTTAGAAAAATCCTTGCTAATGCCGGAACAATTTTGAAGAAATAATTTTTGAGTTTTATTTAAAAAAATTAGCATGTGTCATATATGGCACGCCATGTGGTTAGAAAATGATTTTCTGCATGCATACCTTAGGAACAAAATTTATTCAGAATAAAATCTCATAAAACAATTCCTGTACTTATTAAAGCACAGAGCTATTTGGCATTTGAAGCAAAACACAAATGTATTTTGGGTGTAATTGTGAAATCTACATCTTGTCTTTTGATCTTCGCTCCATATGGGCAAATGATCCAATCCATCCTAGCAATATTACCTTTAATAATACAAGAATAAGTCTTTAAAATATTTAGGAGTTCACTTAGACAGTAAATTAAATTTTTCTAATGACATCCGGAAATCCATCACAAAAGCACGAGCCGCAATAGCCACTCTTTACTCTCTTCTAACCTTTTATAACTCTATTCCTACAGAAATTAAACTTCATACGTACAAAACCTATATTTGTCCAATTCTCCTATACGCTTGTCCTATCTGGAGTAGCACTTGCAAATCAAATTGTACAGCATTACAAACTCAGCAAAACAAAGCCATCCGTCTAATTACCAATTCCACCAAAACCACTAACATCTTCACATTGGATGAAAATAACAACATCCCAACCATAGATGAAATAGTATTAGATCAAACTAACAAATTCTTCCGCAACAATGTTCCAAAGAATAGATAGCTTCATCAAGTTGTAGAGAGATGATTTTTAATTTATAATGTCATTGTGACTTTGCACCCACCATGCACCACCTGTAGCAAAGCTTGCACTCCTATGGTTAAGTAAATATTTAACTGTAAAGATGTGGTGGCCAACTTAACCGTAGCTCTCCCCCCCCCCAGTCAATAAAGAACTATATAAATGGCACAAAAAGCTTGCACCACCCTTGCATCACCTTGCGCTAACCACCTTTCAGCTTGCACCACTTCTGAGGAGTTACTTCTTTTTTACTTTATAAGATGGGGGGAGCTAACTTGATGCTTTTTGAAATTAGCCTTATACACATGAGAGAAATTTTTAAATGATATAATGGCCTTGCACCACCTTGCACCACCCATCTTGTACCTTGTAGTTAAATATTTAATTATAATTGTGGGGGATGTTTACTTTGCAATAAGTTTCCCTCCAATCCATAAACTAAAATAAAAATAGTGCACATCGCTTCCTCTAAACTTGCACCACCTTGTACCAAACCTTTTTTATTTTGCACCTCTCTAAGTGAGTTCTTGACAAACATTTGTAAATACATAGTGCGTTACAACATTTGGTGCCGTCTGCCTGGAAAATAGCTAACTGCGACTTGGTTATCTTCACAAATTCAAAGGTGAAGGTCCAAAAGTGATGGATCAACACTTAAAAAATTAATTAAACATTAGTTTCTTCATTTAGGGTTTATTTTGATGAAAAAGTAAATGAAATGAACAGTAAAATGCGAAGTAGATAGGAAAAATAATATCAAACGTATGGAAAAAAATTATTGTAATAAAATGAAAATTAAGAAACAAATGAAGCTAAATAAAGCTGTAAAGAGTCTAACACACAAGTAATTAAACTTATCTACAAGATTAATAATAATATACACAATATACACAGTATACACAGTATACACAATATACACAGTAAATAACACAATATACACAGTATATTGTGTTATTTACAGTTACAGTTACAGTTATTTACAAATTAAAATTTCAAATAGGTAAAAACTGTTAATTTTGCTTTAAAAAGTTTAGACCGGATCAAGAACTTTAGCCATTTCTGAATAAAAAATTCTTTCTATGATTTTTGAGAAATGATTGATTTCTACTGCATATAATATATTATCTCCTTAATGTTTAATTTATTTTCAAAGTTTTGGTCCGTCTTTTTGGACCTTCACCTTTGAATTTGTGAAAATAACCAATCCGCAGTCAGCTATTTTCCAAGCAATAGTATTTATTTACAAATGTTTGTCATATGCTTATGAGTTTTGTGGGAATATAATATGAAAAAGAAACTTACCAGAAATTGTATAACGCAAAAGATTATTGGTACAAAATGGTACAAGCCTACTATATTGCTTAAAAATATCTACCATGTGTTGTCTATAGCCAATATCCCAAGAGTGTCAAGTTAGACCCCCACACCAGGTTATAAAATAAAAAAAAAATCACTTAGAGAGGTGCAAGATAAAAATGCTTTAGTGCAAGGTGGTCGAAGTTTAGAGGAAACGACGTGCATTATTTTTATTTTAGTTTAGGGATTGTAGGGAAACTTATTGTAGAGTAAACATCCCCCACAATTATAATTAAATATTGAGATAACCATAGGGGTGCAAGGTACAAGACGGGTGGTGCAAGATGGTGCAAGCTCAGTGCACAGTCATTATATCGTTTAAAAACTTCTCTCATGTGTATAAGACTAATTTCCAAAAGCGTCAAGTTAGCCCCCTCCCCCTTATAAAGTAAAAAAGTAACTCTTCAGAAGTGGTGCAAGCTTCCTTTGCCCTCTTTATTGTTCTTTATCAACTGGGGGGGGGCTACGGTCAAGTTGCCCCCCCCCCCCCCACCTTTATAGCTAAATATTTTCTTAACCATAGGGATGCAAGCTTTGCTACAAGTGGTGCACGCCTGGTAAAAGTCACAATGACATAAGAAATTAGAAATTGCTTCTGGGGAAGCAAACTTGATAGAGTCCCAAAGAATCCCTCCACTTTTGACTTTCATCTAGTCCTATACGACAATAATCATAGAATTATTTAAACTTTCCTATCACATTTTTAAACTTTCCTATCGCATCTTCTTAGACTAGCCTGTAGTTATAGTGAATCCGTTAGATACAATTCTTTAAACTTAGTAAATATTTCCCTATTAGCGGTTTGAGTTTTTCTCTTTTTTATCCCATGTACATAATGTTAACCTAAAATTAAGTTTAGATAAGTCTAATTAAGTTAGTATATCAGATAATTTTTTATAAATAAGCACTGATGAAGTTATATATGTTTGAATATAAACAATTAATATAGAACTTGTTTCATTCCGCGTGTTCATCCGCGTTGTCACTGGTTGGTCCTGGAAAGGACCGAATACTGAGTATCCGGTCGTCAGTCGATGAGAGCGGACCGCACCAATACAAACAAACGACCTGAAGATGACAAATGTGATTTTCCCGAAACGTCGTCAAAAAACCGGTCCTTTCCAGGACCAACCAGTGACAACGCGGATGAACACCCGGAATGGAACAAATTCATTTAACACCCGCGGAAGCGTAAAAACCAACGTAATTAATATAGAAGTATGATGCTATGTATTATTCTCAGATTGTAATAAAAAGTTTTTGACTGACTGACTGACGGCCTTATGCTTTTTTTCTATGACTGTTTCTTCGACCACAAGCAAGCTGTGAAGTGCGAATAACCCCAACAATCAGTAAACAACAATAAGTCAAAACACAGAGAAAATAGAACTATGGTACGCATTAAAAGCGGACATCAAAATAATTTGCGACATCATAATAAGGCCTTAGTTTCCTCTCAGTTCTCAAATACCCATAAAATAATGGTTTCGTACTAGTTAGGATTTAAAAGACTATAAGGAACAAAGACGATACAACTGCATCTTATAGTTATTTGTCAGTACTGACATATAACTTCAGAATATTTAGTAAGGCACTTTAGTAATATACTTATAACGCAAATTTTTGTCCTACAAGACTACAAATATTCTCTTCGTATTTTACATATCATCACTTTTTTAAACTCTGCTCATGTAATTAACTTCTTAATATATGACTAACTTGTTATTTGACTTATAATAATAATTTTTTTATTTGAAAACCTGCTCTATACAGACATTTTAAAACGTCCTTACTATAGTCACGTGAGTCAAGTGTCAAGTGAGGTAGAAAGTTGCGGAAAATATAAGTAGGAGTCGGGATGCATTTTCTTTTTGCGCAGCCGCAACTGAGGTAATAGCATGTAAAGCGAAAAGGGTGCTACAAATATTAAATTTTTAGAAGATATCCTACTGAGATAACGACGATTTAAAATGTCCTCTGAAATTGAATCAACGGCGTTTTAATGGTTGTTAAAAACAGTGCCTCAAACTTAAATATTTTAAAAACAGAACGATTACAGAGAATATCTAGATTTTCGGACACCTTACACTACAATATCGTAAATTTCTCGAGATATCATTAGATTCCATTTTGCATTTGGTGTTTGTACGCACTGTACGATTTTTGTGCGACTTACGTATTTAGAATCCATAGGGCATAAGCAACAAGTCTGGGTAGTTCATTATTCTGAAGTGCCCACAGAATCGTTTAAGACGCATCGTTTTTCAGCGCGATCACTCTACTATGTACTCGGAGACCGAATTATTGTATCATCAATAAAAAATTAGATAAACCTATCCTAATAACTAACTATAACTAGCACAAATTCTTATGAGTTAAGAACTGTTTGTCTTCCACCTTTGTACAAGATCGAGAATCTCTTATTTCATAATGTATATCTGGTTGCCTATCTACCGGTAAAATTTTTTGTTTACATCCTGCCATGCGCCATTTAAACGTCAAAAAACACCATAGCATTTGCCATTTTTGAACATTCTCCAAGTCAATCTCAAAATCGTAGTATAGTTCCAATATCCAACCATTCCTTCCATCAGTAAACCCTACCAGAACGATGTCTCTTAAAGCAGACAACGTCAAAGAGTTCTACGCTCACGATCTAGTCTACAGGTTCGATAAACGTAAACGTATAATTTTCGGAATCATCATCAGCAACGACACTTTCGACGGTTCCGACAGCGATGATTATCCACCCCTACAAAACGGCCAAATCATCGTTCTTTGGCAAAACTCCTCACGCAAACAAGTATGCAAACAAAGCAAACTAAAATTAATGAGCCGCAACGTCATTCCTGGAGATATTGTAAGACGTCTCGAAGATGGCAAAGAAACCCAAAGAGGCTACTGCAAACACGTCAAACAACTATCGACTGTTCAAATAATTGAAACCGAAAGGGTTGTCGAAAACATTTCTAATGACCGGATGGGTTTTGTTAAACGTTTCGAAGTTGGAGACGCTGTGTGTTTAGGGGAAAAATTTGGGAGAATTCAGGTAAATTTTAATTAATAAATCAATTACTATAAAGCAAGTTTTTGTAGAGTATCGATACGACGATTCGAATGCGGGCGAAATGCGGCTCAATAGTCGAAGTTCGCAGCAGTATCAACTTTAATATCCGAGACTACTGGAACCGCTCGCATATGAATTTCATAAGCGACAGATATTGGAGTCCCGGATATCCGGGTCAAACTGTTGTAAGCTTCCCAAAATTGGTCAAAATAATTTTGACGTTTTAAACGTCAAATTTTGAGGTTATACCAGAAATTAGTTACGAAAATTCTTGTTTTTAACTGTTTCCGATTTGTCTCGCGGTTTTTACCACAATTCTGGCAGTTTTTCTCTTGTTTTAAATAAAATCCTTAACATAACCTCTTTTTTGACAGCTATGCGCTCCCGTTTTTTTGAAGGACCCGAAATGGATACGAAAATCGAAATCGATAAAGAGAAAAATGGATATTAAACAAACATTCACGATTCTAAGTATTGACCCTTGTCTCATCGAAGTCTGGTGGCACACTTCAAATGGTAACACCGACTATGCCGAGTTAAAGGAAGACGAAATTTCCAGGTGGCTATTGATTCTTTTTACTCGTAGAATTTGTGACGTTTCATGTTTTTTAGATTGAAAGTGCTGCCTTATTCCGAGCATTTAATGATTTGTGATAGACAATTGTTGTTGTTGAAACCCAACGATGTGTTGATGAGAAAACGAGACTGGATACGCAGAAAATCGTTGATGCACTTGCCCAAAGAAGTGCCTGAAATCGAAGATTCAACCCGGTTACAGAACGGTCACGGCCCCAACGACACTGATGAAGATTGGTATACAGAAGATGACAACGAATCTGAAAAAATTGATTGTTTCATAAAAACACCCAGATTAAAGGTGAAAAAGCGACGTTTTTACCGTAAAAACAACGAAATCAGATCCGGTTCCATCGTAGCTGTAGAAGTAAGTTATTTGGCGCAAAAAAGGAATTGATAAAAAGTTTTTTTGTTTTTTTAAGGTGCTGTGCACTGATTCGAAAGCAACTATTGTGTGGCAGGATGGCACCGAAGAGGAGGATGTCCCGACCACCGAACTTTACTATTCGATTTCTCTTGACGATCACGAATTTTTCCCAGGCGAATGGGTCGTGGCCAACGATAATTCCGACAAATACGGGGTGATCCAAAAAGTCGATTTCTTAGAACGTACGGCCGAGGTGATTAGGCTACAAATTGATTCTTTTATTTACAATTGTCTCTTGCGTTGCAAAAAATCGCAATTAACGTTTGCCTCAAAGAAAATTACAAAAAAAAAAAAAAAATGCGATGCGTGTCGCTTCATAATAAAATTCACTTAACGAATACATTTTATTATAGAGTAATTTGTGAGGTAATTTCTTAGTATAGTTCACTTTAAAGGTATCCAATAACTTATCTTGAAGATTGTTGCGAGACAAAAATCGAAACGCGGCGCCCTCTAAAGTATTCGCTTAGCATTTTAAAGTGTAAATTTTAGCCGACATTTCGCAGGAGATAAGTTTCGAAACTCTGAAGCATACTGTGATTGAATATTATTTTGATGTTACTAGGTGAAGTGGTTCACGTACTGCGCGGCCGAAAAGAAGCCTCAACAACTGGAAATGAAGGAGTTCAGCGTCTACGATTTGAAAAAACATCCGAGGTTTGTGTTCCGTCCAGGAAGCGTAGTGAAATCGAAGCCTCTTAAAATGAACAATATGGGAAAAGTTATCGACAGTTGTCCTGAAGTAAGGAAACTGCAACGAGACTCTTCATCAGTTAATCACGTTGATGATTTTAGGGTTACGTTGTTGTTCAATGGTTGGAGGGAGATCAGGAGTTTTGTTGGCCTCAAGATATCGAATTGATTCCGGAAAGTGAAGATTTCGAATTTCCCGACTGTTTCAGCAGCGATGACGATCTAAGCGATGATGTTTATTCGTGGGAAACTGAAAGTGTGGAATCGTTTGATGGCGATGTGACGATCGACGATCTTACTTTGCAGAATATGGCGGCGAAAGTTGATTTTATTAGGAACAGGATCGGTCATCTTAGGGAAGTTTTTAGACAGCACAACATTAACAGGATCAATGTGAGACGGTGATGTTGAATTAATCAAATTTACTACCTAACTGTTGTCGTTTTGCAGTTTGTCAAAGATTTGTTATGCGTTTACGACAATTCAAGTTATTTAGATAAATATCTGGGAACTTCGTTTTTCAGTTTGGAGAGCAGACATTTTCAGGTACGTACCCACTTAACTGATTGAACCGTAATTTTATCGAGTCATATTGTATTCGAGGAGCTATTAACAGCGTTTTTTCGAAAATATTGAACATTCCGACTTTTTTTTATGATGTCATTGTAATCTCTTGAATTTAACTAACACAACACGGCAAGAATGTTTCAGTTTCGAACCTTAATTTTCAAGATACGACAAATTGAATGTTTTTGGCCATTAGTAAAGAAATCGACTTATTTATTTACAATCGCGGAGCCTTTACATTCAGATTATTAGAAAGCTGTATGGATGGAGATTAATATGATTTACTTGTATTTCAAAAAAACTTTTTTTTGTGATTTACGCCATTTACACAAAATCTATCGCTCAAATGAACAAACCGAGTGGGAAAACGAAATCAAGGAGATGAGTCACATAGGAAAATATTCTTTGTGTACGCTCAAAGCGATTAGTTGATATTTTAGTATTTGAGAAAATTTTCATCAATCGTGGTATAATTTTTTTTTTCGAAAATATTGAAATTTTTAACGGTCTTTTTATGATATTCTAATCTTTTGTATCCAGCTAACATAATGGCTAAAGAATTTTTTATTTGGACTCCTAATTTCGAACATATGAAAAATTGAATGTGTTGGCCAAAATTTTGGACAGTGGTGAAAAATTCACCTTTTTTATTTACAATAGCAATCTTCATTTGTATTAAAGAGTCCTTCAAATGGAAATTATTATAACTCCAGCTTGGAGTTTTCCAAAAAAAAAAACTTTTTTGTGATTTGCGCGATTTACACGAACACTTAAATAGACAAACTAAGTCGAGATCAGCGACATGAATTATATCGAAAAATACTCGCTCCGTTGGGTCATTGGTTGAGATTATGAAAAATCGAATATATTGAAAATTTTGATGGTCTTTTTATATCATCCTAATCTCTTAGAACCAACTGATAACTTCATGAAAATTTCAATTTCGCTGGTTAATTTCGAAAATATGGTAAATTGAATGCTTTCAACCAAAATTGTGGTCAGTGGTAAAAAAATTCGAGTTTTTTACTTAGAATCGCATAACTTTTGGGTTAGGATGATTAGAAAGCTCTTTGAATGGAAATTAATAGGATGCCCTGGTATTCGAAGTAGCTTAAAAACTTCAGTAGCTATCAAGCTTAAGTTTCTAAAAAAAAAGAAATGATTTGCGCGATTTACACGAAATCTATCAGTCAAATGGACAAACCGTGTGGAGAAACGAGATCAAGAAGATAAAGTACGTAGGAAAATACTCTTTTCGTAGGCTCTCTTGTTGTTAATTTCCATTTTAGCATTATTGCAAATTTTCATCGGTTGTGGTACAATTTTTTTTTCGAAACTATTGAAAATTTTGATGGCCTCTTTTTGATAGCATCCTAACCTCTTGGACGCAACTAACATAAGAATTTTTTCATTTGAACGATTAATTTCGAATATATGACAAATTGAATGTTTTTGGCCAAAATTTTGGTCAGTGGTGAAGAATTCGACCTTTTTTATTTACAATCACAGAGCCTTCAAGTTAGTATTATTAGAAAGCCACTTGAATGGCGATTAATATGATGCACTTATTTTTGGAGGTTCTTAGAAACTGCAGCAGTTATCCAGCTTGAAGTTTTCCAAAGAAAACAAAAATTGTGATTGGCGCGGTTTACACGAACTCTATCACTTAAATAGATAAATGAAGTGAGAACGCTTAATCAGCGAAATGAAATATATCGGAAAATACTTTTTCTCTTGGCTCAAAATGAATAGTTTCTGTTTTAGAATGTTTAAAGATTTTTATCGACTGAGGGAGAATTTTTTTCCAAAATATTGAAAATCTTGATGGTCTTTTCATATCATTCTAATTTTTTCTAACCAATTAACATAATGCTTAAAGAATTTTTCAATTCGAACGGTGAATTTTGAAGATATGACAAATTGATTGTTTTTGGCCAAAATTTTGGCCATTAGTAAAGAAATCGATTTATTTATTTACAATTGCGGAGCCTTTTATTCAGATTATTAAAAAGCTAATGAATGAAGATTAATATGATTTACTTGTATTCCAAAGAATATTTTTTTTGTGATTTACGCCAATTACACAAAATCTATCGCTCAAATGAACAAACCGAGTGGGAAAACGAGATCAAGATGAGTCACATAGGAAAATATTCTTTTTGTACGCTCAGAGCGATTAGTTGTTATTTTAACATTTTTGAAAATTCTCATCAATCGAGGCAGAATTTTTTTTTTTCGAAAATATTGAAATTTTCTTTTTATGATATTCTAATCTCTTGGATCCAGCTAACACAATGGCAAAGGATGTTTAATTTGGACGCCTAATTTCGAACATAAGAAAAATTGAATTTGTTGGCCAAAATTTTGGACAGTGGTGAAAAATTCACCTTTTTTTATTTACAATTGCAATCTTCATTTGTATTAAAGAGTCCTTTAAATGGAAATTATTATAATGTGCTTATTTTCGAAATTGCTTAGAAACTGTAATAGCTATCCAGCTTGGAGTTTTCAAAAAAAAAACTTTTTTGTGATTTGCGCGATTTACACGAACACTTGAAAAGACAAACCAAGTCGAGATCAACGACATGAATTTTATCGAAAAATACTCGTTCCCTTAGGTCAGAGGATTAGTTTCCATTTTAGCGTTATTGAGGATTTTTATCGATTGAGATTATAAAAAATCGAAAATATTGAAAATTTTGATGGTCTTTTTATATCATCCTAATCTCTTCATGAAATTTTCAATTTCGATGGTTAATTTTGAAGATATGGTAAATTGAATGTTTTTAACCAAACTTGTGGCCAGTGGTAAAAGAATTCGACTGTTTTACTTAGAATCGCATAACTTTTGGGTTAGGATGATTACAAAACTCTTTGAATGGAAATTAATAGGATGTCTTGGTATTCGAAGTAGCTTAAAAACTTCAGTAGCTATCAAGCTTAAGTTTCCAAAAATAAAGAAGTGATTTGCGCGATTTACACGAAGTCTATCAGTCAAATGGACAAACCGTGTGGAGAAACGAGATCAAGAAGATAAAGTACGTAGGAAAATACTCTTTTCGTAGGCTCTTTTGTTGTTAATTTCCATTTTAGCATTATTGCAAATTTTCATCGGTTGTCGTACAATTTTTTTTTTTCGAAAATATTGAAAATTTTGATGGCCTCTTTTTGATACCATCCTAAGCTCTTGGACTCAACTAACACAAGAATTTTTTTATTTCAACGCTAATTTCGAATGTATATGACAAATTGAATGTTTTTGGCCAAATTTTTGGTCAGTGGTGAAGAATCCGACCTTTTTTATTTACAATCACAGAGCTTTCAAGTTAGGATTATTAGAAAGCCATTTGAATGGCGCTTAATATGACGCACTTATTTTTGAAGATTCTTAGAAACTGTAGCAGCTATCCAGCTTGAAGTTTTCCAAAGACAACAAAACTTGTGATTGGCGCGGTTTACACGAACTCTATCACTTAAATAGATAAATGAAGTGAGAACGCTTAATCAGCGAAATGAATTATATCGGAAAATACTTTTTTTCTTGGCTCAAAATGAATAGTTTCTGTTTTAGAATGTTTAAAGATTTTTATCGACTGAGGGAGAATTTTTTTCCAAAATATTGAAAATCTTGATGGTCTTTTCATATCGTTCTAATTTTTTCTAACCAATTAACATACTGCTTAAAGAATTTTTCAATTCGAACGGTGAATTTTGAAGATATGACAAATTGATTGTTTTTGGCCAAAATTTTGGCCATTAGTAAAGAAATCGATTTATTTATTTACAATTGCGGAGCCTTTTATTCAGATTATTAAAAAGCTGTATGAATGAAGATTAATATGATTTACTTGTATTCTAAAGAATATTTTTTTTTGTGATTTACGCCAATTACACAAAATCTATCGCTCAAATGAACAAACCGAGTGGGAAAACGAGATCAAGATGAGTCACATAGGAAAATATTCTTTTTGTACGCTCAGATCGATTAATTGTTATTTTAACATTTTTGAAAATTCTCATCAATCGAGGCAGAATTTTTTTTTTTTTCGAAAATATTGAAATTTTCTTTTTATGATATTCTAATCTCTTGGATCCAGCTAACACAATGGCAAAGGATTTTTAATTTGGACGCCTAATTTCGAACATGAAAAATTGAATTTGTTGGCCAAAATTTTGGACAGTGGTGAAAAATTTACCTTTTTTTATTTACAATAGCAATCTTCATTTGTATTAAAGAGTCCTTTAAATGGAAATTATTATAATGTGCTTATTTTCGAAATTGCTTAGAAACTGTAATAGCTATCTAGCTTGGAGTTTTCAAAAAAAAACTTTTTTGTGATTTGCGCGATTTACACGAACACTTGAAAAGACAAACCAAGTCGAGATCAACGACATGAATTTTATCGAAAAATACTCGTTGCATTGGGTCAGAGGATTAGTTTCCATTTTAGCGTTATTGAAGATTTTTATCGATTGAGATTATAAAAAATCGAAAATATTGAAAATTTTGATGGTCTTTTTATATCATCCTAATCTCTTCATAAAATTTTCAATTTCGATGGTTAATTTTGAAGATATGGTAAATTGAATGTTTTTAACCAAAATTGTGGCCAGTGGTAAAAGAATTCGACTGTTTTACTTAGAATCGCATAACTTTTGGGTTAGGATGATTACAAAACTCTTTGAATGGAAATTAATAGGATGTCTTGGTATTCGAAGTAGCTTAAAAACTTCAGTAGCTATCAAGCTTAAGTTTCCAAAAATAAAGAAGTGATTTGCACGATTTACACGAAATCTATCAGTCAAATGGACAAACCGTGTGGAGAAACGAGTTCAAGAAGATAAAGTACGTAGGGAAATACTCTTTTCGTAGGCTCTTTGCGGTTAATTTCCATTTTAGCATTATTGCAAATTTTCATCGGTTGTGGTACAATTATTTTTATTTTTTTCAAAAATATTGAAAATTTTAATGGCCTCTTTATGATATAATTCTAAGCTCTTGGTCCCAACTAACACAAGAATTTTTTTATTTGAACGCTTAGTTTCAAATATATGACAAATTGAATGTTTTTGGCCAAAATTTTGGTCAGTGGTGAAGAATCCGACCTTTTTTATTTACAATTACAGAGCTTTCAAGTTAGTATTATTAGAAAGCCACTTGAATGGCGATTAATATGATGCACTTATTTTTTAAGGTTCTTAGAAACTGTAGCAGTTATCCAGCTTGAAGTTTTCCAAAGAAGACAAAAATTGTGATTGGCGCCGTTTACATGAACTCTATCACTTAAATAGATAAATGAAGTGAGAAAACTAAATCACCGACATGAGTTATATCGGAAAATACTTTTTCCTTTGGCTCAAAACGAATAGTTTCTGTTTTAGAATGTTTAATGATTTTTATCGACTGAGGGAGAATTTTTTTTTCAAAATTTTGAAAATCTTGATGGTCTTTTTTTATCATTCTAATCTTTTATAACCAATTAACATAATGCTTAAAGAATTTTTCAATTTGAACGGCGAATTTTGAAGATATGGCAAATTGAATGTTTTTTGCTAAAATTTTGGCCTGCGGTAGAAAAATGACGTTACTTATTTAAAATCGCAGGGTCTTTATGTTAGGATTATCAGCCAGCTGTATGGATGGAGATTAATATGATTTACTTGTACTCCAAAAAAATATTTTTTTGTGATTTACGCGATTTACACAAAATCTCTCGTTCAATTGAACAAGCCGAATGGAAAAACGAGATTAAGGAGGTGAGTTACATAGGAAAATATTCTTTCCGTAGGCTCAGAGCGATTATATTTGCATTTTTTTTTAATTTTGTCGATGAGGCAGAATTTTTTTTTTGAAAATATTGAAATTTTGAACGAGTTTTTTATGATATTGTAATCTCTTGGATTCAGCTAACGCAATAGCAAAAGAATTTTTAATTTGAACGCCTAATTTCGAATATATGACAAGATGAATGTTTTTGGCCAAAATTTTTGTGAGTTGTGAAGAATCCGACCTTTTTTATTTACAATCACAGAGCCTTCAAATTAGTATTATTAGAAATTGACAAGCCGAGGGGAGAAACGAGACCAAGAATATGAAGTACGTAGGAAAATATTCTTTTTGTAGGCTCAATGTGGTTAATTTCTATTGTAGCATTTTAGCAAATTTTTATCGATTGAAGCAGTAAATTTGAATTTTTTGTACATAATTTTGGCAAAAAGTGAAATATTCGCGTTTTTTATTTTCAGTCGCAGAACCTTAATGTTAGAATTATTAGAAAACATCAAACCAGTGACTTGCAAAACCACTTATCATAAAATTTGCGTCCTTACATTGAGAGCGTTGAATCATTTGTTATAAAATATAAAACTTACAGCATAATACTTTGAACTAGATCGGGCAGCATTCTACTTGATATAGAAAACTTGTAAATTTTAAAACTTAACATTGAGGCATGGAGTTAGTCCGCGCTGCAGCATTATTTTCGATATTATAAAACAAATAATAGCTTACTCTCGAACTGATTATCACAAAATGGCAACCTTCAAATATAACATGGCATCTATTTTCAGGCTTTGCTGCTCGAAACGAAGAAAAAAGCGAAATCTTTAGGAGTAGAATTACACGGGCGACTATTCTCTAAAGAACTTGTTACCAGTTCCAATAAAATGAAGGACGCAGAAAAGGAAAACATCCAAAAAATGTTGAAACTTGAAAGCAAAGTTAACGCCCAACTCGAATGCAACACTGCCGAATCTTGTAAATATGTCACGTAACTTGTAAAAGTTTTGCAACTCATTTTTTTTAATTTAACAGTTCCTCCCACGCCGGACACCTTGGAACTTGGTGAGAAAATCGAAGAAAATCTATGTCTTGAACTCCTGCTCATGCTGAAAATGAGACTAGATCTGGCTTACGCTGAACTTATTAGCAGGATAGGTGAGCTAACAAGACGAAATTACCCAAAAGTATTCTCTTTCCATCAGTTTAGACTTGTAGGTTTTAAAACGAACCGTACATCTAAACGAACATTTATATTTGTTCTTATTCTATTCTGTCTGTTTTACGGAACAAGTGTGAAGTGTCTTTCTGTTTCTTTTCAATTCATGATGTCAACACATTTTCGGTTATTTTATTTTTCGACAGTATCAGTCGTTCAAAAAAATTATTGGAAGTTTCTAAAGTCAAATCGAAGTAAATATATTTCTATAATATTATTATTTTAAGTTTCAATCGATTTTAGTAAGTGAAAACTTTTCATGTTGTTGTATAAATTACTTCTAAATTAATGTTGAAAGAGTAAGACAATACACGTTTAAGTGAATGAAACTAAATTGTGGTGTAAATGTACGACTTGGGGTCTAAACCTATGTAGCACACTGTACCAAAAAAAAATGACGAAACTGCAGCGCTAGGAAATTTAAAAACAATTTGCGGTTATTTTTGTTAAACATTTGAGCTTCTCGGAACCGAAAATCGGATAAAGTTTCTATTGTTTCTACTATTTCAAAACCACTTTGTATTGTGGTGAATGAAGTATAAAAAGTAAGAAAATAATATTGAAACGGTCTGCAGGTGGACGTAAGGCGCTAACAGTTCTGAGCAAGGCTGTAGAAACGTCGATGAAACCGTCGGCCAGTTCTGGAACTGTCTCGACTTTTCTGCCACCTGTGGAGGATTGTTTAGTAACATCCCCCAGACTGACCGCCACCGTCGAACCGGCCTCCCAAAACGACTCGTTCAGCATCATCGACGAAGCCCCCGACACCCACCGCTTCTATTCGACCCGTTTCGAAGCGAAAGATCTCCAGAAATTCCTCGGCGCCCTCCAAAAAGAATACAAATTGCTCAAAGAATCGTTACCGTCAGGCGTGTGGGTGCGCTCCTACGATAACCGGATCGATTTGTTGTCTGTTATGATCCGGGGTCCCGCTAAAACCCCATACGAAGACGGCCTCTTTTTGTTCGACATTCAATTATCGAACGATTACCCTCGTAGTCCTCCTTTCGTTCATTTTATCAGTTACGCGAGCGAAGCGTTAAATCCGAATTTGTATGTGGAAGGGAAAGTTTGCGTTTCGTTGTTGGGTACTTGGATGGGAAAAGGTAGTGAAGTTTGGGGACCTGACAGTACCCTTCTTCAATTAATCGTGTCAATTCAGGGATTGATTTTGGTTGCGGAACCTTATTATAACGAAGCCGGCTACGATAAACAAACCCATACACAACAGGGATACGAAAATTCGAGAACTTATAACGAATTTGTTATTTTGAAATTAGTACAGTCGATGACTGAATTGCTTAATGCTTGCCCGAAGATTTTTCAAAATGAAATTTTAGAACATTTTCAAGTTAACGGAGAGAATATGTGTCAGAGGCTGTTGAGGTATTGTAGTATCGGTGATCCGTTGAAGCCGGAATTTCCCTTGCTTCCTGTCAGTAAGGGTTGCACGTTGTCGTTAAGAGCTTCTTTAGATACGTTCAAGGGAGCACTGAAGAAAGCGCTAAATAAGAATGTTGGCGTTGCTAAGGTGAATGGTTGTTGAACTTTCTTGTTATAAATTTATAATGTTTCTAAAATGACGTTGCAAAATAAAACGTTTTTCGTAACGCTTTTTAGTTTTTCCACATTCGTACTGTTTTGATATTATTGCAATTTATATTTAGTTATAAGTAGTTTCAGTATTATTATTAGTATCGATTGTTATTAGTGTCGATTAGTTTATTTACTGTGAGAGCACAATATTTATATCACAACCAAATATTGAAATTAGTTGTAAGATTGCCGCTTTGTTACACTTATTGATAATTTTCTGTGATTACTGCTACTATTAATTTAATAGTAAGGTGAACTGAAGCAATACTTAAGATTTTTTGATATTTTGTAATTGTGTACTTTCCAATCACTTGAATCTCTAAAAATAGCAATAACAATTTTCACGTGCTAGTTTGCCGAAGACTGATGGTTTTCTTTGGTAATCAAGAGCATTTTGTTGAGGATTTAAATATATCATTGCTAATTTGAAAAGGTATAATTTTCTACCCTAAATTCCATAAAACGTACTCCTTTTGTAAGCAAAAATTGAAATTATACTCTGGAGAGACTCTTCAAAACCCACCTTAGTGTACTATCAAAATGTCCATAGTTTAAAAAATAAACTAATGCAACTTTGCACTGGTCTCTCGGCCTTAACGGGCGGCACTAGCATTATTGCTTTTACCGAAACATGGCTCGATGAATCGTTTCATGATAGCGAATTATTCTTATTGAGTTATAATATCTACAGGCGCAATAGAGAATCAGTAGTAGGATCTCGTGGTAATCATGGCGGAGTTCTTCTGGCATTAAAAAATCATATTTAAATCATTGACTCTTTCACTGATCCTACTGTAGAACAAATAGTCGTAAGATGTTGCATTGGTGTGACCAATTGCCTGGTGGGTTGTTTATATATTACTAACTCTGAGATGCATGATGACTATCTAAATCACATCAATTCAATTAAGAAGCTTACAGATGATTTTAAATCTGATAAGCTTGTAATCCTCGGTGATTTCAATAGGCCTTATGTTAGGCGGATAAACGACCCTTTATGTATTCAATATCTTCAATACCAGAGTCCTGACAACATGGATTTAAATTCAAAATTTTGCTCTTTTTATTCTGGCTTAAATACTCAGCAGCACTATCCACCTCACCCCACCAAAGGATACACCCTTGACTTAGCTTCCTTCACTTCTGATCTTATGCGATCAGCTGAGCTTTGTAACCCGATAGTTCTGCTCGACCCTCATCATTGTTCTGCTTCATTCTCACTTACTCTGGATACCTGTATTATGGATAATGTGCCTTCCATTGAATTAGACTACGTTAAAGCAGACTGTTCACTCATAAACTCAAAACTAGAACAATTACAGTGGCAATCGGTGAATGAGGTGGATGATATCAATAATTTAACTGCTAATTTATATCGAAATTTGTACTCGGCCATTGTTGAACTAGTCCCATCTAAGAGAGCTTTTGAATTAACTTATCCACCTTGGTACTCGCCTGAGTTGAAATCTTTAATATACGAGAAAAAGATTGCTCATACTCGTTGGAAGCAAACATAATATTTAAGTGATTATATTGAATTTAAGCGTCTTCGTGCTCTTTGCATTAGAAAATCCATAAATTGCTACAAATTATATATCGAACATATTGAATCATCCTTAGTCAAAAATATAAAATACTTCTGGTCTTACGTAAAGAAGTGTAAGAAATCTTTTAATCTACCTCGTATTGTCTCTTATAGGGATAGAAAATCTAACAGTTCACAGGATGTTGCCGAGATCTTTGCCTCTCACTTTGCTTCCGTGTATAAATCGCCTATAAACGTTACTCTTGATGAGGTTATTAATGATAACCCTCAATCGCTTACTCACTTGAACATTGAATTCTCTGAATTATCCAGTGCTATTAAGAATTCCTCAGATAATCCAAATTATGGACCGGACAAGATCCCGCTTTACTTCGTTAAAAGGTGTAGCAACTTCGTTTTAGAAAAAAATCTGTCTTTGATGAATTTATCGTTGGATTGTGGCATCTTTCCATATATTTGGAAAGACTCGTTTGTATAGCCCTACTTCAAGAAAGGTGATAAGATGTTGGTAACAAATTATCGCCCTATTTCTATTCTAAGCGCTTTGCCAAAATTAATGGAGAAAATTATTACTCAAAAATTAAGTGATCGATTTCTCGGCTTAATTAATGACTCTCAACATGGCTTCATGAGGGGTAGATCTACCACAACTAATCTTCTAGTTTTCAACGATTATATAATTAAAGCCTTCTCAAAGCAGAGTCAGGTTGATACTATTTATATGGATTTTTTGAAAGCATTTGACTCTGTTCAGCATCAGCTACTGCTAAGGAAACTCAGCACCTTCGGGATTGGCGGAACTCTGTTATCTTGGTTTGGGTCTTATCTAACCGATCGCCACCAAATGGTGCGAATAAATGGTCATACATCTTCACCAATTTATGCCTCCACAGGCGTCCCTCAAGGCTCTCACTTGGGCCCTCTGTTGTTTCTATTTTTTGTGGACGAGATTGCCAGTGTTCTGAGTCACTCCGAATGTTTACTATTTGCTGATGATTTTAAAAATCTTTAAAGTATTATCGTCTCTTCTTGATTGCAAAAAACTTCAGGAGGATGTTAACTCCATCTACGAATGGACCCTAGCTAACGAATTGTATCTCAATACTGACAAAAGTAACGTTATCTCATTTAGAAGGGGCTCAGATCTACTATTGTCAAACTATCATATTCGTGACTCTACTCTTGATAGAGTAACTTGTGTCAAAGATCTTGGTGTTTTATATAATCATCAACTTACATTTCACAGCCATCTGGATATGGTTAATTCAAAAGCACATAAAGCACTAGGTTTCATCATTCGCAATACCTCTGAATTTACAAACGGTCACTCTGTAATGCATCGTTACAAAACTTTGGTCGTGCCCATACTAACCTATTGTAGCTCTATCTGGTCACCTTATACAAATGATCCCAAAAAGATTTCGGAATCATCGCAACATAGATTTGTTAGGCATTATTTGTGTGGGTATGGCCAGAGAATGAGCTTCCTAGACCATTTTTTTGCACCTAAACTTAGACAATTGGATCTTCAAACCATTGTTGCTCGACATTGGTACCAAAGTATCCTATTAGTGCACAAGATTATCCATGGAAAAATCAATTGTGACAAACTCTGTTCCTTGTTAAACAAACGAGTTGTGCCATACAACATGAGAAACCCACAGTTATTAGAATTCCCTTATGAAAATGGCCCAGATTATATTTTCTGCAGCTTTATATCAAGATTAATTGGATTTCGAAACGAATTACCAGTGGAACTGCGAGAAATTGTATTGTTAAGTGTGTTTATCGGAACTGCAAAAGTATTAATCAAAGTGTTTGAAAACTAAAGTGTTATTTATAGTTAACTAAGTGTTATCTAGTTAATAATCCATTGGAAACTCTTTAAATTTATAATTTATATAATTTTATACTAGATACTTTTTGAAGATCTGTAAATCAAATTTAAAAAAATTTCTCCTTATAATTTCTTTTGTTTGTTTTTGTTTCTTTTATTACTTATACTTTATTATGCCACTGCTTGGTGTACTTTTTGTTATTCTTTTGTAAAAGGGCTATTGCGTCCGTAAATTTCGTAAATAAAATAAATTTAGTAAATAAATAAAAATTATGTAATAAGGTTCAACACATTTTTTCGTGTCGATTGCTGTTTTAAGTTTAGATTTTTATGCGACGGGAACGAGCTTGTAGATAATGAAAGGTAAGGTTGGCGAAATGAAACACGCAACAACAAACGAAATTAAAAATTGGGGTTTATTTACGATACTCCAGCTACTTCAAGTGAATGCGACGACGAAGGTGCCTCTGGTTGGCGACCTGGTGATCGGTCGGCGAAGACGTCCACCTAACGTGGAGCAGCGACGACGAAGGTGCCTCTGGTTGGCGACCTGGTGATCGGTCGGCGAAGACGTCCACCTAACGTGGAGCAGCGACGACGAAGGGTTTCGGAGCAGCGGTGTGAAGGTGACTTCGACGACCGGCCTGCAGAGCTTCTAGTAGAAGTGACGAAAGCGACAACAAACTAATACTGGGGTGTTGACGGAGGACATCGACGAGGTCTCTATCAACACACGAAGCGATTAATACTAATGGTGATGGCGCGGAGGCTCTTGGGCATCTCTGGCTTTGCGCGGCGGTATGCGCCCTTCAAGTGCGTGTTCCCTAACTTGGCTGGTGGTTAATCCCAGCGCAAAGTTGGCGGGCGATTCAAATTGGAGAGTGTGGACGAAACATACCGCCCACCAAAATCACCAACAAGAGGGTGATTTTCTAAAGCAACTAAAAATGTGGCTTCTCGTGTACATACAAACAAGCCAATAATAAAATGAACAAACAACATCGAGAGGGGGGGGGGGGGCTATCGACGCGTAATCAACAACGTAAACAAAAAATGACGCGACAACGCGAATAAACGTCCCAAATCATTTCGAATGAGTGACGCCACGAAAGACGCGTCAATCAATGCGAGGGTAATGGGCACAGTTTTACAACCGGACGTTTGGTCGTACCTTGTACCGTTCGTACTGTAGCAACTCGAGAAATATTATCCGCTCCAGGGTGCAAGGCCTCTATGCGGCCCAACCTCCAGCGAAGAGGAGGACATAGATCATCTTTAATCAAGACGAGAGAACCTATGTCACATGGTTCGAACAAATGAGTTTTGGCCCACTTGCCGCGTTGGTAATGCATGTGGAGATATTCGTCTCTCCACCGAGACCAAAAATCGTGGTGCAACCGCTGAACCAGTTGCCACCGGGATAAGCGACTAAGTTTTAAATGCGACAGATCTGAGTCTGGAACTGCCGTTAATGGTTCGAGAGTCAAAAAATGTCCAGGCGTAAGGACATTTAAATCGTTTGGATCAGTGCTTACACTGCAAAGCGGGCGAGAGTTGAGCACGGCTTCCACCTGCGATATTAGGGTGCTCAGTTCCTCATACGTCAATAGTTGACTACCAATAACACGAGATAAATGCGTCTTGACCGACTTTATCCCACTTTCCCACAGTCCGCCAAAATGGGGTGCAGAAGGAGGATTGAAGTGCCATTCCAACGCCTCACATTCCGCGGCAATGCGCATCATATTTACGAATTCACGGTTGGCACCAACGAAATTGGTACCGCAATCGCTGTAAATTTTCGAACAGCGCCCTCGACGTGCGACAAAGCGACGCAGAGCCGCCAGAAATGCATCTCGCGATAAATCCGACGCGAGTTCAAGATGTACCGCTCGAGTAGTAAAACAAACAAACAAACAAAGGTAAGATTTAAGGGTCTTGGCCCCGCGATGACGAGACATCAAAATCGAAAACGGTCCGCCGTAGTCCACACCAACACAACTGAATGCCTTTACTTGGCTGACTCGCGGAACCGGTAGGTCACCCATGGGTGGCGTGAGAGGCGAAGGGTTGGCGCGAAAGCAGCGGTAGCATTTTGAAATACACTGTCGAATGGCTCGACGAGCGGAAACTACCCAAAAAGCCTGTTGTAACAAGTACATTGTGGTGTTGACACCCGGGTGTAAATTGCAGTTATGAATCTGCCAAATCAAAAGTTCTGTCAACCGATGATGACGTGGAAGAAATGCCGGATGCTTTGTTTCAAAGGGCAGCGACGAGTGAGCCAAACGACCTCCGACTCGTAAAATCCCGTTGTCATCAAGAAACGGGGACAAAGTCTGCAGCTGTTTGCAGCAAGGTTGTTTGGCGCGAAGGGCCGCGATCTCTTGACGAAAGGCGACAGCTTGGACTGTCTTGACGATGTGTAGTAAGGCACGATGCAATTCGGACGCAGTTAATGCGCCGGACAGTTTATCTTGACCGCGCGTATTGCTTGTAAATCGAAAACAATAAGCGATGATGCCTTGGATTTTCCGTAATGAGGAAATCCGGAGCATAAGTGAATCGACAAAGTTTGGAGGGGTTTGGTGAGTTGTTAACGCAACCTTTCTAGATTCCTGCTCTAAATCGAGGGAATCAGCTGAGACGTGATTGGGGATTGAACCCAATTTATTCGACGGCCATGACTCTGGTGGATCTATCAACCATGAAGGTCCCGCCCACCATAAACGGCATGACACGAGGTCCTCTGGGAGCAAGCCTCGAGAGGCAGGATCAGCGGGGTTATCTCCTGACCGAACATGATGCCAACAATCAGGAGCAAGGCGGTCTTGAATATACGACACGCGATTCGCGACGAAGGTTTTCCACCGATGGGGAGAAGGCTGAATCCACGATAACGCGACGGTGGAATCACTCCAAGCAACGACGCCATCAACGGCTACACGAAGTTTCGAACCATTGGTGTCTTCTTTGACTACACAATGGTGAGGTATAACATAACATTTGTTGTCCGTTGGCGCAGGACACAGCGACATATGCCCCGACTCAAGATAGTCGGTCATAAAATCGACATATTGCTGCCGCAACAGAGGTTGTGCGGACAAGCGACGTTCTAACGAACAAAGGCGGCGATCCGCGAGTTGAAGCGACCCTTCAAAAGTGGGCAACGGTGACGACTCCTTGAAAGGAAGCAGTACCCCAAATCGACCTGAGCTCTCGCGATAATGCGACTCCTTGAATAAGGTTTCAACGTGGGAGTCCACAGTAGATAACGCTAACTGATTTGGGACCTCTTCAGTCTCCCAGAAGCGCTTCAAAGTATTATCAAGTGTTGGCTCTGTAGCCACAAAAAACGAATGGACTGGCACTGGCGCAAGGCAAGTGGTGGTACCGAACAAAATCCACCCGAATACCGTATTAATCGCCGCGGGACGTTCTCCATCCCCAGCAATAAAACCACCGCAAACTATAGAGGCAAAAATGTCGGCACCAAGCAGTATATCAACGTCCCCTGGTTGATACCAATGGGGGTCGGCCAGTTTTAAGTTTTCGAAAGCTTGCACCGGAGGCAATGGAATTCCAGGAAGCTTGGTACAAATGGCGGGCAAGACGATCGGGTTCAATCGAAATCGCGGTTCGGTTAATCCGACTGGACGAATATCGCATTGGGTAGAACCACGCGAAGCATTAATGGTCACATGACCTACACCCGAAATGGGAACCGACGATCGGCTACACGAAAGCCCGAGGCGCTTGCGGCAACCGTCGGCCATAAAACTAGATTGGCTCCCTGAGTCACAGAGAGCTCGCACAATTTGAAAGTTACCCCACCGATCTCGAACTTCAACCAAGGTGGTTGACAATAATACCGTAATTGGTCCGCCTGCGGCAGTTAAGGTGATCGGTGGTGGTGTTGACGTCAAAGGGGTTGGCGCATGCGCAGGCGATGATGATATTGGGTGCGCAGCGCCTTTGTTGAAGTGTAGAAGCGAATGGTGCGACGCCGAACACTGACGGCAGGTATGCCTAGACGGACATGATTTGACCATGTGCGTCGGACTTAAACAATTATGACACAGTCTCAACGATTTCACTGCGTTGTACCGTTCGAGTGGTACCAGGGCCAAAAACTTGGGACACTGCATGAGCTTATGCAAATCCCGACAGTAATCGCATTTAAGGGGGGCGGAAATGCGCGAAGACGATGAAGGCGAGTTTACCAGCAGGGTTTGTTTCCGATCCGTTGAAGACCGCCAGCTGGGTTTTAGAGAAGGCCTTTGGACTGGTTGCTCAGCAGACCGACGATTACTAAACGAGTCGGCTTCTAATGCGCGACATTGGTCGATGACAAAGTCTTTGACTTCTTGAAATGACGGAAATCCGGTTCTCGCAAACTTCATTTCGAACCGTTTTCGAGTTCCTTTGTCGAGTTTGTGGACGAACATGTTGAACAACGAAAAATCCCATAAGTCTAGATGGGGAAACTGTTGTAAAGCGGATATGTTCTCCACGAAAACATTAATTAAATCTCGAAAAGACTGAGGGCAATCTGGTTTGGCCGTTGGCGCATCGCAGATAGATTGCCAGTATACTGAGGCGAGCATTCGTTCGTTTTGATAACGGTCGACTAATGATTTATACGCAATGTCATAGTTATCGGTTGTCAACGGCAAGTGCTTGACCAAAGCTAGTGGTTCCTTAGACAATGTTGATATTAAGTACTGGAACTTCTCAATCGACGAAAGCGAATCGTTGTTGTGAATCAATGCTGAGAATAAATCAAAAAAGGTCGGCCATGACTTTAGCGACCCATCGAACATGGGGAGATTAATGCGTGGCAGTTTGACGCTTGAGCGGGGCCGACTGCTACCGCCAGCATCGGTGAGCCCACCTTGACTACTAATCGATGATGATTTAGGCACCGGCAAAGACACAGGGTTTGACCCCGCGGCAAAAGATTCGAACGAGCCACGATCCGTTGAAGCCTTCTTGTCGGACAGTGGCGCGTAAGGAGGGTGACCACTCTCACGTTGTAGCGCTATGTATATTGACTTGATTTTGCCGAAAATTGTGTCTATTTCTATTACAAGTTTAGTAAGAACAGTAGTTTGATCCGAAGCGGAATCGTCTAGCACCGTACGAGTATTGACTGCCGAAAACTGCTCATAAACTTCGAGCGCGGTGTCATAGACGGCGTAAAACATATCCCGTTCTTCAGGATCAGTTTTGGCGGCAATTGCCACCGTTCGAATTGATTCAAGGCGACATTTCACCTGCCTTGCGGCCGGTATGGCCCTTTCAATCGGGAACTCCATCATAAGGTGGCTCAGTTAGCTTGCACAACGAATAACTAGACGTAAGGGGGTGCGAAATGCGCGAATTCAACGAATAATTTTGTCCCGTGCCCCGAGAAACAAATGGTACACCACTGGTAGCAAATAATGTGTGAGAAAACGAGTTAATTAGTATTTACACGAAAAACAAAACCAAAAAAAACAGGTGCGTTTAATCACTCGCCTCCGGCTACGGTCAACAATAGTAAACAATTCAGTTGCCTGGAGCAGGTAAAGCACCGACCCTTTTTTGCGACAAAAATGAAACGATAAACGGAAATGCGCGCAAACCGGTTGCGGGGCGGCTGGTTCGCAATAACACCGAGGATCAAACAAGCGACAATAATTTCGCTCCAAAAAAACGTTAACCGAAATTCTATGCAAAATCCAAGGCGGCTAGTGGAATACGACGAAGACGAGGCTAATTATAGTAAATAGCGATAATAACGACGAATTACCCTGGCAAAGATCGGCGAATTCGCGACAATTGCCTGTTCAACACAATCCCACCGTCCAAAATCACAAGCTCGTTCGACAAGAACAAATAAAAAAAATTGGATATTTCATCAAAGGGCGAATTCTATCCGGCTCGAAGGACCATGTTTTAAGTTTAGATTTTTATGCGACGGGAACGAGCTTGTAGATAATGAAAGGTAAGGTTGGCGAAATGACACGCAACAACAAACGAAATTAAATTGGGGTTTATTTACGATACTCCAGCTACTTCAAGTGAATGCGACGACGAAGGTGCCTCTGGTTGGCGACCTGGTGATCGGTCGGCGAAGACGTCCACCTAACGTGGAACAGCGACAACGAAGGTGCCTCTGGTTGGCGACCTGGTGATCGGTCGGCGAAGACGTCCACCTAACGTGGAGCAGCGACGACGAAGGGTTTCGGAGCAGCGGTGTGAAGGTGACTTCGACGACCGGCCTGCAGAGCTTCTAGTAGAAGTGACGAAAGCGACAACAAACTAATACTGGGGTGTTGACGGAGGACATCGACGAGGTCTCTATCAACACACGAAGCGATTAATACTAATGGTGATGGCGCGGAGGCTCTTGGGCATCTCTGGCTTTGCGCGGCGGTATGCGCCCTTCAAGTGCGTGTTCCCTAACTTGGCTGGTGGTTAATCCCAGCGCAAAGTTGGCGGGCGATTCAAATTGGAGAGTGTGGACGAAGCAATTGCTATATACCGGGTGGGACAATAGTGCGTCCAACTTCAATAGCTCGAGTTCTATGATGGCTAGAAATTTGATGTAAAATTTGTAAAAATATAAACTAGAAGAAGTCTATAATGCGAAATTATTTTTTAACATACAGGGTAAGTGTTGGGAAACGGCAAAAATGTATCGTTCAAGGTTAAGTTTTATTTAGAGGGATTTTGTTTCAGGCTATTAACATTGTTTATGAAAAAGACGACCAGCGAGTGGATTGTAAAATCAAAACTCACTTGTTTGTGGGCGAAATCTTCTCAAATCTGCAAGAACGCAACCTGTATGACAGCCGTTGCCCCCAAATTATTTAATGGTATAGCACCAGAAATACAAGGGAATTCCAGCCGATTTTGAATGACTCACTTACTACCTAAGCCCCTTAGAAAGGTTCGGGTTGTTTATGGTTAGAATCATTATGGTTTTATTGGCTGGCTATGAGTTCGGCCGTGGAGCGACTTAGTTTGTAAAACCATTGACTTTTTACAAAATAGACCCCTTTAACTAATAATAAGGGGTCTATTTTGTATGTTGATGTTCACGAACATCCATGTTGGTTAACGACAATTCTGTAACGACTATTATAACGACTTGTCTGTTAAGGGCTATTTTCTATTGACCATGTTAAGAAAATGACCTTGGCAACTTCATAACTACAATCGATATTTTCTAAACGAGTAGTATTTTTGCTTTATTTTGGGCGCGTTCCGCAAAGCAATTCTTTCATCCTTGTTCTTCTTGGGCAAATGAAAAGAGATGGTCGCGGCGTAACTATAGAAACAGACTCTTGCGGCGACGTAAACTAAAACCTAACCTCACTTCGGCCGCCACTCCCACTTTTTGGCGGTCCAGAACAAATGTTTGGTAACATGGCCGTTATGAGATACAGAATAGACCTGTTAGCATCCAAATTGCAGCATCATCTACCGAACCCGGATACCTAGCGTTGATAGCCAGAATTTTCAATTCAGAGTCGCATATCTACATAGAGAAAATACATTTAAATACAGCACAAGAACAAAACATGTAGTCTTACTATTTGGCAATTAATACTGTGGAAACTTTTTCTATTAATATAAACTCTGCCTGGATGAAGAGGATGTTGCGCTGGAGGAGGAAAAATTGCTATATGGGTGCAATCTATGCAACCTATAATTCCGGGAAAATTTAAATTTCCATATTTTTGATAGAACCTTAAAATTATATATTTTAATTGAGATAATATTACATTATTAATTCCTTATTTACCCATTCTTTACAGTAGTCACCTCTTCAAGTGTAGTTGGAAACTTTATGTATTGTCGTGCTAAAACATCAACAAATACAGCTACTACTTCATGAAGAATTCTGCTTACTGCAGCTTGACTCAGCGGGTTATTCCTGTCTTTACCCACGGGTTTTTGGTAATTACCATGAGCAAAAAAATGAAGAGAAGCAAAAAACTAAAAAAAAGTTTCAAAACAACACTTTACAATTCTTACCTTTGCTCCACTTGATTTTCTATGCGATTGATGAGGTTCCCGTTCATTTTAGCAAAATTATCACAAAACTTTATTCAAAAATGTACTACGGGACACTACCACGTTCTAGAAGTGAGAATATAGAAATGTGCTTAAAATATTTGTTGCCCGAAAATCCATTAAAAGATGCAAAAGATAAAATTTAATAATGGGTTTAGGGCGAAAATTCATTAAAATTTCCTTAAAATGTTATTAAACAGCGTCCAGTTCAAGCCGTTCGGTAACATGGTCCTTTAACAGAAATGTCGTTTGCGAACATGTCGTTATCCAGTTACAGAATAGCAAATGTCGTTCATGAACAGCTTCCATGTTACGATAACATAGAAATCGTTAAATAACGACTCTGTTCACGAACATGCCAGATAGAGAATAGCTACCCATGTTATATAACGACAAATGCTTGGTAACATGGCCGTTATGAGATACAGAATAGACCCGTAAGCACCATTGCATAAGCAGAAACATATTTTCCAATATAACTTCATCGTCAAACTGCCACAACCAGACGAGAGATCTGGGTGCTTTTATTATTTACGAGTTTTATTTACTATTATCATTGATTATTTATCTCTAAGTAAAAAGTCAATGCTATTATTATTCGGATGCTCCGAGTATCCATTCATTGCCTCTTTGAAAACACCGATACCGACCCTGTCTGTAAGTTCCAGATGGGTCCAAGCAACGTAATAAAACGATAGCGCTAAGTTGAGAAATGCCCTGAACTATTTTATTGCTTAGTGTATCACAAGTCGTCAAGAAATGGGCGTATTTTGAAGTTAATTCGATTTGTGATTGCTTCGGCATTTCAGTTTCAACTGCCAAACTATTGCAAATAGCCAAATTCTAATAATAGTGACATGTTGCCAACTAAATTATCCGTGTTATTACACTGTAAATTTTTAAATTTCGTTGTTTATTTGCAAGTAAAATCAATCACAATTTGGTCATATTTGAGGAGATGGGAGTAAATTATTACAAACTAAATTTAAAAAAAAAATCGTGTAACGACATGCTTTCATCTTTCTACTTTACAACCATGTTGTTTTTTTTGGATTCCATTGTATGTTAATGGAGTTGAAAGTGAAATACGAAGGCATGTTTTTACCTAATTTTTAACGTTTCGTCCGCCACCCTTAAGCCACCGCGGTGGGTTAAAGACGTATGTAAATAAAGTCTATTTCACGTCATTGTCGTCTTTAAATAAAACCACCTCACGATAATTTAACTCTGCTAACAGTAAGCTAAGACGATTATACAGGAGCAAGTACCCTTTTTTTAATGGAGTGTTGTATGTAAAAAAAGATTTTTTGGAGTCTTTTTACTCCAATATTATTACTCTACTTTATTTAGGTTCTTTAATCAAATTTCTAGCTATCATAACACTCGAGAAGTTGGACGCTTTTTGCCCCACACGGTATAATTAAAATACACATTAATATTATAAAAATAAAATAATTGCATTTTAGTGCTATTTATAAAACACTTTCATTTGAATTATTATATGAAAGAAAGGTTGAATTTTTCTAAATAATTTTTTCAAAACGCAATGTTTTCCTCCAACAAATACAGGAAACGTCAAAATATTATAACCTCAATTACCGTAAAATATTCAGGTAACATTTAATAAAACCCCAGAAATCGTCTCTTTTTAACAATTAAATGACTGTGAGGTATGGGGTTGTTACTTGGTTTTGGTCTATTATAATAATATTTTATTAATTTTTTTCTAGATGGAACAACTTAAAATAGTTGTTCTTAGTAGAGGATATTCCCAATCAGAAGAGGGGTCCAAATCCAGTAGAGCAAATTGTACATGTACCCTAGTTAAAGGATCTGTCAATATAATTGTTGATACGATGACTGCTTGGGATGGGCCCACTATTACGAAAGCGCTAAAAGACAACAATGTTAACTGCGACGACATTCAATTTGTAATCAATACTCACGGTCATTCAGACCATATAGGTTGCAACTATTTATTTCCCAAAGCCACGCATATAGTCGGTTTTAGTATTTCGCATCGTGACAAATATTTTCATCACGATTTTCAATCAGGAAAAAGTTACGTGATTAATGATCAAATTGAAATTGTTCCGACTCCCGGCCACACTCTCCAAGATGTCTCGGTAATTATTAAAGATGATAACGGTACAGTTACTGCAATTACTGGAGATTTATTCGAAAGAGAAGAAGATTTAGTGGATGAAAGTATTTGGAAGGAGGCGGGGAGTGATTCGGAAGAACTACAATTACTTAATCGAAAGAAGATTCTAGAAATTGCTGACTTTATTATACCCGGACACGGTCCAAGGTTTCAAGTAAACCAGTAAATAATTTAAATTTTGCTACAATTTAATTTATAACATTAAAAAATAAAACGGCATAGCAGAAATTTCAGTGTTTATAGATAGAATTTTGTTTATATAAATATTTAGTAATTTATTAAAAATCAATTAGTTAAATTTGACAGTGTTGGGATCAAAAGGTCCTTTAAACGGTGACCCCTCCACATTCCAAGCATCTTTAAGAACTGAATGCATCTGCATTTGATCTGATGTAGGCAATCCTTGTCTCTTCCTTTCCTGATTCCATTGTAATTCCTCAATTTTTGCTTGTGCTTCTTCCGGCAATTCTTCAAACGGTCTACTGCAATCCAATTTAGAAACGTCTAATTTCGGTTCAGTTTTAACTAAACAATTCCACCAAAGTTCTTTACATTTATCCAAATGAATACTCAATTTAGTTTCATGCAACGACCAAATCGCATCGTTATGTTTACACTTCTCACACAAATCACCTTCGAGTAAAACATCACCAGTTTTTAATTTAACTGAGATTCTATCACAAAAAATGTTAACGTGCAAGTCTTTTGATTTTGAGTTTTTCGGTATGTTGACAATAATGTCTATTTCGACAAGGTTTTGAGACCAACTGTAATTTTCGTAAGTTGAGCCGTTATAACTGTCGGATGACGTGAATTGGGGTTGAGGATGTTTTGCAGGTTGTTGCAGTTTTGGTTCTGTTGTTATCTCGACTTCTTTAACTACTTTTGGGGTAGGTTCTTCGAATAACGTTTTAGATTTCCATTTGTAGAAAGTTTTTTTGACGGTTTCTTCAGCTAAACCAAGCGGCAATCCCACGGGCGACTTGGGTTCCGTCGCTATGCAGTAAAAATCTGTCCTACAATAAATGGAAAATTTTGAAAAATCATTACAAGAAAGTGAGGTTTTGTAGAAAATTTTTAATATTTCTATTTAATAGTCTCATCAAAAATTTGGTAAAAACTGGTTTACAAAACGTAACTAAAGTGTTTCCTGATCGTTTTTCTATATGTTCTTGAGTTTTGCGTACGTTAATACAAAATTTTACCTTCGACTTAAAAAACCAAAAATATTGTCCAAAAAAATTGGCAGCGTCTTGCATTCCTTCAACATAGAGAAGAGAAGGTCATCATGTACGGACGAATCACTGAAATTGCTCATTTTTCACGTTATTATTGCTAATCTCGCTGTTTAAAAGCGTAAATAAACAAATTACAACCTACTGTCAAATGAAACGTCAATCGTAGTGCAGTTAACCTGCTGTGTAGTTCAAATCATTGCATTAAACTAAAAATTTAAAAAGTTCAATTTCTTTCAACTATCAATTTTTGTAAATAAAACTGGCCATTAGAAGGTGAAGAAGGTAATGAACGGCGGAGGCGTTACAACGCATACAATATTGCAATAGGCCGCATGTGTAATTTAAACAGAGAAATAGTAAGTGACTTTATTACCCGAAGAACTGGTGGTGTACAGTAATGGAATATTAATTTTCTCATAAGTACATGATACCATTATGATATCTTACTTGTTACGTTCTATGATTATAATCCATATACAATGCTTGTTAGTACGACAAAAAAGTATTAAAATTCCCGCGCAAGGTCACGCCCTGCAACATGTGTCCAGAGGCGAACCTACTGTCAAATGAAACGTCAATCGTAGTGCAGTTAACCTGCTGTGTAGTTCAAATCACTGCAAACGAAATTGGCATGGCAGAAGATTTAGTAAAGCATGGTGGTTGATATAAATGTAAAATGATGATTGTACATGATAGGCCGTTGAAATAGATAATGACTAAAATTCTTGTGCCTAGGAGTTATAATTTTAAACAATTTTATTTGCTAGAAGTTCAATGAGATCGTAGTTAAGA
This sequence comes from Pyrochroa serraticornis, assembly GCA_905333025.2. Taxonomy (NCBI): domain Eukaryota; kingdom Metazoa; phylum Arthropoda; class Insecta; order Coleoptera; family Pyrochroidae; genus Pyrochroa; species Pyrochroa serraticornis. The sequence continues at coordinate 3,160,411 of HG995155.1, read as the reverse complement.
TACTCTTAAGAGTAGGCGGGAAATTCAAAGTGTACGTTGTAAGAAAAGAATTCTATTCATTCGGCGACCAAAATCAAAAATAAAAAATATCATTTAAAAAAAAAAGCTGAACAAAATAATCTACTTGAAGTCATAACTTCTGTCTATCGAAGTACATCACATCAAAGTCAAAACAGTCAAAATATCACAACTATGAGCAGGGGCAGATGGACATTCCGGAAAAATTGCTATCGCCGGCCCAAAAACTATTAAGATAAAAAAATCAAGTTGCAATTTTCTACACATAAAACCAGTAATAGTAATAAACGAGTTGTACGCAATTGTTTTACAACATTAAATTCAAATCCTCTTTTTTCAAAATTTAGGTTTGCCCATTTTACAAATTTATCTGCAATCACGATCATTCTTTGTGTTAGTTTCAACTTCAGTATAGAATCTTCAACTACTCTGAGCCATTTGTTTGAATGTCCGTGATAAACGACTGATTATGAAGAATAGTTTCAAAAATATTTGCCCAATCAAAACATTTTACTTAGCGCTGCTTCGCTCGACTACCAGCGGGTTTCTTCTATCAATTGAAGTTTCTTCTTTCTGGGATTGTTACTAATGTCCAGCCCCGTTCTTTGATGAGATTCTTTGAACAACACTACAACAGAATTAAGCAAAGAAAAAATTGTTGCTGCCTTGATATGTGGTTTCAAAGTGTCTGTTAATACAAAATTTAATATATGCGCTTACCCGAGGCCTACGTTACTTAACAGCATGCGCTTCATCTCGAGCAGTAATATTGTAACGGTTATAATATTTTCAAATAATTTTATTAATTAAAATTATTGTCTTTATCACTATGGGTGAGATTAATATTTCTGTTATTAATTTAATAATTTTAAGCAAAATAAGAATGTAGTGTCCAAAAGACCAAATACAGTGTGATCCAGTACAAAGGGGATCACACTATAGATGTACGAAATTTGATGTAAATTATGCAATGAATGAAATGGGTTGTTTCAAACCTGTAGCGGACTGTAATTAATAATTTGGAAAATTACAACATCGGAGAGGCCGAATGTGTTTCTCAAAGGCGATTTTGATCAGCGACAAATGCTGATAAATGTACAGGAGATTTATAGCGGACACAAGGAAAGTTTGACTGGACTTACCTCGCCGCGGAGTTTGGTCAGCGTAAAGATGGCACTGCGACCACTAACAACAATAACAACAATCAAACGACAAACACCCGCAAAATGTTTATAATCACGAGCAACCACCCGTGTTGGTGGTGTAAAGGACCAAACTCGACTCACTATCACGACCACTAATACGTCTCTTGGTCGTTCAGAGTCTGTGTTCTGGTTTACCTCATTCGTCCGAGTCAAAACAAGGGAATAAAAGGAGAAAAGAAACAGGACCGGACGACGGGTAAATCAACAGGACGAAACAAAGAATGAAATAAGCTTGGAAATATGAACATTTTATTTAACGTTTACAAAAGTATAAAGATTAAAATATCAAAAAAGTAACAAAATAAAAGATTTAACATAACATAAAATTCAATTCAAAAAATAAATAACAAATTTGAAGGGCAGGAGTATCTATCTTAACATTAAACCTTAATAAAGACTAAAAAGAATAGCCATATTTTACTATCGTGATTGAAGTTTTGCTACTTTATTTCTTTTTTCTTCGAAAATACATTGCCATTGTTTTTAATTTTGAAGTAATTATTTAATAGAATGTTGGCAAAGTAACACAAAATAAAACTTAAATAGTTTTGGAGAGTCCATGTTGCAATCACTACAGAAATCTTCGTTTTCAATGCAATTTTTAGATTTTAAATTTTCGAGCATTAAAATGATAAGCGACAACTTGTGGCAACGTAACTTTAAAAAATCAGCTTCAGATCTTTCAGAAATTATTATTTTAAACAAAGCATACGCTTCTTCGAATACATTTATCAAATAATCAGAATGAACTCTTAAGCCCCCCTATCAATTACCTTTAAATAATGATATTTTGACGGTGCTATCTATAGATCTTTGTTAGTAATTAACAATGTATTGCAATTTTTGCAGAAAATCTTGGTAGTACTCATTTTCTTTCTTGTATATCTGGTAATATAAATTAAAACCGATATGTCGCTCTACCTTATTAATGACCTATCTTCTGTTTTGATATCATTGAATTTAAGTAAATCGGAGTATTCACGATCAAAATTTGACATCATACTCGGATTGCAATAAAATAACCTTAATTTGGAACTCACCATGACTCAATAATTTAAGCTTTAACAAACTGATGAATTTAAGTTTTTGCTCGGTACTGGCCAAATCTAGCCTCAAGATCATTGATTTGAAATTTGCCCAAAAAATATACTTAAACCCTAATTTATTTAAGAGATAATCACACAGTTCAATCATTGTTTTAACTGTTTGCTTTAATGCAAAAGTGTGTTTCATTAGTTAATTTTTCATAACGCTTTGGGACAATTTTTACATCATTCCAGTTATTTAGCTACTTAGAATATATTTTTTTAATTATATTTTATTGCTATTCATGATTCGTATAGGCTCTTTCAATTTATCGCGTTTTTTGACTCCATTATTAAACATTAAGCCCGCTCCCAAATTTTCAGTCAGTCGCAAGTCGGGACTCCGATCGTGACGTCACACTCGCTTCCATCTTACAGGCTCCGGCCTTACCACCAAATATGGACGTGGTCCGAATTTTTCTGCATCATGAATGCAGATAATTCCCAAATAATTTCTCTTCATATTAGCCGCCTCATCAATGAAATGAGCAATACACTTTTTTTATTCAATCTATGTCGTTCCAATACAACTTTAACGATGTTGCAAAATCTTTATCGTCCAGCTTTTTCTATAATTATGTCCAAATGTTTTCCTAAGCGTAGTTGAATTAGGATAAAAATAAAATAATTTCCAAAGAATTTCCATGATCCAGGTTTTTGTCTTCCAAATTGTATGCAGCTTCGTTAGTCGTGCCACGATAACAAAGGGGTATTTTGTATTTGTATTTGTATTTTATTCCAGATAAAAAATTTACAAAAGTTTACATAAATAAACTTAAACGTAAAATCCTGCAGAGGTGTTCAAGACACCTGTGCGCAGGTCTGGATTTCTTACATACTATCCTTATCAACTAAACTAAAATCTAGATAACAGTAAATAAAAGGAAAAGTTTAATTCTTTTAATATTTGAAGTATTAATAAACTTTGTTACCTATAACATAAACAACTTGTACAACATAAGTTATATTCAAGATTTTATTCTTAAGTATATAATTTTCTTTAAGTGATATTTGAAACTATCCAGTCTCTGAGTTTAGATTTATTGTTTTTTTGTATGATATTAAGAGTCTTGAGTTCATTAGGTAATTTATTAAATACCCTCAGAGCTACTCTGTAGTTATTTTTACAACTAATTGTTTTCTTTATAAGTGGTACATATAACATTTTCTTTCTGGTTATACTTTGAGACCTCATAAACTTTTCTTTCAATTCATCATAGTGATACAATATACAGTTATAATGAAATAATTGTTCCAAGTTCAAAGGTTTTTTTGATTGAAAAGTTTTTTGTTAACAATTTTCAGTATTCTAGTTTGAAGTCTCTGCAGTAGACCAATGCAGTTACCGTAGGCACCACCCCAAGCTATATTTCCATAATTGATTAGACCATGAAAAAAAGCATAATAAACAGTTAGAAGTGTATCTGAATTCATTATTTTTGATAATTTGGTAATAAGAAAAAGAAGGTATTTAGTTTTATTTAGTATATACATTATATGTTTATCCCATTTCAAATGTGAGTCAAAAAGAATACCAAGATATTTAACTTCATTTTGTTGTATTAGTTCACTATTATTTATTTGAATTTGAAGGTTGTAGGGAATGCTGTCACAGCAACTACCAAAGTTCATATAAACAGTCTTCCGTACATTCAGAGACAGCTTATTGACAGATAGCCATCCGGAAATATCATGGAGTAGTTGATTCATTTTAAGTTGTACTAGTGCCCAGTTTTTGTCATTAAAAATAACAGCAGTATCGTCTGCATACGAGAAGATAGTAGCTTCTGGCATTATGTCCAGTAGATCATTAATGTACAATATAAAAAGTAAAGGGCCAAGTATGGTACCCTGAGGAACTCCAGTAGATATTGTTTGAAATTCACTATAAAATCCATTAATTTTAACTCTTTGTTTCCTTTCTGATAGATAGCTAAGGAGTAATTCATTAGCTTGACCTCTTATGCGATATCTCCTAGTTTATTCAGTAATATCATATGGTTGACGGTGTCAAAAGCCTTGGCCAGATCCAGAAAAGCAATAGTGATCGGGTTAGTTTTATCTATTTTGTCTAAAATGAGTCTACTGATTTTAGTAAGTGCGTTTTTAGTTCCAATATTTTTAACAAAACCAAATTGATTAGGAGATAAAATTTTGTTATGTGTTATGAAATTGAAAATTCTATGGAATATGACTTTTTCAAAAATTTTTGCAAGATTAGAAATTAAAGATATAGGTCTGTAGTTGTTTGGTGAACTTTTGTCACCATTTTTATGTATGGGTTTGACTTCAGCACATTTGAGACTATCAGGCCACATAGCCTGTTCAATGCTTAAGTTTATGATATGCACAAGAGGTTCAACAATAAAGGCAGCTAAAGTTTTGATAGCTTTGGCACTAATTCCATCGACCCCCTGCTTTTAATTTGAGATCATTTATTATTCTAAATATTTCAAATGAGTCAGTTGGAGTTAGAAAAATAGACTTATTATTAAAAGGAGGCAAGTGCAATTTAGTACTGGGGGGAGTTTGAATTTTTTCACTTAATCTAGACTCAATATTTATAAAATAATTGTTAAAAGAATTTGCAATCTCCAGATGATCCACTATCATGTTACCTTCATTATTAGGGTCTCTGATATGCTCAATTAGTTCGTCTGATCTAGATTCATTTCCAATAATTTCATTAATTGTTTTCCATAGAAGTCTATTGTTGTGACTATTTAAAATTATTTTTTCACTGTCATATTGCATTTTAGCTGCTATTATTACTTTATTTAGAATTTTTTCATAATTTTTGTATTCAGTTTTTAATTGGATATTCTTAGGATCTAGTTTCCAAAGTCTATAGAGTAACTCTTTTTTTTCACATGATATCATAATAGCTTTAGTTATCCACTTAGATCTGGGTTCAGATTTTTTTGTGTTTTTACAATTATTCTTTTTTTCAGACTGTTTAATGCAATAGTTTATTTTTTTAATGAGCATACCATCAATCTTATAATAGCTATTACAGCATTCAGTATATGTGAGTTGTCTGTAACTTTCTTATTTCTTACTTCAAGTAAATTCCCAAAAAGCTGTACCTATATGAAGTATGTCTCACAGTATTTTCTATGACGGCTCCTACTTGTTCCCCTATACGCTGATAAATATGTTTCAAATCCGACATACATACATAGATGTTTGATTTTTATCATACTCAGCCACATTATCTTTGATTTATTTTTACAAACAAATCCCGTTTCAAGATTAGACGGATTAGATTTTTGGGCAATAGGTTCCCTTCGAAGGTATTCGAAAAATAATTTCAGCTCATCCTTGTGTTGATAATGATGCAAATTCTTCTTGTAATTTCGTACTTGGTTTGTTTTTCTAGACATCTTCCAATTTATCGTAAATATTTTTTCTTTCTGCAATAACTGACTCCAAGTTCTTGTTCAATTTTTTTGTTAATATTTTTCTTCTTTGTTTGAATTAGATAGCCCAGTAATGGTAATGACTATGCTTTTGTTCTTTTTAGATGTTGAGTTTGAAGGATGAACATGGACGAGGATACTATTCAGTAACTGACCTTTTTTTGTTACTTTAAGCTTCTGCCATTTCTCCCTTTCCAACTTTCTTTATTGTTCGCCTTTTTGATGCGGCATGGTTTATTGCTTTGATTACACTTCTGAATTTATAAATATTTATTTTAGCATACAACATAGGGCAAACAAATGTTTTTTATCTTAATTTAGACACGGTAGATCTCCTCGTTTAGTTCACTTGCTGAATATTGTTTTTTTTGTTCAAAACAATTTACTCACAATTGACAGCATTTTATTCAAATATTACTAAAATAATTTTAAATAAATGAGAATATCGCAAAACTGCACAAGTGTTCAGGATAGAATGAAATGCAGACGAACGTCAATAACCGACCTGACTGGGAAAAAAATACAAAACAATGAAAATACATTATATAGTAATAGGACTTAAAATACATAACACGAACGAAAAAGTTAATACTATGGAACGTTATACTCCAGATATCGAACAAAAACATTGAAGTGGAACTTAAGTTTTACTTACACTTATACTAATAAACTACGATGACACTGGATAAAAAATCTTCCTAAGTTTTGCTTGTGGGCAAATTGCATCAAACTGCATACAGCAAAATTTTAAAACACACTTGAACGAAGCTTCATCGCTACTAACATTACAATTAGAAGATCATACTCCAGAAACGTCCAATGAAAAGTCAATTTTAATAAGAAAGTACCGAGGTTCCGACAATCGAAGAAAATCCCACAATTTCTCAAGATCCCTTCACGGTCTCCTCAGGTAGGATTGGAGAACACAAAGATAACTTCCACATGCTTGCATTAAAGTTAAAAAAATCCAAAATATCCATCTCAGTTAAATCAATTACCATGACAAGAAATTTAGAGCTAGCGGGAAACTAAATTGAGGACAAAGCAAATGATTACCCCTCAACATATAAAGCTTTCGCAAATTTTCTTGTAAATACTGCTGGTAATAAATTTTCCTACGTAGAGACAAGAAGGTGTACAAACATTACCTTATTGCTAATTTTGTGCGAAATCTACCCAAAACTAACATATAAGACATTGAAAGCTTATTGAAATCTCATTCCACTCATCTACATAAGAGTATTGGAAGACAAACAGAAACAAAAAGAATAGGAATTCTTAGTAACGCCAGTCTAAACTTTACCACTTTGCAAGTAGACCAACATCTCATACAGTCACAATCCCAAACAGAACAATCAAACTTTAACCTTGAATATTAAAAACTGATCATTTACAATAAATTTTATCCACGCTTAATAAGAATTAAGCTTCTAATCAAAGACTTCTAATGTACCAAAACTTTATGGATAAAATATTTACAATACACAGTCACCAATCTTAGAGCAAGTAGAGACGTAGAAATATTTGTTAAAAACACATACCACTCAAAAGAAATACAACTCAGAACTCTAGTGAACCTCTAGTAGTCATAGTATGCAAACCACATCTAACCACTATCTACAATATTTCTCTAGATGATCATCTAGATAAGTAAAAATTAGAAGAGCTTGTCAGCCAACTTGGTGATTTGAACGTACATAATCAATTATAGAGCTCAAACAAAGTAAATCAATGTAGAGAAGTTATAGAGAGACTCTTAAATGTCTCCAGTTTACTTTTGAACTCCGGATTGTACATACATTGCAAAATATCCACTGGAATTCTCTACAATAGATTTAACTTTATCAGACCCTTATATTGCTCCCATACCGAAATGGGGAACTTTTCTTGATTTATGTGATAACGCCCACTTCCCTATAAACATCATACACAAGGGTACCCTGTTGTTAACCACAACTGCAACAAACTCATAACGTAGAAATTTAAAATCGTAAACTGAAAAAAATTTGCTGCTGAAGTGGAACAAAATCTGATGGATATCAACAAAGAAGATGACATCAACTTCTCAAGGAAACTATACCAAATCTTTAGTTAAAGCAGCAAACAAGGACATTGTAAAAATAATCACTACCAAGACATTCAAAACCATACTATGGTGGAACTCTGAATGCTATTTGGCCATTAGAATAATCAAGAGAGCACTTAACAGATGAAGGAGATACAACACCCAAGAGAATTATATGGAATTCAAGAAACATCGAACCATAGTCAGATATGAACATTGGATTTTAGTTATTTTTTTTTTTATTCACGCATTCCTTCAGGGATTTCTTTAATTGTATGAGCTGGGTGGTTCCTTTTTGATAATTATCATCTCTTTCCCCGAATATAGAGTTTAGCAATACCAAGAGAGCACTCAACAGATCGAGGAAATACAACACCCAAGAAAATTATATGGAATTTAAGAGACATAGTCATAGCCAGAAGACCAGTTAAACATATTCGAACCAATTCTTGGCAAGAATTTGTTCCAGTTATCAACATAAATACGTCAACATTAAATCTATGGAAGAAAATAGAATAAATTAAAGGAAAAAAATACACAAGAGGTATTACAGGAATTGATCATAAACAAAAAGTCGAACATCCAATAAAAACACAACTAATGTCATTGCACAGACATTTTACCAAAACTTAGACTTAGACTCCTTTGGCAAGAAAAATTAAAAAAGACCAATAATATAAGCAAACAAATAATTCAAGAAAAACTTGCACAAACACTTCAAAATTCTAGATCGCGACCAGATGACGTACAATTTTTGTTCTTGAAAAATCTTTCCAGAACTGCCATTGAAAAACTGTTACTCAACATTATAATCCAAATCTAAGTGTTTCCAAATACTTGGAAAGAATCGATCGTGTTACCAATCCACAAACAAAATTAAAACTGACCTAAATAGATATAGATCCATCTTCTTGACAACTACGGTGTGCAAGTTCTTAGAGAAAATAATATTCGAAAAGCTACTACAACATATGGAAGTCAACCTACTAAGACAAATCCAAAACGGTTTCACTCCAAATCTCTCCACCTTAGACCACCTATTCAAACTTCTAACGAAGTCATAGAAGCATTCTGTAATAATCTGTAACTGGTAACCATCTACTTCGATATCTAAAAAGTCTTGTTGATACCACTTGAAGACATTATATAGTATCAATGCTCGCGAGGTGAAATCTTGGAAACAATTTGTAGAAATTTTTTGATAATTTTCTCAACAATATAACATTTTTAGAGTGTGAATAATTGGAAAGTTTTTAAAATCTCAATTACTCAAAAGCATTGTACCTCAGGGGTCAGTCATTAGTATCATCAATATCACACTTTCCATTATTTGCAATAAATGACATTAGTACCAGAATTAGAGCTTTAGTGCCAGCATCACTTTCTCTGCAATCATGGTATAAACATCTAAGCACTCGCAACATAATCCAAAGAACACAATTTTTGTTCTTGAAAAATCTTTTCAGGACTGCCATTGAAAAACTGTTACTCAACATTATAAGGCAAATCCAAGTGTTTCCAAATACTTGGAGAGAATCAATCGTGTTACCAATCTACAAACAAAACTAAAACTGACCTAAATAAATATAGACCCTTCTTCTTGACAAGTACGATGTGTAAGTTATTAGAGAAAATAATAAACCTTAGACAGCCTAATCAAACTCCAGAACGAAGTCATAGGAGCATTCGGTAATAAGCTGTAACTGGTAACCATCTACTTCCACATCTAAAAAGTTTTTTTGATACCACCTGGAAACATTACATAGTATCAATGCTCGCGAGGTGAAATCTTGGAGACAATTTGTAGAGATTTTTTGATAATTTTCTCAACAATATAACATTTTTAGAGTGTGAATAATTGGAAAGTTTTTAAAATCTCAATCACTCAAAAGCATTGTACCTCAAGGGTCAGTCATTAGTATCAGTATCACACTTTCCTGTATTTGCAATAAATGACATCAGTACCCGAGGTAGAGCTTCAGTGCCAGCATCACTTCATCTGCAATCGTGGTATAAACATCTAAACACTCTACAACATAACCCAAAAAACACTCAACGTTTTATTTAACTGGTCAGAGGCAGTAGATGGTAAATTCTCATTCTCATACAACATCCATCCTGTCATTTTCAAAAATCTTTTGACGAGACTAATTATTATCATTCATTAAAATGACATACCTACATCACCAACAACATTTACTAGTAATATTAAGAAATATAAATGTCTATTCTCAAATATAAAAAATGGAAAAGCATATCATCGTAAGAACACACACAAACAAAATAGTTTTTTTTAGAATGTAAAATTATTGAAATTAATTATTTATTGTAGTTGAGGCGTTTAAATAAAATATAACACAAATTAATTAGTAAAAGCAGAAGTATATTTATTAAAAGTTGAAACACTTACACGTCATTGTAAACAATAAAAGTACGTACAAATAAAATACAAACAAATACGTCTCTACATTATTATAATCAAGAATTTATGAAGCAACATCATCGCCACCTTAAAATACAATAATTATTAAATATTTAAAAGATTGTTAATTTTACCTGAATTATTATGGGGGGCCTCAGTAGTGGCATTCTTTTTTCCTCGTGAATAGTATGAACGCCCTCTTTCGCCTTTGTCACAGAGATTTTCGATGCAATGATACCCTACTCCAGAGGGCATGCAATAGCAAGTGCTGCAGTCTTCGGTGAAACGATCTTGAGGGGCGCAAGACACGTCTTTTAAGCTGTCTTGAAAGAGATCTGGAAAGTTTTTGTTAAAAATAAAATAATTAAAAAAAATTCTATTACCTATTAGATCTTGGTCTACACAAGTTTTTTTGGTACAATTCCAACTGCCTCTTACACAAACGCAATCGTTGCACGCGTCTGTTGAGACAGTACCATCCAAGCATGGTTGCTCTAAAAAAATTTTTTAGAAAAATAAAAAAAACTATACACTTACCTCGTGTGGATCTTTTGGGGGCGGGGGGATCTTCAGTGGGGTTAACACAAAATTTGTACTCTCCACATACCCAGTTTTCATGGTAACATTGACAGACACGACAATCAGGAGTAATGTAGACTTCTCTTTCGACACAAGTTAGATCTGCAAAAAAAATTGATGCAGTAATAGTAATTTTTTTACGAAAATTTACTTACAGAAACTTTTCCCGGCTTCGGGAGCACACCGGTATCTGCTGCATTCGGTTAAACTTCCATCTCTGCATTTGCAGACGTTGCAATCGGCTAAGTGGCGGCGGCCTTTGTGGCAGTCATCACCGCGGTCTGAAAATATTTTTTTTGAATTTACGACAATAATTGGTTGATTAAAACAAACTTTTAACAGCTTGTGATTTGTTCAGGATGGTTAATAGCACTAAAGCACTTGCGATTATTGTTAATAAATGCATTTTCGATGAGCTTCTAGCGATGTTGGAGTCAGGTGGCTGAATGGTTGATAAAAGTGTTAAGGAGAGATAAGTTTTTAGAACTTTTAGCAAAACTTGCAGAAAAACTCATCTAACTAAGATTACCTTCATATGTTTTACCTCGAAAATGTTGTTACAACTTTTTATAAATTCTGAACTTTTTAGATATTTAAATACATTTTAGTTGTATTTAAAAATATAACTGGATCATTTAATAAAGTTTTTCGAATTATCACGAGTTATCTATGTACAAAAAATCCTAACAGTTTGAAAGGCTTATTGTTGATAATAATGATCGAATTAAAATTTGAGAGCAATAATTGCAATTTTCCAATAATTTTTAATTAACCAATTTTCCAGATTATATGACGTTTTAGTGATCATTAAAACTGTGTTAATTAAAAAGCGATTATTTTTGCGGAAATCCAATAAGACCGAGAAGTAAAAATTAGTTCTACAACTGAAATGTAATTCGACGTTTAATTCAGGATTTCACAACCTGTCGTTTTCAATTTAAAGTCAATCAAACGTACTAAAATTGAAAGACGCAAATTGGATGTTAATTTAAGGATAGATTTTCCATAAAGTTTCCAGATTTCTTTTTCATGGTACTAACATTTTTATTTCTAGTCCTTTAATTCTGCTTCCAAATTTGTTTCTATTTTAATATAAAATTTAATTTTAATTGAAAGCTTTTGTAAACCCTTAAACAAAAATCTTACTTTTTTTAAGTGTAAGTCTTCAGATTTTTAGTAAGCAACTAAAAACAACAACGTGTAAACTAAGTAAGTCCCATTCAAAATAGTAATTGCAGATGCGACTTAGAACATCTTCAAGCATAATAGACTGTAATACATAAGGATTCCAAAATAGTTTTTACAAATTTTCAACTTTACTGTTAATTAAAAGTATCCAATTCTTGTCCCAAAATTTCTAAAAAAATAATGTACAGTTGCATAAATAAGAACTTTTTTAAATTCCCAATAGCACCTTAATTAAGCACAAAAATTTCAAAACTTAAAAAAACAAGCTTTTATTAGAAATTTTTGGAGTTAAAAAAATCAAAAATAACGTCAAAAAACAAAAAATTTAATTTAGAAATTTGGACAAAATCCCTTGAAATCAGACTGTGGTACAGCTTCAACAGAAATAAATGCGAAAATTTCGTTGTTTGCGCAGATGAACTTTGACGCTTGGAGCGATGTAGAGGTGTGCGAGAGCCGGCTCGACCCGCATTTTGACAGGTATAGATACTTTCAACAAAGATCTCAAACTTATGCGAATTAGTGGCCGTGTTGCTTATATGAGGGGGTTCCTTCCAATAATAATAATGATGGTGTATATTTATTGATCAAATATCAATGGGCTATCAACCGAAGTTTTTCTGCCCTTTTACATTAAACTATGAACATTGGATTTTTGTTATTTTTTATTTTTATTCACGCATTTCTTCAAGAATTGTGATTTTGATAATTTAGGATCTCTTTCCCTAAACATAGAGTTTATCAATACCATGTTTTCTCGGTTAGCAGATTTTTTGTTAGGTTTGGAAGTCTACATTTTATTGGCTGGATTTTCGTGGCTTCGTGCAACTTCGTTAGGAGGATTGTGTAATGAGTTATTTTGTTCCTCATATTGGTGATGGCTCTTAAAGAGGATCTTTCAGCAATTTCCAAAACTTTTATAGTGCTGTTGTTTGCATTCAGCAGGATCACCTGCGCATATTCTATAATTGGCCTGCAGATGCTTTGGTAAATGTGTGCGGCCGTGTGTGCCCTTATTTTTATAAGTTAGACCTCTAAAATGTTTTGCCCTGGTGATGCATTTTTTTTCGACTAATAACCATGTTGCTTAAAGTTCAATTTCTTATTGATAGTATTATATATATTTTTTTTATTATTATTTAGCGGTTAAAAACACAAGCATGCAGATTTACAATAAATCATCTACACACCGTTACAGAGACTATAAGTAATTTGTCCATAGACCACTATTACAAACTAATACTTATAAACTAAAATTAATAGAAAAAGTAAAATTTATATTATTAACGTATTATTCTCACCAAAAGAAAATACCTTCAAGTTCAATAATTATTAAATTGTTATTATTATTAAGTTCACTTGAAATCTTTTTATAAAAATTGTGCATATTAAATACGTTTTATTGAATTATTTAATCTTTTTTTATATTTTTTAACTGTAATATTTTTGTCCTTCTTATTCAACATATTAAAATAAAGGATAGAAGTAAAGGAATGATTTCTCCTTCCAATTTTCCTCCTTACCCCTGAGATTTGAATTTCTTTTCGTCTAGTTGAGACTGTATTAGTTAAAAATTGAGCCTTTAATTTACAATAGTAATAACAGAGGCTTTCTAACATGCTTCTTATATCTAGTGGTAACTTTTCCCCGTTTATTCCAGCAGGTTTTAAATCTTTAACAACATTTTTATGCACAATTACCAGAGTTTTCATATGCTTTTCAACAGCTGACCCCAAGCAATAATTCCATATGTTGCAATACTAAAGGAAATGCCATACATTATACTCAATAAGTTTGTTTTTGACATAATTTTACTTAGATTTGTGAGAACTAGGACAGTATATTTGAGTCTTTTAGTTTTAGCTCCAATTTCAAAATCCCACCTTAAATGCTGATCTACAAGAATACCAAGGTATTTAACGTGATCAGCTCTTTTTATTTCTTCATTATTTAGCATTAATTCAAAATTTGATGGTATACTGTCAATATAATTCGCAAAAGTGATACACTTTGTTTTGCTTACATTGAGTGTTAGTACATTTTGACCTAGCCAAATTTTAATCTCTTAATAAACTTTCCAACTTCTCGATTACCGCCGATCATGAGATAGCACAACAAAGTATAACTGTATCATCTGCGAATGAAAAAATATGGCCATCTGAATTACTTAAAATATTAAAAATGTCATTCATATATATTACAAATAGAAGCGGACCCAGGATCGTACCTTGCGGTACTCCAATATCTATAGATTTCATTTTACTTTTTATATCATTTAGTGAGACAATTTTGAATATTTTTTAGGGGAAGTCCTCCTACACCTTTTGCTTGTTGTTTAATAAAAAGTATCTTATGGTTAACGGTATCAAAAGCCTTTACCAAGTCAAGAAAACCCGCTGCCCCCGGAGTGCTATTATTCAGATTATTATATAGTAAATCTGTAACTGTAGCTATTGCATCCTTAGAACGGAAACCCTTCCTGAAACCACACTGATATTTAGAAAATGAATTATTGCTGTTTATAAAGCTAAGAAGCCTCCGACGCAGCAACCCTTCAATAAACAAAATTATCATTATTACTTAAAATCTTTAAGGTGTGAGCCTCCAGTTTTATTTTTGAGAGAAAATTCAATTTGTTTAAGTTCTTCAAATGATACTGGTTTAAAATATAATGAATTAGGCACTGTATTAAAAAGGTTGTACTTTCCAGTTTTATTACACTTCCTGGCTAAGTCCTCTCCAATTTTACAATAATAAGAATTGAGATATTCAGCTATTTCTTCCATTTTTGTAATAGCTTTACCATTTTCATTTTTTTATATGGCAATTTCAGTTTTTATTTGTTTTTTTTTCACTTTTTTATCAACAAAATCCCACCGCTTTTTTGATTGTTTTTGCATTGTAGAATTACTTTTTTTTCATAAGATTCTTTACTTTCAGTTATTTTTTTTTGTTATTGCTTTTCTTTGTTTATAATATACCTTTTTTAAATTATTTGGATTTTTCTATAATTTTTTATACAGTTTTCCTTTGGTATCTATTTGTTTTATAATTTCATTTGTAATCAATGTTTTTTTTATTTTGGCTTTTTTGACTTATTTTCTAACGATTCATTTACTATTTCTTTAATACTCTGCACAATCCAATCAGTAGCTTGAATCATATCCTTAAAAAAGTAACTCCAAGATATTTAATATGTGATCTAGGGTTATAGGTAGTATTGTCAACCATAATAGCTGAGGAAGAAGGTTTTAAGCGATGGTTGAAGATTATAAATTGAGTCTTATTAGGATTTGGTTTCAGCCTCCAATTGTAAAACCATGTGAGAGATTTATCCATGAGGTTCTGCAGTGCTTTTACTGTAGACTTTAACGAAAAATTATGACTTGCAAGAGCGGTATCGTCAGCGCACTAGAGAATGCATAGATCCTTGTTGAAATCTCAACTTTCCATCATGTCATGGCAGTAGATATTGTAAAGTTCAGGAGATAATAGAGATCCCTGTGCAACGTCTAGTTAAGGAGAAAATTCTCCCGACGTCCACTCGTTAATTTTAACCTGAGGTTTGCAATTGTTCAGTAATTCTGCAATAATTTAGGCAGTTAAGGAGATGTAGTTTGTAAAGAAGCCCTTTGTGCCATACAATATCAAATGCTTTATTTATGTCGAAAAAGATTGCTGCACTGTGGCTGCCGGAAAGTTTTGCGGCTTGAGTGTTTGAACATAATATGGAAAGAGGGTGGCTTGTAGATTGTTTGCTTTAAAATCCAAACTAAAATTTTGAAATATGGTGACCTATTGTTTCATTGAGAGCTTCTTTTATGTTACATTCAAAGTTATTTCCCAGAACTGAAAGATTGGACGGTAGTTTTCTGCCCCTTTGTGATCGCAATTGGAGTTTGGAATTGTTATTATAATTTCATGTTTTTATTTAGGGGGAAAATAGTAATGGTTGAAGCAGTAGTATCTGTGGATAGTAGTATATAAATGGCGGTTCTAATCCAAGAGAGGCACGGGGCGTGACGAGGCACGGGGCGTTGCTTTGACGTAGGTGTCGGCTTAAGCGGGGGCGGGGCTTGTTGAATCTGATAAAGGTGCTGATTTAATTGAACAATATTGTTGATTGATCAGTTCGAAAGCTGTTAAAGTTGTTAAAACCCTGTTAGTAAGCTGTTAAAACCCTGTTACTAAGCTGTTAATGTACTGTTAGTAAGCTGTTAATGTGCTGTTAGTAAGCTGTTAATGTGCTGTTAGCAGACTGTTGAATCTGATAAAGGTGCTGTTGAATCTGATAAAGGTGCTGATTTAATTGAACAACAAAACATATTGAATAAAACACACCCACTAATCCCAAATTAAACACAAAATACACCCAAAACCCTCCCTCTTGATCTACACACACGACCCACGATACGTTCAAGTCAAAGCACAAGCCCCGCCCCCGCTTAAGCCGACACCTACGTCAAAGCAACGCCCCGTGCCTCGTCACGCCCCGTGCCTCTCTTGGATTAGAACCGCCATTTATATACTACTGTGGATGTCGTATTTCAAGCTCTTGATGATGTTTCTTGTGATGCTATCGACTCCGAGTGCTGAGTTTTTTCCTATGCTGATAATTTTAAAGTAGTCTTGCTTTGTATGGTTATTTTCTGAGATAAATTGATGGTACCATTCGTTGACTAGTTGCTGGGTTTGTTGGTTATATTATGAGCTGTCATGCTCTTTATATGTGCATTTGAAATGTTTTTCAAATTGAATGTTTTTTTTCGTCGGTTTTAAAAGCTTTTTCGTTGTTATCTTTCAAATGAGGAGTGGCTCTTCTTTCCTTGTATCTTGTTATTTTTTTAATTTGTTGCTAGTAGTTTTTACATATGTTCATTGATGTTATTACATATCTCCATCTATTTATGCTCACGGTATTCTCAAATTAATTTTTGGATATCTTTGTTGTAATTACTGATTTCAGTTTTCAAGGATTAATTCTACATTCTCTATATAGGCTCCTTCTTTTTTTGATCATCAACAATATAAACTTTGGAAGCTCGTATCCATATCTGTAGTCTTCAGTGACCATTTGATAACGCTTTCCGAAAGAATTCTGCAAAATTCAGAAATTGCGTCAGTGTTGATTGAAACATTTTCTTTAATTATACAATTCACTTTATTCAAGTTGCAGTTGTTGAGGTTGATCTTGGATTCTGCTTCAAGGCAGATGGCTGTTTCTAAGTCAACACAGATATGAAGAGCCAGATGATTCGATCCTAAGTCCGGGGTTGTATTAACGTATTTTATACTGTTTGTCGGGTTTTTGGTATAGAGTAGTCAGGAGTAGTATCTTGGTTATTTGGCATGATAAAATTAGGTGGCGTTTGTACCATTTTGAACGTGGAATTCCCTAAGAAGCTGTTGATGATTGTCTTCTTCCGTTTATTGACATTCAAGTCACCTATGATTATTGCATATTTATACAGGGCAGCTGTTCTGAATATGTTCTCTTCTATTTGGGATGTGGGATGTATGTAGATTAAAAAAATGTAAAGTTTCTCATTTTTAAACGGCAATGACACAAGCGTGGCTTCATTTAGAGAATTGTTAATAGCTGGAGAGTTTTCAATTCCAAATAATAGTTTGGGATGTGATTGTATTAAGCTTCCCTCTTTGATGTTATTATTAAATATGTTGCCATATTTTTGTAATAAGTTCCAATTGCGGGATTTTGTGTTGCTGTTCTCTTTGGTTTTGCTTTCAACAAACATCGCGCAATTAATAGAGTTGTTCTCGATAAAGTTGTCTATAATATTCTTCTTGGGTACGTAGCTGTTGATATTGGAATGTAAAATATTGAGTTTTGTTGTGAATCCGGTCATTTCGTTTTACTTAGTATGATTCCATGTCAGATTCTAGGAGTGTTAGTGCGTTCTCTTCTATATCATCTTCAGAAACATTGGAACTAGCAAGACTTAGGACGCTGTAATTTTCTAGGTTTTCAGATTCAGCTTGAATTATCAGTTTTTTATGTAGTCTAGTAAATCGGGCTTTAAGAGCTTTATTTAGCAGATTTGGATAGATAGTGTACATCATTATCAGTAAAGACTCAATGTTTTTTGTGTGTTTAAAAGCTTCTGTGTAGGAATTTGGATTTTCGATAGTTCCTTTAATAAACTTTGTGAATGCTTCCAAGGTCAAAGGAAAATTCTGTTTGTCAATTAGGTCTTTTAAGTATTCAAAAGATTGTGCTGTGTTAATAGTTTCAGTTAATGCGGGCTTTTTGAATTTCTTTACTCTGACGGATTTCTTTAGACCAGTTTCTGGTTTGCGGATACCAACATGTTTTTGTTTTATTCCATCTGGGGTTTTGAGTAGATCTTGCGAAATTCTCATGTTTTTCTCTCCCGTAGGCGACCCTAGGCTTTCTGATGGCGGCGGTCTTTTGTTGAAATTTTTACTTGCGTCTGGGCATTGTTCTTGTTGAATTTGGAATTGAGGTGTTAGAAGTTTCTGAGATGTTGAAGGATTTTGTATGTTTTGGAATATGCAGTTGCTTAATATGCGCCTTGACTGTCCGCAGACAAAGCATGTTAATTCATCGAAGGAAAGAAATACTCTGGATTTGGTGGAATCGTGTTCTAACAACATCGACGAAGATAACAAGAATTCTTCGTTATCGGGTGGTGAAACCTAAACTTGTCTTCTGAAGCTCAGGATGTGGGCATATTTTTCTTCTTGAACACCAGATCTTGTAAAGCTGACGGGAGATACAAGATTGGCATATCTTCGATAGATTTATGTGGGATTGTAGGACTAACATTCAATATAATTATCCTTTTTTTATTTTGCAGCATTATTATTGATATATTGACTAGTGTTGACGTAAATAAGTCATTATTCGGACATTAGTGCCTTATCAATTTAATTGATAAGTAACGAATAGTGTTAATAGATGAAGAGAAATTTCATGAAAAAAGTCTTAATTAGGCCATTACAATGCAATATTCTTTTTTAGTCAATGGATTGACGGATTGATTTCAGTAAATCAATAATCGTTCGATACGTTAGCAATTGTATCACCAATCCTCTAAAATTAAATTAACCCGGATCTAACTCTACATTAGAGTTGTTGATTTGGTTGCCCTATATTACTAAGTCTGACGTCATACTAAACTTATAGTAAAAATACTACTTTGTGTGTATTTGTTCGTAATATACTTTCTTGATATTTGTGTTATCTATCGAACACAATAATTGTGTATTGCACGTATGTTAGAAAAAGGAAATTTAACAATTAGCTATTATATTCGAACTACTAGTAAGTAATGGTAATGTAGTAATCCCATCTACTATTGGAACTTAATTACCAGTACTATATAGGGCCATAAATCTATATACAAAGTATACTAACACCCGCTATGACCCGTTTCATGTTGTAAAAACCTGGCAAAGTGGTTGCATTACACTCGGATATTTGGGGGGTTCCAATTCATACACGTATGAATGGAATAATGTATGTCGATGTGTTGGAAGAAATACTTCTTCCATCCATACATGCATTATTCCCGGAGCCTCAACCAATTGTTTTCATGCAGGACAATAGTTCCGTTCATAATTTTCTGCCAGTCCGGAAATGATTTAGACAGCATCCGGAAATAGAGGTTCCTTCTAAATCACCCGATCTCAATCCGATTGAGAATTTGTGGAGAATTATGACACGAGAATGGCGTTCTGCAGAGAACAATAATATTAGAACCTGGGAGAATTTGGAGCAGCATGCTGAAAGGGTCTGGGAGCGGCTAAGGAGCACTAATGTTTGTGAAAGATTAGTGGTCTCCATGACTCGAAGATTGCAGCAAACAAACGACAGTAGAGGCCACCAATATAAATATAAAAAATCCATGAGGCTGTGTTGTTGTTCTTTCGACCTTCTAGTTTGTGTCATAATTGTATTTATTTTTATTTTATTTATATTTATAATAAACATTTTCACATTACTAATTTAATATTATTTTTAAATTTATTAACCCATTGAGAATAATGCATTAGATACATAATTTATTTATCTTTATCTGAGATCAAATTCAGACTTGAGGACATTCAAATGCGATTAAATTAACTTAAGGAGTAAATGAAATGGAAAAAATCAAACCAATGCGTTGGTTCCGTGAAAGTATGAAATTTATGTTTTGATTTGTAGTTTACTTATTTATAGCATCTTTGCAAATTTTAGCAAACGGTCCTACTACAAATTGACTAGATAGCGGCAACAAAAGATCGGCAGGTAAACCATTGTATCGACCTGTTTGTGGCACGCTTATAGCCGGCTCAACTCTCCCATCTTTACACTTCTATCGCCTGACAAGAAAATCAAACAAATTCGCATTTCTTTCTGTTCAAGCTGTACGTGGTACGACGTTGGGCGTAAGCTCCCACTACGTCGACCCTTGCGTCACACTTTTCGTATTTCAAACTAGGGTCATTGCTTATAGATACTAATATCTATAAACAATGCTAGGGTCGACAAAACCGTACCACGTATACGTGGTAGTCCAGTAGAAGACTTCTATATAACTTACACGTTACCTTTGTTGACTTTAAATGAGAAGTAGTAGGGAATTTTTTGGCCTTTTCAATAGAGTTATTCACAAAAAAAAAATGGTTTGGTACTTTATAAATACTTTTTAAATGCGCTCTAGCATTGATGTGTAAAAGGTTACTTAAAAATTTTTTTAGTAAAAACAAAAAGATTTTACGTATTTATTTGAATCTGATAACGCTTTCTGATTGGCTTGACGTCATCGCATTGCTCGAATTTGGCGCGCACTTGAGACTTCCTAAGTAATGCACATGGCTTCATGCAGACGAAAGAAACAGTTGTTGCAAGTGGTGAAAACGTGCTAAAATAAATCAAAAATATTAAAGACGGATTGCAAAACGCCGATTCACTTAGTTTCCCAAATACATGAAAAGTTCACTTAAAGTGGCTCTTTTGTTTAATATATATATATCCATAAAACTGATACCGATCTGTGAAATACATTTGCATTTTTTGCATATATTTTTTAAAATTGTAATTTTTCATTTTTAATTTATGCGTCTCTTTCACTACCATTACTGGTCTGATTTTCATTGTTTGAACAAAGTATCTTATCTCATATCCAAAGCGTCCTCCCTTGTAAAATATAGAAAAAAATGCAGATGTAGTTTTTCCTACTTTTGCAAATGAGGCAGTGTCCTGTTACGACACCTGCATGACCGGGTACGTTACTATGAGTCCACCACATGTTTTCCCCGTGCCATGTCTATGTGCCAAACCGCCCATATATTCTCAACACCCGCTGGCATATGACAATGCATCCCTACGTTACAGGTCACATTTTTTTTGTCATAAAGTTATAAATTAAAAGCTTCTTTCTTTGAATATAAAAAAAATATTATTATTGAAACAGTAAAAAATAAAAAGATTGTGTGCGCATTAATTGACTTTATTCTTATATGATTTCTACATGAAAAAAAGTAATTTGTTTGTAGTTCATAAAATTACAGGGCACCCAATATAACTTTTTCTCATAAGCAATAACTTGCTTTCCCCGTTCAAACGGTCAGAAATTTGATATGTTTTGGGGTGATCCTACTTAGTCTACGTTGACTTGCTTGACACATGTCACAAAAAATTTGTTGGCACGTTCGACCTACTATAGGGAAGCCATGTTACTGTATTACAGCCTTAAGAACCTCATAAATTATATTAGGGGAAACACCAACGATTAGAAAGCGTTTGTCCTTTTCTATATCACACAACTTTTAGATAACATGCGAGTGCGTAGGTACCGGCTTTTCAAAACAGTGACCGCCCAACAAAAATTTAATTTTCTTTAAACCGAGCAACAAGCCATAAGAAGAAAACTCGATTCTCTATCACACTTCTAGAAAAATTATTTTATTTTTGCATAGTTTTATGACATTACCATCTATTCCTGCTGTCTTTGAATTGTATAATTTACATTTCAATGTAGAATAAAATGTCCTATAAAAACTTTTGAAAATCATTTAAATATAATTTTTGTTTCACTTTAATTTTTTTTTTTCAATTTTTTATATAGAACTGAAAATATCATGCACACTAAAGATTTCAACCCATTTGAAACAGTAATAGTAAATATTGATTAAGAAATTCTTATATAGAAAAAAGATTAATAAAATTACAGTCGACCACTAAACTAATATTCAGCAAGGATATGCAGACCTTAGAAATAAGAAGAAAAATGGGTTTTGTTTGAGTTTCTAGGGTTTTTACAATACCTACTCGAAATTGTATTATTGCTATTCTTTAGTTCCGTTTCAAGTTTTGTTATGTTTTGCTAATGTACAATTTAATTTCAATTAAAAACGTTTTGTAAACACTTAAGTAATAGTTTTGCTTCAATTAAATTAAATATGGTTTATTGGCTTACAGGCCTTTAATAAATAACTAGCAACAACTTGTAAATTGAGTAAGCTTGCTTTACACTTAAAATAGTAATTGTAAATAAAAATATTTTTATATGCAATATAAATAATTCTAACTACAGTCGGTTGCAAAATTAGTGTTAAAGTAGAACATATCACCAAATAGACGATAGTAACAGTTTTGTCTTGTTGTTGGGTGTAAATGATCTTCAGACCATGTAACTTGTAAATTAAGAAGATCACTATATACAATGGAAATAACTGTAAGTCAATGTTAAGATAGAACATGTCTCCATCTCTAAATCAAAATAAAAGAAAAAAAAGTCAATTTTTTATATAAAGTCTCTCGGGCAATAATTTTCTTTTCACGTAGTTGTCTAGTTGTCTTTTAATTCTGAATCTTTTATTGTATTTTAATTCAAAATTTAATTTTGGTTGCAAGAACACTTAAAAGGCGTATGGTAAGTTCAAATTTCTTTTCTGGGTTTTTGTAAAATAAATTGTTAGAGTATAGAATACCATGACATTTAGTTAAAAAAAAAATGCTATGTTTAGACAGATAGAACAATAACAAAATTTAATCTTATCACTAACACCCCTAAGGACCCATTCATTCAATGCTTGTCTCTTTTTCATAGAATTTAAGGTTTATCAATCTACTTCGCAAAGACATAATTTCTATTGCCCTCTAATAAGTAACACCATCATAATTAATTATTTGCTTTCCGAAAAAATGAATGCAAATGTTGTGTGGCAAAGAATTATTAATTTAGTGCAATTAGCTGGCAATTATTGAAATAAAATTACCTTCTTTGCCTAGCCTATAATTTCTTGTTAATTATTAATATTAGTTTCATCCCTTGTACATGTATATGATTTTCAAGCCTCTCATAAGATTTTTATATGAAATTAAAATTAATCTAATTACAGTCGGCTGCACAATTCATACCAGGGTAGAATATAGCTCCATCTGTGGATCGCAATATATACAAAAGTCTATTTTTATAAAGCCTCTCGGGCAATTATTTTATTTTGAATCTAAACTTTTTTGCATTTTAATTTAAAATTTTATTTCGATTGTAAGAATTTTAAAAACGCTTTTGTAATATTCTTTTTATCTCTTAGAATATACACGGTTTTCAAACCTTTAATAAGATTTTTATATGCGATACAAATTATTCTAGTTACAATCACCTGCAAAATTAATGTCAAGCTGGAATATTCTTTGATCATAGTAAATTAAGAAAGAATTTATATTTTTTTAAAACTTCTCAAGCAATAATTTTTTTACATAGCTTCCGTTTATATTCCAGCTGCCTTTTAATTCTGTATCCATTTTTTCGGATTCTAATTCAAAATTTTATTTTGATTGTAAGCATTTTATAAGTACTTAACTAATCTACTTTTTATCTCTTGTACATGCTTTTCAGGCGTTTAATAAAAATTTTATATGCAATACGAATTACCCTAATTACAGTCGCTTGCAAAATTAATGTCAAGGTAAAATATAGCTCCATCTCTAGATCATAGCGTTTGAAAAAAATCTTTGTTTTTTATAAAGCCTCTTGAGCATTAATTTTATTTCAAATAGATTAGTATTTCCATTTTCATTCCAGCTGACTTTTAATTTTGTGTTCAATCTAGACTGAGTTTAGCTTCATTATTTTACTACTTTATAGCAATTTCAATTAAATGTCTGAATTTAAACTACTAGCACATGTGATATTTATTATTATTTGAAATACGAGATGTCTTTCTCATTACGGTAAGAAGTAGTCTAAACACTAAATTTTTCTAACTCTGTTACCTCCACTATAGCACCCCTTCCTCTCTTTTGCTTATAGTTTTGTTTGTAGTTAAATCTAAAATTTCATTTCAATTAAGTAAGGAAATTACAGTCGACCGCAAAATTAATGGGAAAAAAGCATATGATTCCATCTAAACTTTTAATTTTTTACATTTGTTTTATGTCCTTGTTGACTTATTTGAAATAAAAATTGCTTTGGGAGTCTTTGTTCTAGCTGGCACCAAAAATTATTGTGGACTCATTAATAATATGTCTTTTAAGAGAGATTTCTTTTAATCTTCTCAACTTGATCTATGGTGATGTAGGATCACATTCTGGTGTAATAAAATCTGTTCTCACTTATGATTTCATGTAATATTAGAGGGAAAATAAAATTATCAGAGAAAAATGCTACATAGTATATTCAAAATTAGTTCAATACATAATAAAAGCTAGCAATAAAATTACAACAGTTTTAACAAATATATAACGACAATTTTTAAAGTGAATCAAATGTTAATCTAATAAAATAGTCTTGCTATTTGGGTTTTTGCGAGCTAGGGCGTTGGCGATCCGGAAAGTTATAAACTGAAACTAAAATGTTACAAACAAAAAAATTACTTTTTAGAAATTGTCACCTCTACTACTATTGCACTGAATGGTAAATTGATCCAGACGTTCACAAGGAGGTGCCGCGCTACTTATCTTTCCAAAAAATTTGGTCGCATCTTCCTCGTGTTCTATATCATCTGCCGCTAAAAATGGAAATTTTTCTTTATAAAAAAAAATTCTTGCTCCAAGACTTACCTCTAGCTTGACGATTAGAGCAGTCCTCTTCCGAACACTTCCATTCTCCTTTTACACAAACACATTCATCACATACACCTTTTCTATCACCTTCGAAACAGGAAAGGTCTGAAAGTAAATGTGAAACCAAAAAAATTATGAAATTGTTTGATTTTTTACCTCTGACCGCTCGCGTTGTATTTACCGGTTTTTTAGCATAATTCTTAGGTTGTTCCTGGCAAACAGTACCGGCGTACTTCCAAGTCTCATTTTTGCACCTCAGCAATACACAGTTGTCAATTTTTATTTCTTGCTCGACACAGACGACATCTAAGCAAAATAATTATTAACTATAATAAAAAAAATTATACAAACTTACAGAATGATTTAAAAGAAGTAGGGTCGCAACGATAATTAGTGCAATTTGTTATAAATCCATCCAAACAATTGCAAATATTGCACCCATGGAAAACTGGTGGTCCATTCTCACACAGGTTACCTGAAAATTAGGATTGTTAACAGAGAAAAATTTTGTTTTTCGAACTAATTACCTTCAATTGCAACACTGACTTGTATGAAGCAAAAGAGTAAAGCGGTACTAATTATTACACTTGCAAAATTCATTGTGGAGACTTGGAATTGATCTTAATGGCTCGAAAGTTGATTCACTTCTACAGGTTAAAGTGGAAGTATACCGGGAGCGTGATAATTTTTTGGTTTCTTTATCATACATAAAACTGGATAGATAAAGTTTTTTGATTGTGTCGTAGGGAGGTTTTTGTTAGGATTTTGGGACAGAGGTCAACAGGTCGAAGCAGTTTCTTCGAAATTTTTCTAGAACTTTTGAACCAATTTTTCTATTTATTTGACTGCAAGAAACAAGAACTATAGATGAATCTTGATGGATCACCAAGTTGTCTCCTATTAAGTATGCCTTAAAAATGTAGAATATGCAATAAATTCGAAATATTAGCTTTTCACAATTTTCTTAAAATACAAAAAATTTATTGCATAATTCCGTTCTTTATTAGAATTTCAAATTTTAATTACTTCCGCTTTAAGTCCCACAATACTATCTTGATGCTGTAAAAATTAGAGTGTTATTAATTTTGTTTGTTTAGAAGTTATAATTTTGTTATTCGAAGAAGATTTTTCGTGTTTATAAGAGAAAATATTTTTTTCTTAAAAATTGTGCAATATTGAGGCATGGCCGTATTCAGAAACTCATAATAAAATTCAAAAATAAAAAAATAATTAAGTTAAATTAAAACGAAGCTAAGATCAACTTTTTGGAATTAGCGGAAGTTCCATCATTTCAAAAATATTTTCTTTTGATAAAAAATTTGCTATTTAATCTATGTACAAAATTTCAGATTTGGGTTCTTTGTTTCTCAATATTCTTCTAATGCCTCATGAACAAGAACTGCCTTGTATATCTATACATTTTACGAAATAAGATTTTCACAGTGCATTTCGTTAAGATCTGAGTTATCACTAATTGATTCCTTTGAAGCGTCAATTGAAAAACTCACAAAAATTATAAACACGCTTTGAATTAGCACCAGAAATATCTGAAGTATTGACTTTTTACTTTTGTAACTGATTTCTATTCCTGCCTTATCATATTACTTTTGTAGTCTTTTGATTACACAACTTAGATCTCCGTCTTACTCCTTAATTACACCTTAATCGTTAGTAATGGTAAAGGTAAGGGTAAAGCTACAGATTTTTATGTCGAATTGGGACCTCAATTCCTTAACACTTTTTTATGTTTCCAGTACATGTTCTAATTAATTTTTAAAGAGGGTTGGTAAATGTCCTTGTTAAAGGACTTTTGATGTCAAAAGTACTAACTAACTATATCCTATGTTACTCTCATCTCTTATATGGACTTTCATAGTTCTTCTTTCGGCACTGAATCATTTGCTTTTCAAAAATCTACAATGCTCAAATATACGTCTCTTTATTTGGCTTTTTTAATTAATTGTTGCATAGTGTATTTATTATCTACCCACCAACTTTTCCCCCAGATATTCTATTTTTTCTTATATTTCTACTTCTATTCTTTTTACTCTTTTTGACTAATATTTGACATATTCCTTCCACCGAAGATCATGCTTTTATAGTTTTTGCACACTGTACAATTGTCTTTTAAATTGTGTCTTATCTCTAGTGATATTTTACTTGAGGCTAACAATTCATTTTTCTAGAATAATGTTTTTCCTTGTTATATTCCAATATTTCGTGCTTATTTCTTGTATCTCTTTGATTCCTAGGTAGCAGACCTTATTTATTTACTTTCTTAATCAACAGGTCATTTAATTTTACTTATGTATTATCATGTCTGCCTTAATGGGAGGTAAAAAAAGAAGAGATAGACGTGAACGCTGTTATAATAAACATAAAATTGAGGAGGTGGAAATCTGGAGGAAGGCGGCTGAAAATAGTCAAAGTTAAAAACTATAAGTAGAAGTAATAGAAGAAAAATAAATATGGAAAATTATTCTAAGGTTTAAGCCTTTGTGACCTTTATTTCTATATTATATATGTTATTGCTTCTAACGTTTCTTTAATGCAAATTGGTTTTTATTTTTCTGTTCTAATCCTTTATGTACAATTTTAGTTATTATTTCTAATCTTTGTTTACTTTTCCTTTTGTTACACAGTCTGAAGATATTTTTCTAAAGTCATATATTTTGCACACCAATTTTTAGAGTCTATTGACTGTCTTTATTATGCTTTATTAACTTCTAAATCCTACATTCCCCTTTATTCACCTATAATATATCATCTCACAATTTCTTCCTCTCTTTCGTATCTCTCATTAATGTTTTTTTTATAAACTATATGGGTGGTTATTAAACTTGTTCTCACTGTTTTGGCATTTGCCATGCTCTTGAGCTTCTTGTCCTTTCAATAAAGTAGTCCACATTTACACGACCTCTTTTCATTCGTAATTTTTTTATTACTTATCACTTTATTTGCTATTTTTTTTTTGAATTCCTGGGTCTTCTTTTGCATTTTAGAGCTTAAGCATTTGTTATATTTTTTCTTTTGAATCATTTCCACTGTATGCCTCTTTAATCTTAAAAATGCCATGATTTCTACATTATCTTTTACTTGGCTTCTAGTATTATTATCTGCTATTCAAATAATTCTATATGCAGTTTTATTATTTTCCCATATATCAGTTCACATGATAGTATTCTTTTTGCCAATTCTTACCTGATGAAAATACATACTCAGCCTCTTGATCTTTGTTTTTTCTTTACTCCATAGGTGAGCAATATATATCAGAACAAAGTAATAACATGACTGGAATAATAGTCCATTGATCATTGTTCAGTAACATTACTATTAGAGTATGTTGAACTAAATCAAAATCATGTTGATCACTTTCCACAATCGTCTAAGTCTTGGGGTCTGCAGAATTGATTACGTTTCCAGTTGCTTTTGTTCTCTTCTATTCGTTTGAGCTTTTTTATATTTCTTCATTGATGAAGTTTGATATGTAACAAAATGTATTGGAAATAGAGCATACAAGTGTAGACTGCATTCTTTATATCATACATCCATATATACTTAAATAATTTAGTTCTTTATCCCATTAAATATAACATGGCTCTTAGACCAGTAGTAATACGCTACATTTTATGGTAAATGTTAATTTTTATTTTTTACTGATGAAACCAGTTCTGTAGAACGTTCAAGTGATATTGTAAGTTCTGCGAAGCAAACACTGTTTATTGTAACAAGAGGGTATCATTGACAAATGTTGCTGTAACCGTGTTAATTGCTGCTTGTAAATCCGAGGTCTAAATTAAGTTTTAGATCCATTTTGATGTTCATAGTTTTTTTTATTTATGTAATAGAAGTTTAATGACAATATTTATTATTAGATATCGGCTTCTGTTTCAATATTTTTTACATACATAAATGTTTTTTTATTTTTTCCCGCGTCCAGTTATTTTCAAGTGAAACGCTTCTTCTGTTTGCGTGTGGTCCAGTTAAATATCTATAAATTTAACAGTCACAACTATATTAAAAATAAAAAAGATTTTGAATTATTGGATCCCGAATAAGATGGGTGAACACTTTTGCGTTAAACATGAAAAAATAAGCTTTCGGACTTTTTGGTTTCAGATTTTGCTTTTCATTTCTACGAAAATCGGAATATGTTGACGAAAAGAGCAAAGATCAAAGAATCAAACAAGCGTATTTATAACAAATATGCTTGTTATAGTTAAAAGACCAAGCTTTGAAAAGTTGTTCAAATTTGTATACAATTTGCGCATAAATTAAAATTATTTTAGGTGCTGCTTTTGTGGTTTTAAGTACTGGGATTATACATCAAAATTCTTTGTTAATTTGTTTTTAATCGTTTTTATTATCGTTCTCCAATTGAAGAGTGTTTAATAGTGTTTTTTATTCCTTTTTCTCGAAATTTGTAATGATATTATTAAGGATTTTGTTGTATCGTTGAATGTTGTACCCTGAAGCCAAATTAGTAATCTGCAAAAATTCGCGACAATTCTAATAATGAAAGTTTTTTCTTGTAATTTCTTCTACTATTCTTAACCCACCTTCTAATTGGAAGTGGTTTTTTGTCTTCCAAATTGTATGGCTATGGTACACCCAAATAATTTTCTTATATGTAGATATCTACAAATTGACAAAATTTTCAAAACGTGAAATTAACGTGTCATAATTATTTTGCAAAAAATCAGTAGTGGCGCTCCAGCAACGCAACGCCAATCAATTAAATAAAAAAACACATCTCAAGCGGTTAGGTAACAACATTAACGTTAATTTATTCACACAACAATTCTAAGAATTAGTTGCTAATTATTATTGTTGTTGCTAACGTTGAAGATACACAGAATTAGTGGTTCCCCTCTAGATTACTATTAATATCAACAAATCAAACACTATAATAATTACGTTAAGAATCGTGTTTTATATCGTAAACAAATCCAGTAATGTACCACATCAACATCAACATAAATCATCTGTTTCACCCACTTATTTTTGTTCAAAAATCTAATTTTTTGTGCCTCTCTTTCGGGCTTGTTCGCTTAATTAATAAACAAATAGATGTGAAGCACGTATTGGCAATTTTAATTGACAATAAATATTGACATACAAGTTTCGATGAAAAAAAAGTGATTTAGAACGCGACATTGTTGCTCCCCGCCACATGTCGCAAACGAAAACAATAATATAAAGGTCAGAGTCTTAAGTTTGTTGTCAGTGTTGAAGAGATTTCAAGAAGGTTAGCAACGAAATGAATTTCTTACTAGTTGGGACCTTGTTGGTCGTTGTTTTAGTTGTGGGAGTAACAAGCAATACTGGTAAGACTTTTCAAACTACCGTAATTTATTTAATTAAAAAAAAAAATTAATCCATTATTTTGAACCATTCATAAATGTGCAAGATAAGTTATCATCCCTTACAAAAAGTTTTTGCAATTTTTTGAAAGATCTAACTTATTAATTAATTTTTTAATAAAAACTATAAATTTTAGTGAAGTAAAGTTCTTGCTAAATTGATTGTAGTTTTGCTTTTCTTGTTAACTAAAACTGTTCTATATTTCTGATAAAAGGTTATCTAACTTATGTGACACTATAACCTGCACTGGACTGCCGTTGATTCAAAATCTAGAATAAATAAGAATTTTATGTACCATCTCCGTATTTTTGGTGATGACCGAATTTGTTTTTCGATAAATTTGAAATTGCGTCAAAGTGGACTCCCCCCTAAAACCGTTGCTCCAAATTACTAAAATAGATTAAACAACCGAACACAGCCGTACGTGGATGGACACCTTTAAATAATTGGGAGAGTTAATTGAAACTCCAGGTGGAGTCTTTAACTTCATAAAAATAATTATGCATCTAACTTCTTTTTGGTATAAAGTAGCAAAATTTTTTCCGTCCCTCGTATAATTATTATTTTTTTTTTTTCTAGAAATTTATGTGAACTGTGAGTAAATTCTAAATTTAAAACTCGCTTAATAGGTTATTGAAATAAACTAAACTTCTAGTAAATTATCTTAAAAAAAATTAAATGGTGTATTCCGTTTAATCTTATGTTTTCAAAATTTGATTACGTGAGAAGCTTTAGAAATCTACTTCTGACGATACAAGAAATGAGGTCACAATTTTTCGAACATCTAAAATTATAATTTATGTTGAGTTGTTGGCTAATGAAAACTGATTAATGACGAATAAATTCAAAATTGGTCAAAATCTATCAAAAATATTAAAAAAAAAATTATTGCCATTCTACAAAAGGGGATATTGTGGCAGCTCCCTACGAATTTTTGTTTACAGCAAAAACTAGCAATTTTGCAAATTTCTCCTCCCGGTTATAAAAACTTTAATAAAATGCATATCTAACAAAATAAAAAAAAACATGTCAAATAATTTTAATTTAGGTGCAGATTGTACTTAAACTTGAAAATCTTTTCAAAATTCGGATCCTATAACTAAGGCAAATATATTTTTTTAAATGCATTTGTTCGATTTTTTTATCTTTACTCTTCCGCAAACATATTCAGATTTTCTTGAAAATGGATATCAAAATCTGTAATCAAAAAGTCTGATAGCGTGGTTTCTCTTGTTTAACGTCAAATTTTTCGTCTACTTTAATTGAGATCTATTAGCGTTAAATCACAGTCTTTTTGATTTCTAATGCAGTGAACATCAATAAAAGGTTATGTGTAATTTTAGTGGTCGAAATAATAATTCCTGCCAATTATAAAAACTTTTGTAAATAGCCTATCTAACAAAACCTAAAACAAGACGTAAAAACAAACAACCTTCCAAAGTTCAGGCCGTACAAAATAAATAATTATTTTTTTTTAAATTACGTTTGTTTAATATTTTGATCTTTACTATTTCTGTTAACATATTCAGATTTTTTTAAAAGTGGATAGCAAAGTCTGTAACCAAAAAGTTGTGTCAGCTTGTTTTTTCTAGATTTTCATTAACTTTAGATTAAGAATTTTTGGCCATAAATTAATAAAAATGTAATTTAACTGTAAACACATCTTTTCTCAAAACATTATTTTTGTTTTTCCTTATCTGAAATTAATGTGAAACCAATCTTTCATGTTATTGTACGAGAAAATTGTCTCATTCCTCGAAGAATTTCGTGATAAGACTCGAGGTTTTTCACACTATTACTAATAACAAGTCAAATAATGTTTCTATTAGTTACGGATTAGAATTTGCGACTTGCCCCAATACTTGTTAATATTATCAACTATACATTATCGCATTGATTTAAGTTAAAAAAAATTCAAATTTGATTTGACTGTGATTTTAGGAGAATCTTGCAGCGATGGAGAAGTTAAGCAAATTGACTGCAACAGATGCAAATGCATTAAAGGAGTCTTCAGCTGCACTAAGAGACACTGTTTAACAAAAAGAGAAGAACCGTCAGGTAAATTTTGAAAATTTACAAAATTATAATCAAATTTAACATTCAACTCCCAAGTGCTCCAAACATAGTGAATTTTTGTCAACAGTGAACGACTTTTTAGTTTTTTTAACTATTTTTTTTAGAAAATTAACAATGACAGTAATTCATAAGCAGATTGACTTGGATCTTGGATCTGATCCAGTTGTCTATTTCCGGAGGAGTTTGAGTTCCTAAATCATTTTTATCAAATTTACAAATTCTGCATGTAATCAGTTTTTAAAATATCAATTTTGTTTGGTCATTTGGTGAGTAGTGTGCAGCATCTTGAAAGATGAGTGTTTTTTTAATAAACCAGATTTATCTGCAATACTTAAACTGAAGTTTGTTCACCAGATTTTGTATGTCAACCTTTTCCTTTTCATTCTTTTTGTTACGATTTTCAAGTATGAGCTTTTTGCCGTGTCACTTCTTAGATAAATGTAAACTTTAGTACTCCTGTTAGCCATATGTAAAACGTATTTTTTTTATTAAGATGAATAGTCAAAGTCTTGAGATATTCTTGTAGTAGTAACGAGTCCAAAAATATTATTGTCAGTTGAAGACTATAATTTTTGATAAAACGCAACTTGTCTCAATTTCGAATTTAATTTAAAGAAAATTAATTGGTTATGGTTTCAGAAGAAACCTGCACTGATGGAGAAGTAAAACAAATTGATTGCAATAGATGTAAATGTATTAACGGAGTCTTTAGCTGCACCGAAAAATTTTGTTTAACTAGAACAAAAAGGCAACAGCCGGCAGGTAAAAATTTTAAAAATTTACAACCATTACTTCATATTCAATTTAAAATTCAAATAATTCAAACATACTGAATTGTTGTTAACAATAAATTATTTTTTAGTTTTTTTTGGTAAATTGAGATAAACCTTCCAAATTTTTGGTACCCAACTAGTTGTTTAATTTTTATTAATTCTACTTAGAACAATGGTTAAAGTTAAAATCGAGAGCGCCTCAGAGTTCGCTTTTGGACCCAATACTTTTTTTGTAAAATGTTAAACTTTAAATGTTTGACTTCGAATTATGTTTCTATGAAGATGATTGCAAGTGTTATTATTAGACGTTGCGAGGTTTTTTAATATAATTTAGATTCGTATAATTGTACATCTAGCTGCACAGTTCTATATTTTGATCAAATGAATCTTGCAAAAAATAAAAAATATATCACAGATTGTAGGCACATTAGTTTGGAGATTCCTGTATTATAAAAATTTGAATTGTCTGATCAAGTTTTTCAGCTCCAGAAAGTTAAAGTCTTTAAATCACTTTTCTCAAGTTCTTTAAAGAGATCGGTTCTTAAATAAGTATATCATTTTGTTATGGTCTTGTTCTTTCCTTTTATTAGGTAAGATGTAAGTAAGATACGCGCGTTTTAAACAATTTCAAAAATCTATTGGATGCTTATTTTTAATAACTGAACTTAAGATAACTATCAAATTCTGTATATAATTTTTTTCCTTCATTCTCTCCCCTTCGGATTTCTATTTCTATTTTATCTGCTCTTGATTTTGATTCCTTTAAATTCATTTTTTATATTCTTGTGGCCAATCCTTCTTGGTTTGCTTTATTTGAAATATAATAGAGTTTTCTTCTCCTTTACGATTTTTTTTTCTACTTTAGATGGTTGCACTCCTGGTGAAACTAAGAAAATTGACTGCAACAATTGTCATTGCGGCCAAAATGGTAATTGGGCATGTACTTACAAGTTCTGTATCCGACAAAAGAGAGGTAATATTTTTTATAAATCAATAAAGTGAACTGTCAATTTCTCACTAACACTTTTTGTCTAATAATTTTTCCAACAAAAAAGTTTTAATATAACTGATAACTTCTCTTCAAATGTTAAGGAAAGTTAATGATATTTTTACAAGACGATCATATAGAACATCATGAAACTAAAGGTGAATTTTCTAAAACTATCGTAATTTATCCACAATGATGATTGTGAACAAGTTGATCTCCTTCAACCTCACTCTTAAATTCCATGAGTAGATAGCAACAAAATTAAACGTTTTTACTTCCCCCCTTTCTTTAATCTTTTGTGGATAAGATTGGATGGACTCACTTGTTCGGATCGAGAGTGCCTCAAGGTTCGGTTTCTGGTCCAATACTACTTATTTCAACATTAAGGAGTTGCACTCCTGATGAAACTACAAAAGTAGGTTGCTACAATTTCTAACGCAAGAAAGAATGTTGACCTGTTTATCTTGAGCTAGATTTTTCTATTTATTTATAAGTGTTTTAGTAATAGTAAATTTTTTTATTTAATTTGATTTGTTTATCAGCACTTAGTTTGTTCTAGTAATTTTATTTGAACATTTTATTTTGTATCGTTTTCAATACGATATCGCCAAATTACTTTTTTTAGACCAATCAACTCTATAGACCATTTGAAACGTTTAAGAAGATATGTGGCTATTTTGTTGATGTTGCTTCTATCTTAGGAATTGACTTTTCCATTGTTATATTCCAGATGATTGCACTCCTGGTGAAACTAAGAAAGTCAAGTGCAACAATTGCCGTTGTGATGATAAGGGTCATTGGCTATGTACTCTCAGAGCTTGCCTCCGCAAGAAGAGAGGTAAGTTTTTTTGTTAATCGCTTTAAACTGCTGATTCCTTTTTGGCATCTTTGTTAAACTTTTACTTTGTTCAATATTCATATTGTTAATAGTCTTGCATTTAGTAGCAAAAAAATTAGAAATTTCGATGTATTAAATTTCAGAAGAAACTTGTACACCTGGTGAATCCAAAAAAGAAGATTGCAACACTTGCCATTGCATTGTAGGAAACAAATGGGCTTGCACTCGCAGACACTGCCTTAAACGTTCAACTAGAGGTAACTTCCTCCTTATTTTCCATTCCGTTTAATTAATATTACCAAGTATTTGTAAGCCTCTAACTCTCATCTGCTTATACTTACCAAAAAAAAAAAACTGCAACACCACGAAACACTTGTAACAAGGGATGCGGGGGAGACTTTACAAATACTTCGTAAAGCAACCGTAACTGGTTCACTTCTTACAAGTGGTTTGTTGTCACAGGGGTACCAGTCGCTGCCGATTTAAAAAATACACCTTGCGCCCCTAACGATTACTTCACCATCGACTGCAACACCTGCTATTGTAACATCGACAAATCCGGATACTTATGCACCGAAAATCTTTGTCCAATAATCGACAATCATAACAAAACTAATGCCGTTAATATTTCCATCGTTAACAACGTTTTGCCAGCATCCCTTAACTTAACCGTTAACGTAAATAACACGAATTCCAGTGGTAGTGCTAATATTATTATTTAATTAAGTAACGGTTTCGGGACCGTTAACAACTTTTCACCAGTGTCCGTTAATTAAATTGAATAAAAATACAAGGTTTCTGGTAATTTCGCTACTGTTTTAATATAAATATGTGTAAAAAAATGTTGACCGTTGACCCAAAAATATTGTTAATCGTTAACATTGTAAATTATTCACTAGTATCCGTTAATTTAACTGAAGCAATGCGAAAATTACGGGTTTCGATAGTAGCGCTAGTGTTTTATCTAGGCATATATTGAAAACCTTGTTGACCGTTAACCTTGTAAAATATTGACGATTGTCTATTAGTTAATTTAAACAACGCTTAAATAATTCACGATTTTCACTGTTATTGTTCAATTCTAGAATGCCTGAAATTTTTGTTGACCGTTAACGTCAATAATTTTCTAATTTCAGTTACCGTACTTTAAACAAAGCGTCAATAATATGTAAATTTGACTTGAGCGACACTCGGTTTTTAGTGGTAGCGTTAATAATTTAATCAATAATGTCTCAAAATTACTTTTATTGGCCGTTAACATTATATATTATTTAAATTAATTGAATCACGCATAAATAAAACAGAAAATCTTGTGTCTACCTTACTGTTTAATATAGGCATGCACCTAAAAACTGGCTAACCGTTAACACCGTAAATTATTGACTAGTATCCATTGATTTAACTAAAACAACACGGACATAACAGTTTTTGATAGCAGTCCTGTGTTTAATCTCGGCATTTATCAAAAACTCTGCTGATTGATAATCTTGTAAATTATTAGTAGTGTCTATAAACATTTTTTAAACAACACATAAATAACACTTAGTTTCCGCTGGTGGCGTTAATGTTTAATGCTGAAATGCCTCGAATTTTTTATTGACCACTAACGTTGTAAGTAATTTTCTGATTTTTGTTAATGTACTGTAAAAAATGCGTTAATAATTTGTAAGCTCCATTGACAGCGTTGTTAATTTAAACATGTGTCGAGAAGTTTCTTAACCGTTAACATTGTAAGTTATTGATTGACTGACTGTTAATTTGACTTAATCAACACTTAGTGATGATGGTGCTTCAAAAATGTTTCAAAAAAATTTTTATTGGCCGTTAACGTTGTAAATTATTGGATAATTTCCGTATTTTTTAATTTATCGAGAATTTGGTTGAACGTTAACGTTGTAAATTAATGGCTAATTTCCGTTAATAACAACGCGTAGCGGCGCTGTTTAATTTAAGAATTTGTCAATAATTTAATTGGCCGTTAACGTTGTAAATTATTGACTTTTAGAAGCGTTTTCTTGCACGCCCGGTCAGACTTTCAAGAGGGACTGCAATACTTGCACTTGCACTCAAGATGGGAAAAATGCCATCTGCACGCAAGACGTCTGTCATGTCACTGAGGCCGCAGGAAATCATTTAGCCTTAGCGTCGTTAACGTTCTTGTCTGTGCTAGGTTTATTTTTAATTTAGTAATCAACTTTGTAAAAATGCCATCGCCATTTCGTTTCATTGTTTTAGATAGTATTAAGGACTTTTATCGTTTCATCTAGTTAATGCGAGCCTTTAACAATAATTTAGTTATAAATTAATTTGTTATTGTTTGATTATTTGTTAAAAAATATTGTGACTTTTAGACGTTTCTGGTATCAATCCTGAAGATTCCTAAAAACCTTGTTCCGCATCTTCTACTAGACAACCTACAGCTGCAGTGGTGTTAACAATGATTTCCTTCGCAGGAATTTTTTTTTTTAAGTAGCAACTAACGTTTTCAAATATTCCTATCTGTTATGACTAATATTTTTAAGGGTATTCTTTTTCATTATTTTTTTTAAATTTTGCTTTCCTTTCTTGAACCGAAATTTTTTATTTTAGCTAAGCATGTAGTTGCTAAATTCAAGAAAATTTGTCAACTGCGCTAGGCTATAACTTTTAATCTTAGATTGTAAAACTAGGAACAGCAATTGTAGTTTTGCAAATTTTCCAAAAAGAATTTCCGCCTTTACTTTGTTACTTCTATAATTCTTGTTTGATTCTATTAATTGTGTGTACATAACTTCACCCTTGAAGCTATAGTAGGTTTTTAAACAGATTTTTCTCTACACTTTCCTTTGAGATTTACTTTTAATTACTTTCTTTTTTGGGTAATTTTCGGAAAAGCTTTTCGTAGTGTAAACGAAAAATCATTCTCTGTTTACAATAGTTTTAAATTTTCGACTTGTTTTAGCTGCATCTTGTATTCCCGGATCAAGCATCGAGAAAGGATGCAATTTTTAATACTGCATGCAAGGTGGCTACTCTGCATGTTCCTTAGCAAATTGTTGAGGCTCCATTTTATGTAAATGTAATTAGTGTAGATAAGTTTAGATTTAGGGTTTTTATTGTTGACTCTTAGATTGTATAATAAAGCATCAAAATTTTTTAAAGTGTGTTACTATTTATTTATTAAAAAATCTAATTACTAAAACGAATCCTTACAATTCAAAGTAAATTACGCAAAAGTTAAGAAATACTTTTGTTTTTGGAAAAAGCCCACGCATAAAAAGCAAAAAAATTAGTGAAGCTTTATTTATTAATGTAAAAAAAGGTTGATCACTCACGATACTATTTTGAAATTATTAATCCTTAGGATGTTCATTGCTTTAATTTTAAGTGCAAAGACCAAATCACTTTTCTGTGAAACCAAAAATATTTGGGAAATTTTGTTACTAATTTTTAATTAAATCATTATTTATATTAGTCGAACTACTTGCTTTTCTTCTCATATTTATTATCGTAATCGTCTCCATCGTCCTCAAGATCTCCCACACCTGAGCCACCACCGCTCCCAGATCCTTCAAAAGTTTCTTTTTCTAGTTTCTTAGTTGTTGTGTTTTCTTTTTTATCGTTACCATTAAAATCAGTTCTAAAATTTTCTTTATTATTATTTGTAACTTCCATGAGTTTATTCAAAATCTCATCAATTTCTTCTTTTTTGTTTGTTGATGGTACTATTATCTCTTCCTTAAATGATTTTGTTTCATTCAATTTCTCTTTTGGAGAAAACTCGACATAATCGTAATCTACAATTTCTCTAGAAAATGAACCAAATTTTATATCATCTTCATACAAATCTTCTTTAATTCCAGTAGATTCAATTGTTGTCATTTCTGTTGTAACCCAGTTATTTTCAATTGTAACTATTGAAGATTTTTCGTTTTCCTTTTTTTCTTTATTAGTTACAATAATGTTGGGATAATCAATTTTAGAAACTTTTTTATTTTCATTCATAACTTCCGCAGGTTTATTCAAAATCTTGTCAATTTCTTCTATTGTGTTTGTTGATGATAACATTAGCTCTTCGTTAACCATGTTTGTTTGATTCAATTTCTCTACATTTTTATAAAATTCTTCGTTAATTGCATCGAATTCAACTCTTGTCGTTCCCGTTGTAACAAAATTATTTTGAGTTGTAACTATTAAAGATTTATCATTTTCTTTTTTTGTTTCGGTAATTACAATAGTATCGCTAATATCAATTTTAGAAACTTCTTCATTGTTAGTAGTAGCTTCCGTAGTTTTATTTCCTATTTTATTTGTTGATGATACTGTTATTCCTTCCATAACAATTTTGGTTTCATTCAATTCCTGATTTGGAAAGAACTGTACATGATCGTAATCTACAATTTCTTTAGAAAAGAAACCATATTCTAAATCATCTTCATACAAATTTTCTTTAATTTTAGCCAATGGATTTGTGGTCATTTCTGTTGTAACCCAATTATTTTCAATTGTAACTATTGAAGATTTCTCATTTTCATTTTTTGTTCCATTAATGACAATAGTTTTATTTTCATCGTCGAGACCTTTATAAATATCTACTGTTAAATCATCTGGAACAACCGCAATTCTTTTCATTTCCGAAGATACCTCATCTTCATCGTTTTGTTGACCGTTGAATTCTTTTTTTGAATTTTTTTTATTTAACTGAGGAATTGCAACATTCTCATTTTTCTCATTTTCTTTAATAACTATTACTTCTTCAGGTTCCTCATCATCGTCGTCATAAGTTTTATCATCGTCGTCATAAGTTTCATCATCTATACCGGAATCACCAGATCCAGAGCCTGATCCATCATCATAAGTATTTCTGGGTGGTTTTGTTGAAATTGTTCCAGTAACCGATTTAGCAGTTACTGGAGGGTTAGTAATTATTTCTATAGTTGTAGGCACTTTAGTGATTATTTCAGTTAGTAACACGTTCACACTAGTAGATCCTTCAGCTCTGACTGTTGAAGTAACTAATTCTGGCACTTCTACAGTTGTAGGTTTTTCAAAATCTATTCCAGGAATAATTATTTCTGCCTCTGTAACAATTGTAGATTGTTCATTCAGTACGGGAGTAATTACTTCTGGTACTTCTACGGTTGTAGGTTTTTCTAAATCTATTCCAGGAATAATTATTTCTGCCTCTGTAACAATTGTAGATTGTTCATTTACTACGGGAGTAATTACTTCTGGCACTTCTACAGTTGTAGGTTTTTCTAAATCTATTCCAGGAATAATTAATTCTAACTCTGTAGCTGTTGTAAATTCTTCAGGGTCGACTGCAGGAGTAATTATTTCTGTCACTTTTACAGTTGTTGGTTCATAACTGATTACTTCAGGAGTAATTATTTCTGTCAATATAGTTATAGGTTTTTCAGTGCTTACTTTTGGAGTAGTTGCTTCTTCTTCCGTGCCAATTTTAGGTTCTTTGGGATCCACTGCAGGAGTAATTAGTTCTGTCACTAGAACTGTAGGGTTTTCGGTAATTATTTCTGGAGTAATTACTTCTGTCACTAGAGTTGTTGGTTCTTCGGTGCTCATTTTTGAAACAGTTACTTCTGTCACTTTTACAGGTGTAAATTCTTGAGCGTTCACTTCTGAAGTAGTTACTTTTGTCAATTTTACAGTTGTAGGTTCTTCACTGCTTATTTCAGGAGTAGTAACTTCTATCACTAGAGTTGTAGGTCTTTCAGTGCTTACTTCTGGAGTAGTTACTTCTGTTATTTTTACAGTTGTAGGTTTTTTAGTAACATCTGATATTTTAGGATCTGGGATAATTTTTGTTGACGTTTCCATCACCGTTTCTGTTGATATACGTTTACATATTCTGTGACTAAAGCAACTGTCGCCGCAACACTTATAATTTTCTGTGCATTCATCATCGCTCAAACACTTATATTTGAAGGTTTCGCTGTATGCGAAAGGTCTTTTGCATTTTATGTAATCCAGTGAGCAATGTCCCTCTCGAGCTAAAATCGAAGGATTTATAAAAAAATTACAGATCAGAAAACTCACCAGCAAAAGGATTAAAATTTAATGGAGGATCTTCATCCACATAATAGTGGACGGCTCTAATTTTACGAAGAACTCGACTTCGTGGATGTCTTACGTGAACAGGAAGACCTTGGAACACAGGAACAATATAGCGAGTTTCTACAACGATTACCGAAATAAAAAATATGAAATATAGCAGCATTTTTCAGGCCGCCTGAAACATCTGTTTTTTGCAATTTTGCCTTGTAAGACTGTTTCGTGTAGCGTAAAGACTCGAACTGATTTCGGAGGTTTTCCCAAAATACTATCACTTGTGTAAAATTGTTCACGATTACCCTACTAATGATAAGGTGGTGCAGTATTTGTGCAGATGAGGAAAGGTGGAAGATAAGGTTTCAAGGGCGAGATTCCTAATCCGTATGACGTCTAACAAGTGTCAATATTTGTCTACAATAGTTTGCAAAAAGATCACAAACCAATCTATTTCTGTAAGATTATTGATTTTCAAAGTAATCCTGAAATAAAAAATTTTGCTCATCAACACTTTTTTTAAGCAAATAAAATGTTAACAAATAAAGAAATGCAAGTGTCTAAATAAGTTCTACGGCCATTTTTGGGCGACAAATAATTTTTTGTACTTTCTCCTTTGCGTTAAATATCCGCAATTTCTTTAAAAAAAATTAAAATTACTTATTTCCTCAATTTCTTATATTTTTTTGTTGTGTTATACTTCTATTATTGACTAAAGACTAACTCATTAGTTAAAGTTTCAATAATTTCTTAAAAATTCTTCTTAAACAATTTATTTTATTCATTGTTAGGAGCAAAAAAGTGTCTTCCTACTCTTATCGTAAATATAAGATAACATTAAATTTCTGAATTTAAGAAACTATTAGGTAAAAAACGGTGTTAACGGAAGAAAGGTAGTCAAAACTAAGAAGCATCTGAAATACTTTTTATTGATAATCGGCCTACAATCCAGATTTAATTTCTGTTTTGTCCAAGTAGTTTCACATTATTTCTGTTACATGTTACCGTTTGCAATTTACAAATTAGATTCACAAGCAACGACTTTAAATCTTCAGAATTTCCATTACATATCAAGTCATTAATTTTGAAAGCTGAACATAGTCCTCCATTACTTGAAATTTTCTGATTTGCTTCAACTACATTATTGGTCGAAGAAGCATCGGAAGAAGGATTGTTGCCCGAAGTTTCAGGATAAACAGTTTTTTCTCTAGATAATTTGCCCCAATTATTAACATCTAATAGTTGAGGTTTTCTTGTAGAAACATAATTGGTAGTTTTCCAGTAACCGTTTTCAGTGTAAGGCTTCATAGCTGCAGAACCATCAACGATTACTCCATTATTACCATAATAACCTGTTTGACCCAAAGAATCATATGGTGTTTTATAAATCGGATTAGTGCTACTCAAAAAATAATTTACAGTAGACAAATTTGGTTTTGCTGTAGTACCAATTGAACCAACTGGTTTAGTACTGAACATTTTGTTGGATTCTTGCCTTATACAAACAATTCTATAAGGCAAACCATTATAAAAGATATGGGGCTTTCCATCAGCAACCGTAGCAGGTACAAACTGACATTTTTTCAAATCAATCCCGTTTAAGGTGTAAATATTTCTCATATCACGTGTATTCTGTAAATGTTTTATAGTATGAGTTGTAGGGAAATTACTTTTTGAATTTACTCTCTGAT
Organism: Pyrochroa serraticornis; assembly: GCA_905333025.2. Lineage (NCBI taxonomy): Eukaryota > Metazoa > Arthropoda > Insecta > Coleoptera > Pyrochroidae > Pyrochroa > Pyrochroa serraticornis. The sequence continues at coordinate 3,117,619 of HG995155.1, read as the reverse complement.
CCTTAGGAACTCTTGGTGAATATACTGCAGTATAGAATTTTGGATTGGTAACTCCTTGGTTTCTTATAGAATCATATATCAAATAATTTGGGACTGAGGTATATGGCTTTGTAATAGTGGCTCCACTAACCAAAGTACCTGTCTTCAAATTTGTGTTAGAACCATCAATGTTTTTTAAATTTGGATAGTTATTTTGGCTTGATTGATAACTTGGATAAGGCTTAACTGCAACAGTACTAGTAAAAAGATTACTGGGTTTGATATTCTGTGGATCATTGATATTAACACCTCCTTGGTTTAGTGAAGAAACATAGGGTGAAAATAATTGAGGATTAAGATACTGTGAATACTCTGCAGAAAACGGTTTTCCTGTAACAGTTCCACCTGCAAAACCATTCGGCTTATTTTTAGTACCACTCTCTTGGTTAAAGAGGGGACCAAAAAAATTGAGGGGCAAATTATTGATTTTCGAATTTTCTCCAGTCGACTTTTCGGGTGTGGCGACTAAAGTTGATGGGATTTTGAGTTTGCAAATATTGTAATTTTTTTCCATGGTAATAGGAATTGGGGCAGAACCACTTGACGGCAGATTCGTGGAAAATTTGTTGTTGTTGTGCCAAAAATAATTCAAAATTTTATCGTAAGTCGAATAAGGTTTTTCGAAATTGCTTCCAGTAGATGATGCGGTCAAACACGGGACTTGTATTGAAAGATTTGGTGATTTATTGTAGAAATTTTTGCAGTAGCGTGTCAAAAGTGGTAAATATTGTGAATGATGGGGACATTCCTGTATTAGGTGGCAAAATAAAAATTTTTCTTCTAAAAACAAGAGTTATTACATTTTTTAATATTTCGTAAATCTCACCTTGTATTCTAGTTATTAACGAATCGTTGTTTTCTTGATTCGAACCATAAGTTTGGTGATGTTGAAGAAGTAACGTTAAAATTACCCAAATTGATGCTCCTGCCATATTGACACCTTAAGAAAAAATTTTTGGATTAATAAATGTTTTGCATATTTTCGGTAAACAAATTTCATTGCCTTGAATCGAGGCCACTTCAGTAATAAAATAGAAATTTCTCATAAATTTTGTTTGACTAGTTACATTAATAAATTTGTTATTGATAACGTTTGAATGGTACCATTGAACTATTCTTGTCGCTCTATTTGGACAGACGACACGTACCGATAACAAAATCCACCCTTTCGAAATTGATACATTGTAAAAAATTAAAATAATCTTCAAAACAAGTTAAAAAAATTTATATACCTCAAGTCTGGTTCTGACGACGAGTGGTTAAAGACTAAAAATCAAAATTACACCAATAGGTAGTTGTGATGAATATTTAGGAATTTCGGTTAACGTTCCTAATCCGATTGTATTGAAGATTTGTCAAGGATTTGCACGCAACCTTCGCTGGTTGAAGAGCAAATATTGGTCTTGAATATACAAGATATTGATTGAGTAATGCTTGCCAAATTTCTTTGCAACAAGTTCCGGTCGAAAAATCAATAAGTCAAAATTATAGATACGTTAGTATCATTAGAAATGATTGATCGTTAAACTCATTAACGTAACGATAAGAGTTTTTCTAATTAATAGTTGTCCAGAAATCATTTTCGTAACCATTTGACGTAGCCAAAAATTTTAGCGATATTAACAGGAAAATCGGCACCATCGTTTTTCAATTTAAAATTTTGCAAAAAGAACAAGAAAAACGGGACCATATGAATATGAATTTTTCAATAATATTTTAACGCTTTCAGAATTTTATTACTGAAATTTGAGATCTCATTCAGCTGGAAAAAATTGGCTATAAATATTTCTACAATTAAACTATCGTTAAAAGAATAATTGATTTTGCTATAGCCAACATGAAGACTATCGCATGCAAAAAAAAAACTTTGAGAAATTTGGCAAAAAATTCAGAAACGTTAGATAATAAAATTAGTAGTGCTAATTTTCAATATAGAAGAGAATAAAAAATAAGGAATAGAAAGTTGAGCAATAAAAATTTAATAAATAATAGTAAATATACAAAAGTTGCAAATCAAAGTATCAAAATATTATGTTTATTACTATGATTTTTAAATTAATTTTCTATACAATGAATATGTTGATCTCCTTCCTGAAAATACCTCGTAACATTATAATATTGGCAAATTATGTCAAAAACACTTCAAATTATAAAAATATTCTAACAGAACAACATCAAATATAATTAATAAAAAACATTTCATTAGATATAAATATTTAAAATAATTGAAACTGAAATATCTTAAGAGTTTTTGAAAATTTTTAAGTTAGGAATTAGAACATATCGTGTATATGATGTATCTAACAATCAATTTTTAGTTAAGTGACTGACTTTTAGATTCTTTTTACTTTTTTGAAACTGTAAGGTAGACACTTGAAGCTGCGACAGAACTCAAAGAACAAATTTAAATCACACGAAATATATTACAAACATTAAAATCTAATTAAAATGATGCACAATATTTCAAATATTAAAAATAGTAATTTGGTGATGGTGGGGTCAAACTATTTTTGGATATATAAAATGTAACTAAATCGTCATATTTTGATTGAAAGTAGTTGTTATTAGAAATTATTGGAGGAATAAACAACACTTGCAACATTTAAAAAGCGTTCAAAATTTTCTTTCCAAGACTAATTGATATACGTTTTAGCCACGGTTTTATCATGTGTTTAATGTGCGGATAATTATTGATTGTGTGTTTGAGCAAATAATTGCATTTAATTGGAAATTTGTCAAGTATTGTCGTCATAATTTTGACCTACAGCGAAGTTCCTATTTAGTGGTCATTAAGAATAACTCATTTAAAAATAGTTCAAGAACAATTTTGGGTTTGGATATATTCGAAATTTTTTCTTGTTTAACAATCTCTTTTTCTCAACTGTGCTAATAAGTGTACAGGTTTTTATATGTTTGACAATTGGGGCTTCAAATCAGAAAATTCATATGTTTTAAAACTGCTAAACTAATATTCTTCCTATAAATACCTCTGAATACTCAATTTCAATTTCCTTCAAAGCTCCATTACATGAACCGTTTTTTTCTTATTAAACTATTTTGTTAATATTTGAATAATAACCAACAATAATTAATTAAATTTGACACATTTAAATTCAATTCGCTTATATTCTTCATTAGAACTTAATAAGACTGAAGTGAGAAGAAGTAAGCTGTTATCTGCATCAATTGATCTTCTGTGATGCTCAATAAGCAGTAGTGTAGATATGTTTCAAATTTATTTAATTTTGAAATTATTTAATTTTTAACAAAATAAAAAAATTTTGTTTAGTAATTTAATTGAGAGTTTTTCCTTGAAGTTTTCTTTCAACGCTGAACATTATTCGTTACTCGCTAAAATTCCGAAGTCTTTATCAAGTTGTGCTCAGGAGTTTGTATCATCTTCGATCCATTGTTTTGAGGAAGAATGTGAAAATGGATGGCCCATTGTTCAACTTACTGCTGTGAGAGAACTGATATAATACATTGCTGCTGTGGTTAGCTATCCAACTTCTCAACAAAATTAAAACATATTTTGCAGACTGAAATAGTTAGATTATTAGCACAAATATGAAATTATTATGTTGTTCCAGTGAGTAGCAGCTGCCAGGTGTAAGTCTTACAACGGTGAATATCATTGGGGCTAAAAGCAATATGAAAAGCATTAACTGAATATCTGGGCCACGTTTTGAGACAAGAGAATTACAATCTCCAACTTATACTCAGAATTCAGAGTCCTCGCGGTATCGGAGAAAAACAACTGTAGTGGTTGAGGAAAGGCAAGATCTGTACTAGCATCAGGAACGTGGAAAATCTCTTCCACAGAACGAAGGTTAGGAAACATTTGCAAGAGTGATTGACAATATTCGAAGAACTGGACATGTCACTTGAAGAAGAATGAAAAGAAATGTTGAAAAAGTTTGCTCAAACCAATCGTATATTCAGAAATCAAGTTTTCTTTAACACTGAAGAAGATCAACTTAAAAGATGTAGTTTATCTTCTTGATGTGATTTATTATCTGGATAAAGTATGGCACCCTGTGGGTCATAAGCTGATAAAAAATCATAATAATTACTGTTGTCAACTCTAGGAAGTCTAAAAATCATTTGATGGTGAAGATGATACCATTATTTCGTCACTCCTGACAGAAGAACTTCTTAAAGAAAATCAGCTAGAAGATTTTGAAGCTAAGTTGGATGAGTTAAAAGATTTGAGCAATAAAATCGCTAAGGCTGTGCAGCTTACAACGTAAAATTTTGAAAAATGGGTTTCTAAAGATAATAAAACTGAGGAATTTTTGACACATGATAACATCATTGGAGAAACTAAAAAATACTTCTGAAGAGAACAAAGAATCAAGTTCAAGGAAACTTTGTAACAAGAAATCAACGCTGAAAAAGATTTTAAGAAGCAACAAATAAAGGAAATCTTTCTAAGAGCATATTGGGATATCCTCTCTACATTTAATTCTCGTAATTAAAGAAATTATAAAGTAAAAATTGAAATAAACTCCTGTGGTTTTATTCTTTTACTTGGTACATTTTCACCCAAGATTTCAGTTTCGATTTAGAGCAAAAGCCGAACATTTTTCTTCGGCCGTCGTTCGTAGATATAATTAGTTTCTACATCGGAATTAATGACAAAGACCGCATTATTTGTGACGTCACACCAAACTTATCGTAAAAATACTATATTAACAAATTTTTTTCGATTTTATACACAAAATTCTTTTTCGAATACTCCTCAACCAAAATCAAGATTTCTTTCAATCATTCTTTCTAATTACTTTATCATCTCCTTGTTATTTTTAGTTTTGTTTCTCTGACTTGAACATCTAATTTTGGGATGTTTTAGAACAAAATTAAAAGTGAAAAAAGAATTCCACTTTTCAAATTACATAATTTTCCTTTTGTTGAATAGTCTAACAATATTTCGTCTCATTACCAATTTTCTTTCTGATTATAAATATATACAATTTTGAACTATAATTAAGCTTTACTTCTTGGAATAGTTCGAAATACATGATCTTGCTCTTATTAAAAATTCAAATAATTTCTATTTTATATGATTGATTTTTTTTGACTATACGTAGTATTCTTCAAAAGCTCGACAACCAAAATTAAGCTTTTCCTCCCTCAGACATTCGAATCACATGATTTTTTTCTTTCTATATAATCTAACTACGGAGCGGGGGGGAGGTCTGGATCCCCAGAGCTTAATTGATTTTAGCATGGCATCTTAAATAAATAAAATACTTGTAAGTAAACTTTCTATAGGTGATAATATCTACTAGTCAATTAGAGATACATAAATGATTTCTTAGCACGATTTTACTCTCCTTTGCATTTGAACCCAATAAATGTTTGGTATAATGCAACTTCACCCATTTATAAGGTGTTGACGTTGTTCCTAGAACTATCAATGAGCTGAAATTTGTAGGCAACACTCTTTTGTATCAGCTATTGCATTAGTTCTCTACATGCTTACAGGGTGCATAATCCTCCTACATAATTACTTAAACAAAATAACGTGTAGTGTTAAAAAAACAAGAAGGAAAAGAATCTTTTTATTATCCGTTTATTTTGCAAAACGTGGAAAAATGGGAACAATGGACCGGTATTTTTCAAAACAGATAGTATCTGAAGATAACAAGTCTGTATAAAAGCAGCCCAAAATGGAGATTGATTCTTCATCATCCAATTCAAACCTATGTTCACCTGAACTGGAAAATACGGCGCTTCTTCCTCAAATACAAAAAAGTTTGGGAACTATCAACGACATTAGTTTATTTTGTAATAGTGCACTGCCTCATGTCGAGAAAGTTATGGTTTTAAGCAATGTTTGGAGTCCAGATGTTTTATACTCTTTTCCAGTGACTAAAAAAAACCTAAATTTCAATATTCTTGGCTACTCAGAAATCGAAAACGCCTACTGCAAGTTTTGCGTTGAATTATCCAAAGCTGGAGCTGGGATAAACTTTCGGAGTTCAAAGAAAAAGTGCGATAATTGTAAAATACTTCAAAAGCATTTACGTTCTAAATATCACATGCGGTCAGTTGCTGATGGCGATTATTTACTAAAGGTCAGCAAGAACATTCTGCTTTCAATTGAAAATAAATTGTCTAGTGACAGACAGAAAATTATTCCTATGAGAGACGGAGTAATTTTTTGAGGTGTAATTCTGGAAAGATTCCAACCACCACAACCGACAAGTGTCAAGATAACTTTTGTGCTATACTTAATTATAGAGCTAAAGGGAAGGAACTGCCTAAGAGTACTTTAGAAGAACCGGGAGACAGAAGTAAGTACACTTGTCCCACTATTCAGAACGAGATTATAGACTCGTGTAAAGTATTAATTCTTCAACGTGTGGTTTCTGAAGTGAATGCGGCTAAATGCTTTTCTGTTTTGGATGATGATACCGCAGATATTTCAGGAGTCGTAAGATACTTTGACATAACCAGAATGAAGATCAAGGAGCAATTTCTACAATTCGTTAAAAATGCAGATGTTACCGAACGAGGTGTGGCAGATATCATCTTGACTAATTTGCACGAATCGATACAGAATATTTGCGTGGACAACGATACAATGGAGCAGCGGCAATGTCTGTACATTTTATGATTACGTGAAAAAGGACCATCTAACTGCTTTGAGCTGCACATAGCCTTAACTTGGCTGTTTCAGAAGCTAGTGAAGTGCCAGAAATCACAAATTGTTTGAGTGTTATTGATCAAACCCACATTTTTTTTTATATCGAAAACATCAAGACGTTTTGAATAAAACTTTGGTAAAAGCAGAGAATACCCCTAAAGTCAAACTCAGTAAGTGACTTCAAGCAAATTTATATTTATTTGGTGGATTAACTTTCTGAAGTCTTAGAATGGATGATTCAAAATCTCTCCTCAATAGCATTTTGCAGGTCAAATTCATTATCGCCTTATTTATTATTGCAAGATTGTTTGAACTTGGATGCCACTAAGGAAGCAGTTGCAAAAAATTGACATGGATCTGAAGAAAGTCGTCTCTTTGGCAGAAGGTACGACTTTCAAAGTACTAAACCTGAGAGCTGATTCAGAGGTTGAGTTTAAGAAAATCTTCCAAGAAGCAATTTTATTAGCAAACAAAGTTTTAACTTCTACTATTATTCCTACAATTACTAATCATCAAAATAACAGATCCAATCCAACAAACCAAAATACACCTGAAGATTTCTATCTCGACCTCTTCTTAATCAAGTTGGAGAAAAGGTTTATAAACCATAAAGAAGCTATAGCAGGATTCCAATCATTGTTTCCTAATAAGGATGGCTCCCTATCTCAAGAAGTGTCACAAAAGAACATTTAGTATTTACTTATCTTTTACTTCAAAGATTTTAACGTCAATCCTGAATTGGTTATAGCTGAGAGAATTGTGGAATTATAAAATTTTGAAAAAAATTATACCGCCCCCACTAATGTCATGTCCACGCTGGCAAGAGTAATCCAGATCTATTTACCAATTTGTTTAAACTATACATAATTCTTGCTAAGTTGTCTGTTTCGACTGCTTCTGTGGGACGTTAATTTTTATCTTTAAATCGAATTAAGTCGTGCCTTAAGATTACAATGTCAGAGGTACTAGCTGTGTTTCAAAATTTGATGATTTTACTGATGTGTTACAATTTTAGCGAAGATTGAATGGTTTGGCCTCAATATCCATTACCAAAGAACTTGAACCTTCAGCAGAAGCCGTACTGGATCACTTGTCCCAAAAGCTTAGGAGACTTCAATTTTTTCCTTGAGTTTTGTTAATATATCTGTACACAAGAGTAAAAACAATAAACACATGAGTCATACCTCCTTTTAGTTTAACAAATATGTGCCTCTACAAATATTTCATATTTTATTGTTATAGGTGCATACCTACGCTAATTAAATAATTAAGTAAAAGTACCTACATACATTATAACTTCCAAAAGAGCGAAATAGGTAGACCCCCTCCAGAGCAAAAAGCCATCTACGCCACTGTCAATATTTTTCTTTGTCGTGACTAAATGTTTTTGTTGCCAAAATTTTTATTTCATAATTTTTCAATCGAGTCGTTTACTTTCATCCGTCTCGACTTTAAAACTATTTTTACTCCCATTCTTCAATTCTTTTTCAGATACTTTCATATTAGTATTCCAATTTAATTATGTCAATCGCTTTAATTAATCGAGTTGCAGATTCCAACCTATCAGTGTAAACTCATTTTAAAAATTTTTAAAATATTTATTTTTGTTCTTACACTATCATGTTGAAGACTAAATTTTTTATAGTTTCTAACATTTGTCCAAAATAAACTTTCTGTACCGGCTTCCTACCGTGATGATGAAATTACGAAATTTAGTTTTATTTAAATTATTAATAAAATTTAACAAAAAGTTATCGTTGCAAAAAACCCAGCAGTCTATGAAATTTGTGAAAAATATCTGTCAACATGAAGTGTTTTAGCACCTTACACTTTCTGTTTGTTGTCTTGTTATCGGCGAAGATTTTTGCTGAACCATTCGATTATTGCAAAAGTTTTTGTAGTAACAAGAAACAGAATGTAGCTTGCGGATGCAAACTGGAGAATCCTGCTTGTGAAGTTGAAGAACACAAACTGGGTCATTTCCGGCAAATAATGGTGGATGTACATAACCAATTGCGTAACAAATTTGCGTCTGGTGGTGAATCGTATGCAGACAATATGACCGCAGCTAATATGCACGTCTTCAACTATGACCTGGGTTTAGAATACACCGCTTCATGCCAGTCAAAGAAATGTGTTCATGCACACGATGGATGTCATGCAACAGAAAAATTCAAAACAGCCGGACAAAATCTCTTTTGGTCTTCGGTTGTCTACGACCAACCAAAACAGTTTGAACACTCCGTCACGGCATGGTGAGAATTAATCAATTATTAAAATTAAATTATCATTAACAACCATAACCAATTGTTTCGCCAAAAATATCCAGATAGATAACAAACCTAATTAATAAAATTGATTGTTAGGTACGATGAAGTATCAATGCTGAAGTTAGGATCAACAGATGCAAATATGATTGATGCTTTCTATTCGATTAAAGGCACCGGACATTTTACTCAAATTATTTGGGCTAAAACCACCAACATTGGATGTTCTCGAGTTTGGGATCCAACATCAAAAAAATGGATGTTAACTTGCAATTATGGTCCTGCAGGTAATTTTATTGGAATGAAAATGTTTATTAAAGGCGCATCATGTAGCAGCTGTGAGTCAGAACAATGTAATAGCAAGTATACTGGGCTTTGTGGTAAACTGGAGGCCGTTCCAGGAGATTCTGTAGGTCTTGGTAGCCAAGACTATTTAGTTCCTCAAATATTTATGTTTTTCTTCACTTTAATTGTTGTTTCGATTCAGTTGTAATTGTTTTGAAATAAATATTGGTTCTAAAGTAGTTTTTTGTTTTATTTTAGGAGAAACTCCAAAGAAATCAGAAGAGATATTTAAAACCGTGCAATTCGTTCAACATTTAAATCAAAACTTCTGTTATTATTATTGTAATAATAATAATAACAATAATACCTATAATAACAATAATATTCTTCGCTAAAGTTCTTTTTTTATATATAAATTAAAGCAAATTTTGTGTCGCCTTAATAAACATTGAGAAAACAATCGCTTTACCAAAACTAAAACCTGCTTCTCCCATAGCAACATTAAGTTAAAAAATTTGTAAAGAATCTATTGTCGACTTTGCAGCTACTTTAATGGCAGAAGGCTTAAAAACTGAAAGTTCTCTTGTTGAGGTTCCAATGCTATAAGTTCCAAATTTTCTAAAGAAGAAACGCACGGAATAAGAAAATTTCAACGTTTTTGTGATAAAAATATACCTGCTAGATTTAATTTAATTTTTTTAGCAGTCAAAGATATTTTTGGATTTAAAACCAAACAATTCTAAAGAATAGACTTTAGTTTGCTTCTTCCGTTTCTTGTGGAGTTGTAACCTTCTCATAAGTAACAGTAGAATTTTGATTATCTACTGCCATTGTATCTTATTTAGAATTGTCAATAAGGTCATAAAGAGATTGTACCATTGTTTTTGTAGTTGTTTTGGTAAAATTCGAAAGTTTCAGATGAAGATTTTGTAAAGAAAATAATTTTCCTTTTAACACTAATAATGTAACAAGTTATGTAAAATGTAAAAGTTAAAAAAAAATTACAGTTTTTCTGGGGGATTTTTTACCCAAATTAAAAACCTAAAAAGTGTTAATAAGCAAGTTAAACAATTTTTTAATAAATTCACCCATACTTGCGGGGATGTAAGAAAACTGAAACAAACAATTTCTTAATGTAAATAAGAAAAAAGAATATTAATTAAAAATCAGCGCAATCATTAATATTTTAGATTTAATTGAATTATATTATAATTTAGTAAAGGAGAACAACACATTTACAGCTTGTTAACTACTTTATGTGTTATCATTGACTTTTTACTTAGGGGAATATGTGCTGAATTTTTCAGTCGAAATTCTGGGACATTCCCCAGTAATATTTCATGCATTAGATTTCACATGCAAGATCTGAATTTTTGGTATTTGAAAGACCTAATGCTTCTCCAGCGATGCTATTTACTTTTGTTTAAAAAAATTTAAAGAATTTTCCGAAAAATAAATGTTAAAGTCCGGAAAAAACATAAAACTTTACAGTCAAATTGCTTCAAAAATATATTTTTTTGAAATTTAAAATAAGTAATATCCCTTGCTCCAGGCTTTGTGCTTACGGCATACAATTAAAAAAAGTAAATAATTTTGAAATAAGCCTGAAAAAGTTATAAAACTGCATGTAGTTTTTACTTAATTTCATTGAAACTCGCAAGACGTAACATTGTGCATTCTTCTGATGCCGCACTCTTCACACCGTGCCTGTGAACCCGTGAGACAAGAGCTCGTTTCATGTTTCAATTTATTATCGGTCATAAATATTGGAACGACGAGTTTGCGGAACAGAGGTTGCTTTTGGGGCAAAATCCTCAACCTTCAGTGGCCTACACGTATTTATGGTAGTTTTTATAATTTTTGGAGTTACAACCTCACTCGAGGAACCTTCGATTTTTTCTCTTCGCTTTTTTGTATCACTTTCATTTTGAGATCAGTTCTAAGAGAGCTCGGTTGTGTTATATCTACAAGCTATTGTCAAATCTCAATAAAAAGTTACATCTAAGTGCACCTAGAAAAAGCAAACGGAAAGTAGGTAGATTGAATAGGTAGGTACGACATGATTTCCAATGTCGTGATTGAATTTCACTAATGTAATATTTGGACAGAATGAAATATTTGATATCTAAAAACACCGTGATAGAAAAAATTAATTCCCATAAAACTCCACCAACATCACCACCACATTTTGCATCAACTTCCAAAATTGATGAAAAGTGCGAAATGGTACCTTCTGTAAGACAAGAGAGAAATAATGACAAGATCTCACCATCTCAACTGGCTTGTTTTTCTGAAGACACACACAATGTTATTTATTCCTCCACATCCACAAGTGAAATCAATGAAAGTACTACAGCAGATTTTGATGAAAAGATTTACAATCATCCCTTCACAAGTACATCTTACAAAAGGTTACATAATATGGTTATGTTAATAATAAACAATAAAAATGATACAATTTTTTGTAGCGAAAACAAGGAAATACCAAAAAGCCCCGGATTATATACTAAGAAATTCACTAAAAAGCAAGAGAGTAGACGCCGGCTAAATTTAGTTCGGAAGAGGCTTTACCAGTCTAAGGATAACCCCGGTTCAAAACGAATGAAGGTACATGAGACTGATGAAAATGAAGATTATGGGCCAAATGTTCATGCACTGGATATTTCTCCGGAAGATCTACAACAAAGAAAAGAAGAATTCATGGCAAAATTGGAGTTAAACGAGGAACAAATAATTGCACTATCTACAGCTACAGAAGAACAGTCGAGGTCACAAACGTGGTTTTCTGAAAGAAGAAAACGTCTGACTGCTTCTGTGATGGGGAGAATTTGTAAAATGCGGGCAACAACTGACCTCAAAAAAACGATAAATAATTTGCTGCATTCGAAGTTCGAAGGAAACATCTGCACAAACTATAGCAAAGATCATGAGCCAATAGCTAGAAGAGAATTCGCTGAATTGGTGAGGAAAAAAATTGTGGAGTGTGGATTAATTGTAGGTAGAAATAAAGATTGCTTTTTACGGGCCACGCCGGATGGTCTAATAGAAGATGATGGCATAGTGGAAATAAAATGTCCATATAATGCCCGTTTTTACTCACCACAACATGCTATTATCTCAAAAAAAATAAGTTTGCCACATACGTAGAAAACATATTTTCTTTAAAACGAAATGATAATTACTATTGTCAAGTACAGGGGCAACTTCATGTAACCAAGTGGACCCCAAAGGGGTTGCTCTTCGAAAAAAAATTCAGAGATGAGAATTTTTTTATTTCAAAAATGCAAAATAAGCTTCATGATTTTTTCTACAAACATTATATTTCCGCTCTTTTGCATTTAGAAATTAAAAATAGTTAATTGTTATGGATTCGATTCTCTCTCTGTAAGAAATACGGTAGGGGTTATGCGTCATGTTTCCAGGAACTCAACCTACAGGTCACCACGAATGAATGCAGTTCATAACCAGGGTGTTTACACCCGCCCTAAGTACATCGATTACTTGGTCGTATTCTAATTAGTTTTACTTTATTCTATTTCATATTGCATTCAAATTCGATGAACGACCAAATGTCAAAATCCTTTTCTGGCGACCATTTTAATTCAGGGCCGTCGGTCATAACTCCAGGTGTCTTCACTTCATTCCAGATAATTAAAAAATGATATGTTCAATATATGTATTTAATAAAAAGGTTTCCCTACATTACAGACACTTATTTATGGCCAAAAGCGATAAAGTATTGCATCTGGGCCTCTGATTAGGCGCCGACGAAACCATTGCTAAATAAAAATTAATCGCATAATTTTTAACCGATTTAATACAAAATTACTAATATATTTCAAAGTAATCAAAATCATAGAATTTGGTTTAAAACTTGAAAGTAACTGCGAAAACCTTACACTATTGAAAAGTTCTGAATTTTGGCTGACTGGCGCTTCCAGGTCAAAATGCAACCTCAGGGCATTGTTTATAGATATCTATAAACAATGCTCAGGGTAACATAATAGTGCCATTAATTCGTCATCCATAGTGAGTCGGGCTTTGACTCCGACTGTCGTAAAATAAACAGATCTCCGTTCCATTCAGTTTTGTCCCTACATAGTGCCGTTGTAGAGCAATTTTAGCTGGAAAATTAGAAATTCGACTAAAATATTTTAGCAGATATCCCCTTAGAGATAAATAATCAATGGTGTTATTTTACTATTCATAGTATAATATAGGCAACTATATATACTGTCGTGTCAAATTAAATGCTACATTTACTTGGCATGGAAATAAGTACCTAACTCAACAAAAAAATACAAAATGGAAAAATAGGACTTACGGTAAGCATTGAGACAACAAAGATGACGTTAAACAGATAGTAACAAAGGTTTAAAAATGTTAGAATATTTAAAAAAATATGTGAAACAAGACTGCAAATTTTATAGCCACACAACTAGGGAATGCAATCCCGGGATCCCGGTTAAAATCTCGCAATTCGGGATCCCAAAATATCCCAAAAATATACGGGGGCTAATTTTTTGCGTTATTGTGATAGCTGCTGGCAGTCAGACTGCATTCTTTAGGGCCTGTAGTCTGATTGTTGTATCAAATGAGTCTGAGTGTACTTAAATTCAATGTTGGCCGATAATAGCAAGTATATTATTTATCCAAAAAAGAGTGATGATAATAAATTGATGTGGAGTCATTTCTTTATTTCTGAAAATAAAGAAACTGCAAAATGTAAACTTTTTGAGAAAATTATAAATATTAAAGGAGGCTCTACTTAAGGCTGCATGTACATTATAATTCTCAACATTCACAGTCACAAAAAACCCAGGCATCATCTTCTACATGTCCAGACACTGATAATTAGATGAGCAACGTCAAATAAGGGACATCTGCACCAAAGAAACAAAAAACTATTATGGAATATTTTGTTTCCACTGATGAGAGTTCTTTGGATGTCCTGATTGTTCGTATGACTTCCTTAGATGGATTACCATTTAGAATATTTATTTATCACTTCTAACGATTAGAGACTAGCACTGCAAGTTAGAGGATTGGGAAGCATACCAAATTTGGCAAACACTGTTCGTAGCAAAGTGATAATTTATAGTAAGAAAGTTGTAAATTTTTATATTCAAGAATTACAAGCACTTAGAAAAAAGGAACAATGTTTCTCTTTGACGCTTGACAAATGGGCTTTAGTTGCAAGTAAGAGATTTATTCAGATAAATGTTTACGGATTAGACTCAAATTCCAATATTAAGATCTGGTATATAGGGCTAACACGAACAAGAGTTTCAATGCCAGCTAAAGAATGTGTAGAGATACTCAATCACAGATTACAAAAATTCAATTTATCTATAAATAGTGATGTAGTAGATGTTACAACAGATGGAGCAAGTGTTATGAAAAAGTTTGGAAAACTGATAAAACCAAATCATCAATTATGCGTTGCACCTTGCTATTATTGAAGCCCTTTATAAAAGGCAACCTGCAGAAGAGATTGAAGAAATTGACATTTCACATATGGACAGTGATAGTGATGGTGAGAGAAATTTCGATGACAATGGTGTAGAATTCATGGAAGCGGAAAATGGCAAAACTCAACTTAACAACAATTATAGTATTTATCCTTTAGTGCAGAATGTCAGAAAAATTGTTATTTTGCAAAATTATGTAACTGCAAGATATGGTAAGGAACTATCTTTGATTCTAGAGTGCAAAACCAGATGGAATAGTCTCCTTACTATGTTGGAGCGATTTCTTTGCCTAAAGAAGACGTTGATTGATTTCGGAAATCCAATCGTCATCTCCGATACTGAATTTGAAATTCTGAGAATAATGGTTCAGTGTCTTGAACCAGTTAAACTTGCAGTAGAAGCGATTTTTAGAGGAGATTCGAATATGTGCACTGCTGATGTTACTTTAAAAAACTTATTTCAGGAACTTGATAAATTAAATACGAACCTTAGTAAAAAATTATTTCTAAACCTGAGAAAACGTATACATGAGCGTCGAATGGTTGTTTTTGGTGTAATTAATTACCTTCTTAATCCAAACAAAGGGAAATCTCCAGGTGCACCTTTTTTGACTTACTTAATTTTGATTCAATAGTTGATTTTATTTGTGATTCAACGACTACTTGGTGAATTAAAAGCATTTGTACTTTGTGCGTGGAAATAGAACTAGAAACTAATGACAGGGAGAAAAATATTGTATTCCTTTCGCGATTAAACAATAAAAATCTTTAAGGCAAATACTTGATGAAACTATTGTAGAAGCATTAAAACCCCAAAACACGAAAAAGCGATCTCTGCAAAATCATCTTAACACTATAAAAAAGGAAATGATTCTTTACGAAAATGACAATCGTAGAATCAGAGAGAGCATTTTCTTCAGCGGGATCTTTGGCAATAAATATAAGATCAAGATTAGATGACTCTACTTTAGATACCTTAATCTTTTTGAGAGAACTTTTCCGTAGAAAATAATACGCGTAACTTACTTTTATTATTTTGAGTTCTTGGTGTTACCTTGTTTGTCTTCCAGAATTTAGTTTACGCTATTGTTCCTTATTTTTTATTTTAAAATTTATGCCTTACTGTCTAAGAAGACATTTTTATTCAAAATACTATTTCATTATAGCATATACTTTTTTTGTTAAAAACTGAGAATTCCGTTTTGCCGGATTTGATCCCTAGCTCCGGGATTAGAATTTCTGATTCCAAAATCCCGAAATATAATCCCGATCTCGAAATTTGCATTTTCTGTTTTTATTAATTGTACTTTTGGTCGAAAAAAGTGCAAAAACGTTAAAGAGTAGAATTTAACTTTTACTTATTGAAATTGACAACTATAGTCTCTGGCTACGTTCCTTAAGCATATACTTTTTTTGTTAAAAACTGAGAATTCCGTTTTGCCGGATTTGATCCCTAGCTCCGGGATTAGAATTTCTGATTCCAAAATCCCGAAATATAATCCCGATTTCGAAATTTGCATTTTCTGTTTTTATTAATTGTACTTTTGGTCGAAAAAAGTGCAAGAACGTTAAAGAGTAGAATTTAACTTTTACTTATTGAAATTGACAACTATAGTCTCTGGCTACGTTCCTTAAGTCTATACCTGTATCTGATATCTGTAAAATTAAATTAAAAAAATAGAAGATTTTAGAATAATTTCTTTTACTGCAGAAGATTTTCAAAAGTTATATAAAGTGAAAAATAATTGAAAAGCAAGTTATAAGTACTTTAGGTAATGATAGCAATAATGAACTGTTAGGGAGAGTCGTCATCACTGTGTAAACATCGACGTTACCATGACTAGCAAAAGGGCTCAACACATTGTGGTAAAGAGATAATGATTAGAAGGTAATTGTAGAATATTAAAACTGGGAAAACACTAATGATAAAGTACTTAACATATTTAATTGGTTAATGTAATATGTAATAGATATAAATAAGGATTGTTGATATAAACTATAGTTTAAAAAAAAATTATGTTTTAGCATCTGTATTGCTGGCTGCGGAAAATTAGGCGCACTCAGCATCTTCGCCAACCCTTTTCTAATAATTAAATATAATCTTTCTATAAAAGGCTTTAGAATAATTGAAGATTTACTTCAAGTTCTAAAGTCTTTTTTTTGTTATATTGAGGAGAAGTTACATGTTTTTAATTTTAACTCTCCTTGTTTTTACTGCATTTTACTACGATTTTCTTATTTCTTCCATTCCTATTCTTTTTCTTTATTGAATCAATTAGTTAACCTTATTACTAACTACGTTGTTTTATCAACTTAAAACTTAATAGCCCCAAAAATTGAAAAATGCCAACATAACAACATCATGTAATAAGATTAGAGGATAGTAAAAGCAAAAAAAAGTTACAAGACACAGGAACTGGGGGTGGCACTGGAAACAAATTATATCCTTGTTATAAAGTCCTTTGAGGTCTTGAGCCTTTGATGCAGCTTAGAAACTCGAGTAGTTAGTTTGAATTTTGCAAGAATTTCTATGCTCTTTGTCAAAAGTGCTGAAAATCAACAAACTTAGTCTGAAAACAAAATCGGGACACTGGGCTCAAAAATAAAATTAGTTAAACCTATTACACCTCAAAATATCCTTTTCGTTGACTCGGTGCGATTAGTTTCCATTTTAGTATTTTGAAAATTGTAATCCATTGAAGTAGAAATAACATTTCTAAGATGTTCTTTGGACAAAACTGAAATATCAAACACATAATTTACACAGCTAGAAGTTTTGTCTTACGATCGTAAGAAAGCTATCTAAAAATCAATTAAATTGATGTATCCAAATTTAAAATTTCTTACAAACTCAAGTGGATATGGAAGCTTAAAATTTGCAAAAATTATTATTTTTGTACTTTTTCACAAAATACTAAAAATTCTTATCAAAAATAAATAGACAAAGCTCAAAAATGATATCAGCAGAAGGAATTACATCAAGAGTTATTATTTTTGTTGGTTAAGAACTAATGATTTACAATTTAGCATTTTTCAAAATTCTAATCGATTTATGTAGGGTGTTTTTCTAAAATTTTGATTCTTGATGTCAACCTCTTGTATCTGTAGCACACAACGCCACAATCACATTTTAATTCAAACCCTTTATTTTGAAATATGACCATTTAAATATCTTTAAGGTAAAAAAGTAAACTTTCTTGTTTACAATGTCCGGACTTTCTTTTTACTTTTGTTAGAAAACCCTTTGAGAGTCGATTAATACGATATAGCTTAGAATCTAGCTATTAGCTATCAAGGTTTGAATTTTGCAATAATTAATATTTTTGTCTTCTTTTTCAAAACACTGCAAATGTGAAATTCGACAAACCATCACAAAATTATTTTTCTTTGACCCCAAACAATCAATTACTATCTCAACACAAAAGGAAATTTTAAATTCACATTTCACACTAATTTTATTTACAGCTAGCGCCATCTCTCGACGAGTAGATGTTATAAAGTGCTGTAGATACCTGTTTTGTTTATCAAAATAGAAATCATTTAAGTAAGCGCTAGTAGTAATCTGTAAAATCTTACCAAACTTAAAAGTAAAATGTTAGAACAGCACTATTATAAATAATTTGTAGAGGGCGCTACCATTCTGGTAAAACAATGTAGAACCATTCGGAATCTGAGACCACAAAGTGTTAAGGGGATATCTGCTAAAATATTTTAGTCGAATTTCTAATTTTCGAGCTAAAATTGCTCTACAACGGCACTACGTAGGGACAAAACTGAATGGAACGGAGATCTGTTCAATTTACGACAGTCGAAGGCAAAGGCCGACCCACTATGGATGACGAATTAATGGCACTATTATGTTACCCTGAGGTTGCATTTTGACCTGGAAGCGCGAGTCAGCCAAAATTCAGAACTTTTCAATAGTGTACGGTTTTCGCGGTTACTTTCAAGTTTTCAAACCAAATTCTATGATTTTGATTACTTTGAAATATATTAGTAATTTTGTATTAAATCGGTTGAAAATTATACGATTAATTTTTGTTTAGCAATGTCGGCGCCTAAACAAAGACCCAAATGCAACATTTTATCGCTTTTGGCCATAAATAAGTGTCTGTAATGTAGGGAAACCTTTTTATTAAATACATATATTGAACATATCAATTTCTAATTATCTGGAATGAAGTGAAGACACTTGGAGTTATGACCGACGACGCTGAATTAAAATGGTCGCCAGAAAAGGATTTTAAACATTTGGTCGTTCATCGAATTTGAATGCAATATAAAATAGAATAAAACAGAATTAATTAGAATACGACCAAGTACTCGATGTACTTACGGCGGGTGTAAACACCCTGGCAATGAACTGCATTCATTGGTGGTGACCTGTAGGTTGAGTTCTTGGAAACATGAGGCGCAACCCCTACCGTATTTCTTACAGAGAGAGAATCGAATCCATAACAATGAACTATTTTTAATTTCTAAATGCAAAAGAGCGGAAATATAATGTTTGTAGAAAAAATCATGAAGCTTATTTTGCATTAAATAAAAAAAATTTCATCTCTGAAAATTTTTTCGAAGAGCAACCCCTTTGGGGTCCACAAAACAAAATAGCAATATTGCCGCTTGGTTACATAAAGTTGCCCCTGTACTTGATAATAGTAATTATCATTTCGTTTTAAAGAAAATATGTTTTCTACGTATGTGGCAAACTTAATCTTTTTGAGATAATAGCATGTTGTGGTGAGTAAAAACGAGCATTATATGAACAATTTTCACGTCTTGATTGGAACATGAGAAAAGATCATGATGAGGAAATTTCATGGCTTGTTCAAAAAAATGCGAAATGTTAATTAATCGCCGACCCTGTATTTCTTTGATTTCGCTACAAAAAATTGTATAATTTTTATTGTTTATTATTAACATAACCATATTATGTACCCTTTTGTAAGATGTACTTGTGGAGGAATGATTGTAAATGTTTTCATCAAAATCTGCTGTAGTACTTTCATCGATTTCACTTGTGGATGTGGAGGAATAAATAAAATTGTGTGTGCCTTCAGAAAGACAAGCCAGTTGAGGTGGTGAGATTTTGTCTCTCTTGTCTTACGGAAGGTACCATTTCGCACTTTTCATCAATTTTGGAAGTTGATGCAAAATGTGGTGGTGATGTTGGTGGAGTTTTATGGGAATTAATTTTTTCTATAACGGTATTTTTAGATATCAAATATTTCATTCTGTCCAAATATTACATTAGTGAAATTCAATCACGACATTGGAAATCATGTCGTACTTACCTATTCAATCTACCTACTTTCCGTTTGCTTTTTCTAGGTGCACCTAGATGTAACTTTTTATTTCCCATTTTACAAAAAATTAAACTTGAGATACCTATGGATAATATTAACACGTAATTGAGATTTGACAATAGTTTGTAGATATAACCGAGCTCTCTTAGAACTGATCTCAAAATGAAAGTGATACAAAAGAGCGAAGAAAAAAAATCGAAGGTTCCTTGAGTGTGGTTGTAACTCCAAAAATTATAAAAACTACCATAAATACGTGTAGGCCACTGAAGGTTGAAGATTTTGCCCCAAAAGCAACCTCTGTTCCGCAAACTCGTCGTTCCAATATTTATGACCGATAATAAATTAAAACATGAAACGAGCTCTTGTCCCACGCGTTCACAGGCATGGTGTGAAGAGTGCGGCATCAGAAGGATGCACAATGTTACGTCTTGCGAGTTTCAATGAAATTAAGTAAAAACTACATGCAGTTTTATAACATTTTCAGGCTTATTTCAAAATTATTTACTTTTTTTAATTGTATACCGTAAGCACAAAGCCTGGAGCAACAGATATTACTTATTTCAAATTTCGAAAAAAATATATTTTTGAAGCAATTTGACTGTAAAGTTTTATGTTTTTTTCAGGACTTTAACATTTTTTTTTCGGAAAATTCTTTAAAAATTTTTAAACAAAAGTAAATAGCATCGCTAGACAACCATTAGGTCTTTCATATACCAAAAATTCAGATCTTGCATGTGAAATCTAATGCATGAAATATTACTGGGAAATGTCCCAGAATTTCGACTGAAAAATTCAGCACATATCCCCTTAAAAAGCGCCAAAACATGTTGACCAAAAATTTTACCTTACATAGCAAACAAATCAATTTTTTGGCTCTTGGATTCGGATGTTGATTAATTAATTATAATGTTAACAAAATTTTAATATTTACCTACTGCAGAATTTTGCAAATGGTCAATCAAGTAAGTGCGAACGTGCAAATTTCTTTTTAAAGCTTTTAGGAGTTATCCTTATTCAGAAATAGTTTAATTTTGATGGCAAAAAATCTCTGGAATTCAAAGCTTAAAATTTGTTTACTAATTCAGCAAGTCGTTATGAGTAAATTTAATACAAACCTCCGGACATATTTTTTGCTAATTTTTTTAAACCGGGAAACACTTAAGGGGTCACTTGTATCAAAACCAAATTAATTCGTTATATAATTATTTAATTTATTTAAAAAAACGTAATTTTCTTATCAATACCAAATTATTTTTAAAAAATCAGTCAGGTACGAAATATACAATTAATATTGTTTATCCCAATTCAATTAACAACTATTATCACAGTATTAAAGCTAAAGTCTTATTTACAATATTATCATCGATAACATACTGTGAACTAATATTAAACATAACAATATTACAACAAAATTTTGATGGAAGACAATTGCAAAAAAATCACTAATAACATTCAACAACAATTTTTACCACGGCCTCCACATAGGCGCGGGATTTTTCGCATCCAATGACGGCGAAGCTGGGGGGGTGTAACTTTGTTGGGGATATTGTTGCACATTTTGCGCAACACAATCAAGTTGACGTACACAAGCTCCTAAATGTTGAAGTAACCGTCTTCCTGCAGTTGGATCGATCACATCTGATGGTGTCGTTAAATATTGTGAAACTTCTTGAGCACATTGCGTAAATCCCGCCCGGAATCTGTCCGCATAACCTTCTTGAGGCAAAACCAATTGATGTTGACGTTTCAAACTATGAAGATGACGCACTGTTAATTCCAAAATATCGGCTTTTTCCAATTTCGATACGTTTTCACCTTCACTTTGTAGGGCTGTTACCATTAATTCTTTGAGTTCGTCTAAACACCGGTTGATGCGAGCTCTTCGTTTGCGTTCTAACATCGGTTTCATGACCTTGCGGTATTGGTAGGTGCGCGAAATTGGTTCTTCGCTGTATTCGCTCGGTACCATGTATGGGGTTGGTGCCATTGTCACTTGTTTTTTATAACTGTCACTTGAGGGGTAGGTTCACTTTGTGTGGTTGCACGTCACTACGAACGGCGGATTCGGAATGGTGCGGTGGGCTTACTACATTTAGTTTTATAGGATCCTTCCGGGGTAATGGAAGAAGGTGGGGGCTTCTGCTTCCAGTTGTGGTAGAGTGTTGCGTCTCGCTCTTGGTTGGGTATTTGATGTTGGTAGGTCCTTTTCTGGTTGGGTTTTTGTTTGAGGAAGGGTGCTATTGTTGCGACGAATGGCTGTCGCATGCTAGGAGCATGGGAATTTTTTGGGAACGGCGCCCCGGGGTCAAGGGTGGTGAGTTCCATAGTTATGCATTTTTGCAAGGGGAAACGGCCTCACCCTACAAGTTCATTTAAAAGAACGAAATGCAACAAAAAAAACAACACCCTTATTTCTATTTTTGCGTCTTACTATTTTGGTAATAATTCAGCAGTTTTGTATTTTTCTTCTCATCGTAGACGATATTTTTTTGAATAATTTTTATATGATAATTAAAAATTATTTTGAAAATTATGAAGCAAAATTTTAATATAAATATAATAAAAACTGACTAAAATAAAGTTGCAGCTATCAAGAAACAATTTTCTACAATTTTTTTAATTATTACAAACTTGAAAATTTTGTGATAAATCAACTTTTAACCCCTGTTACCTTTTTCTAAGACTTTTTTAGTTACAGAACTCGAAATATTGCATTTTTAAATTGTTAAAAAATTTGAAAGCTGCTTCTAATTTTATTAGCACAGTTTCTTATTTTTTTCTAATTTTCTAGTTTTCGTATCAAAAATGTTGATATAGAAATTTTAACTGCTTTAAAAGTAACTTATTAAAGAACAAGAATCCTTTTTATAACTTCTAACTCAATAAATCAAATTTATTCACATTCAAAATTGCACAAACTTTATAATTAATTTCATAAACTCTCAGATCTTTAGTCGAATACCAGTTGCTGTTGTCTAGATATTTTCATATTTTTTAAGGGATGTTTATATTGATTTAAAAAAAATACTAAAAAAGACTTGCTAGAAAAAAAATATTATAAAAAGTTGACAAAAAAAGAACTATAATAAAGCTATTACTTCATAAACAAAAAGAAAAGTTAAACTTAATAAAAAAGAATCTTCACCAATTGAACAATAACAATAACAAATTAAAAATATAACAGAAATACTTTTAAACGTTTATTTTTCATCTTCTTAAAATGTTACTGCGTCGGCTTAGTCACTACTCTAGCTAATATATAAATTAATTAGTTACTACACGAACTAACTGTACTCATACTCCTTGATATTCTAATATAAAGATATTTCTTCTGTATTAGCGGCAATTTTGGTCAGTTCGTAAAATAACTGGTTAATTAAGAAGTTAATTAAAAAATGTCAATTTTATTATTTTTGAGTAATTAGTAGAGTATGTCTTCTTATTAAAATGTAACCTCTTAATCATCAGAACCTGAACATGAGAACAAAATAATAACATTAAAATAGTTTAGAATTTTTTTTTGCAATTTTGCTAGTATACTAACAAGATACTAACAAATATATAAACTAATTATAATACACAAATTATCTTTGTTTCTAGTTATTTTAGTGGAAATGTGTATTTCTTCTAAATTAGCGATAAATTTGGGCAATTTGTAAAAAACTGATACGTTTAAAAAATATTAAAAAAAAAACTTTTTTTCTATTAAGCATTACCATCTTTGGCTAATTATTAATGAATTACCTTCTTAATTGTATCTCCTCAATCAGCAGATAAACATAAGACATATTTTTTTTGTCATTTTGCTTCATGGGTTAGTATACTAATAAATATGTGAACTAACTGGAGAATACACGAACTAACTTCTGGTTATTTTAGTAGAAAGGCATATTTCTGCTAAATAAGCGCCAAATTTGGTCACTTCGTAAAACAATTGGCGATTTTATAAAATAATTCAAAAATTGATTAGCCTCAATCAAGTTTTACAATCTTTGGCTAATTAGGTGGTTACTGTCTTAATTCCAGATTTTTAATCAGCAGCAAAGCAAAGCCAAGAACGTATGGAATAAAAGACAATTTTCAAACTTTTTTTGCCTTTTTACCATTTTGCTGCTAGTTTACTAACGGCAAATTTGGTGAGTTCGTAAAATAACTGGTTAGTTTGCAAACTACTTTACTTTAATTAAAAATATTTCTGCAAAATTAGCAAATTTGGTTGCTTTATGAAATAACTGAGTGGCCTATCTACTTAAAAAAATTAGCAAATTAGTGGATGGGTTGTAGAATTTTTTTCAATTTTTGTTGGCGACTCGGCCGGTTGTTTTGCGACAGTTGCAATCCGACAAAAGAAAGCACAAATGTGGCGGAAACAAAGGTCGACGGTCACCTCTGATTAGATAATTCTCCCATAATGGTCACATTTACATACGACCATTCCGACCGTTCCTTCTTACCGCACGCAGATGTCGTTAGAATTTTAAAGAGTCTCTTCATAAAAAGAAAATCATCGAATCCCTCGACACCCGGCACATGTCTTTAGCAAAATCCCCTAAAATTCCGTAACAATACCAGTTTTTCGACCCCCTTTCAATACGTAATTCCGCACAACCCTTAAGAAACGCGACGGTCGTCCGTCCGGCCCGCGCCGGTTTCGTGCCCGCGCGCCGCCAAGAACCAAGGAAACAAAACACGCGCGCATGCACAACGGCGTGCTTGATGGAAAGACCCTCTTGGCTGCTCGTGGGATGTCTAACCCATGAACGTTCCCACGAGCGATATACAGATGCCTTAGAATAGCACCTGGCTAGACGAAGAAAGACTACGTCTTACAATGCGATACGGATGGAGATGGAAACGTTGCTTTTACGCAATGGGGGAAGGACGGAGATAGTGTTACACTTTCGGCGACAAAAGCAATGGGCCGTGGACGGTGGCCTAAAGATCTCTACGGGAAATTGATGGGAGGAGAAAGGATGGTGGTTATTAAAAATTTGCAATGAGTCACGTGACCTAATTATAGAGATAGCAAGTCATTAATGGTTGCGTGGTGGGTGATTTGAGGAGGGTGACAAAAGAATTTTTTTAACCTGGGCGAAAAAAATTAATTTGACACTAAACAATTTTTTGCAAAGACCGGTGGTTATCTCAATTTATGGTAATCGCCAAAAAGAGATTAGTACTAAACACAATCGGCAGAAAAAAGGGTAAGTAATGGGTGAAAAAGATTTTTTAATTAAAATCATTTTATATGCAAATATCAACATAAGTAAAAAATAATAAAACTATGTGTACGATGGAGGAAAAAAATCGCAAAACTAGAAAGTCTCTAACATATACAATAAAAAAGAAAGCGTTACGCCGAAGGCGGTTTTACCCACAAAGCAGATAATTATCACCCTATTTGCGGTACTGAGCGTGTGATCGTTTCGTTTGACATCACTTAACATTTTTGGTGTGCATCCGGCTTTCTCAGACACGCCCACAATTTGTGTTAACCAATTGCAAGTTGCTGTTTAAAATTCGCGGGCAACAACGAGCACTTAGAACATAGTTAGCAATTGCTACCAACTTATTTAATTTTCTAGAATTTTATATAGGTAAAGAAAAAGATATGATCGAGATATTAGCAAAAATAATGAGAGAGAAGATCAAAAAATTAAATATTAAGAAAATATGAAAATAGTCAGAACTGTTATTGTTTTAGAAACTTGCGATTTTATGCAAAAAATTAATCACTTTCTTATTTTTTAGTATTGATTTACATATAAACAAGAACGTAAGTAAAAAACAAAGAAACTATAAGTACAATGGACTATTTAAACTTTAGAGGTTTAATTAATTTTTTTTACACCAATGTTGTTATTATGTTTAATAGTTTCAAAAGTAAAAATCTGAAGGAGTTAATTTCGGTAAATAATAGAGATTAAAATTGCACCTCTAAATTTAACTTATAGAAATAGCTCACGTAAAGGTTGGGAAATACTTGCTGGTAGGAGAGCAAGCTTTTTTCCAAATCCCATATTGTTGTTCTTTTTTTTTGAAATTAATTTAAACCATTACCGCAGTATCGTAGTTGTAGTTTATCTTTAATAAGATTCCGTCAAGAAGTTAATTCACCAAAGTTTGAGTTTTTTTTTAAATTACCAGTTTGTCAATTATCTACTAACCAAGCTTAAGCAGTAACACACTGATAAAAATAAACTATTTTTACGTTGTTATCTTAAAAGCTCTTTTTTTAATAATTAAAATATAAGTACTATAATAATAAGCAGGACAACGGCGGTCCAGAAAGCTTTAGTACCGGTACAAGAAGTCTAGATAGCGTCGGTCTTGTCAAGATCGCTCGGTTTTAAATTTTGCCTATCACCCCCTTTACAATTCTATTTTTTTCGAAATTCTGAAGAACCGGAGCAGCAACTAAGGCAACGCGTTACAGCTGCAGTTTACGTTTTATGCGTTCTCTGTCTCACGCACGGGGCGTCATAGCTACTTCAATTTATTCTGTCGTTATAGGAAATTCCATAGCTATTGTAAATTCTCAAGATTTTTTTTGCATATGAAAGCCAATAATAATTTCTTGGGCCTAATCTTTTTTTTAAAGCTAAGATATTTTGCTTTTTTCCATTTACATGACAATAAGACATTGTCAAGATGATATTTTTTGCACAAATTTGCAAGAATTAGAAAATAAAATTATTCAATCAAATTTTGCTCACTGCATAATGATTTGCACTAAGCATTTGATAGATTATTAACTAAAATTACTGAAAAACATTAAAACTCCAAAGGTTTTCAAAAAATGACCGTTCATACAACGCTATAACTCTATGTACGGTACAAACATTTTTGCATAAAATGTAAAAAAATACCTTATTTTAAGAAGAATTGTAATAGTATTTACTAATTTTTTTTTTTTATAGATTTTCAATATTTACTAAATTAACCTAAACTTTCATACTTAAACTGGTAGTAGTAGCGTCCACGGCAGCCTCAAAGTCGCTTAGAAATGATTTCTGTTCGCACTTTTTGGTTAAAAGTATTTTAAATCGTTCTTTAATCCTTAAAAATATAACAGCCAGTTCCATAAATACAGCCAAAAGTGTGTTTTACGTAAAGTAAACTTTATGTTAAAGTCGACTTTACTCAGCGCTAAAAGTCTTGTGGGTTCCATAAAGCGCAACAGTCGGTCTGTTAGGTAAAGTTTGGTTTTGCTGTTTTGGTTATGTTGGTAACACTAAATTCCCACAGTTAAGGTAGGCGTGCACAAGAATTTTCTCCATTTTGACAGATGACAGCATGACAGTTGACAACATAGCCGTGACATAACCCAATTTATTGTATAATAAATTATGGTAATAAAGCAATGTCTGAAAATAAAGCAAAAAGAAAAAAATGTTCGCTGTTCTCAAAAAGGGACGAAGTGAGGTTATTGCAAGCAGTATACATTGAAAAAATATTATCGAAAATAAAGAAACCAATAAAGAAAATTAAAGAAAGGAAGAAGAACAAGTTTTGAAGAAACCTTTACTTGAATCAAAGATAGAAATTAAAAACCAGGAATTGAATAAAATGGTAAAATTGTAAAAATAAATAGTTGAAATTTATCTGTATTTATTTATTATAAGAAATTACAAAAGTGCGAAATGGTCAGCAATAATTAGTTGCCGAACATAATCTCCTCTCCTACCATTCGCATTTTTGGCAGGTTCCTCATTTTCTTCTTCATTTTGCATCCAGTCTGAAGGAATATTTTCATTTATATCTATGGCAATATTAAGCCACTATCTTCTATCAAAAGATATCTGCCATATCGGTAATTTACAAATTGATGCTTAATGTTATTGTTGTTGAAAATGGTTTGATCATGACATGATCCAGACCATCGAGCAACAATATCTTTTATTTTCAAGTCGTCATATTTTGTGAGACACTGCTCTCGCATTCTATACATTTTGACTCTTCTTCATATCTGTATATTTTCTTCCTCATTCTCTGAAGATGAGCTTGAGCTTGTGTCGATGTAACGCTGATGGTCCATTTTTGAGGTTGATATCCAGTATCCTTTTTTTTCTTGTTTTGAAGGAGACTTGTTTGTCACCAAAACCTTTATGATAATCACCACACTATTTGTTACTATTTGTAGGTTAGGTATAAAGCCGACTTTTTTAGCTAAAGGCCCAACTTCGATGCTTTACGATAAAGTCGACTTTTTTGTAAAGCTTCCTTTAAAAATCAGTTATGGAACATGGTTGGAACTTTAAAGGAAACTTTTTAAAATAAAGGCGACTTTAAGGTGATTATGGAACTGGCTGTAAATCCCGTTGGTCGTCAAAAGTTTGTCCTGTACGGGAGGGTTGCAGGTGGTTAAATGCAAAACATACCCCAAATACAAGTTAGGTTTATCTAAATGCTGAAAATATAAGCAATATTTCTGCTTATGTTTGATACATACGAAGTGAACCTAAACGTTACAAATTAATTTTTAAATCCGTATCACCAGTGTTATTATATGGGCAAGGTCATCGTTCATTGCGCGCTAGCGCATACTTTAGTTTAGGCACACGCTCCGTTTTACAAAGTGCTATAGAAGAGTTATTTATAATGATATTGAAAAGTACCCATGAATAACGTCAAAGAGCAGACATTTACGCATACCAGGGCACTTTAATTTTTTAAGTACTATTGATACGTTATTTGCAAATATTTTTTTTACTAGGCGGTGGAGTACGCCAATAAAAGCAATTTTCGTATAGCGGCACAATAATATATCTCTGGCTATTCAGGGACCCCTTTTTCATTACTAAACACGTGTGTGTGGTGTAAGGGTGTTTGGTGAAATTCGTTTACACTATCAAAAAAATCTATTTTTGATAGTGTGAAAGTTTTTATAAATACAGAAAAACAGAAAAAGTGCTAGTTGGGTAAAATAGGGTTTTGCACAGTTTGCTAAAATGGGATATACCCTGTTTTAACCGGCGTCAAACTTGTAGTATCTTAATTATTGAAATGCTTTCTATTTTTATAATAAATAATATCATTTTACAATAAATATTTACAGTTACAATGTTCTGTCGATATGCCTTCGAAATACAAATGTATCTCAAATCGTCACTCATGGGATAAACAAAATATGCAGAATGCAATACAAGAAACGGGCAGCACAATCTTTTCATGTTCCGCAGACTACTCTAGAGCGTAGAGTCCGTAAAGCAAGAGATGGAGCAACTAAGGGTTTATAGCTAACTTAGTTAATTTACAATATTTTTATATTTATTTCTGTTTAGGCCTTGAAAGACATAAACCCGTCTTTAATGAAGCTCAAGAATTTGAACTTGTTGAACACGTTCTTGCAATGGAAGCTCGATTATTTGGTCTCAGTTTGAATGACTTACGTCAGTTAGCATATGATTTGGCAAAATGGAATCACGTAGCACATAATTTTAACAGAGACAAACAGATGGCAGGAAAGGCATGGTTATATGGATTTTTAAGCAGGCATCCAGAACTAAAAGTGCGCACACCAGAAGCAACATCCCTTGCTCGCACCATGGGATTCAAGAAAGTTACTGTTGCGGAATTCTTTAAACTGCCAGCAAATTACAATAGGTACAACTTTGCTCCAGAGTGCATATGGAGCGTAGATGAGAGAGGAATTATTACAGTTCCTAAGAAAACATCTAGGGTTTTAGCACTTTGTGGGAAAAGGCAAGTAGGAGGTTTAGTTTCTGGCGAAAGAGGAACTCTCGTTACTGTAGAAACATGCAAGAGTGGAGCTGGAAATTTTATGCCCAGTATGATTGTGTTTTCTAAGGTTCCAACAAAACCTAAACTTCTAGATGATGCTCCGCCAGGAAGCACTGCCAAATATCATCCTTCTGGATAGATGCAAACGGAAATATTTTTAGGTGGTTTTAAAAGTTTATAAATTTTACCAAGCCTTCTAAAGATAGACCTGTTTTGTCATTGTTGGATGGCCACACTACGCACACCAAAAATTTAGCACTTATTAACTTGGCTCGAGAAAATAATGTCATGCTTGTGCCTCCTACCACACTGCATTTATTATATGCAACCATTAGATGTTTCATTTATGGCCCCTTTAAGTCACTTTTATTTGGAGGAAGTAAGAAAATGGTGTCGGTTACATCCTGGACGACCTGTTACAATTTATCAAATTTAAAGGCTATGAGGCAATGCATTTAAAAGAGCTGCTTCCGTGGAAAAACGGGAATTTACCCACAAGATCTCAATGTTTTTGAAGACTGACCCGCTTAAACGACAGAATGGCAACTACATGTTACAGGTGATAGCCATAACACGGATAATTTTCATAACCCGGCATTACGTACATCGTTCAGAAATAAACATTACCTCAAACAATCCCATACCTTGATTGACGATAATCCTGCAACATCTGGAACACCTCCAAAGACGAATCTGTCTCCAAGAGAACAAACACATCACAATGCGCCCTTTTTCGTAATTCCCAAAGAAGTAATGAAATTACCGTAAGTTGTAAAAAAAATTGAACGGAAACAAAATGTGCAAAAAGGAAAAACTGTCATTTTAACAAATAGTCCATATAAAAATGAATTAGCTTAGCAACCCACCTCAAAAGAAAATTATAAAGAAAATGGTCTAAAATGAAAGGCATGCAGGCTTCTCAAGAAAAAAGGTGTTACTTCCAAGCAAAGGCATAAGACACCAAGTCCAGAGCCACAGTCATCAGAAATATCATGTAGTGAAGAAGATCCAAATTGCCTGTTTGGTGAGGAAATCTACTCCAAATCCAATTGTGAGGAAGGCCATGCAATGCGCTGGTGTAGATCCAGACGACTGTGATTATTATACTTGCGATTTTTGTATTAGGGCCAATTTGTTATTTGCTTAACTTTTGGCAATTAAAGTATTAAACTAAGTGACTTCTCCATTTTGTATTATTAGCTACCCCATTTTATCTGACCATTTGGTCAAAACGGGGCATTTGACATGTTCAGCAAAATATATTTTATTAAAATTGAATTTCATTACATTTAGAAATATTGTTACAGATTCTTAAGGTTGGCGGACAAAACGTTAAAAATCAAGTGATAACATGCCTCCGTATTTCACTTTCAACTACGTTAATATACAATGGAATCCAAAAAAACTAACATGGTTGTAAAGTAGAAAGATAAAAGCAGGTTGTTTCACGATTTTTTTTTAAATTTAGTTTGTAATAATTTACTCCCATCTCCTCAAAAATGAACCAAATTGTAATTGATTTTACTTGCAAACAAACAACGAAATTCAAAAATTTGCAGTGAGATGACACCTATAATTTATTTGGCAACATGTCACTATCATTAGAATTTGGTTATTTGCAATAGTTTGGAAGTTGAAGCTGAAATGCCGAAGCAATCACAAATCGGATAACTTCAAAATATGCCCGATTTAGGCAACCAATTGTGCCTCAAACAATAAAATACTTCGAACATTTCGCACCATGCTCGAGCTGCTTTTGATGTGACCATGAGGCATAATCAAAGAAATTTGAGAAATTTAATATCTTAACCACACATCTCCTTCAAGATTTACTAAACGATTTGCGCCCAGCGTATTCAGTGTGGTGGTGTATAAAAACGCCTAAAATAAGGCACAATCTATATACTACTACTATTTACTAGTCTCTGAGATCAAAAATAGATAAAGTCATTCCTTTTCTTTTTGCAACGTGTTGTGAAATTTATCAATAAAAAATAAATAATAACAATTATGATTGAAATTTCTGAAATTATGTTTACCGTAAATGGAACACTGCAACCGGGATGTTCGTGGAACCCAAAATTTTCACCTTTTGATAGATAAGCCATGTCACTTGCAGTCAAATAGAAGATTCTATCTCTGAAAATACTTTTATTAGAAACTGAAATATTTTTCTTTCGTCGCTTGTTATGCAATGCTGAATGAATTACCTCTATTGCTTCTTTTAATTGTGGCTGGTAGCCATACTGAGTATGTAAGTCAATGCTTGACAAAAATGTATCATGTTTGTGATGTGTCTAAATGGAATTAACAGAACAATGATTGTTATTGCAATTAATAAAATATATAGCAATAATAAAAAGAAATTTAGAAACATAAAATCTCTTCGTTGAAAATCTACTTTCTTAAACCGAATAAAGAAATTAAAAAACAATAAAGATGAACAAATACAATGACCATAATAATTAATATTATCTATTTATAAGTAAAAATAGAAACAATGACATCCAAATTAGAAAAATATTTAATTGCTAGCGGGCAACTAATATATGAGGGGTTTGTAAAATTCACATATTATTAGGTACTACATACATTCTAAATTTCACTTACCAATAAAGAAAAACACAATACTTGGTATTGATATTAGTTGCTAGCTAAAGAGGAACCCTCGGCTATGCCACAACTGAACGTTTACGTGATAGTCTATCATTCCGAAGAAATAAGCGCAAATTTTTTTTTCGTCCTAGCAAACTAGAAGAGAAACTTTTTGAGCTACGGTCGCCTCGAATATGGTTTAGGTAGTTGTTAACAATAAGCAATGAAACTATTGTTACAATGGATTATTATACTCTTTTTTTTCAAAAATCAAAAGTAAACATAAAATGGTTCAGCTTGAAATAAGAATCCGATTTTTATCGATTGATTTACGTACTAAAAAATTAATTTAATTAATTAATTTCAAATTTGGCGCATTGTGACGTAAACACAAGAGGCGCCTTGCTATTGGCTTACACAGGCGATTGCCTGAATATATACATCAAACTCCGAGCAAATGTAAAGAAATTCAGACATCAATTTCTAACATTATCTCACTTAAGCTCATTTATTATTATTTTCAATCTTTTTTGCCGCCTAAGTACGTCACAGCGAAGTACAGATAGGCCAGAGGGTAGCCAAATGCAGCCACAGTTTGAAAGTGCTTGCTTCTTTTCTTAATTTTCGACGCAACAACAAATATTTGAGCGAAATAAAAAAATACGTATTCGCTGACTTTTTTATTTTTTTATAAAAGTTAATACTCCACTCTTAACATTGTAGCGTTGTATGATTATTAATCCATATACAATGATTGTAGGTGCGTGTGGTGGCATTCAGTCGTGCAAAATATGTATAAGATTCTAGACCCAGGCTGTGCTCACTACCTAGAAAAATATTACAACGTATCGAGTAACGTAGTGTTTATTATTTACAGTCGTAAATTTTTCTTGGCACAATTAACGACTTGACGCGAGAGATTGGAATGCAATGGGCATATGGAACTTGCATTGCATATACATTTTTTCTTTGATCCTGTTTCGTCCGCCAATATCCAGCAATAATATGCCCAAAAATGCTAGTATTTTTTAATTATACTTTCGAAAATATTTTCGTCCAATCGTTAAACCCCATTTTACTCTCCCCTATATATGTAACATTAGAAATACTGCCTCATCAAGAAACGAAGTCAAAAAAATTGCACACATTGCAAACATGTTGTCATTCTATATATCGTTCAAAGATACTTTAAGAATTCGGAATACAATAGCTCAAGAGCAAAAACAATTATACATTAAAAACGAT
This sequence comes from Pyrochroa serraticornis, assembly GCA_905333025.2. Lineage (NCBI taxonomy): Eukaryota > Metazoa > Arthropoda > Insecta > Coleoptera > Pyrochroidae > Pyrochroa > Pyrochroa serraticornis. Next base: position 3,084,016 of record HG995155.1, on the reverse strand, counting down.
AGCGTAATTATTCAAAAGTAATTAGTCTCTAATCGATCTGCTCAATTTAATATTGATATATTAGAAGTTTGAACCTAGAACAATGTGTATTGTATTGAAGTGCATGAAATACGGATGGAGCGAAACTTGATGAAAAAATTTTTGAGATTTTATGATCTTAGTGGATGCAAAACTGCAAGTCAATTGTTAAGGAATATATCTCAAACATAGAATTATTAGATAAAGTAGAAACTTCTAAGTTATGGGATATATTTTCCTACAATATGCTTCATTTTATGATTAAATTATATACCCAAGAAGGAGAACATTAATCACGTGCAAAGGATAATGTTCCACAGATTATCAACAAGTCACCACCTAATGAAGCCAGTCTACGAGAAAATTTCTTAAGGGTAAACTATCATACCAATATGTGGCTTAATAGTCCAATTCAGTTCCATACCTACTTGAGGTATCAGAAAAAGAATGGAATCTTGAAGAGAATAAATTAGTATATTCTTGCCACAAAGCTCTTTATGTTCGAGGAAAAGCTGTTTTTAAGCACATGTAAGTCTAAGAATGTTTTTAAAAATTAATAATATTTATTAGAAATACACCTTGTTTTTCTATTGGTTTTTACATTGCGCAGAACTTCAATATTTGTGCAAAAAGAAGAATTAAGTTTGTATTGGATTTGGATCTTGCAAATATTTGGAACAGCCATCTAACTGCAATAATACCAAAAAGCAAGTTTTAGAAAAAGCTGTTTTTTGACAGAGGTGAAGATTTCATTAAACGTTTTATAATAATTATTTTTTATTTGCAGATATTATATTCTAACATTTTTGGTAAAGTAAACGCATTTTTAATGCAACTAAAATATGTATTTAACATTAAAACTTTTACTTCAGGTAATTTTTACCATTTCCTATGGTGACGGCGACGGCAAAAATCGATCTTCTTAACATCATGCTCGATCATCACAAAAAAATTGTTTAAAAATGACGAGAGTACATTTTAAGAAAAAAAAGTACGTACAAATTCCTGAAGTTTTGTTCTTTAACGTTATTAACAAGTATTTTGCGATATCATTAGAAATAAAACTAGGAGATCGTCAAGAGTAAGAAATACTTTGTGCCGAAACTAAATTTTAGAAGTTTCCATTCAATTCTTGAATGCCTATGGCAATAAAATTGATTCTCGGATTTTGGAGGTTTAAATGAAGCCAACTTGTTTTTTGGGCTTTTTTTACAATTTTACCCCTACAACCCTCATTTACAGGACTTTTTTTACGACTAACGCAATACTGTTTTACAAAGGGTAACAAATAAATTAAAAGTGCGAACACAAAACACAATTTGAATAGCGGTGGACTATAGAAACAGAAGAAAAAATGCAAAACTAGAAAGTTTATCTAACAGATATAGTAATAAAAAAAGCGTTATTGCTTCAATTTAGAAATGAACCTCAAAGGCGGGTATATCCACAATACAAATAATTATAACTATATTGAGGATGTGATCGCTACGCAGGTTGCATCCGTATTTTTCAGGCACGCCCTTTTGGTGTTAGTCAATTACAAGTTGCCGTTTAAAAAGCGCGGGCAATAGCAATACTATTAGATGCGCAATAGCTCCACCCACCGATATGTGTCTAATACATCCTAGACTCTAACAGTTGCTGCTAACCCAGTTAATTTTCTACAATTTTATGTAGATATTGTAGACAATTTTTGAAACGTTTTCTAGACCTGTAAAATTATTGTTCCATAAAATTACTAGCTTATACAGAAAATTGTTGTTTCATGCTACTTCTATTTAAAAAACTATTCACAACAGTTTCATAAAAAAAAAATATTTTCTGTAATTTTTTAGCAACATCAGAAAATTGCCAATTGATGTAGGGCTGCAAAATTGTGTTTTTTCAAAATAAAATAAAATATTTAGACCAGTTTATCTAGAAAGAAGAAGTCGTGTAATAGACGGGACAATTGATGATTCCCTCACGCTGTAGGTATATGGCTTTATCGTGTTTGGGTCGTGTTCGTGAACGGAAACGGATCAGCATCCATCGAAGAGAATTATGGGCCGGGTTATCTGGCGGGCTCCGAATAATTGACGAAATTATAATCCGGCTGGTCGGCGACCACCATAAAATCCTTAATAGATCCGCATCTCCGGAGTGATGAGCATTTCCATAAAACGGAATTGATTGTTTGATTGCCTCTAGACCGCACAACCAATCGGCTTATTGCCCAATTAATTTTTTTCGAAAATATCACCTCCCTCTATCTTAATCAGTTTCCGTAGAAAAGATGGAGGAAACGTCTGCCGCCGCTGTAGGTAGTTTTTTCACTTTTCTCACGGTAGTTGGTAAAAATCCACCTTCATCTACAGAACGAGTCACGAACATCGAAATAATTAAGGTCTCAACTAAAAATTTCGCTGCTGCTATGAGAAATGTGCATGTTACTTCTTGCGTGGAAATTGCACTATAATCACAACGCCGTTTTTCAGATTTCTGAATATCGACACGATCGCTGAAACAACTAACATTATTAAACAACAAGACGGGCATCAAGTTTCTTTCGTCCATCCATGGGAAATCATCGATTCATTTCTGCGGATTTGGTCCCAGCACAGGAAAGGTGAACTGATTAATTTGCTATTAAACAACTTCGAAAAGTTGTCATATCATTAAGGTTCAGGAGAACGTGAAAACGACGGATCCGAAGTGTTCTCACGATATCGAAGAAATCATACGTTCTTCCTCTTCGACCTTTAAATAAGCAATTAACGTGTGCATTGGCAATAACTGGTTTAAAAAGCAATACAGTTGTGTTAACAAGACGCTTCCACTCTTTCTACCATCATTCAGCAATTAAATCGGTATGGTCGTTTGGAATTTCGGATGCTTTTGCGGTTCCAATTGAAACCGACGAAATTTCGCTAAAAACATCAATCAATAGTTACGGGTGGTCCCAAGAACTAAATAACTGGCGCTATTTAAATGTTTGAGGCTGGCGGTAATCTCTGTAAAAGCTTGCCTGAAGAAACGTTCAGTTCTTTAGTTAATTATCTATCGTTTTTGTTCATAAAAAAATTGTTGAAATTGAAACTGAACAGGTTCGCCCGGCGCCTCCGCCAATTCCAATTGTACGAAGGGGATTGGACGTCTGTCGAGTAAAGTTTTTGGTCGTTGCCTGCAACTTTTGCCAATTAGATTCTGAACTTTAAAAATCTGATGGAGGTAGTTCCGGTGATTGAGGAAATAGAAGACTAGCGTAACCTCTTTGCAATGAAATGTGATTTTAAGTTTAGGAAGTGAATTAAAAAGCATGCTAGAATATGACAAATAAATAAACTAAAACAAGACGACATTTAAAAAAAACAGCAGTTAGAGAAATCATTAAAAAAAATTAGAAACATTGAATATCGTTAAGAAAAATACAGAAGCTACTGCCATCAACTGCGTACTTGATAAGAAGAAGTTTTAAATTGAAAAGCTATAGATTACAACTAATATAATCAAATTGGAGGGTGGAGAGTAAAAGTATAAAGCAACACAAATCCAAGATAGCCAAAGAACAAGGAATAGCATTAATTGGAAAGTAATTGGAGGAAAAAATTGCTATGTAAAAGGAAAATTCCAATTGTACAAAGGAGATTGGACACCTGTCGAGTAAAATGTTTGGTCGTTGCCTGCAACTTTTGCCAATTAGATTCTGAACTTTAAAAATCTGATGGAAGTAGTTCCGGTGATTGAGGAAATAGAAGACTAGCGTAACCTCTTTGCAATGAAATGTGATTTTAAGTTTAGGAAGTGAATTAAAAAGCATGCTAGAATATGACAAATAAATAAACTAAAACAAGACGACATTTAACAAAAACAGCAGTTAGAGAAATCATTAAAAAAAATTAGAAACATTGAATATCGTTAAGAAAAATACAGAAGCTACTGCCATCAACTGCGTACTTGATAAGAAGAAGTTTTAAATTGAAAAGCTATAGATTACAACTAATATAATCAAATTGGAGGGTGGAGAGTAAAAGTATAAAGCAACACAAATCCAAGATAGCCAAAGAACAAGGAATAGCATTAATTGGGAAGCAATTGGAGGGAATAAATTGCTATGTAAAAGTAAAATTCTAATTGTACGAAGGATATTGGATACCTGTCGAGTAAAATTTTTGATCGTTGCCTGCAACTTTTGCCAATTAGATTCTGATTTTTGAAAATTTAATGAAGGTAGTTCCGATGAATGAGAAATAGAAGACTGGTGTAACCTTTTCGCAATAAAATGTGATTTTAAGTTTGAGAAGTTAATAAAGAAACATGCTAAAATGTGACAAGTAAATAAACTAAAACAAGACGACATTTAGAAAAAATCAGCAGTTAGGAAAATCACCAAAGATATATTAGAAGCAGATCGAATATCGTAAAGAAAAATACAGAAGCTACTGCCATCAACTGCGCACTTGACAAGAAGAAGTCTTAAATTGGAAAGCTATGGATTACAACTAATATAATCAAATTGTAGAGTAGAAAATATAAGTATAAAGCAACACAAATTTAAGATAGTAAAAAAAACAAAGAACAGCATTAATTAGGAAGCAATTAGAGAGAGGAAATTGCTATGTAAAAAAAATTCCAATTGTACAAAGTGGATTGGAAATAGAAGACTAGCGTAACCTCTTTGCAATAAAATGTGATTTTAAGTTTAGGAAGTTACTCAAAAAATATGCTAAAATATAACAAATAAATAAACTAAAACAAGACGACATTTAGGACAATTTAGCAGTTAGAAAAAATACCAAAAAAATATTAGAAACATTGAATATCGTAAAGAAAAATACAAAAGCTACTGCCATCAACTGCGTACTTGATAAGGAAAAGATTTAAATTGAAAGCTATGGATTACAACTAATATAATCAAATGAAGGTTGAAAGTAAAATTATAGAGCAACACAAATCCAAGATAGCGAAAGAACAAGGAATAGCATTAATTGGAAAGTAATTGGAGGAAAAAATTGCTATGTAAAAGGAAAATTCCAATTGTACAAAGGAGATTGGACACCTGTCGAGTAAAATGTTTGGTCGTTGCCTGCAACTTTTGCCAATTAGATTCTGATTTTTGAAAATTTAATAAAGGTAGTTTCGATGAATGAGGAATAGAAGACTAATGTAACCTTTTCGCAATAAAATGTGATTTTAAGTTTGAGAAGTTAACAAAGAAACATGCTAAAATGTGACAAGTAAATAAACTAAAACAAGACGACATTTAGAAAAAATCAGCAGTTAGAAAAATCACCAAAGATATATTAGAAACAGATCGAATATTGTAAAGGAAAATACAGAAGCTACTGCCATCAACTACCTGCCTGACAAGAAGAAGTCTTAATTTGGAAAGCTATGGAATACAATTAATATAATCGAATTGGAGGGTGACAAGTAAAAGTATAAAGCAACACAAATCTAAGAGAGTAAAAAAACAAGGAATAGCTATAATTGGGAAGAAATTAGAGGAAAGAAATTGCTATGTAAAAAGAAAATTCCAACTGTACGAAGGAGATTGGACACCTGTCGAGTAAAATTTTTGGTCGTTGGCTGCAACTTTTGCCAATTAGATTCTGATTTTTGAAAATTTAATGGAGGTAGTTCCGGTGAATGAAGAAAAGAAGACTGGTGTAACCTTTTCGCAACAAAATGTGATTTTAAGTTTGAGAAGTTAATAAAGAAACATGCTAAAATGTGACAAGTGAATAAACTAAAACAAGACGACATTTAGAAAAAATCAGCAGTTAGAAAAATCACCAAAGATATATTAGAAACAGATCGAATATTGTAAAGGAAAATACAGAAGCTACTGCCATCAACTACCTGCCTGACAAGAAGAAGTCTTAATTTGGAAAGCTATGGAATACAATTAATATAATCGAATTGGAGGGTGACAAGTAAAAGTATAAAGCAACACAAATCTAAGAGAGTAAAAAAACAAGGAATAGCTATAATTGGGAAGAAATTAGAGGAAAGAAATTGCTATGTAAAAAGAAAATTCCAACTGTACGAAGGAGATTGGACACCTGTCGAGTAAAATTTTTGGTCGTTGGCTGCAACTTTTGCCAATTAGATTCTGATTTTTGAAAATTTAATGGAGGTAGTTCCGGTGAATGAAGAAAAGAAGACTGGTGTAACCTTTTCGCAACAAAATGTGATTTTAAGTTTGAGAAGTTAATAAAGAAACATGCTAAAATGTGACAAGTGAATAAACTAAAACAAGACGACATTTAGAAAAAATCAGCAGTTAGAAAAATCACCAAAGATATATTAGAAACAGATCGAATATTGTAAAGGAAAATACAGACGCTACTGCCATCAACTGCATGCTGGACAAGAGGAAGTCTTAATTTGGGAAGCTATGGATTACAACTAATATAATCGAATTGGAGGGTGGAAAGTAAAAGTATAAAGCAACATAAATCCAAGAATGTAAAAAAACAAGGAATAGCATTAATTGGGAAGCAATTAAAGGGAAGAAATTCCTATGTAAAAAGAAAATTAGAATTTTACGAAAGGGATTGCACACCTGTCGAGTAAAATTTTTGACCGTTGCCTTCAACTTTTGCCAATTAGATTCGGAACTTTGAAAATCTGATGGAGGTATTTCCGACGAATGAGGAGTAGAAGACTGGTGTAACCTCTTTTTAATAAAATGTGATTTTAAGTTTGGGAAGATAATCAAAAAACATGCTAATATATGACAAATAAATAAACTAAAGCAAGACAACATTTAGAAAAAATTAGCAGTTAGAAAAATCACTAAGGAAATGTTAGAAACATATCGAATATTGTAAAGGAGAATACAGAAGCTACTGCCATCAACTGCGTGCTTGACAAGAAGAAGTCTTAAATTGGAAAGCTTTGGCTTACAGCTAATATAATCGAATTGGAGGGTGAAAAGTAAAAATATAAAGCAACACAAATCTAAGAGAGTGAAAAACAAGAAATAACGTTAATTGAGAAGCAATTAGAGGGAAGAAATTGCTATGTCAAAAAAAAATTCCAGTTGTACGAATCGGATTAGACGCCTGTCGAGTAAAGTTTTTAGTCGTTGTCTGCAACTTTTGTCAATTTGATTCTGAGCTTTGAAAATTTGATGGAGGTAGTTCCGGTGAATGAGGAATAGAAGACTGGTGTAACCTCTTTGCAATGAAATGTGATTTTAAGTTTGATATTTAAAAATCATCCTAAAATAAAACATATAAATAAACTAAAACAAGATAACATTGAAAAAAATCAACAATTAGAAAAATCACCAAGAAAATATTAGAAACATATCGAATATCGTAAAGAAAAACACAGAAGCTACTGCCATCAACTGCATGCCTGACAAGAAGAAATTATAAATTGGAAAGCTATGGATTACAACTAATATAATCGAATTGGAGGGTAAAAAGTAAAAGTATAAAGCAACACAAATCCGAGAGAATAAAAGAAAAACAAGGAATAGCATTAATTGGGAAGCAATTAGAGGGAAGAAATGGATATTAAAAAAGAAAATGTAAAAAAGTAGAATAAGAAAAACATCTCGAAGAATAAAAGTAAAAACATTTTTTAATAAATCTATTATATGGGAATTATAAGTAAAAACATAAGGATTTTATAAGAGCATGTACAAATTACTAATCAATTGCAGAAATATATGGGGCAACGACAAAGCGAAAACGCCATAGAGGAGAAAGAATAAAAAGATATGTCGAGGATGAAACAAGAAAACTGAAGAAATTACAAGCTAATAAAGCATAGTAAAGGTAGTCATAGACTCCTAGTGTAAGGAATAAGTGGACTTAAGGAAATGCCCCCAGACTTTGTATAGAAGAAACTAAACAAATATGAAAAATTATAACTAAAATTGTACGTAGTAGAATAGAAATGAAAATTGAATAGGAGTTAATTACAGACCCATTTGAATTTAGAAAAATTGTCAAGACGAGAGAAGGAATATTATATAATAGAGAGAATATCTTAGAGTAATGTTTTATTTTTTTCTAACGCTTTTAATAAGAGCTTCTAATTCCGTCTATCCTCATTTGTCTTCCTGTAGTTTTCTACCTTTCTCAGTTTTACTTGTAAGTGTGTCTAACTCTACTTCTTCTTCCTTTACTTCCCATTAGGGCAGACATGATACTGCAGTAGAATTAAATAGTTAGCTGATTGATTAAATATTTCAGTTCTACTACTTAGGATGCAAAATTATACAAAATGCAGAAAGCACAAAATAGTTAGTAGAATATCGGAAAAAATTGCAATCTACAGAAAAAAGAAATTGTTAACAAGATATCCATAGAGAATATAGAATATGGTAGCACCTGAGAAAAAAAGACTGAAAGCATTTGGGATGTGATTCTACAAAAAGATGAGATGGCCAGACAAAATAACGAATTAAAGAATTGTTTTGTCCCTGAATGGACTGTATCTTAGGGGAATTAAAGTTAAAGACCATTTAAAATAATTATAACATTTAATGAATATGAAACACTTGGATAAATTGATGTAGACCTGTTTCTATGTTGTTCGTGTAAAAAGAGGAGTCTTAATGAAGAAGAGGGATGAGATGAATACGGAAAAGGATAGAAACAATACTGAATGAAGACTGAGAAATACAGAGTGAACTGAAAAAGAAATCCTCACTGTAAGGGCTTTTCAAGTGACCGGTAGCTTTTCTTAGACACTGAAAAGAGAAAGGGAAAAAAATGTAAAAACTACAATTCAGAAAGCACTTAAAACACGTAACGCAGAAAGGAGACTAAGTGAACTTTCACACCCGAGTGGCAAATAGCATACATGTACCCTGAAATTCAAGAAAATCTACAGAAATACCTACAAAGAAAAATAGAGAAGTAAAAAGAGAAAAAATACTGAATGAAGACTGAGAAATACAGAGTGAACTGAAAGAGAAATCCTCACTGTAAGGGTTTTTTAAGTAACCGGTAGCCTTTCTTAGATACTAAAAAGAGAAAGGGAAAAAAATGTAAAAACGACAATTCAGAAAGCATTCAGACGCCTTAGAAAAATAGAAGACAGTCGGTGGTCTTGAAAGATACCAGACTCAAGTCCAAAAAGAAGAATAAACAAAGAATATATTGATTAGAAATAAAGTAGATGAGGCAATTGAAGGAAGAAGACTGGGATGGGTTGAATGAGATGACAAGGACACATTGCGGAAATGATTTGGGAAGGAAGATCTTGTTAGTTGTAGAAACCCTTTAAATAATAATAAAATTATTGATCTGTTGGAATACCTAAAAGATTAGTGGACTGAAGAAAAGAGTTGAAAATGAAAGTTTTGCAGAAAATCAATCCATAAAATTTTTAATAAGAGAAAAACAATATCATTTTATTTTTGTGACTGAAAACAAACAGATTTGTATTATTTTTCTTAAATTTAGTTAAAATTTTTACTGCGGTTTAAGTAGGCGAGCTTCATTAGAAATAAAGTAGAATTTTTTGGCATGCTCGTGACCCTCCTTGCTCATGAATATAGCTATCTGATTTTACCACATTTATATATTTGAAGAATAATTTGATAGCTTGAAACGATTTTCATAAATTCGTTTTTTAATTACTTTGTTTTTATTTTAGCGACTCGAAACGGTAGAAGCCACGATCTCAAAAAAATAAAACAACAAATTATTTCCAGCATCCACTCTGACAGGTTAGCAATAATCATCTCTAGATATCTCGCAACAACGTCCGTCGTCTGAGTGGCAATCCTCAATCGATGAATAGTTATCAGAGCGCCATAACGGTGATTAGGACTCACGGACGTAGGTATATCTTGGTAGGCGTGGGGCTCGTGCAGCGTGAGAATCGAGCTGGCTGTGTTCATGCCGTAGCCGCCTTGATTGCCGCTTCCGTTAACTGATTGAACGCTGTCCGGTTGGTGTTTTCTTTCTCTCTCTACCACAATTATACAGCAATTTACCATCGGCACATTGAAGAGTTGGCGGACAAAACGGCTCGCCTGATTGCTTTTTATTCTTCACCTCGCTACCGACACCATAGCAAATTTAATAGCGGACACAATAAGAGGAACTCGAACGGTGCCATAAGCAAGAACTCCAGACAACTGTTGGGTTTTTGCCCAGATTCGATCTCTAAACCGATTGATTCGGATCAGAATCCGCCACGCAAACATTTTTCCGGTAATACAAGATTTTTCAATTGAATTGCAGGAAGAGGAAAATTGAAGATTTTGGTACTTGTATCACTAAAGAGAAGAAATGGAAAACAAGAAAGTTGCGTGTTGAAAAGTATTGAATAAGAGAATAAACCAACTATCAGTTAAAGGGAAAATGTTGGGTAAATAGAAATAAATTAAAAAAAAAGAAGGAAGTGAGAAAAGTAACGGAGCTGAATCATATTGAATAATTTAATTTCTCGCGTCAAAGACAATTCAGTGATGCGAAAGGAAGGGCAGAAGGAAGATAATTTAGATAAAAAAGTTTCGAAAATCGAGCCCTCGAAGACCACACGTGCGCTCCCTTCTTCGGGAGAAGAAACCACAAATTTGTAGCCGGATTTATTAAAAAAAAAAAAAGAAGTCCGAAGCGGCGGTATTGAGCGAGCAACCCGTACATAATCATAAATACAGTAATGTTTTGCTACAGAATCCTTATTACGTGAAGAGGTGGCTGCAGTTAATTGGACTTCCGGTGTGAACCGTGGGAAAACGGGACAGGTGCTGTAATCCCTCCATCTCTTTCCGCCAACACGAAATTATCAAGTATCAGACAAAGATAGCGTTGTGATTCGATTAATCCGGTGAGCAGTGGGTGCGTCAAGGATGACTCAAATCTTTCCATACCAACGTTCTTTTTTACTGTTGAACCGGACCCATAAACGTTTCTAATTACCATGGTACTGGAGGGTAAATTTTGATTGACGAAAAATTTTGACGAGATGGCGCGTATTTTGTTTATAGCTAGAAGCATGATTATCGTTAAACCAGAAGCCGTTAATTTTTGGACGAGGACGACGTTGCGTTGGTCCATTTACGTCATCAGGATTAGAGTTCACACGGTTTCAAGACAAATGATTCAACTGAAACAAAACATAGATTCACCCACGCACCAAAAGGAACATTTGTTATTATGACTTGAAAATAAATTCGTCTATACTAATGACTCCTATCAGATCCAACAACCATAAAGGCATTAGAGACTTTATAAATTGGGTGGAGTGGGCGGAATTAATTTACCAGTTGCCATTGAGAAAAACATCTGCATCATCGGTAACGGTGAATTTTCTACAATCTCTTTTCTATAGAGTAATCGACCCTTTGGATGTTTCGGAACTACTCAGACATTGACTCCGAAAACCAATTATCGCCCAATTACCATATTGGTGGTGGGAACGAGGTCCGCGTCGCCCGTGCAGGATGCACCGCACCCATTGTTCGACGAAATCGTGCCCATCGATAAGGTACATTGGAAGTCCTTGTAAAGGACGTGCATACTATCATGTAAAGGAAGGTGTCCACTGATATAAATTACAATGATTTGAAAACAATACAGACGTAGTTATTATGCTTGGGCCATTGTCCGACTACGCTCAACAATGCTCGTTATTATCGTTATTTATGAATGAAAATGTCCGACATTATGTTGCCACTTGTTGACGATCGAATTATTGCTGTCTAATAGTTGAGTGTTTGAGGATTAGAGAGTGCGTGTCGGTGATGGGTGAAGTGCGAGAGAGGGAATTGCTGGGATTTTGATCGGAAAGAGATAACACTAAACGACGTAGAGGGGAGATAGGCCAGGAAACAGGAGCGGATTAAGCTCCGGTATTTTGCAGCCCTTTACCAACTGCTAGAAAAACTTCCCAGAAGGATGTAATGGCGTAAAAAGAAAAATTGATATTTCCAAAAGTGTTAACAAGGCGCCACTCAAACTCGACATCAACTGAAGAAAGTTTAAAGGATAAATATTAGAGGTCAAGAAAAAAAAAACTTTTTAATTTTCTTTAGTTTCAAAGAAACAACTGTGGAGAGTAAAACAACGGATACAGAAACTTTTGTTGACTTTCCCTAATGATAATTAAAGTTGAATAAAATAGGAGAATAATGAATGTATTAATTTTGGTTCCAATTTACTCCTTTTCAGTTTTCAGTAAAATTTGTCAATTATTTGGAACTGTTTATATGTTGTTAAACTAATATTTGGCAAAACTTAAAAAAATTATTGCGCACGAAAATGAAGTAGCGTCAAGAAAAAATTTGTTGAGCGCTAATTCGAACCCGTCCCAATTTTACATCACCATATCTTATATGGCCAGGCGCTTGTTGTCCTCTAAAAATGTTTTGAAGAATAAAGATTGACCAAATAGATATTTATAGGTACCATAAGAATTATGTTTTCTAATTGCAGGAAAAAATTAAACCAAACTCAGAGTTTGCAAAATTCTTTGACCCTTTTTAGTTTAGAAGAATTTGACAGGAAAGAAACGCGATTATAAAAATACTTCTTCAGAAGCTTCTTTTCACTAGATATAATTCAAGTTGAAGAAAAAGTTGAAAGAATTATGAATCTAATAATTTTTGTCTTATTTTATTCCTTTTTAGGTTTCAGTAAAATTAGATAATTATCTGCAACTATTTATATGTTGTGGACTATTAGGTATCTCTCCTTTTCTGTTCTAAATTCTGTAGAAGCAGAAGGCGAATAGAAAATGGTTTTGCAGAAGAATGGGTCAGGATCAAAAAGTAATTTGGTCAGTTAAAAAACTCTAGTCTGATAGCTTCTCTATTTTACTACTCGATATATAAAATCAAAATGAATTGCAAAGATATCGATCGGTAGTAGTAGGAAGTGGAGAAATCCTTAAATATATTTTAGTAATACAAAAAAAATATAAAACCAAACTCAGTAATTGAAGAATTTTTTGTCTCTCTTTAGTTTAGAAGAAACAGTTTGACAGTAACAACACTATCATAAAGATACTCCCACAGAAAGAAAATAGAATTCACTTCTCTTCAGTTTTTAGTAAAATTTATTAATTACATGGACCTATTTATATGTTGCAGTCTGTTAGGCCTCTCTATCTTCTAAATTCTGTAAAATGAGATCTTTAAAGCACTAGCAAGTTAGATTAACATTTGTCGAAGCACAAAGAAATTTAGAAAAATGAAGTAACGTCAAGTAAAACTTCTGTAACTTGAAAAACGGCAATCCGACGCTTTTGACATATTATCCTTAGGTACCCACATTTCTTACATGAGTATAGTTTTGTTCTTTTTTGAGAAAATTTTATGAAATTAAAATGAAACAATAAAATATTTATCGGTACTACTAAGAACTATATTTTAGCAATTTTGTATCTTCAAGAAGAAATTCTGTGATCTGAAGAACGGTCATCTGACGTCTTTATCGTATTACACTGACATATCTTATTTGGGCATAGCTTTGTCTTGTTCTGATAAAAGTTTAAAAAGTCAAGATGATCCAAACTCTAAAGATATATGTTTTGGGTGGTGATAAGAATTGGAGAAAACTTTAAATATAATTTAGTAATACAAAAAATATATATAAAACCAAACTCAGCAATTGAAGAATTTTTTGTCTTTCTTTAGTTTAGAAAAAACAATTTGACAGTAACAACGCTATCATAAAAATACTTCCACAGAAAGAAAATAGAATTCACTTCTTTTCAGTTTTTAGTAAAACTTACTAATTACTTGGACCTATTTATATGTTGTAGTCTGTTAGGCCTTCCTATCTTCTGAATTCTTTAAAATAAGAATTTTAAAACACTAGCAAGTTAGATTAAAATTTGTCAAAGCAGAAATTTTTTTAGAAAAATGAAGTAACGTCAAGAAAAAATTCTGTAACTAGAAAAACGGCAATCCGACGCTTTTAACATATTATCTTAGGTATCTACATATCTTATATGAGTATAGTTTTGTTCTTTTTTGAGAAAATTTTAAGAAATTAAAATGAAACAATACAATATTTATCGGTACTACTAAGAACTATATTTTAGCAATTTTGTATCTTCAAGAAGAAATTCTGTGATCTGAAGAACGGTCATCTGATGTCTTTATCGTATTACACTTACATATCTTATTTGGGCATAGCTTTGTCTTGTTCTGATAAAAGTTTAAAAAGTCAAGATGATCCAAACTCTAAAGATATATATTTTGGGTGGTGATAAGAATTGGAGAAAACTTTAAATATAATTTAGTAATACAAAAAAAATATATAAAACCAAACTCAGCAATTGAAGAATTTTTTGTTTTTCTTTAGTTTAGAAGAAACAATTTGACAGTAACAACGCTATAAAAATACTCTCACAGAAAAAGAATAGAATTCACTTCTTTTTAGTTTTTAGTAAAATTTACTAATTACTTGCACCTATTTATATGTTGTAGTCTGTTAGGTCTCTCTATCTTCTAAATTCTGTAAAATAAGATCTTTAAAAGCACTAGCAAGTTAGATTAACATTTGTCAAAGCACAAAGAAATTTAGAAAAATTAAGTAACGTCAAGACAAAACTCTGTAAGTTGAAGAACGGTAATCCGACGCTTTTAACATATTATCTTAGGTATCTACATATCTTATATGAGTATAGTTTTGTTCTTTTTTGAGAAAATTTAAGAAATTTAAATGAAACAATAAAATATTTATCGGTACTACTAAGAACTATATTTTACCAATTTTGTATCTTTAAGAAGAAATTCTGTGATCTGAAGAACGGTCATCTGACGTCTTCATCGTATTACACTTACATATCTTATTTTGGCATAGCTTTGTCTTGTTCTGATAAAAGTTTAAAAAGTCAAGATGATCCAAACTCTAAAGATATATATTTTGGGTGGTGATAAGAATTGGAGAAACCTTTAAATATAATTTAGTAATACAAAAAATATATATAAAACCAAACTCAGCAATTGAAGAATTTTTTGTCTTTCTTTAGTTTAGAAGAAACAATTTGACAGTAACAACGCTATCATAAAAATACTGCCGCAGAAAGAAAATAGAATTCACTTCTTTTCAGTTTTTAGTAAAATCTATTAATTACTTGGACCTATTTATATGTTGTAGTCTGTTAGGTCTCTCTAACTTCTAAATTCTGTAAAATAAGATCTTTACAAGCACTAGCAAGTTAGAACAACATTTGTCAAAACACAAAGAAATTTAGAGAAATTAAGTAACGTCAAGAAAAAATTCTGTAACTTGAAGTACGGTAATCCGAAGCTTTTGCCATATAATTCTTAGGTAGGTACCTACATATCTTGAATGGGTATAGTTTTTTCTTTTTTGCAAAAAAATGTAGAAATCAAAATGGAACAATAAAATATTTATCGGTAGTAAAAAAACTATAGTTTAAGAATAAAAAGAAATTAGAAAAGTAAGCTTAGAATTTACATAATTTTTTGGCTTCCCTTAGTTTAGAAGAAACAATTTGCCACTAAAAAATACTTGGAGCCATTTATATTTTGGGGACCGTTAGATCTCTCTCTTTCTTTTAATTGCTGTTAAATCAGTACCTCAAAAACATCAGTAAATTAGATTAGTATTAGGCAAAAAAAATTCAAAAGGGGTTTTAAGAGAAATTGAGTAACAGCAAGAAGGAATTCTGTGATCTCAAGAACGATACTCCGACGTCTTTACCATATAACAGTTGCATATCTTATTTGGGCCTAGCTTTGTCCTGTTCTGATAAAAGTTTAAAAAGTCAAGATGATCCAAACTCCAAAGATATATATTTTGGGTGGTGATAAGAATTGGAGAAACCTTTAAATATAATTTAGTAATACAAAAAATATATATAAAACCAAACTCAGCAATTGAAGAATTTTTTGTCTTTGTTTAGTTTAGAAGAAACAATTTGACAGTAACAACGCTATCATAAAAATACTCCCGCAGAAAGAAAATAGAATTCACTTCTTTTCAGTTTTTAGTAAAATTTATTAATTACTTGGACCTATTTATATGTTGTAGTCTGTTAGGCCTCTCTATCTTCTGAATTCTTTAAAATAAGATTTTTAAAACACTAGCAAGTTAGATTAAGATTTGTCAAAGCAGAAACAAATTTAGAAAAATGAAGTAACGTCAAGAAAAAATTCTGTAACTAGAAAAACGGCAACCCGACCCTTTTGACATATTATTCTTTGGTATCTACATATCTTATATAAGTATAGTTTTGTTCTTTTTTGAGAAAATTTTAAGAAATTAAAATGAAACAATAAAATATTTATCGGTACTACTAACAACTATATTTTAGCAATTTTGTATCTTCAAGAAAAAATTCTGTGATCTGAAGAACGGTCATCTGACGTCTTTAGCGTATTACACTTGCATATCTTATCTGGGCATAGCTTTGTCTTGTTCTGATAAAAGTTTAAAAAGTCAAGATGATCCCAACTCTAAAGATATATATTTTGGGTGGTGATAAGAATTGGAGAATCCTTTAAATATAATTTAGTAATACAAAAAAAATATATAAAACCAAACTCAGCAATTGAAGAATTTTTTGTCTTTCTTTAGTTTAGAAGAAACAATTTGACAGTAACAACGCTATCATAAAAATACTCCCACAGAAAGAGAATAGAATTCACTTTAGTTTTTAGTAAAATTTACTAATTACTTGGACCTATTTATATGTTGTAGTCTGTTAGGTCTCTCTATCTTCTAAATTCTGTAAAATATGATCTTTACAAGCACTAGCAAGTTAGAATAACATTTGTCAAAACACAGAGAAATTTAGAGAAATTAAGTAACGTCAAGAAAAAATTCTGTAATTTGAACTACGGTAATCCGACGCTTTTGCAATATTATTCTTAGGTACCTACATATCTTGTATGGGTATAATTTTGTTCTTTTTTAAAAAAAGTTTAAGAAATTAAAATGGAACAAAAAAATATTTATGGGTAGTAATAAAAACTACATTTTAGGAATGCAAAAGAAATTATAAAACCAAACTTAGAATTTCAAAATTTTTTTGGCTTTCCTTAGTTTAGAAGAAACAATTTGTCAGTGAAAATTACTTAGAGCAACTTATATTCTGGGGAATGTTAGGTCTCTCTCTTTCTTTTAATTGCCGAAAAATCAGTACCTCAAAAGCACACCAAAATAGACTAATATTAGTCAAAGAAATTTCAAAAGAGGTTTTGAAAAAAATTGAGGAACAGCAAGAAAAATTTCTGTGATCTGAAGAACGGTAATCCGAAGTCTATACCATATTACACTTACATATATTTTTGGGCATAGCTTTGGTCCTGTTCTAATAAAAGTTTAGAAGGTCAAGATGGTTTAAAGATATATATTTTGGGTGGTAATAAAAGTTGGAAAAACCATTAAATATATATAATGAAAAGCAAATTATCAAAACAAACTCAGAATTTAAAGAACTTTTTGGCTTGCGTTGGTTTAGATGACACAATTCGACAGTGATAAAAGCGATTATAAATATACTTGTACAAAAATTTCTGTTTCCTTCTTATAAAGATAATTCATGTTGAAGAACATGGAGGAATTATAAATATATTAATTCTTGTTCCAATTCATTCTATTTTAGCTATTGCTATAAGTATAATTCTCTAATTACTTGGAGTTATTTATATACTGGGAACCGTTAGATCTCTCCTCGCTTCTAAATTCTGTAGAACTAAATCTCCAAAAGCACAAACAAGTTAGACTAATATTTGTTAAAGAAAATTTAAAAAGAGTTTTGCAGAGAAATGGAGTAACTGCAAGAAGAAATTCTATGATCTGAAGAACGGTAATCCGACGTCTTTACCATATTACACTTGCATATCTTATTTGGGCGTAGCTTTGTCGTGTTCTGATAAAAGTTTAAAAAGTCAAGATGGTCCAAAGATATAAAGTTAGGGTGGTAATAAGAATTGGAAAAACCACTAAATATATTTTAGAAATGCAAAACAAATTATCAAAACAAGCTCAGAATTTAAAGAACTTTTTGGCTTGCGTTGCTTTAGACGACACAATTCGACAGTGACAAAAGTGATTATAAAAATACTTGTACAAAAATTTCTGTTTTCTTCTTCTAAAGAAAATTCATGTTGAAGATGATGGAGGAATTATAAATATATTAATTCTTGTTCCAATTCATTTCTTTTTAGCTATCAGTATAATTTCCTAATTACTTGGAGCTATTTATATGCTGGGAACCGTTAGATCTCTCTTCTCTTCTTAATTCTGTAGAACCAAATCTCCAAGAACACAAGCAAGTTAGACTAATATTTGTCAAAGTTCAAAGAAATTCAGAAAAATGTTCAACAGAGCAGTAAAGTAACATCATGAAGGTACCTGAAGGTTCTTGGCCATTTTTTAATTAAAAAAAAATATATGAAACCTAAGTCTAAATTTGAAGAAATTCTGAACTCTTGAATCTAGAAGAAACTATAAGAAATAAAATCGAATCAAATGCTAACAAGTTATATTTAAATTTATTAAAGTTCAAAGTATAATGAAAAAATTTTTCAATTAGAACCCTTTAATCAATTGAATTTTCAAACTTAATTTTTGTTATAGTAGAAAGCGCTGACGTAACTTCTCTGGTCAAAAAGGAACCATTGGCTGATCTTCCACATGAAAACATCTACACCTAAAACGATTTCCATCAAGTGACCCCTGGTGGTTCTATGAGGGCTCCTTAAACAATCTGACTTGATCCGAGCCTGTCCCCCTTCGAGTCCCTCCTTCTTCTTAGCAGTGTTAGCACGTGTTGTGCACGGCAGGTGCGAGTCGCACGCGGTAGCATGACCCCCTATCGCCCCGCATGCCGTCACAGAAGCGTGGGAACGGCTTCTCTCTTAGCTTCCCAAAACACCGCGCCATGCCAGCGCAAGGCTGACCTCGTGCACGTCATTCCAACACTAGCCATCACATCCCATCTCTTTCCAATCAATACATGAACATCAGTCGCATCTCTTCCAACAATAGCGTGCGTGCAGTTAAACGCGATTGCTTACAGTCTCGTGGCTGCTTGATTTTGTTAGATTAGGTCATAGCCGACTAGTCGACCAGATCTCAACTCTATAGAACCCGGTAGGTCCCCATCTGGCGGCAATTATCCCAAACGTAATTGGAGGATATTGCACAATTATTATCGTGTTCTTATAAGCAAACTGCGAAATAATAGGTAATCACGTTTTTTGCGTACCTACTCAATTCTCTTGACTATCATTTAAAAATTTTAATCAAACGATAGCAAAAATTATTTAGTGAAAATTGCGAATTGGAGGCCGGAAGCGAAACTGGTAACTAACCCGGCCAGTGGCGCCCTCTGGCGGCTTCAGAAGCCAATTAGTCCTTCACGGTGGTAATAAAATTCGATTTCACGGTTCCTAATCGTATTATTTCGACAGTTATTTTCGTGGTTACGCCGTGTTGATGGAGGTTCCGTCTTATTTCGTGTCTTTGATGACAATTCCTGAATAATAGTTACGGAGTAGTAAAACGCATCGTTAAAGTCGCTGCTGCATCTATGTTGATCTATAAAAATGTTGGTATTCCGGGAATGGTTTTGGGAGTTTTATTGTAGGTGAGGAATTTGGAAAATTTGTTTCCACTTATAATAAAGTTGGAATTTGTCTGGCCGATTCTTGGGAATAAATGATTGTTTTTTTTTAATTTTATTTTATGATGGGATTTTGTTGAAAAATTGTTAATAACAATTTTCAAGCAGTTTTTATGGTTGGATCTGGAGAATGTCAGATTATCTTGACAAATTACGACGTTTAAAGAGAGAGGTTAATTTATGGATGAAGTTATAATTTGCTGTAAATTCGCAGCTTTCGTGAGTGTCGTTAATAAAAAGTTTATCAGTGAAGATGACGATGTTATTTCAAAAATTACAATTGATCGCAGATATTTTACTAGAATTTTTACTTGCAGCGACAAGAAAAAAGTGTTTTTAGAGACTGCACAATAATTATCTGCAACTCTATATTTACGGAGAAAATTTTTTAAAACATGTAAACGGTTTAATATTAGTCTTTCCATCTTGAGACCATCGATTAAATACTATCCGCTCACAAGGAATATAATTACCATAAACTCGAATAACATTAAGCTATAAAATTATCCATTACTCAACGTAAGTACACGCGAAGAAGGTGAGTAGAGGAAAGTGGTTTTATATACTCAATTCGCTGTTGGTCTCATTATATACACATCTAGAGATGAGTGCAATAATTCCATGAAAAATTTTCACTGAAGACCTGAACGATATCTTAATGAAATCAACCACTGGAGATCTTTCCTAATTTTTGTTCTAGAGATAAATTATTAACTAAAATTTATTAATATTAAGTCAATTAAACAAGTTGATAAATTTTATTTTATTTATTTATAATATAAAGTTATAAAGTTAAATTATAAAGTTCTACGTTGATACTCTTAAACACCATGGTAAAGCTCTGATTATTTTCTTATAATGGACCAGAAAGTTTTCATAATTTGAAAAATATTTTTAACATTTCTCCAAATATCCATTAAGTCTGTTCACTGTCTCAATGATGGGTTGATCTTTTGCATAATCAATTACTTCTCGATTTTGTTTTTTTGATCCAACTCGTAAGTAAAAAATAAATTTTTGAGTAAAGTTCTTAATTTCACTTTTAAATTCAGTTTTCCATTTCTTGATTACTGTATATGAAAGAGGGCTTTTAAAATGTTCTAAGTGCCCTCCTTCAATTTTTAATAATATTGTCGTATTTACTACGTAAAACATCAAAATAAATCTCAAAGTATTTAAATTTGAAGAAAAAACGACTAGAAAATTATGTAAAAGATACGGTACTTAATAGATTTTATTTCTTCAATTTCTGAACTAGAATCTAGGTTTTCCATCAATTTTTTAGAACAATTTTTCAAAATGTTAACTTTCTTAACCATCCTTCCTATAGAAGCGTCGAATGCATTTTTTTCTATTAGATTCAAGCTGTATACTTGTCACTGTAGATCCTCTACTTAACTTTTCACAGACAATTATTTTCTAGATACAACTAAATCAATTTTAGCAATAACTTTTTCTGTTAGTCTCCATAATATTAACAAAAATATAATTGTAAAACTAGTCTGAATAAGTTTCTAAGCTCTAGTTTAGTAAATCCGGTTCAAGCAAATTTTATAAAGGTCTCTCTGTGTGTGATCGTAGCACCATCTCGTAGCTGTCGCAAGCAAAACTTTAGTATCAGCTTAGGCAGTTGTACGTTGAAACCACAAGAACTTTACAGTTAAAACTTCTAATTCTTCTTAGTCTTAATATCTTTTGTATGTTTTAACTCTTATACATACGAGATTCTACCTCATTTATAACTTTCTGAAAGAGTTTCTTAAGTTATTAATTTTTTTAGTCCCATTTTCTTTTTGTCTGAATAAGTTTTTATTCTGCTGATGCAAATTTTAAAAAGTTAAATGTAGCGCCATCTCGTGACTGCCAAACGCAAAACTGAGGTATCACTTTAGACTCTGACACTTGTACGGTAAGCGGACAAGAACTTTAGAAGGAGCATTTATCATTTTTCTTATTATTTGTATATTTTACTTTTTACAATTCTTAATTAGATTCTAGCTTTTTCATTAATTCTCTAAAAAAAATTCTCAAGTTGTAAATTTTTTTAACCACACTTTTCCAGTTTTTTAACTAATTTCTCCTAAGCTACGTTTTTTATTATTACTGTTAAGAAACTTTGATTTAGCTTCTCATAAACCATTTTTCCTATACAACTCAATAAATTTCTGCAATATTTTTTTATTTCTATATTGTTAATGGAAATATAAATTTTATTTACTTATAAGATTAACCTCAATAAATTTATCCGCTCTCAGACAAATATCGAAAATTTTGAGGAAGTCTGTAGCGCATCTCTGAATGCGACCGTAGCTCTATCTCGTGGCCTCCAAAAGCAAAAGTAGGGTATCAGCGTTGACAGCTCCACGGTTAGCGTACAAAAACGTTCAAGTTGGCACTTTTAATTCTTTTTTTACATTCTATGTTTTATCTTTTCCAATTTCTGAAATAGATTCTACTTGTTTCAAGTTCTTAAATTAATTTCTATAGTTACTAATTTTTATTCACACGTTCTTTATAAGTTGATTTCTTTAGATTTGTTTTCTTTTAGTTTTTCAAATAATTTCTAGTAATTATCGCTAAAGATTCTTGATGTAACATATCACAAACAATTTTATCTGTGAAAAATCCTATTTATCCATAAAAATTTAAATTATATCTAGTGATAAAATTGGCCACACGTTTAATTTAGTAAAATCTGTTCAAACATATCGTGGAGGCTCAGGCAGTCTATTCTTCTAAATTGCATTTCTATGTGAGATTAAAACGCCATCTCGTGGTCGCGAAAGGCAAATCTGGGGTATCAACTTAGACAGCTGTACCTACTTGCAAGAAGTTTATAGTTTGCACTTTACGTTCTATATTTCATATTGTCCAAATTCTTAAATAAATTCAATCTTTTCATTAATTTCTAAAAAATTCCTAATTTTCTTAACTTTACTTGTAGCTTTCAAAAATAATTTGGAGAAAAATAGAGATAAGAAAGAGTAGTAGGAACAAATTCTTAATTGAAAAATGTCATAAATTTTCTTCACTGTTTTAGAAAAATTATGTTGATACCATTGACCTTTTCTTCCACTTTGGAACAAATTTTTGTTTGTGTTATAACTATAAGTTAAAATTAGAATATTTTGCTTCAACTCTATTAAAAATCGAACGTTAACTAATCATCAACAAAAAGATAAATAACCCGTTGCTTAACAGTTAATTTTCTATTTATAAACTCCAACAAAGCACCATAATCAATCAGTTTCCAGTTTGAGCCAACTTATTGAAATTGCTCGAAATTAAGTGAAAGAGTTGGTTTCGTTTTACCGATACAATTTCGAAAATCACCACCTATCACTTCTATTGTATTCGCCACTCATAACAACTAATCATTAGAAAGTCAACTCTATTAACAGTCATGCATTGAGCTTTCGTAACTGTTTTAATCGGTCGACACCCATAATTGCAAATGGCAGCAGCTGTTCACGTAACGTAACGTGATTTTTCCCTCCTTTTGTCAACAATCAAATAATCAGGAAGGTACCAACGATTCCCCTCTTGAGCACGTGCCCGACTAGCCCCTGCTGATGTACCTACTTCCTTCTTCCGGTATCCCATTGGTCGCATTGCACCCCTCAAATATTATAAATAAATAGGGTAATGCATCCCTGTGATTTAGTTCACAACTGGCGATTGTAGTGAGTGTTGTTTCTTCTGGTGGTGTGTTGGATACTGTTTTTACGTTGGTTGATGATGTCGAAGCGGTATAATTTTTGATTGAGGTAAGGTTTGTATGTGCAATTATCCACGGTAACTGTAATTCTACGTCTTATGGACGATGGGGAGGAGTAGATCACGATCGTTTCTTAAAAATAATAAAAAGTCGGGCGTAATCAACGGGAGATCTATACGAATCTGGTGCTTATGGCGTGCGTGCAGTCGATTTATAATTTTGTTGGATGCCTCGAAATTATGCCGTTGGAAGTGACCTTTAACTCGTGTGCGCAAATCGGAGGCTTTTTACTGCCCACGCATCGATGTCGGGATGGGTGGTTGACCAGTGAGTGGGTAGACCATCAGACCGAAAAAAAGGTTTGTGAAGAAGAACAGTGAAATTAAAAATTATTTTCCAAAGACCAAAAAAAATTTTTACTTCTTGCCATGTTCGCAGCTGTTTTCGCGTACATCTCCACTCAGAGAGATTTATTTTGCCTTCAACGAATTCATAACTTTTATCTTGTGAATTGTGAATATAATTTTTAGCAACAAATAATTTAAGTTTGGAATTCAAGAGGTTTCAACTTATTTAGAATAAATAATTACCATCGTTAAAATTTTTTGAAACTTTTAGATGCCATAAGTTTTTTGTTGTTACTTTTTTATTTGACTTTATGAATCAATTTTATTTAATATATTAGAACTTAATATTCGAATGCACAATAAATAATTGAAAATGGAGTTAGCTTGTTTAAAATCAGTTATTTCTAGCAAAATTTCTCTCCACTTATCTGGAATTAGAATTTCAGAAAAAAAATGTTTGGTGATCTCTGGAATCACTTCTTTCAATCTATATTTTGCAAAGCAACAGAAACCTTTGTAATAAAAATCCAGACTAAT
Source organism: Pyrochroa serraticornis (assembly GCA_905333025.2). Taxonomy (NCBI): domain Eukaryota; kingdom Metazoa; phylum Arthropoda; class Insecta; order Coleoptera; family Pyrochroidae; genus Pyrochroa; species Pyrochroa serraticornis. Next base: position 3,059,830 of record HG995155.1, on the reverse strand, counting down.
TAATTAATAAATTTTAAAGTTTTCTTGTTTTTATTACATTTTCATTCTTTCTACAAATTATTTAATTTGTTTTTAAACACGGAATCTACTTGATAATTCTTTAAAGCTTTAAATAAATTTCTTGCAACACTTTTTTGACTAAGATACAGGACCCTTAGAATTTTTTTTCTTTTTTCATAGTTGAAGAGAAAAATTAATTAAAACCTTTTCCTTTAATTCATATAACTTTTATTTTAAAATAGAAATTTGTGAAGTGGCTATTGATCTATTATTAATCTCTTTTTACATTTTTCTTTGATACCATTTCATGAGGTTTAAATTCCCTGTACCTAATTTATGTTCAAGATATAAAATCAATTTTTTTTAAATAGCTTTTTTTGAAGTTTAAAAATTTTGTAAAAGGTTTATTGGATTTTTAATCAATTTGTTCAAATTGAAAAATTATAGAAAGTTTGTAATTTTTATTTAAAATGTAAAAATAGTTTGATCAGCAATTGATCTTAAAATAGATAATTATTTAAACCCTTAAGTTTGTAAAGTACTTACCGATGAGCGTTCAAACGTTTTTTAAAAACCATCTTCTTTAGTTCAGGTCAAGACACTTTATAAGTTATGTAATTTCTGTAAAAATTCTATTCTTTGCAAAAGATTATCTTTAGCTTTCAATACTTGTAATTTAAATTCTAAAATCAGAAATTTGCGAAGTGGTTATTAGCTTAGGTTTATTATTAATTTTTCATAAAACTTTGTTTCTAGTACAAGCGGTTCATATTTTTTAAAAATTTTGTTCAAAATATGGAATTTACTTATTAAAAATATCTTTTGAGCATTAAAAGCGTGTGAAGTAATTATTAAATTTTTAATTTGTTGAACGATTTTATTCTTTATTAAAATTAGAAAAGTATTAGAAAGTTTATAATTTTTATGCTAAATAGAAAAATAGTTGGATGAGCAAAGCTTCTTTCGATCTTAAAATAAATTAATAAGTTAAAGTACTGATGGTCCTTTAAAAATTTCTGACGAAACTTTTCCTTAGGAAGTTTTAAATTTTCAAACAATTTGACGATGAAAACTTTTCTTGCGCTTTCAATCCATGCCACTTGAACCCACCCTAAAAATAGGAAATTCTAAATTGGATATTTTCTTTTCAATATTAATGTCTTTCCAGTTTTTGTAAATTTTAAGTCAAGGTATTTAAATTTGTATCTTTTTACCAATATATATATTGTTAAAAGAGACTTTTTTCACGTTTTAAAAAACTTTTAAACTACATAATTTTTCTTTAATTTAAATTGAAAATATTTGAAATTAAATGTTTAAATAAAGAATATTTAATGCTGAATCAAGAAGTTTTAAAACTATTTATTTAGTTTACATTACAAACTATTCAGAACATTTTAAAAATCGCAATTTGTAAAGTAGTCAGCTTTTGGCTATTATTAATCTTTTCCCAAATTTTATCTTTAATTCCAGTTCAACAACTTTAACTTTGTGATTTCTATTAACAAAACATGATTAATTTGATAAAGAAACTTATATCACGTCTCAAAGAGTTTGCGAATTAGCTACTGAGTCCTTAATTATATAGTTACATAATTTCTCTTGGCAGCTTTGCAAAATTCAAGAGTATTTAGAGGAGACAAGTCCTTTCGAATTTTAAATACAGACACTTAACTTTTAAAAGTATTTATTTAGTTTAATTTGTTTAGATTACTAGCTTTCTATTTTAATTTAGAAAAGTTTATATAATTTTTGTTTTCAAAAGTGTGAATTAATATTATTAGTTTTCTTTTACTATGAAATGAACTCCAAGTATAAAAATTTGTAAAATGATTGTTTTTTTTTAATATTAATTTCTTAACAAATGTAGTCTTTAATTCCAATTGAAGAATTGTAATTTGTAATTTTTGTTATCAATGTAGAACTGATTTTTTTTTAGCTCTATGGGAGCTTGTAAACTAGCACTTGTGTCTGTTACTTAATTTTGCTCTATGTATTTCAATGTAATTCAAAAAATAGTTGGACAAGAAAAAACTTGAAATACAAACCACTTATTCCTAAATTAACAATTTGTAGAGTGTTTATTTTTGATATTTTTTTTACAATTTTTTTTATAATTTAGGATCATGCATTTTATCATGTTTTATAATTTTTATTTACAAATGAGAATCAACTTGATAATGTTTTTTTAAATTATAAATTGAGTTCACTTACATTTTATAAACAAAATATTATAAAATAATTGTTATGTAATATAATTGTATGTCTGATTAACTAAAATCTTGCTATCAATTCTATATCAGGAGCGTTAAAAATCTTATTATTATTTTTTTAACCCTAAATGTAGATATTAAAATTTCGAAATTCCAAAAAAATTGTGCAGTGGTTCTTAAATGAAAAATTAATTTTATAAAAGTATTAAAAGTCATAAAAAGGAGCTTTTAAAATTATTATTATTTCTCTTCATTCAATTTTATTTAACTTTGAATGAAGACAATATAAATCCAAATTGTAAAAAATCTTTATGAAGTTGTAAAGTTGATTAAAATTTTCAAAAATAAAGCTTAAGTTGCAAGTCACTCAAGAAGTCAAGAATTATTTTTTTTAATTGCATAATTTTCTATTTGTGTTCTTTTAAATTTTTTTTAGTTTAAATTCAGATACTTGAGAATGCTTCTAATTAAAAAAAACTCATAAAAGAAATCTAAATCCTAAATTTATTATTATTTGTTTATTATTAATCTTCTTCTTTGATATCTGTTGAAAGATTTAACATATTGGGCCTGAAAAGTGTTTCTCAAATAAAAAATCAATTTTATGAAGAATATTGAAAGTGCAGTCTTTAAATCCTCAAAGGAGAAACTTCTAAAATTAATATTATTTCTCTTTATTCAATATATTTTTTTAACTTTGAATGAAGACAATATATCCAAATTTTAAAAAACTTTGTGAAGTTGTAAAGTTAATTATAATTTTCATAAATAAAGTTTAAGTTGCAAGTCACCCAAGAAGTCAAAAATATTTTTTTAATGCATATTTTTTGTGTTCTTTTAAAAAAAATAGTTCAAATTCAGATAGTTAGGAATATTTCTATTTTTTTTAGAAGAATCAAACTAATAAAAGAGATCTACATCCTAAATTTATTATTATTTATTTATTATTAATTCTCTTCTTTGATATCTTTTGAAAGATAACTTATGGGGCCTGAAAAAGTTTTTTTTTAATTCAAAGCACTTACATCCAAAATTAAACAGTTATTTTATCGATTCTCTATCTTTAATAAATTTGTAGCACTTCTTTTAATTCAATATAACGAGTCTTAAAAGTTTTAAAAAAATTATAAAAAACTTTCCTTAAGTTTTAATTTCAGAACTTTGTGGAGCGATTATTAATTTTTACAAGATTTTTATTATTATGGTTAAGGAATCTAAATTTGGTTTAGAAGAGTTAATCTTTGAATATTTTAAGAAAACTTAAGTAAATATCAAATGCAATATATTTAAAAATACTTCTTTTTAATATTTCTTTATTAATTAACTTATCAAAATAATTTAAAATTTAATTATTATTAAATAACCAGAATACTTTTCTCTGTGAAGTAAACAAACATTTTTAAAATAGCTCTTTTTCAAATCAAGCCAATTATCAGACTTTGTCAGTTACTTAATGATTTTTTTTGCTAAAGTAATTATTTTTAAATTTGATTTATATCTATTAATAATAAGTAAATATTAATCTAAAATTCAGGACGCTTGTTGTGACAAGAAAACTAGTTTAATTAGCAATTCCTTATAAGTCTTAATCTAACGATTAATTTCTAATCACTAAAACGGTACTTGCTCAAATTAGATATTTGAAAAAGTACCGTTTATTAAACTGTCCTTTTCATCAAACAAATCAATCAATTTAGAAAAAAAATCAATTAACAGTAACTCTACTTTATTGAGAATTCAAAATACGAACTTGTTAGTTATTATAAACACACTACTGCGTACCTGTGACGACTAAGTAGCTCCAGGACCAAACTGCGTTTTCAATAGAACTAGAAATATTGAGATGAAATCAAAATCGTTACAGTTATTTAATTTGTGAACATACCTCGTAGGTTCTTTGCAAATTCTCAATAGTTTTATGCAATAATAGATTTTGTTACACTCAAATTCTCTTCTCGGTACGTTTTAATTATTTGTTGATATGTTAGAGAAAATGTCAAGCCCCCCAATTTAATTAAATTTTGCCAAATAGGCAACTGAATTATGAAGCAAGTATCATTTTTTACAAATACGTTTGATATTGCTTATAAAATAATTTATGTTATAATAAAATTAATGAATAACGTGACTTTGTTAAATCGATATTTTTTCTCGCCTCAACTGAGCTTTCAATTATGTAAAATTTCGTTCTTTGTGTTTGATATGTCTCTATCCTATGGATTGCTTTATTATATCAATTTTTTTAGCGTCTAGTAAAAGGGCCGCACCTTTAAATTTTTTAATAGACAAATACGATTTGTGTGGCCGAAACGTGTCGTAAGGCATAAATAGGTCGCTATAAATGGAAATTTTATGACTATTACCCGGACGCATAAATTATTGCGAGAAGCAACTTAGACACCTACAACTTGTTTCGTACTTGCAACCAACAGAATGCATGCCTTTTAGTACCAACATTCAATTTTTCACACACATCTCATGAATAGGCAACTACACTTGATTTAGTTTATATGGTAGTATGGGTAGCATTCACCTCGGGTTTGTAAATTATCGACGCAGGTAAACGTTTTTTTTTTTTTTTGCTTTTTTATACTGAAGATATTGGCCATATATGCATGAGTAACGAATTAAAACCCTGGGGGGAGTTTACACACAGGTGTCACACAAAAGCCCCCAAAGACAGGTTAATTTCTATTGTGTTTATGTGAGAACCACCCCGAGAACGATCCCGCCACCGCACTATCAATAGCTGAAAAAACTCACCCCCTAAACAAAAGTTCGAAATCTTTTCATGCTCAATCCCGATTCGGACATGACGCAACTTTTCGGACGGGCCACGCTGAGATGAGAGCAACCGTGAGAACCAAAGACAGGTGTTTTGTAATCGTTTATCTAGACTCACAATTAAGCTACCGGATTACGGCCTACGGCTCACTTTTTATGATGTCAGAAAACTTCAATAACCGTTGCGGTAAAATCCGTTGTTGCCAATTAAATTTCGAAAAATTAAGTCCCAAGATTAATCAGTTAATTATCGATGAGCTTTCACAAAGTTTCGCATATTGTTGCAGTTTTTTGTGTTGCTGTTCTAATATTATTAGTAGCAATTGTTGCACTTTTTGTGTTGCTTTTCTAATTGTACCGCAATTTTCTTGTGGACTTTTTTGTGTTGCTGTTCTAATTATATGTGTTGCGTGTTTTTGCCGTGCCATAACCGCAATAATTCAAAATCTGAATTAATTAACAAATTACCACATTTAATCGGGTTCACCTCATCAATATTCAAGAGATCTCCGGTTATTTTGTACGAGGCGCCGACTGGCATCGACCAGCCACGATCTGACGTGGGAAAATCGAGCAGGTGTACACTTTGCAACTACTTTACTGTTTACTGTCATCCTGCCAGACTAATACATTTTTTTTTATTTTTGGACGGATTTTTTGCGGAATTTTAATTTGGCATTTTTTGGCGGTCGATCATTAAAGATCGACTGAAAGAGTCACGTCGTTTGCTCGAAATTATTAATTATGTGTCCTGGAATAAATCATGACCGGTGGAATCCCTTGGGGCAGAATAACAATTTTTTTCCTGCGAACAGGAAGCCACAAAGGATGTATAGAAGGAAGCAAAAAGTGGATAATTATCACTTTGGCAAAAGAAAATCGCGATGGGACTAAACTAACGAGATAATCAACGAAGTTAACATGCAATGTTGTAAAAAATTGCGTTATTTCTTTGGCCCTTTCCACTCAACGTCACTTTCAGTTAAATACTGTAAATGTCGAGTTAACACTCTTCCAAACAAGTGAATTCCAATTATTTGCTCGGAGATGAGGACGTACTTTTTCCAAGTAAACCCCTCAATTTTCTATCTAACTCCCTCATTTTTTCAATTATTACATAATATCAAAAAACAAGTTGCGGGCAACATTATTATTATTATCATTAACAAAACTTATCTTTCAAAATTTTTAAATTTAAAAAATTCTAACGGAACTTAGACAGGTGGATGCTTTAAGTCCAAAAAACTTGCCGTCATTGCAAACCAGATGAATTTTGTTGCGCGGCATTATTTCTAATTTCCTATCAACTGTTAGTTTTGACTGTATTTTAAGAACTTCAGATATTTTTTGCTGACTGAGGCAAGTGGATGTTGAAGTCCTAAAACCTTTAGTCGTTGCAAATAAATTTTTTGTCTAATAAATCTCCAAGTTGACGCACAGCTCTATTATTAATTTATTATCAATTTTTGCTTTTGATTGCAATTTAAGAACTTCAAATTTCTTTCGCAATATGGAATTAATCTGATGAGAAAATCTTCCAGTGAGTTTTAAGATCAGAAATTCTAATCCCGAGATCCAGGGATCAAATCCCGAAAAATCGAGATTTTCACTTTTTAACCAAAAAGTATAATATGCTTTAATAAAATAGTATTTTGAATAAAAATGTCTTTTTAGCCAGTAAGACATAAATTTTAAAATAAAAAATAAGGAACAATAACACAAATTAAATTCTAGAAGAAAAAGAAAATAACACCAAGAGCCCAAAATAATAAAGATTTTTTTTTATTTAATTGCGAAAGTAGTACAATATCTTCCTCCTTGTCATCAGTTTCTAGTTTTATATCCATGCACACGGTACTAACGCTTTTTATTCGCCAAGTAGTCGTTGAATCACAAAAATCACAAAATCAGCTATTGAGTCAAAATCAGGTAAGTCAAAAAAGTTGTCTCTTGGAGATTTCTTCTGATTTGGATTATGGAAATAATTAATTACACCAAAAACCATCATTCGATGCTCATGTACACGTTTTCTCAGATTTAGAAATAATTCTTTACTTAGGTTCGTATTTAATTTATCAAGTTTCTGAAATAAAAACTTTAAAGTAGCATCAGCAGTGCACATATTTGAATCTCTTCTGCAAATTGCTTTTACTGCAAATTTAACTAGTTCAAAACAGTGAACTATTATTATCAGAATTTCAAATTCAGTATCGGAGATGACGATTGGATTTCCGAAATCAATCAGAGTCTTCTGGTTACAATCCTTTAGGCAAAGAAATCGCTCCAACATGGCAAGGAGGCAATTCCATCTGGTTTTGCAGTCATTTTAAAAATCCTTTATTTATTAATTCAATTATCAATTTTTAGAAAATGGTTATAAAAATCTTAAATAATTTTTTGTAATTTTTTTAATATAAAATATTTTTTTTAGTTCACTTTTGAGCTTTAGTTGTAAATTTTTGAAACATTGCTATTTTTGTATTTAAAAAAAAAAAATTCAATTGATTTGAATTAAGTTCATTTTCCTTTTAATTCAAATTAATAAAAAAAAAAATATCTTTAAATCCTAAATTTCAACAGTGATTATTAAATTTACGTATCTTACTAAATTCTTGCTAATTTTTTTAGACTCTGAATCAAAAGTATAAAATGTCTGCTTGTTTGGAATAAAAGACAACAAGAAGTTCTTTTAAATTTTTAAGTTTAAATAATTTTTATTCTAAACTGAAGAAGTCATGAAAGTGTTATCCGTCTTCTATCTTTAATAAATTTCTTGTATAATTTTCCAATTCAGACTTTGTCACTTTGGGAAATTTGTAATTTTTGTTCTAAATAAAGAAATCATATTTGAAGTTTCAATACTTTAAATCCTAAATTAAAAATTTTTCAAAATATTATTTATTTTTTAAATTTGGTAATTTCTATTTTACATTTTTTCTAAATTATGATTCAAACGTTTAAGATAAGCTTCTGATAAACTTTAATTTTAGAACTTTGTGTTTGTGAGGCGATCACTAATTTTAGCAAAATATATTCCATTCTGGAATTTTTAAAAGAGTTTGTTTGATAAAAAGTTTTTTCGAACTTTAAACAGGTCATCTAAAATATTTTTTTCAAATTGTACCATTTTTATGGAAAAGCTTTCCTTGAGCTTTCATTAAAACTAAATGATTAGTTCTACCAAGTAAGGCAATTAATGCCTAAATCTGAAGTTACAGTAACGCCGGGACAAATATTGCAAGAAGCATTTTTTATCTGATTATATTAATTAAATAATAATTAACACTAAATGGTGTTACATTCCAAGTTATACTATATATTAATAAAGTTATATTTGATCATCAAACATAAAAATTTTTAGTACTCGATTCAAAGCTTTTTGGAAGACTTTTGTCAACTGACTCTTTAGAGTAAAAATTATAAACGCCAGAGAATAATTCTTAATATTCTAATTATAGATAAAGAAATTAATTTTACTGCCCAAAAAATACAAAACTATTTCGAGCAAGAAACATTTCGATGAAGTGATAGCATTAAAATTTTTACTACCGCAAAAACTAGGTAAATTTGCATTTTTATTCAAAACTTAATTATTTAAGATTAAATTGCATTAAATTGCTAGAATCAAATAATTACTTAGGATTGAATGATTTTAAGAAAATCGAACAGGTGGTCCACTTAATTAAATTTTAACGCAAATTCAGTTTTAGTCAGCATACACTTCAAGGTTAAAAACCGATTAAGTTTACACAGAAGATATTAAAAATACCCGGAACCGATAATTTGAGATTTCAGTCAAAATTTTAAAATTTTACGTAAAAGCTGCAATTTTATTCTCAATCCGTTAGAATTCCACGAATCAATCATAGACTTGGATTACTTTGTAATAGTAATTTTTTCTAATTCAGTTTTAATAATTTACAGCTCATTTTACAACGAAATCAAAGTTCTGAAGTTGACTTTATCTTTTGCGATAATAGTTAAAATCGACTTCACTTTTATTACAAAAGCGGTTGTAAATCATACTGAAAAAAAATACCGTAAGAATCTGACGCGACGTTGCGCATCTGGTTTATGATCGCTTAATAAAATTTTAACTAGCCTTAGGGGTAAGCTGTAAATTTAAATAGGGTTTTTTTAAAAAATGATCAACCCTTGCAGATTGAAAAATGCGACACAAGTTTACTTGTTTATCTTTTATTGGCCTCGATCCAATAAATTGAAGTCGGTCGAGATAAAAAAGCTTTTAATTAAGCACCAATAAGTTTCTATCTCGCTGCCAATTTGGTGGTAAAAAAACTTCTTCGGTTGAAAGTCGTTATCTGGCCCTCCTCCGCCGCCCCCCCTTGTACCCAAATCGGTGCGGACACCCTCCTTACACGTGTGTGTCATAAGTGCACCACGGATAGAGGCATCGCATACGCCAGGTGCTGTTTCGGTGTGGGAACGAACATCGCAGCGAGTTTCCCAGGCTCTGAAAGCACCTGCCGCCCTGGTCAGGATTCGTGTGGCGCGAAGGATGGTGAATATCGGGCGTGCGTAAAGCACGAGGGGAGGCCATCGGGATCCAACGGTCGTGTGTATGTCGTGTGTGACGCACATTGTCATACTTACCTGTTTGTCGGTAATGACAAACACACGTGTTAGGGACCCCGAGGTTTCCTTAAAGTAGCAAAATAACTGCATTCCAGATAGAAAGCTGCAAGGATGAAAGGGTTCGAACAATTTTTCAACTTGTCATGACACTTATGACAACATGAAATGACCGTGCTTATTTAGGGGACTTTATGTAAATCAAATTTTTAATTTGAAAAAAGATTTTTGAATTGCGAAAGCGTATGAAGAAAAGTTCTGCAATTTTGTTTAAGCAAGAATCGATTATTTCAATTTTTTATAAAGAAGATAAAAGAATTTTTTCAGGAAAAACTATAAAATTTTGTATATGGAAAAACAAATCTTAATGTTCAAGCATTTTTTCAGATTTTTTTCTTAACTAAACAAGAACATTTTTCGGAATTTTGCGTAATCAAGAAAACATTTTTGGTTTTTAAACTTTCTTACAAATTTCTGTAGAACGCTAGAAAAAAGTAATTATTGAATTTTGCAGAGTTAAAGATGCATTTTTAATTTGCGAATTATCCTTCAAATTGTTTTGGAAATATCTAGAAAAGAATAGTTCTCAAATATTGTATATTAAAAAAAATGATTAATAAACTTTCTTTAGATTTCTATCAAAAGCAAGAAACTAATAAGTTCTCAAATTTTGTCAAATCACAGACGAATTTTTAATTCACAAACTTTCTTCCTGATTTCTGTAAAAAGTTCTTGTTCCCAAAAAGAATTTCAGTTTCCGATATTCCTCTCATATTTTCGTAGGTAGCAAAAAAAAGGAAATTTTCAAATTTTCCATAAAGCAAACACATTTCTAATTTTAAAACTGTCTTTTAATTTTCTGAATGCTCGAAAAAAATTGTCCTCTAATTATATATTAGAAAAAAATATTTTTTGAATATTATTCCTACTTTCGATCTAAAGATGTAAAAAAATTGCAAATTGAAGGATAAGCGTTTAACTTATAAACCCTTTTCTAAATTTGTGTACAAGAATCTGGGAGAAAGAATGTTGGACATTGAAAGAAAATAATTTTAATTTCCAGTTTGCTAGAAAAGAATAATCAAAGACAAATTTTAAGTTCATAAATTTTCTTTAAAATTTCTGCGAAAAGCTATAAAATAATAATCTTTGAGTTCTGCAAAATCAGACACAAATTTTTAATTTATTAACATTTATTTAATTTTATTAAAAATTGTTATCATAATTTACTTAATCAAAAAAAAAATATTATTTGAAGTTCCTTCCGCATTATGATAGAACGCAAAAAAAATATTTTTGAGTAATCTAAACAAGAGGAAAGCAAATATTTAATTTAAATTTATTTTTTAATTTTTGTAGAAGCTTGAAAAAAGTTGCTCTAAAATTTTGCATTATCGAAAACAGAGTTCTCTATTTCTGAACTATATTTTATTCAAAAGTTGGGAAATAGACTCGAATAGTAATAGTCAGATTTTTAATTTATAAACACCATTCCAAATTTCTGCACAACAATCTTTCAAAAAGAACTTTGTATACTCAGAGAAAAATAATTTGTTTGCAAATTATTGTAGAAAACTAAAGAAGAATAATCAAAGACGAATTTTAGCTTAGAAACTTTCTTACAAATTTATATGAAAAGCTCAACTTTAGCAAAATCAAGAATAAAATCTTCATTTGCAAAAAATTTTTTAAATTTTTCCTTAAATTAGGTTGCTTAATCAAAGGAGAATTTTCAATTTTTAACTTCTTTCCAAATTGTTACAGAAAACTGAAAGAAATTGTTTTCGAATTTTGCCTAATCAAAATCTCGAACAAAATCAAGTTTTAGATTTGCAATTTTTTTTAAAATTTCTTTAAAAGCTAGAAAGGATTTGTCGCTTAATTTGCATAATTAGAAAGAAATTTTTAAAATCTTCTTTAAGAAAATAAATATCCTTAAATTTTGCAAAATCAATCCTAATCGGAGCAGTTTTGATTAGGTTCGAGAGTGATCTTGGCTGGCATTATGATAGAACCCTAAAAAATACTTTTGAGTAATCAAAACCAAATTAAGGAAAGCAAATTTTTAATTAATTTTTTTCTTAATTTTTGTAGAAGCTTGAAAAAAGTTGCTCTAAAATTCTGCATTATCGAAGACAGAGTTCTCTATTTCTGAACTATATTTCTGTCAAAAGTTGGAAACTGGACTTGAATCGTAATAGCCAGATTTTCAATTTATAAACATCATTTCAAATTTCTGCACAACAATCTTTCATAAAGAACTTTGTATACTCAGAGAAAAAATTTTGTTTGCAAATTATTGTAGAAAACTGGAGAAAAATAATCAAAGACGAATTTTAGCTTAGAAACTTTCCTACAAGTCTATATAAAAAGCTCAACTTTAGCAAAATCAAGAACAAAATCTTCATTTGCAAAAATTTTTCCAAATTTTTTCTTAAATTAGGTTGCTTAATTAGAGGAGAATTTTTAGTTTTGGCACTTCCTTCCAAATTGTTACAGAAAATTGGAAAAAAGTGTATTCGAATTTTGCCTAATCAAAATCTCGATCAAAATAAAGGTTTAAATTTGCAAATTTTTTTCAAATTTCTTTGGAAGCTAGAAAGGATTTGTCGCTTAATTTGCATAATTAAAGAGAAATTTTTAAATTCTTCCGGATTTACGCGGACATCAAGAAAATAAAGTTCCTTAAATTTTCTAAAATCAATCTTAATCGGAGCAGTTTCGATTTGATTCGATAGAGTGATCTTGGCTGGCATTATGATACAACTCTAAAAAATACTTTTGAGTAATCAAAACCCAATTAGGGAAAGCAAATTTTTAATTTAATTTTTTTTAAATTTTTGTAGAAGCTTGAAAAAAGTTGTCCTAAGATTTTGCATTATCAAAGACAGAGTTCTCTATTTCTGGACTATATTTTTGTCAAATGCTAGGAAATAGACTTGAATAGTAATAGCCAGATTTTTAATTTATAAACGTCATTCCAAATTTCTGCACAACAATCTTTCAAAAAGAACTTTGTATACTCAGAGAGAAAAAATTAATTTGCAAATTATTGTAGAAAACTAGAGAATAATAATCAAAGACGAATTTTAGTTTATAAACTTTCCTACAAATTAATATGAAAAGCTTAACTTTAGCAAAATCAAGAATAAAATCTTTATTTGCGAAAATTTTTCCAAATTTTTTATTAATTTAGGTTGCTTAATCAAAGAAAAATTTTTAGTTTTTGCACTTCCTTCCACATTATTACAGAAAACTGGAAAAAATAATTTTGCATAATCAAAATCTCGATCAAAATCAAGTTTTAAATTTGTATTTTTTTTTCAAATTTCTTTGAAAGCTAGAAAGGATTTGTCGCTCAATTTGCATAATTAGAAAGAAATTTTTAAATTCTTCTTCAAGAAAATAAAAATCCTTAAATTTTGCAAAATCAATCTTAATCGGAGCAGTTTTGATTTGGTTCGATAGTGATCTTGGGTGGCTTCCAGTTAGTTTTTTCGGACCCACTTCCAAATTTGGAGATAATAATGCAATGTCATTAGAGCAATCAGGTTTAAAATCGCTAAAGAGGGACATTATACGATTTATTCGGATGACACATGCGGAGATGAAACGAACAAGAAACCTAAACAAAAAACCTAATTTATCCCGTTCATTACAAACGTCTTGCATAAGAAACTCAAACTCCACATAAAAATTAACGTTTTGCTTTAATACCATCGCGATGATGCTTTTATGATCGTTCTCTATCTTCTTCTTTTCATCAAGTTCGACAGAAACAACGAATCAAGTCAATATTCCAGTTTGTGCCGGTCATTTAAAATAGTAGCTACTGGTATTACCTCCGGTCACTTCTCCCATACAAAAAAAAAACAAACTTGGAGGAATTATTGTGATTGAGTTTCATAAGAAACGGCTGCACCTGAAACGTTGTAATGTTTCCTAATGTCGCATGACGAATTTTTGATTTGTTCGTGTTGTGTAATTTCGTAAATTGCGTGTGTTAGTGGAGTTGTTAGTAATGGTTCATTTAGATTTTAAAAATATAATTACATGGGAGACGCGATCTGCTTTTAGGTACCGATTTTTATTGACAATTAAGATAAAACTAATTTTATTGTTGTATCGTCTCTCGGAGGAACAAAATACTTCCATTCGAAGCACGCAATAAAGATTGGGCGAGGTCGAGGTTCCTAGCAAAACGCAACTGAAAATTCGAAAATTTTACCTCTGTTGGTGCTAAACTTTTCAATTTTTTTTGTTTTATTCAAAAAACTTTTTGTTTCGCTTCCTTTATTTTTTCGGTTCTTTAAATCTGTATTTAGAATCAGATAAAGATGCATTTAGGAAAGTGTAAAAATTATAAGGGAATTGACTTGTCTCTGACGTGCTTCGACTTGTCATGCGTCAGGCCATTAATTTGCACAATTTACCACAAATTGCTTACAATTAAGTTACTAATTGCGGAAAAGGCTGTATCAGGTTTTATTAATTAAACCGTGTTGGTTTGATACGGGTAAGGTCTGGCGGCCTCCTTACAGTGTTTTCAACTTTACAAGTTTTATTGAAAATTGTTATCGTGCTTTCCATCTCCAATAAATCAGTAATTAAAAACCGATTTATGAACAAATCAAGGATCGCGAGATAAAAACCTGAAAAGTCCGTTACGCCAAGTCCAGTCAGTGGGAGAGCTTTGGAAAAACAACAAAAGGATATACGAAGAGAAGAGGCCGTAAATAACAAAGTAGACAGTATCGTATGGCGTTTCAGGTAAGTGCGAGATGGAAAATCTGAAAGTTGCGCACGCCGAGCGCGTGTTTAGCGCGCGCTGAAAACTCGTATGATGCATGCGCCAACAGATCAGGTAGTAGCCGCTCAGTATATAACGCTTCCAAGCACATGGTCCGCACACTTACCAGCCGGTTGTCAGTGAGAAAGCACGCTAGTTCATCAACCATCCACCAGGCGACGCCACAACACAAATCAACAAAATGTGCAAAGAACTCCCCGAAACCGCCCCCAAAGCGAGGACCCCCAAATCGCCATGGAGGAGGCAAAGAGAGGTAAGCTTTCATCCACATTGCCAATTTTTTGCAAATCATTAATCACCCCCCAATTTTCGGCATATCGACAATTTTCCTACATACCGTTGTTTTTTAAGTGATTCAAGCCATTCAATTTTTACCAAAAACCTGTAAACATTTTATCGCATTAAAGCTTTGTGTAATTTAAAGTAGAATGGTAGCAATTTACTTATCGTTTTTACGAAAGACCCCTATAAATGGCCAGTGAGCGATCAAGACACGAACCCGATTCTACATTGCCAGAAAAACTCCAAGTTTTTTAAAAAAAAATTTGAAACTGCACCACTCTGACCTACTTTGACTTAAGTTACTGAAATGATCAATTTCAAGTCAAAACACCCACCTGTTCCGCCGATATCCTCGAAAGAATCTGGAGAGACCAACAGTCAATCAAGACACGAACCCGTTGCAATTTCTAACAAATTCTTTTTTTTGCAGCCTTTAAAACCGAGATTATCTCGCAAGATCATCCCAAGTATTCGCGTGAATCTCAACAGTTACTGGTCGAAATTTGCTGAGATCGGTGTGGTCACTTTTGACGTGCCCAGATTGTGTCGAAATTCTCTCGATAATGAAATTAATGAGAATTTAGCCAACGAAATTCGTGAATTGGGTAATTAATTCAACGATTTTATTTAAGTTGATTGTGATTGATTTTGTGATATTAGTTAAGTAAGTTGTTTGTTTAGCAGCTTGAAAATTTGTGTTTTTGTATATTTTGATTTCACACATCTCAGTTTTGCTCAAGCTTTAAGTTAGTTTATTGTCGTTCATATTGCGTGCCATTGGCAGATGCGATCGAAATTAGTTTTTAGTTTAGAATTTCTGTGATATGAAAGCTTTAATTATTGTTAAGTCTGAAATTACTACTTTTTTGTGTTTTCTAACGAAACATAGGCCGAATAGTGTCAATTTTGTGTACATAAAAAGCATGCTTTTAGTTGTAATTTCTATATTAATTGAACAAATTTTGTTAGCTTTTAAGTTTGCACTTTTAGCACAGTTTTGCACGTCCAGCTTTTCAGTTAGTTCGTTTAAAGCTCTGTAAGCTATGTGATAAGTGTCCGTTTCGTTTGACTGTTTTATACGATGTTATTGTATATTACCCTGTGATATCAGCTTATATGATTTCTGATTTGTATATTTTTTCTATAAAATTTTTAGTAACATTAGCGATACGTTAGCATTAGTAGTAACTAATTTACAGTGTTCATTTACTATTTAACTAAAACTTAAGACAATAACTGGTAGATTTTTAATTTTACTAATAAACTTTTGTATTGTGTTAAATAATTATGCCAATAAATTTTTTTCTTCTAACCCGCTTTTAAGTCTAGCAACTCAACCTTTCAACTTTCCTTTACAAAACCCTTCAATATACATATTTCTAATATAATAAAAAAATTAGAGAAAAATAAGAAACACCAAATTTTGAAAAACCGTTAGAATATTCAGTCAAGGCCCGCCAACGCCTTTTCTCATTGATGGGTGAATAATTCGTTGTTTGCCTGCTCTCGGAAGAGCTTTACGCTTTACCTCCCTAATTAGCGACACCTTTGACTAGTTGTGGCAAGTTTAATGAACACAATGCCGTTTCCGTGTATTTAACCTGTTGATTTAGGTTTCGATTGGTTATTTACGAAAGCATTTAGTGGTTGCGGTAAAATTATCGTTTGGTTGCTAGAACGTCTGCTTTTGTGGGGCTGAAAAAGAGGGCACCACTTATTATATAAACGAAACGTAAGCAAAACCGATTACTATTTATCTAACACAACAAAACTTTTGCTTGTTGATGCTGAAAGGTTTTTTAATTCTATCGGTGGTCCTCGCACAAAAAATCGCCAACAATGCCATTGGTTCACGCGTTAATTTTAATAACGTATACTCGATTAAAACGGGGCAATTAATTAGAGCTGTTGTTGGCACAATACACAGCCCTTTCAACTGGAGATGACTACCAAATTCCAGCACTCGCCACTCCAAATTAAATTACCGTTTGATTAATAATATAATAACACAGCTCGAGTCCCTATTCATTAAAAAAACCATTCATGCAGTCAATTACTCCGTTCTTTTGTATCCTGAGGCCAAACACTTAATACCAGTAATATCAATAAATCGATCTCTCCCAGAAAGAAATCCCTAAAGCTTCATTTATAATTGTAGAAGCCATAAATAAACAACAATGGCCATGGGCTCGAGTTTGTATACAATATAACGACATAATAGGTGCCCAACAATTGGTTAACCATTTAAAGACTTTTGGGCGTCCATTGTTGCGTCACGTGTGAGTATTTAGCGATTAGAATGTGTGTCAAGTTGAGGGGTTGTTAGGAAAACGGTTGCAGTCTAAGATGAAAACACGTGCTCTTGTTGGCGATGTTGTCGAACCATGAAACTGAGATATCGCTTTAGAAAATTGGAGATTTTAACAAAGAATTTCGAAAATTACTCACGAAGACTTATCAAACCGCATTGTTAAAAGTCTAAATATTTTACAAGAAGTTTTTGTCCTCAACAACCAGTGTTTACCCCATGCGAAGTTGTAGTTTGTGAAAATAGAGACACCATGGTGGCAGGTTAAATATCTAACAATTATTAACACGGTGGTCACAACTACTGGCAGATGTTGGATTAACAAAAAGATTCACGTGTTTTTAATTTTTCAAAATTGCTTAATTGGGTCGCCACTTAGAGGGGTGAAATTCCGGAATTCATTAATTTCTAACAACTTGAAATTCCTTTTAACGTTGCATCCGCTGATCGCTTTCCCGAAACGTCACTGGATGACACTAACGGTTTGTTATATTTCATCCAGCGTTTTAACACGTGTTTAGATAATAACACGTGTTTTAGTTTCAGTAACTTAATATTCTTTCCATATTTCCAGCGGTCCAGGCGAAACGTTAAGGAAATTCCGGATAATTACAGCGAGTCGTTAGTTGGACTGATGCGAATTTAGGGGATGAAGTTACGTGATACTGGGTTCTGGCAAAAAACGGCGGTAATTATCAGAAACCAAGTTGAGATTTCAGCGATGGTCTTTTGGTATTTCTTTGAAGAAGTCTTTCGACGTATTGTAAATATTTGTTGACGGTTGCCATGTGGTAAATATTAGTAAATACATATGGCTTTTATATTGGTTAAGTAGTCTGGCCGAGTGCGGGTTTAGGGGCGGAATGGGGAGGACGCAGGGGATGGATCGGCACTATTTGTTAATTAGTAGATAGGTTTGATGGGCTAATTTATGCGTGGCTTCCTGTACAAAAAATAATCGATGGTTTTTCGTCACTACCAACTACCAACTTTTCATCTGTAGAGGACAAGAAGTTTTACAAAATTTAAATTAACATGTGAAGTGTCAATAATAATATTAAACAATTTCGAATTTGCTCCCAGAAAATTTTCTAAACTAAAATTAATTAAAACCTGGAAACGAAAGATGATTAATATTTCTTTATTTATTATTATAAATTAAATTTAGTTCATAAACTATTAATTTATTTTAGCCATTATTTTGTAACTAAAAAATTTACTATAAAAGTGTCCTTAAGCAAGTTAAAGATCAATTCTCAAAATCCCCTTTGTTAAAAAATATTTAGCACAGTGCCATAAATTTTTTATCACATTTCCTAAATTAGTTCATGAAAAAGCTTTCTAGATTATAATTAAATCCTGAAACATGAATAAGGTTACGATTTGATTTAAAAATTATTAATTTAAAGTCGCCACCATTGTGTAATTACAAAGATTGCTATAAAAGTGATCATAGCAATAAACAAGTTAAAGATCTTTAAAATTCTGCTTTGCCAATAAATATTAAAAAAGAGGGTCAAGTGAAACAGAAATTTTGTTATGATCTGTCAAAAGAAGCTTTTTCTTGGACAAATAGCTTTTAGGGACACATTTTTTTAGAATTCAGAAAACTTAGGAACTAGAATCCGAAACTTTGGAATTTGACAAAGTAGAAGAATTTTTATTATCAATTTTTTACACCATATTTAATTTTCGGCCCTGTTAGGCATAGAATTTTCAAATGGTCGTTAGCGGCCAACAATTTCAAAGAACTTTTCGTGCAAGCTTTAGATCGATTTCGTTTTTTCGCCTCGTCCTTTATGATGAAAGTTCTTGTTAAATTTTTGATTAACTGCCGAGATTGGTGTTTTTGTTCGATTTCTCGCCCAATCCCATGCTCAATATATGGAATTTTGCATGGAAATTTTGATTTTAACAAAACCCACTCATTAGTTGCTATTCAGAGGGTTCACGCCGAATTAGGCCGCGTTGGGTTCCTTTTTCACAATTGTAGGAATCGACCACAAAAGGCGCGGCCGAAAAGGCAAACGTTAAAAGAATATATTGTACGTGCCGTTGAACAATAGAGCCAGTGTTACAGTCGTTGTTGGTAAATCAGAAATCTGTTTTCATAACCGCCGCCGGTCCGACTTGAGAATTCGATGCGGATGAACGAAATATTACACTGGGGCTAAAGTTGTGAAAGCCGACCCCGACCAAAGTTTCTTCTTCTTCGTTTCTTATATGCACGACACACTGGCTGCGGCTTATAAGCGCTTCCTCGAATGACTAAACACGTGTGGGCCCAAACGCCGCCCTTAAACTAATGTTTATTAGTTCGCTAATGAGGTTGAGATCGTTAAGGGTGCCGGTATCGCAACGTGGCTGTGATTAAGCTGTTGAGAAGACCTGCCATGCAACGTAATCGCGCGTTCAACCCTTCAATAGGGTAGTCGAATAACTAGAAACGGGGATCCCGAAGTTCATGTCTTGAACTGATTTATTGCTTTGTATACCACATGTTGCAACTTTGTGCGAGTTTTTGATTATAGCCTAAACTACCAATTCTACAATTTTTTTCGTGCCAATTATAAGAATTGCAATAAATTGCCTATGTAACAAAACAACGTTTAAAATAATTTTAATTTCTGCGTCAAATGTACACGAACTTGAACCATTTTCCAAATCTTAGGGCTTAGAATTGAGACAAATTTTTTGATTTATTTGATTTTGTTAACTTTACACCTTTTATCAACATAATCAGATTGTTTAAAAATTTTGAGAGATCGTTTTTAGCTCCAAACTTTTTACCCAGCGTCCTCCATGAGTAGGTAGAACATCATACTGGGTCCCAATTTATATTTTGTTTACCATAAAGTATCGCGATATTGACGAATTTGGTAACCACTGATCTAGAACCTTAATCTGGATCAAGACAGTACCAAACTTTTTAATCAAAACTTCAGTTAGTCAACTCGTTTTTAGAAAACAAGTTCCTACAACCACTTTTAACGCATCCCTTATGGCTAGAAAGGGTTGCTAATAAATTAAATCCTCAATCAATTCTCATGGAAAAATGGTTTCAGTGGCCAAAACACACTTTTATGTGTTCCTCTTCGCTTCAAATTACCATAACACAATCTCTTCTTGAATTGAGCAAGATATTAAGTTATACAAAAATCAGTTGCGCTTTCGAAACTGAAACAATAAATTTAGATAAATAAGTGTCGATATGGCGGGGCAAAGTGAAGAGTGTGAAGCCCGTCAGTAACCGTGTTAAGAGTTCTCGTCCAATTTAAATCGTCTCAAGTTGCACTTAACCGGGTCATTTCACGGGACGAATCGCGAATTTTCCGCGCGTTTCCACGGTTTATCCCCATAACAAAGTCGCTTGTGTCGAGGATTCTTCCCGGTTCTTAGCGGTGCCTCCCAAATAAAGCGAGGACGACCCATCTGCTCCTGAACGTATTACGATAAAAGCTAGACGATTCGATGCGCAACACTGCGAATCCTCAATGGTTTTATTGAAATCGTGTAAAAGAAACTGGAGAATTTACGTTGCTTTTTTTCATCTCTTTCTTTTCTTCGGACTACGGCCGGAGGATTACGAATGTGGCGTAGCGAATCGCGAGACGGTTTCTCTAAAAATTTTGCACGTGCGAAGTGAACCGTTCGCGGAAGATTCCAATTTGCGGTCGGCCACGGTATGTTTTTTTTTTTTGGTTGGTTGTTGCCTTTTTGGTGTTTCTGACAGGCGGAATGAATGAAGGAAAGCTGATTTTATGCGATTTGGTGTTTTTTTTAAGGTTCGAATCGATTAAGAAGCGCATTGATCGCTGGTCGACCAATAAATTGACTTAATTGTTATTTGACGTAATTTTTTCGGACTTTAGAAATTAATCGAAAATTTCGAGATTAATGTCTGACAAGCAGAAGAACTCTGGTTTAAGCGTCGAGAAATTTGATGA
Source organism: Pyrochroa serraticornis (assembly GCA_905333025.2). Lineage (NCBI taxonomy): Eukaryota > Metazoa > Arthropoda > Insecta > Coleoptera > Pyrochroidae > Pyrochroa > Pyrochroa serraticornis. The sequence continues at coordinate 3,038,893 of HG995155.1, read as the reverse complement.
CTGTATAAAACGTTCTTAAGAGGAAACATTACAATCTTTAGGGGTTCTCAGAGTTTTGCGGTGTAAAGGGGGAGGTAGAAAACTACGCGGTTGGAGGCGTGGACTTGCTGAACCCGAGACCATTTCGGCCGGTAATCGGTCGTGATCGGGTACAGATCAGGACACAGGGTTGTCAGATGTAGCCATTGAACGTTATAGGCGAGTGCGTTAATCTGTCAACTTGCGACCGAAGTAATCTAGTAAAGGCTATTTTTCTGCTCACGTGATGGTGCAACTCATGTGACTAATTTAAAGGATAATTAAGAAATTAAGTTTTATTTATTTAAAATACATAATTTAAAAAATCGAGCGTTAAGTCGTGATGCGCTCCATTTTCCAAAAAAAATGAAGTGCTTCGTAGTCGCACGGTAATTATGTTGTTTTAAAACTCGGGGGTCGGGGTTCAAATCCACCTTTTGAAAACATTTTTTTTTAAGAATTTACTATCTACCATCAAACTTATTCATAATTATTTGCTTTTTCATTATTTTTCTAATTAATAAACAGCATTAACGTGTCATTTATTGAGAATTAAACTGCTAGTCTTTCCATCGACAATTAATTGCCACCCCTAATTTAGTCATTATTGATAATAAATTATTATTATGAATAATAATAATAAACTAAATTTTAAATGATAATAAACTTCGTTAAAAAACTTGTTCACAGAAAAAAAAAGTATGATGTATCAAACGGGAATTGAACCTTTGCAATTTGCATTACTGATTTTGCAAATCAAAGTCGTAACCATACGACTACGATACGGCCTTTGCCTGGTTTTGAATGGCATGGTTTAAAAGGACACTGCTGCCATCGAAATTAATAAAAATGATTTTTCTAATTATCCGTTAAAGTAATTACATGCACTTTCACCTTCACGTAGCAGAAAAGTATGCTCTATGAGATGGAATTACATTTTTTTTAATAAATTGAAATGGGGAGCAGGAAATTGCAATTTTCTGATTTCCCATGTTAAATCCCTATGGTCCGCGTCGCCTGAATCACCCGGTATATTTCAAAAGTACCCTCTAAACAATGCAATACAAATTAATTTATTTAAACTAATTTGTCCGGGAGCGAGTCTTGCTTCCAGATTATGACTCGGCGGGAATTTGTAAAACGACAAGGATGTTTCGAGAGATATTGACAAAAAATGCCAATCGTTCTTCGAAGGGTAACTATTCGGCTAGCCTGGCAAGCAAAAGGGATAGGGACTAACTTTATTACTTTTACAATGTCGGCCGGGATCGGTACAAGCCGGACCCAAAATTATGAAATGAAACATTCAATAATTCAAAACAAAACCAATACCTCTAACCTCTAAGAATCTCAATTATTAATAATTTCATTGTAAGATTTAAGCGATTCGTATTGGATCCCCAACCCTTCTCGCCCTTTTCGATGTAGTTTATATAAATCCATTCTAGACAAATGTAAAGTCAGTAGTAAAGAATTCACCGAGTAAATGAGTAATAACAAATCCACCGAGTAAATAAGTAATCGAGTAATTAGTGTAAAATCAGAAATCAACTAAGTGTATATTTTTAGAAATAAATTAATTTTTATTTAATTCGGTGTTGTGATTCTAACACGGTACCCAAATTAAAAATTAAAAATATTTTTTTTGAATAAATTTAAATAGGGATCCGGTTCGCTTAAAACACCCGAAAACGTTCCATTGAACAAAATCGCGCACTTACTTGCACTGCAATACTGCAAACTGACAACGCCGCAACATTTGAACGACGTTGTACGTAGACTTGCTGACGCGCGCCTTGGGAAAATGCAGAGGGCAGCATCTCCTTGTCAACTTGCAGTGACTTTGATCATGCACAATTATACCTTTATCTCTTCTTAGATTTAGCAGATATTTGAAATATAAATGTCAAAAAGGTTAGTGAAGAATTCTATAGGGCTACTTTTTACGACGATATCGCAGAAGTGGCCCAAACGTTAAGCTAAATGTAGTCATTTTTCGTGTCATTTCAATCCTCTATAGCCAGAGAATTTTTATCAAAAAAGAAATTCTACAATTAAGTAATCCTAGAAAACAGTTATAAGAATCTATATTTAAAAAATAAAAACAATAGCTTTTGTAGTTTTCTCAAAATTACGAACACAAAATCTACCTCACACCCTTCCCCGCCCCACCTCAGTTTGCATGTAATGCGTCCTCTTAATTACAATAAAACAAGAGGAAGCCGAAATCCAATTACTTATTTTGCAAGGTCCAAACAAGTTTTTTTTTTTTAAATATTTAACAAATACTATTAGGTCTAAAAACTAAAAAAGCGCAAAAATATGACTTTAATCCTAGTTAATATTGTCAATAATAATATTCCAGTTCCCATTAATTTTTTTCATCTTGAAAGATGCAAGTATTTTTGGAAAATCTATTTTTGAAAATCTTTGTAAATCAATAGAATAATTTCAAATATATTTTAATTTTTTGCATAATTTTAAAAAGTTGTGCATTATAGTTTTATAATATTAATATATTCACTACAATAGTATCTTCTGACTTTCTAGGACCCCACATATTGAGCAATTTTGGCACGAAAGCGTCAGAAACAATTATTCGAGATATTACTGGCATGTCATCGGGAGAGAGAAGTACTGACATGCGGTTGTTAGTCGAGTTGATTTTATTACTAGCAGTGAAACACTTAAATTAAATTCACCAACCTAACATTAAATTTTATGAGAGCAACAATTATTTTTACAAGGTCCCGGCCTTCACTCGGCTGGAAAGTTCTCGATTTCTCGCCAATCTACTCCGAATCTATATAGAATTTTAGAGATTCTTTGAGATAACTAGTTTTTAACCCTTTATATTGATAGATAAATATAATTTGATTTCTTCAATTATTAACTAATTTTGGGCTTTTAACTTTATTGGCTTCTGCACTTTATTTATGAAAAAAATATTTTAAAAAACAAAGTTAAGTTCTTATCATATTTTATTACCAGTGGTGGCACAGATAAAATTTACTCACTTCCCCTACTTCTTATTAAGTTTTTGGGACAATAGAAATAATAATTTATTGTGATAAAAATATTTTACCTTTTTCACATAAAGAGTAAATCTTAACTACAATTTTCTTATAATTCTTTCTCTTGCAATTTGAACTCCTTTTCTTTGTAAGGTCGAGTAGCAGTAGTTCTTCTCTGGGTTTCTGAATATTAATTTGTAAATTAATTTTAGACTTAGAAAGAACCAAATTTATCTATTTTTTTTAATTCGACTATTTTGACAATAATATAATTTTTTAGATGTATTCAAATTTCTTTTTACCTTCTAATTTGCTATTTTCTTTTATTTGAATTCTATATCATTTCTTTGTTTTTCCATTTCTTGTAGAAAATTTGTTTAGAATTGTTGGACTAGATTTCTTTAGCAGTCTTATGAACTCTTTCCTTATAATCATAAGGAAATAGTTTTTGCTGCTTTGCATATTATTTAATTTTCTTATTCTATTAACACTATTTATCCACGTTTGTTCTATAACTTTTTATTTTTCTCTATGTGGACCACGTCTCTTACATCAGTTTCTTAAGTTAAAAAAAATTAAGAAAGTCAGGTAGCCATTTATTAAATATAAATTAAAAAAAAATAAATAGCTTAAGGTTTTCACGAACTGAATCTGCAAATGGTAAAAAATGTAAATTTTTAAATTAATATTACGAACAAATATCTGCAAATTCCTCCAAAGCTGGCACCACATATGCACCAAATAGCCAAATAGCAATCATTCGTGTATTCGGCGTGTATTTGCCGAGCCGCTCGTCATAATACCAGCACACCGCTTCATATACCCGTCTATTTGTTATAATCTACATGATCAAGCATTCGTTTCCTTTGACTCGTGTCACTTTTCCGACATTGAATAGAAAATATTAAGTGCTTGGCGAACACTATTGTTTACCGAATATTTGACAATTTTAAGCCAAATAGCAACTATTCGGCATTTACTATTTGTCTATTTGACGCATATCTGGTGTCAAATTAATAAATACTTCAGCCAACTTTCGAAAACTGTTATCTTTATTTGAACAAATTGACCATCTTCTTTTATCATTGAATATACCATTTCGACATTAATATATCTTTTTAGATGTTTTAAAAAATCGATGATTTTCTAATTTGATATACTTACCTACTTTAAAAAATCATAATTTTATATCCTTTGCTTGTTTACAAATTTCATTTTGTTCAGAAATGCGGGACAGTCTTACAAATTTTTCAGTTATAGCCTTTTCTTTGCTGCTTTTCTCTTTCTTTGAATGTTTTTTCAATCTCCTTATTCTACTATCATTATTTATCAAGCTTTGTTCTCTAGCTTCATATTTCTGTCTGTGTGAACAAAATCGAAACTAAATTCTTTATAAAGTAAAAAAGTTGTAAAAAATTAAGAAAATCAAAGTAAACATCTGTTCAAGATAAATTGAGGGAAAATACTATGAGCTTTACACGAATTAAAATTGAGAATGTAAAAAAATGTACATCTTTAAATTAATATTAGAAATAGAAATCTGCAAATAACTCTAAAAAATACTTTAGCAATCAATTGATTTCTTTTTTTATTTCAACAAATTAGCACTGTTAATTATACCATTTAGATGTATTTTTTTTAGATGTATTGAAATATTTTCATTACTTTATAATTTGGTGTTTTTCAAAAATATGCAATTCTATTTTCTGATTTTGTTTCCTTATTCCTTGCGTAAAACATTTTGATGAAGAATGCTTACACCAACATTTCTTTACCAGTTTTATAAATTTTTTCTTTATGTTACATTTTTTTATTCAGCTTTCTCTTTTCTCTACATTTTTCTACAATTTTCTTAATCTACTAAAATATATTAATGGAGGTTTGTTCTCTCAAGTTCTTTATTTTTTTCTATATGGGGCAAATCGATTGTATATTCTTCTTGAAGTTAAATTGCGAAGTAAATGCTCTGGCTTTTGAATACATTGAACCTTAAAGAAAAAATAAAATAAATTTTAAGAGGTCCAAATTTTCAAATGACAATTCTTATAATTATCTTGGAGAGCCGTAATCTTCATTTACACTAACTTTCCATTTTTTTAGATTAATTTCTTCATTTTGAGAGTATATTTTTTACTTTTTCAATTTCTTTGTTACTTCACAGCTTAATTTTGGTCTATTATAAAAATTATATTTACTCTTTTGTTATTCCTCTATTCAACCAATAATGTAGTTATTTGGTTTCAATTTTTTTTTAACCTTAGTGTTTCCTTCGTAACATATTTTTTAACTTCTTTTGCGTTTTTCTCTCGATTTGTTAATTCTACTACCAACTAGAGAATGCAATCTCGGGATCCCGGTTAAAAACGCGCAATTCAGGATCCCTAAAATATACGAGCGCTGATTTCTAAACTTTTTGGGCAGTTGTGATAGCTGCTGGCAGTAAGACTGCATTCTTTAGATCTTTGGTCTGACTGTTGTTTCAAATTAAGTTAAATTCAATGATTGCCGATAATAGCCAGTATATTATTTATCCAAAAAAGAGTGACGATAATAAATCAATGTGGCGTCACTTCTTTATTTCTGAAAATAAAGAAACTGCAAAATGTAAACTTTTTGAGAAAATTATAAATATTAAAGGAGGCTTTACTAAAGGTCTGCATGCACATTATAATTCTCAACATTCACAGTCACTAGCACAAAAAAACCCAGGCATCATCTTCTACAAGCCCAGACACTGATACTAAGATCAGCAACGTCGAGCCAGAGACATCTGCACCAAAAAAAAGAACTATTATGGAATATTTTGTTTCCACTGATGAGAGTTCTTTGGATGTCCTGATTGTTTGTATGACTTTCTTAGACGGATTACCATTTAGAATATTTATCACTTCTAACAATTAGAGATTAGCACTGCAAGCTAGAGGATTGGAAAGCATAACAAGTTCGGCAAACACTGTTTGTAGCAAAGTGATAGTTTATAGTAACAAGATTGTAAATTCTTATATTCAAGAATCACAAGCACTTAGAAGAAAAGGGCAATGTTTCTCTTTGACGCTTGATGAATGGACTTCAGTTGCAAATAAGAGGTTTATGCAGATAAGTGTTCATGGATTAGACTCAAATTTCAATATTAAGATCTGCAATATAGGACTAACACGAACAAGAGGTTGAATGACAGCTGAAGAATGTGTAGAGATACTCAATCACAGATTACAAAATTAAATTTATATATAAATAGTAATGTAGTAGGTGTTACAACGGCGGGAGCAAGTGTTACAAAAAAGTTACAAAAGACTGATAAAACCAAATCATCAAATATGCTTTGCGCATGCTATTCACATTACTATTATTAATGTCCTTTATAAATGACAACCTGCAGAAGAGATTGAAGAAATTGACATTTCACATATGGACCATGACAGTGATACTGAGGGAAATTTTGATGACAGTGGTGCAGACTTTGAATTCATGGAAGCGGAAAATGGCATAACTCAACTTACCAACAATCATAGTCTTGATTCTTTAGTGCAGAAGGTCAGATAAATTGTTAACATGTTTGGGCGATCTCCTAGAAAAAATCCTATTTTGCAAAATTATGTAATTGCAAAATATGATAAGGAACTATCTTTGATCCTAGACTGCAAAACCAGATGGAATAGCCTCCTTACCATGTTGGAGCAATTTCTTTGTCTAAAAGATTGTAAACAGAAGGCGCTGATTGATTGAGGAAAACCAATCGTCAACTCCGATACTGAATTTAAAATTCTGAAAATAACGGTTCAGTGTCTTGAACTAGTTAAACTTGCAGTAAAAGCGATTTGCAGAAAAGATTCGAATATGTGCACTGCTGATGCTAGTTTAATTTTTTTATTTTGGGAACTTGATAAATTAAATACGAACCTAAGTAAAGAATTATTTCTAAACCTGAGAAAACGTATACATGAGCGTCGAACGATTTTTTTTGTTGTAATTAATTATCTTTATAATTCAAACCAGGAAAAATCTCCAAGAAACAACTTTTTTGACTTATCTGATTTTGACTCAATTGCTGATTTTGTTTGTAATTTAACGACTACTTGGCCAATAAATAGCGTTAGTATTTTGTGCGTGGATATAAAACTAGAAACTGATGACGAGGAGAAAAATATTGTGCCCCTTTGGCGTTTAAACAAAAAAAATATTTTTTGGCAAAAACTTGATGAAGCTATCGTAGGACCATTAAAACCCCAAAAAGCTAAAAAGTGATCTCTGCAAGATAATCTTAGCACTATAAATAGGAAGTGATTTTTTTATGAAAACGGAAGTACACGAGGTTTGCATGTGCAGCAATGTTTCGAATACCTTGTGACTTTGTGACCACACCACCGACAAGCATAGAATCATAGAGAGCATTTTCTTCAGCGGTATCTTTGGCAACAAAAATAAGATAAAGATTAGGTGACTCTACTTTACATATCTTAATCCTTTTGAGAATTTTTTCTTAGAAAATAGTACGCGTAAGTTTCTTTTCTTATTTTGAGTTCTTGGTGTTTCTTTGTTTGTCTTCTAGAATTAAGTTTATGTTATTGTTCTTTATTTTTTATTTTCAAATTTATGTTTTACTGTGTAAAAAGACATTTCTATTAAAAATACTATTTTATTGAAGCATATTATACTTTTTTGTTAATAACTGAAAAGTCCGTTTTTCGGGATTTGATCCCGGGATTCCGGCATTAGAATTTCTGATCCCAAAATACCGAAAAATAATCCCGATCCCAAAATTTGCATTTCCTACTACCAACCAATAGTCATAAAAAATATTCTGTACCTTTGTGCTTTTGTCCATGTAACAAATCGAATTAATTTTCTTTAAACAGTTAAAATTAGACAAATTCAGATAAATATCGATTATTTAATACAAATACAAACAACTTACTTTGAACTGTAGATAAATCAAAAATTAAAAAGGATATTTCATAAATTAGATTGAGTTAGAAATTCAAATAATGATTTGAAGAAACTCTTTGGCGGACCAAACTGTATAAGTACATTTAAAAAAATCGGCAAAAACTTTAGCGTGATTTGATTTAATTTATTTAAATTCTTGCATTTCTTTATTAAATTTTCTTAAAATTTCCTTTTTTCTATTTGTTTCTTGAATAAAATTAATCGAAGAAATTGTGACTTTAATCACTTTAATAAAGAATTCGATGAGCCATCGATACCATTTATCTTCATTTTAGCAAATTTACCATCATCTTTCATTCCTCTATTTTGATAGTAATATTTCTACATTATATTAAAAAAATTCTTTTCTTTACAATCTCATTTTATTTCAAAATAAAATTTTAGATACATTTTATTTTTTACTTCTAACTCAACCAATAGCTATAATCCCATTTGGTCCTTGAATTCTGTAGTATATTTAAAGTTCTCATTATTTCTTTAGAATTTATTTCTTTTCTTTACACATTTCTTCCAATGTTTTATTAACAAAATTTTGCAGCATATAAAAGTCTGTCTTGTCGCTTTTCATAATTTTCTTGCTAGCTTTTGCTAAATTTGTTTGCTTTTATTCCTTTTAACCTTTTTTATACTTTTTCTATCCAAACGTCAAAGTTATTTAATAATTTAAAAATTAATATATTGTCAAAAAAACTATTAATGAGTAAAATTTTCTAGAAATTCGCTTATTGTAAAACTTTTTTTTAATTACAAATAAAATGCAAATAATATCCAATCCCTTGTCTCATACCTACCTGTAGTAAAATTTAATTTTATCTCAATTTTCAGATATTTCCGGATCCTGTTTAATTTTTTTTTGTTTAGTTTTTATTCCTCTACACAAATTCCATAATCTGTACCTCATTTAGCCGCATAATTTTTTTGCGCTTCTACTATTATAGAAATCTTTTTCTTTGTGTTATTTAATAACTACTTGGCGGCAAATATTGAAAGATTTTTCTAATACATTGTACAAGCCGAAATTGTTCAATTTATATAACAATCGCAAGAAATTGATTATAACGAAACATCCCGTGACTGATATCACAAATACATCCAGACACCTGCGAGAACCGTAATGAATATAGTGTCGCTTCCGAGTAGAAAGACGTCGCCACAAAAAGACAGAATGCCCATAAGGAAAACAAACAAGCATGAAACAATATTACACGCTTTTTAATCCTTGAACCATCCGAGAAGCGCCCACTAGATCACCGATCTCAGGTTAACCGTGAAAGGAATAATGCCAATCCCGGGGCTTTGCCGTCACAAAAGACATCTTTGTACCGTAAACCTATACAAGAAACGAAACTGCCATAATAGTCCAAATAGGCAAATCACTTTACGCTATACTAACCGCCAATAGATTCATTGTATCTCGCGATCTAGTTATCCTGACGTTTGTTATTTCACATGTTTGTTAATCCGGAATTATAGCGTGATTTTAGCAGAAATTTCAATTCGACTTGTTGTTTAATTAATTTCGTTGCGCTGGAATGCGGCATCATTCCTCAAAAAAAATTATACAAGAAAAAATTGTTTGACGAGGGATCGTGCTGGTTGTAACTGGACACTTTTCGAAGGGAGGCGGTGGCCATTTTTAGTTTCTTTGGAAAGCTGAAAACCACTCAGGCGAACACTTGGGATTGATGGTTGCCCTCTATGCACAATATCTCGCCCACTAGATTGCTACTTCCTCTTTAGCGGCGTCTTTTTGTGTTTCTCCATCGGCATTACGTTAGAAATCTGTTGTATAACTGTGCACATAAAGGTATATTGTCAGCGTCACTTTCGATGATTTTTTATTAACGTCGTTGTTATTGCGATAAAATGAAGAATTATCTGGGGTGTTCCCGGATCTTAAACGGAATTAGGCAAGTCGATGCTAATAATGACATAACGTTGAAACTTTCACTACCTTTCTACGTTTCGACGAATAATAGTGATTACGATTTTATCGAAATCTGGGATCTTTCGCGCTTTTCTGTATCTGGCGAGTTATTACCGGTGGTGTGTTATTAAGATAATACGCAAGTTCCTACGTCTGCTTATGTGAAATCTACCGGTCCTTAACGAGGTGCGCACCCAATAAACATTGTGAAACTCATGCACGTTATCAGAAAACAACCACGCTACATTTTTCATGTGAGCTGAAAACAAAGTTCCACAAAATTTCTCTCGAGATAATTACTCGAAACTTACATTTTTTGCTCTGCCTCTTTTTCTAGTTTTTTTTTTTCTGATTCAGATCTATTTTCTCAAGCTTATTTACCCAATAAACTGTAAAGCGAGGAGTAGCAGTAGAGTCGCTTAGTGATAAAGTTCCTCTTCAGTATCAGTCTTCCTATATCTTCAAATCTTACTTTTTCGTCACTTCCACTATTTCATTTTACCATATTCTCCTACGTCGTTTTCTGTCTCTGGTTTTCCTTGATTTTGTTTAGTCTATTTTTTAATATTATTGTCCTATCCATCATGGTTTATTTTTATGTTTTTTATCTTCTTTCAAGGTTATCAGTTTTATATTCCAACTATTTTCTTCTCCATTATTTTTCGTAGACATCTCATTCTCATTGTCGTGATCTGTTTGTGTTTTTTGGCTCTTGTCCAAAATTCTGATGAGTATATGTGGATGGTTTCTATATACCTCAGTTTCTATATTCTAGGCCATTTGTTTAATTTGTTAATTATGTTGAAGAGTTTACCTGCTGTTGATGTACTCACTTAAATTTGTTCACTTATTTTAATTTGCTATTATTAATGTTTCTTTCCACTGTTGATTTGTTCACCATAATCATTTTATTGTCATTATTCTAAATTTTATTTTTGTGTTTCCTTATTACTCAACTACGAGTAGATTGTAAAAAACAAAAATATTATACAGGATGTTTTTTATCTCCGTTATTTATTATCCGAATTGATTAAACAAAAACTTTAGAAAATTATTCCTTAACCAGTACCAAAAGACCCTAATAGTGATTTGTTCTCAACTTTTTTTCTTCAAATGGGAAGGTATTTTTCTTATGGATTTGACTGAAGGACAATATTTTTCTGAATGCAATGATGTTTAAAGATTTGACTTTGGTAAGATATCCATTCAATAAAATAGTTCAATTATCGATCGCAAATATTAATTCTTAAGTGTAATTTTTAAGTGTGTCTTAGAAAATAAAAAAAATGAATGTCAGCAATCCGTCAGTGTCGCTGTTGGTATCGTGTTATAATTATTTTAGGCTAGGAAATGAAGCATTTTGCCTCGCAATAATCAAAGCCAAATAACGGGAAAACTTTGCATTTTTCGAGGAAGACTTATAGAATCTTTATTCAAGTATGCAATTAGACCTTTCAAACAAAAAAAAAGTTTCTAGCATAAACATTGAACGACTTATGATCAAAATAAGGTCGGTACCTACTTTTTTCTACGAAGAAATCAGTGAAAACAACCCCATAACTAGCCTCCTAATTAAAATTGATCTTCACCCTTCTGTAATTCTCTTTATATATGTATTATTAATACACCCAAGAAGTTTGTTATTATTTAAAGTGCCTAATTTTAGAAAAATTGGAGTTTAAAGATAATTTGTTTTTTTTTGCTATTTTGTATTTTTTACCATTTTCTTTAAAGTATCTCCGAAAATACTGGAGATACGAAAAAAATTATAGAGTACTAAATTGTAGCTTTTTTAATAACTTAAATTTTCCTGTACCTAGATTTTCTTTACAGTGAATATTTAGCGAGATATAGCTGTTTAAATCCTCTATTTACGAGCAAACACCCCCTTATTCGAGGCCTTTAAACTCCCCCCACTTAAAAACTAAGGGATGTTACGGAATTTAATTCTCGTTATAGCTTTTGAAGAACCCTACAAAATCATTTTTGAAAAAACTTTTTATCACCAAAAATGAAGGAGCTATGTTTATAAAGCGAATTAATTTTTTTTTTTCGAAAAATGCAAATAGCCCGCTTGGGAATGTAATAGAGCATTTTCAATATATATAATACCACAGAATCGGTTTTTTCGGCAGTAATAATTAAAAAACTATTTGTATTTCTATTTGTAAATTCGTATTTTTGTGTAAATAAATGTTTTTGTATGTAATTCTACTTTTTTTTCTGTGTAGATCTATTAAATTACTTATAAAAATTGCAATGTTATCAAGGGTGGTTTTTAAAGGTTTAAGGGTAAAATGTTATGATTTTATATCCTAAAGCATAAAATAATCATTATTTAACCAATCAAAACCAAATTTTACCCATATTAAGGTTTACAATGTTTTTATATAATTTTTGACAATAAAGGGTAGTTTACATCCCCAAAAATAATTAACGCCCATGAGCATGATATAGAATATGAAGTACAGGGTGAGATGATCCTAATCCCAAATTTTTATGCAAATCGATGCAAACCAAAATCATTCTTTTAGGATAAATAAATTTTTTATATATAGCTCCAACAAGGGCGGCTTTAAGGGTTGAATTATTATGATGTTATATCCTAAAGCATAAGGCAATCATTATTTAACTAATCCAAACCAAATGTTGACCATATTAAAGTTTAAAATGATATTTTATAATTATTTACAATTAGGGGTAATTTTCACCCTTAAAAAATCAAAAGCGTACAACGGCTCAATATAGAAAATTAACTAGAGGGTGAAATGAGCCTAATCCAAAATTTTTGTACAGTTCGATGCTGGACGAAGAAATTGCGGGTTTTTGTCACTTTTTCAGCTTCATTTCCTGTACTATTTTGGGTTTTGAAACTACGTGTAAAGAAATAATGGATAACAATCAACTGTCCGACATGTTGCAAGTGCATTTCAAATGCAACAAAAATTGTTGTCAAATAGTGGAGAAAATTACAACAATCGCTTTTCAAGCAAATAAGTTCATAAACGTGGTAAGATTGCAAGACTCAAAGAAAATTTGAGACACTTTAAAACTTTCAAAAAACCCTATCGCAAGGAATGCCAATTTCTTATAAATCTTGAATTAGATGTTATTCTAAGTGTAAACTAAAACACAAAAACTTTAGTGTTTCAAACCAAACTCAAAAATTACAGACTTTGGAGGAAAATAATCTAAAATGGAGTAAATAATTTTGCTGTTTCTATTTGGATATGCTTCAGATAAATAAAAAAAAAATTTAGAACAATTTTTTTGTTTTAGTAATAAATACATTTTTAACAGATATTGGTGGCAAGCAAATCCCAGAGTAATTGTTGAAAATAATTTTCAACCAATGTTTAGTGTTAATTTGTAGTGTGGAGTTTTTAATTCTAGATTAATTTTGACAGTACTCTAAATCAAGAAAAATACAACCAATTATTTTCCGAGCAGATTGCAAATTTTTTGGGTAAGTTAAAGACACTTTCTCAAATCAGCTTGGTATTTTAAGAGAAAATGAGAGTTGTAAGGCAAATGTTTTTTCAAAATTCTGGAATTTCTATTCTTGTAATTATGTTTTTTGAAATATTCCTATTTGTTAATCCTGTCTCAAAAAACTCTCCAGAGCTCTACCATGAACGTACAGCAAGCCAATACCATTGACTTTTTACTTAGAGATAAATAATCAATGCCAATACGTTGTAAGAAAACGTCCTCAAGATCGTGTTTCGATATTTTGAAGAATCCTTAGTAGAGGGGTGGGATATTGCATCAAATTTCAAGCAATAGAAATTTAAGAAGACAAGGCGCTTTTATGATGAGTTAGTAAATATTTGTTTTCGGGTTTATAACATTTTAATCAATCAATGCAACGTGTGATTTGACGGTCTCAGTAGTTTATTAAATATATTTATGGTAGTTATTCCAAGAAACTTTAAAGAGTCCGACGACAAGACCATAAAAAAATGCTGCAAAAATAAGCTTAAAATATAAAGATGATTTGAGGTCTGATTTGGGACAGCAGCTCTGCACTTCAAACAATACCTCAATATTCAACATAGAACTTTGTTAAATTAATTCCACTCGTTAACTTACAGAATTATTGTTTAAAAATTGAAGCATACCATCTTCACTCCTTGAAGTGAAAACTACGTTGCTTCTTTTTTAACTCTACCTGTTACTTTGTTCCAGGCAGAACGTAGCATTTCGAAATCAAAACTGAATAAGAAGTTATTTACCAAGCACTATGAACAAAGAGCAACTATCCAAATGATTTCAATCGAAATCTGTTAAAGAAGTTATTTACTGAGCACTATAAACAGAAATCAACTATCTTAATAATTTCAGTTGAAAAGAAAAAGCAAGTCATTCAAGAACTTCAGGCAACCAGCGGTTGAAGATTTTGACCAGCAAAAGGCAAGAAAACATGAGTTTTCAATTTTTTTATTATTAATAAAATCATTGTACATATAATACCTTTTAATCTGTTGAGATTTTATAGCATTTTGACTTTCCAAGCGCATTGCAAAACCTGTTACCATAATTGAGACAAGAATCATTTATGTAGCTAGAAGTGGTAATTATTTGATTTTTCTGTAAAGAATTTTTGCATCTATAAATGTAATTAAGAATTTTTAAATACATGACACAACGGCACTGGATCTATTGAGCGATTTAACTCTTAAATGGAATAATAATCTATAAAGAAATAAGTGAGAGAGAGTCCCAAACTGGAGGTTGGACAGGGCTTCTCAAAACTTGCTAGGCCACTGCTTTTAAAATACGAGGGCTGACAATAAAGTAAGGTCTCCAACGCTGCAACTTCGCCGGATCACGCGCTAGGCGAAATCTGGCAACACCGCCGTGTTCCTTGGTTCCCCCACTACCACTTTGCTGCTGGGTGGGGCTTCCCCGACCGCTCAGTCTTGGCTGAGCAGCCGTCAACGATGGAGGTACCCCTCGCGTCAGCGTCCAAGTGCGAATTGCGTTCTGTAATACGTTTTTTGAGTGCGAAAAAGGTGACACCTATTGAAATCCATCGTCAACTAGTTGAAGTTTACGGGGAAAAGTGTATGGACATAAAAAACGTGCGTAAGTGGAGCCGCGAGTTCAATTCCGGGCGCACTAATGTTCACGACGAGGAGAGAAGTGGCCGACCGTCGGTCTCGGATGCGATTGTTCAAGCAGTGGAGGCAGAAATGCTCAAAAACCGCCGTGCGACAATTAGGGACTTGGAAGAGAAGCTTGGAGGAGTGTGTAGCAGCGAAACAATCCGTCATATCCTTGTGAACAACTTGCAGTATCACAAAGTTTCTGCCCGATGGGTGCCGAAACAGCTGACCGAAGACCACATGAAGCGGCGCGTGGAATGTGCGACCAAAGTTGTGGCCCGTTTTGAAGAGGAAGGCGATGATTTTTTGGAAGGGTTTGTTACGGGGGATGAAACGTGGGCTCATCACTACACACCCGAAACAAAGGAGTCGTCCAAACAATGGCGCCATAGCGATTCTCCGAAACCCAAAAAGTTTAAGGCGACACTGTCAGCCGGCAAGGTGATGGCTACGGTGTTTTGGGATCGCCACGGGGTATTGTTGGTGGATTTCATGCCAAGGGGAACCACTATCAATGCAGCAAGGTACTGTGAGACCCTGGAAAAGCTTCGTCGTGCCATAAAAAACAAACGCCCGGGATTGCTGAGCAAAGGAGTAAAATTTCACCACGACAACGCGCGCCCGCACACAGCCAACGTTACCCTTGACCTGCTCAAGAAATTTGGCTGGGAAATCATCGATCACCCTCCCTATAGTCCCGACGTGGCCCCAAGTGACTACCACATGTTCCCCGCCCTGAAAAAACATCTCGGAGGGAAGAAGTTTGATAGTGACGCGGAGGTTCAGAAAGAGGTCAACACCTGGCTGCGTGAGGCGGACGGAGAGTGGTATTCTGCCGGCATAGACAAGTTCATCGTGCGGATGCGCAAGGTGTTGGAAAAAAATGGCGATTATGTAGAAAAGTAGCCAAGACCTTGGCCTTTCCAACGGTGTATCGCTTTTTGTAAATAAATGTCATTTTCTATGAAAAAAAAAATTGGAGACCTTACTTTATTGTCAGCCCTCGTATTTGTTGAGTACTTTTTCATTTTTTGCTACGATTACCATATCATCGGTGTAACTTTTGTTTAATATTTCTATTTTACACATCTTTCAGTAGCTAATTTCATATATCTGTATTTTACGTTTTATTTCTTATATTGCTTGTTTCATTATCATTATCTTGTTTCATACTCTTAGTTGTTTCAATTTTTTTTTGTGTTTTGTGTACGTAAGCGGTTCTCAGCTTATGGTACATGCATCGCCAGGAGGGCAAGATCTCTCTTCAACAGCATTTTGCAAGGCAAATTCATTATCGCTTTATTTATCACTGCACCATTGGATGCGGCCACTAAGCAAACACTTCCAAAAGATTGACATAAACTTAAAGGAAGTCGTCTCTTTGGCAGAACGTACGGTTTCCAAAATGCAAAGCTTGAGATCTAAAGCAGAGGTTGAGTTTAAGAAAATCTTCGAACAAGCAACTCTATTAGCAAACAAAGTTTTATTTTGTATCGTTATTAACAAAATCACTGTTCATCAAAAGAAAAAGATTTCTACAGAGTTACTGATTTTAGCCTATACATCGACCGTTTTATAAACGAATTGGAGAAATGGCTTATAGACCAAAAAGAAGTGTTTGCAGAGCTTAAATAATTATTTCCTAATAAAAATCATTTTGCATGCAAAGAGGACTCAGAGTCACAAAAGAATGTTCAATATATACTTAGAGCCTAAGAGGCTTCAACTTTTTCTTTGAGTTTTTTAGATATCTGTACACAAGAATAAAACCAATAAACACAGGTTTCCTTGAGTTATACCTACTTTTAGTTCAACAAATATAAATAATTGTTGTAATTCTTGTACGTATATTCTTCTACGTATATTATTATAACTTTCAAAAGAGTAAAATGGGCAAAAAGCTATCTACGCCACTGATGGCATTGTGGAGATTTTTGCTTCACATGCACTTGTAGACTTTGGAATCTTCCAGACTTTGCTCGTGCACCATATTTACATATTCCAACACAGTTTTGTCACTGTATGTTTGCCCTCCATATGAAATGGTCCAATATATTGAATAATATATAATAACAGCTCTTCAACTGTTGACAATTTATCACAAAATTGAACATAAGCAATTAAAAAAGAATTTTTGCTGCTATCTTAAAAAAAACTTTGACAAAAGCTGTTGCCGTATATCTTCAGGAATATCACCAATTCTACTAGTAACAGTATCATTTGATAGAGATATAGACTGAAGTTGCTTAGCAGAATAAACTCAAAATATTCTTCTTATAATCTTAAAAATAGCTGGGAAACCAAGTTCTTCCCCAATGGTTTGTGATTTTTGAACATGACTATTTTATATGCAATTTTGTGGGTAGCTAGTAAAGCTCTTTCTTTGGTGAAAAAAGCTTTTCTAAAGTGAATATTTGCTATTTATACGATTTTAGTTTATAAAAAAAGAAGTTTCATATTCACGATGTAGCGGTTACAAACAAGTAACATAGAGAGGTTTTTCGTTTACTTCGGTCTTTCCAAATCCAAAATGAAAATATTCTTAATTTTTTTTTTAAATTTTACTTACACAACTAGACTCTTTTGTGCACTTGTTGTTCGTGCTTCACAATCCTCCGAGGCTAGTCCACGTCCAATTAAAAATTTATTCATGATTCTATTATCAAAAATATTTTGTTTTTACTGTATATCAGAATTGAAATGCAATGCAAATGCAATATCAATTGACGCAGTATTATTCTTCTAGACTTATTTTCTTATTTTGTACTTGTCGTGCATTTCCAGTACATTTGGGACAAGATTCAAACTTCTCGTAAAGCCTAGAAAATTTTTCATACGACTTGAGGAATTGAGATAGCGATCACAAATTTAGGCAAATCCAATTTTATACTAAACCAATGACGATCTATGTTTACTGTAGATGTGAATTAATACTTTTACAGATTTGAATTTGAAATGTAAAATTTGGTAGAGTTCCGATCTACCGTTTGGAAAGAAGCGCAGAAAGCCGATCTAAAAGAGAGGAACCAAATTGCAAGTTTAAAGCAGTGCTGCTTTAAGCAATTTTTTGTTGCTTTATACAAGATTTCTATTTTTTAATACTCTAGTCTTGTCTTGTCAATATACCTCATAAGTTGGTTGTTTGTGTCAATTTTGTCGAAAGCTTTCTGTAGGTCAATAAACCAAATGTGTATTTCTCTGATTTCTTCTAAGGCTTTTTTATTATTTGTCTACATATAAATATGCAGCCCTTCGTCCTTCTGTTTATTTTAAATCAAAATTGCTTATCCTCAATTGTCTCTTATAGTTTTGTTCTTATGCTTCTTTCTAGTCATCGATGGTTTTGTTGTGTATTTTATTTCTTATAGTTCCTTTAAGGATTCTTTTGATCTTTCCATGATTTTTTCTTCTTTCGTGATAACTTACCTTTTTCTCAGTTTCTCATAATATTTTTTCATTTTCTCTAAAGTTGTGTCTTATTGCCTCTTCAAAATTATCCAATACTTTTTCCTTTTGTTTTTGTTATTTTTGAATTTCCTATATATTCTTGCGTCCTGTGTTTGTGTATGTTACATTTCTTTATCTTCTTGTCAAATGCTTTTAAAACTTTTTCTGTCAATTAGTAAGTTTTTTTATTGTCCCTGTTTATTAACTTTTTTTTTTGCTACTAGATAGAACTACAATATTCAATATATTCTTTATATTGGATACTAAGTTTATATTTTCAATTTTTTTTTATTAGTTTTTGAAATATTTTTGTCGTTTTTGTACTTTTAAGTTAATTGCATTTTATTTCATATTATTTGTATTCGTATCATTTGGTCATTTTCCTCAAGCAACTTTTTCTTTGTTGTTTTCCATTTTTATTTTTATTAATATTAACAGTTCAGTCGTCGCTTACTATTAACCGTCGTCGTTTTACTGTGATATTCTCTACGTTTGGTCATATTTAATTATCTATTAATAAGTAGTCTAATACACTATAAACAACTAATATGCTTGGCAAAACTCGACTCTTTCTGATACTTATTTTTCTTTATTTGAGCGACATGGTGGTTAAAATCGCTCTCTGATAAATGGAAGATCATTTTCAAAATTTACTATGTGCCTCTAATTTTTTTTTCATGGCTCAATACTTGTGTAATTCAAACTTTATTCGTAACTAAAAATCTTAAAAATTTATAAACTGTAAACTTGAAACGTTATAATATGAACCAAAAGGGTGAAATAAACAGTTTGCTTGTCGAAGATACGCATCTGGAATTTAGAACTTGGTATTATCTAATTGCTGTTTATTTTCCATTCGAATATTTGCTGGGCTCTCGAACCCGCGCCCAGCTTGATACCGAAAACAAACTCAAAAAAAATAATGGAAATTTTCCTTTTATCCGCCTGACAGAATATCAGATCCAATTTCTTTCGCTCAACCGAACTTTTTAAAAATAATCCACCAAACACAAACGTATCACATAATCTATTGGAATCTCCCCTCCCGACATTGCACAAGACTACCACAATATTACCCAAAATATTATGTTACTGCAAATATTACTAAAGGGTCTTTTGTAATGTAATAGATAAACACATGTCATCTTGTTGCTGGAGTTTATTTTGAAGGAATGTCAAAAAATCTATAGATAAGATGCACTCTACCGTTCTTGATCTAGACAAACCAAGAAAGACGACGACGATCAGGTAGAGAAGATGGCATAATGCGGTTAGTATGAGGTAAATATTGAATATTTAGATTGCGGACCCCGTCGAGGGTTCTTCATACACTGAAAGGTGAGGCAGATTTACCAGATAACACCGAGTTCTTTGTGCAAATATTTGCGAATTCGTTGATGCAATAATTCGATAAGTGCACTCTCAATTAGACCACCGGTCCGAAGGTAAAACTAACACCCATAAAAAGTTACACACACATTTCAGGAATTGTTAAAGCATTTTTATTTTGACAATACAATTAGTGTTTTACTAAGTAATATCTACAATAGACTATGAAGTTAAAATTAATTAAAAAAAACAATATGGTGCTCTAGCCTGACCAAAAAAAAAAAAAAAATAAGAGAAGAACTGTATAAACACAAATTGCGAGTTCTTATATCAAAACTAAATTCTAGATATGATTAATATATTATTTTCAAGATATTGTGACTACATAATTATTTTTCTAAAATATTGAAAACGCGCCATTTAGGATGTCATTTTATGTGTTAGATCTTTCTTAAACAAAAACGCATTTTTTTTTTATTTAGACGCTTAATTTCGAATATACAACAATTTGAATATTTTTTGGTAAAATTTTGGCCAAATATAAAAATCCCACCTTTCTTATTTACAATCGAATTTCATTCACTTCAGGATTATTAGAAAGTTCCTTGAATGGAGATTAATATGACGTAATTGCTTGTGAAATACCATAAAATCTGTAGTATCTATCAAGTCCGGAATTTTGCAAAAAAATTAATTGATTTTTATAATTTGCGTGATTTACACAAACTCTACACTTAAACAGGTAAAGTGAGCACAAATACGAGATCAACAAAATGAGTAGTTACGTTGGAACATCTAATTTTCTTGGGTTTAAAGGGATTAACTTCTAAATTTAGAAATTCAGAAAATTATTATTGATTGAGGTAGATTTATTTTTTAAATATTGAAAGTTTAGACATAATTTTTAGGATAATGTTTAAATCTTTCAGATCCCATCTAAAACTAGTAAGCTTAATTTCAAAGGTATGACAATTTAAAAAAAAATTGGCAAAATTTTGGTTTAATTTCGATCCTTATTCACGTTCGCCCGTCGTTCACTTTAGGTTTATTAGAAAGCCCTTTGAATTGAGATAAATATAAGACGATTTTATTTAAAAATGCCTTAAAATTGTAGTATTAAGTTCATTAGTTTGGAATTTTGCAAAAAAAAAAGGATTTTTGTGATTTACACCATTAACCCGAAAATCTATAACTTAACTAAATGAGACGACATCGAGAATCTGAGTTACAATGGATTGACTTGGGACGATTAACTTCAATTTTAGCAGATTTGAAAATTTTATATTACGTAGACAATTGTTTAAAAAATATTAGAAATTTTAACACGCTTTTTATAATTTTATTCGAATCTCTCAGATTCATGTAACAACGCTGCTAAAAAAAGTTATCTGGATAATTTCCTTACAAAAATTTGCAAAAAATATTGTTATAGTTATTAGTGGATTCATAATAAAAATTAATTAATGACGAATCGTCGAATATATTTTGAAGCAGCCAGCTTGTAAATTAAACTAAAATTCACCACAGCAGGAAAAAATAATAAGAAAAGGTGTCATAACTTTTCGCAATAAAAAGGTTCAAGATATACTACTACAATAATAAGTATAGTTAAAATGCAACAAATGGTAATTTGATAGAATCTTTAGTGCGATTTTAACCTATAAAAATCGTAAGTGATTAGTTCTTGTGATTAAATTACAGAAACATTTCTTCACTTGTTAAAAAATTAAATTAAATAATTAAATGAATATTAAAAACTATAACGTGTTTACCTTGTCATTAGACTTGCTAATACTAAATCTCAGTTGAATCTATTGGAGCATAATTAATTTATTCAATTGTTACAAATTTTTAAATAGCCACTTTGAGGTTTATCGCTGCATATCTTATGGATAAACTGCAAAAAATCCTTTTATTTTGATTTAAGAAACTTGCGATTAGTCAGTCACTTTTTAAGGACATCCTGTGATTACTTCAAGTGAGCGGTTCTTGTGGAGGGTCTGAGATGACGGTGATTACGTCCTTTTTGGCGTTAAACTCGGCTGAAAATCGATGCCACCCTTGTAGGTCACCCTTGTAAGTCACGGTGTTGCTTCTGAAAGCCGCATTTACATAAAACTAACAATTGCTTGGGTTCCTGACGTGTGAATGCGCACCCTCGTAGATTAAAAGTCGTTTTGAAAAATAAGAATGATCGAAACTCGACAATGGGCAGGACGGGGCTAAACTGGGCAGGGAACTTTAAGAAAAACTTTCGATACAATCAACCAGTCGGTCGGTGTGGTTTTCGAAAATCTTTTTCATACCAGTTCCTTGGACTGATTCGTATTAAACATATAAAAGGGCACTCATAATGGCTATAAATTACGGCTTTTAGAAGGATCGGTTTTGTCAACACGTGTGACGGTTAGGCTTTAGTTATTGGGAAGAGATTCGGTAAATAACTGGAGGTATGTTGACGTTTCGATCGGTGATTAAGTATTTACCGAAGCCTGAAGGCGGACAAACAGGAAAAGAAAATTGACACGCATCGGACTTATAATTACGACCGAATGAGGCAATTAATTACGGGAAATTGACGAGGAGCTTTACCTTCACTAATTTCACGGCAGCTAAGCGTTTTCTTCGGTTATATTGACCCACCTGACCCACCTGAAACCATTAAACGGCAGGATCAAATTTTCAGAAATATCAAATAAAATGAAAGAACCCTTCAAAATCCGATTAAGGGAATATATTCAATAAATTTACTCTAACTAACATTTCAATAATGAGTTCAGGGCCTATCCAAAAAAACACCACTATCAGTGCGTAGAACTTTAAATTATTTATTTTTAAAGTTTTTTTGATAAATAACGCAAAGTGGTTTTTAAAACTAAAAATTTTCAAAAAGTATCACTTTTCGATAAATCGATAAATAATTTCTAATAAGAAGTTTTCCTCCAAGGCGTCTTGAGAATTTTGGGAATATTTCCTCTCCGTGGTTGAGCCGTTCAAGTGGTCATCCGCGAATTTGCACCCTTAAATGAGTTTCCAATCGAGAGTGGGAATCGCAAACTGCATTTCTTCAAGTCCATCACCCCGTGAACCTGCAATTGTGGAATCGTCGTCCGTTGGACCGTAAGGAACTGAAAACTTGTGCACGTCCATTATCCTCCTTCATAATAAAAAGAAATATTCTTTAAGGCATTTTACAGCACACATACCCCGTCGAATGTGTTATATTATATTATTATAAAGAAATAATTTCTTCACGGCTAAATGGTTAGCAGTGAGCAAAACCCCGAGGAAATTGTAAGAGATTGTATCTTAAGATCCCAACAATGGCCAGCCCGAGCCAAAATCCATTCAATGTTTTCTATTGAGAGCCAATGTTTGGTTAGCTGTCGGTCGGTATAGCAGTTCTCCTACACAATGCCGCCCTTGCCTTTTATAAGTTCCTTAGATGAATACTGATAAGATTTTAGATGAATTTTATTTCAGGACGATCTCGATAGATAGGAATCTGGCAGCAGATGTGGGACTGATAGAAAATAAAGATCACAGATAAGAACGGTTGATGGCCAGATAAGGTACTGTTTGAGATTTTTCAGGGCCTTTCGGTACAGTCGGATAAATCGCGCCACCATCTAATCTTTCATCTTAATTAAAGGTAAAGATAACTTTATTACCCGCCGACGAGACGTAATTCGGGGCTATTAAAACGAAAATACTTGAAACACGAAACCAGATCGAGCTATAAATTATTTGAAATTAGTGATGCTGCTAAACTGACCGAATTAGCTGTCCGAGGTTTCTTAATTATTGTTATTAACAATTAATGCGGTCTTTGGCTTGGCGAACACATAATTTACGAAAAACCTGACTTTAGCCGACACAACCTTGTAGGATTTT
Organism: Pyrochroa serraticornis; assembly: GCA_905333025.2. NCBI lineage: Eukaryota > Metazoa > Arthropoda > Insecta > Coleoptera > Pyrochroidae > Pyrochroa > Pyrochroa serraticornis. The sequence goes on along the minus strand of HG995155.1, from coordinate 3,015,209 downwards.
GTGGAATTATTTAACAAAATTACTGCAATTTTTCATTCATGAGTTATTTATAGCTGATTTCAGACAAAGACATGTTAGTTATAGATTAAGAAGACCAAGAGAACCACTACCTATCATTGAACGTCCTTCATATAAGTTAAAGAAAGAAATGCGTGGTTGAGGCTTATTTTGTGCCATATTTCGAATTTATTTTTTCACAACTTTATCTTTCGTGTCTTTTGCCATTTAACCTACCAAGTTCAAACATTTATTCCAGTTCTTCAAATATATTTTAAACTTTGTTATTATTAATATTTCTACTAATCTGATTATTTCGAATGTGTAAATCATCTGCAAAACACGAAATTAACTATTGTTCCTATCATTTTTTCTAACTGTTTTCCTCTACTTCATCTAATCATTGCATATGGATTTATAAGTAGGACAAACGCGGTCCTGCCTGAAAGGTTTAGTACCGGTACAAGGCGGATAGATGGCGTCGGTCCTGTCAAGACCGCGTGGTTTTTAACTTTGAAATAATTATACAACGATATAATCTTCAGATTTCAATTGGTAAAGTTTACGTTCCTCATGCTGTATTATTTTAAGTATCAAAGTACTTTCTAATCTTTCTTCTTGTTTTGGTTTTTCTGATTGTTATTAAAATTTCCTTAATTCTTGCTTTTCAAAATTGTTGTTGACCTGAAAAATGCTTAAAAATCACCCATCTAATAATCATTAGGTACTTATTATATTTAAATCCTTCAACCCTTTTTCATTTTATTTTGATGATAATTTCAATTTATTCAGTTTGTATTTTTTAAACTTGTTGTTTAACATTTTTATAAAAATCTAAAGTTTATTGTTGGGTTGAATCTTTCTTCATTATTATTAAATTTTTTACAACCTTTCTTTGGTTTTTCAAAATTAATAGTTTTATTTATTAAAATGAAGTTTACAATTTTATAATTCTTATATTTTTTCTTCTTCGGTAATTATTTTTTTTTATAATTTCTATTCTCTTGCATAATTTTAAATTAATCATTGTCCTTATTATTATTACTTAACACTTTCCTATATTTTAAACTTCTTCTTTCTCCTCCTGCTCATAGCAATAGTGAAAAGTTAATTGTTTAGTACTTTTTTTCCTTTTGTTTCAATCTGTCTTTCAATTAGTTTGTAATTGATATTTTTGTTATTTTTTTCTTCTCAAATATTTTGTTCTCCTGTAAAATGTTAAATTTATTATCGTTCATAATATTATTCATCATATTTCTTCCGTCTATTTTTAATGATCTTGTGTCTTTATTTTCTTCAGACTGCTTTAACCTTGTGTAAGTGTTCACTTCTTTCAAAGCCGAAAACTCATTGTCTGATGCTCTTTCCTCTTTTTGGATTAAAAATTGCTTCAAACCTTATTTCAATTAATAATTTTGTAATTACTTTTGATTTTCTGCAAAATGCAATGTTGATCATTTGCCTCATTATCATTACTTGACGCCTGGATACATTTTTTTCTTTTTTCTTTCTGCCCATTTCCAATAAATATTTCGTAGAGACATTATCTTTTTCAGATTCTTTCTACCTTGTAGTGCTTATTATTATTTACTCTTCTCAAGATTAAAAATTAATTATCAATTCTTCCTTATTGTTTGTTTAAATTGTGGTTGAAACTTTATCGTATTAAACATTTTTTTTTTTTAAGAATTCTATTTGCCTGCAAATCTTAAAACTGATCATAAAAGTCATTATCATTACTTGTCATTTGCATAAAAAAAAATTTTCTTTTACCTTATTCTACCCATATCTAATAAATATTTTAGTCTATACATCTTTGAAACTTTCTTAACTTTGTAGTGCTCAGTATCAATCATTCTTTTCAGGATTATCTGGTATTTTTTCTTTTTTTTTTGGTTAGATGAGATTTAAAAATTTTTTGCTACTAATATTTTTATACTTACGTTTTCTTTAACAACTTTGTTCCTCTGCATGTATTATATTGATCATTTCTTGCTATATTTCTAATTTTCAATCTTTCCTTCTTTCTTTCTGATTACTTCCGATGGTCTCTTTAAAAATATTGGTTTGTGATGCTTGATCTTCCTTCAAACTTTTTGTCATTAATATTTTTAATTTGTTGTTTTAAAAAAGATATTATTTGCCACCTCTATAACTTTTAATCATCTTTTTCTTCCTCATGGTACTTTTTTGCAACATTTATTTCTTTCAAACTTTTTTAACCTTCTGATCCTAAACATCAATCACTAATTTAGAATCAATTTTCTGTCACTCTTTTTCCTTTTTTATTTAAATTTTGTCTCAAACTTTATTAACTCTTTTTTTATAAAAAAAATTGTTTTCTGTAAAACGCAAAGCTGATCATCAACCTTATTATCATTCTTTGCCATCTACATAAATTGTAAGTATTCTTTACTTCTTTCTTTCTGCCCATTTCTAATGCCCTCTTTGCACAGTTTAAATTTTATTTAGACTTCCCAAATCTTATTGTACTCTCTTCATGTACTCACTTAATTAACTGGTAGGTTTTTTTCTTTCAATTTTTCTTCAAACTTCATTGTTACTAATACTTTTATAATCACGTACTTTTTCTTAATTTTGTTCTCTTGAATATGTTAAATTTTTAATTCTTTGCCATCTCAATAATTTTCAAATTTTTCTTTCTTCCTTCTGGCTATTTTCAATGACTTTTTAATAGAATCTTTGTTTCTCTGAGATTTCCTGAACCTTGTGATGCTTGATATTTATCACACATTTCAAAATCATTCTTTTCTTCTTCTTAGTTTAAATCTTTCTTTATACTTTATTACAATTGACAATTCTTCAATTACTTTTTTCTAATAAGGGTTATTTTTGTATTAATTATTTTGCTTTTTATTAATTATTGAATTAATTATTATTTGCTACTTTTATAACTTTTAATCTTCTCCTTCTTCCTCTTGACATTTTCGCACAGTATTTATTTATTTTAGGCTTTTTTAACTGTATAGTACTTTCTAATAATTTTTTTCAATATTGAAAATTGTCTTCTACTGTTTCCTTCTTTTTTTAAATCGCTTTTCCAAATTTATTGTAGTTAATGTACTTATTTATTATTTTTTTATTTTAATAATTTTGTCCGACTGGACAAATCTTCTCTTTGTTGATTTTGACCCTTTTCGGTGACCTTTTCATACAATCTTTGTCTTTCTGAAACCTTGTGGTGCTTACTACTCTTCACACTTTTTAGGCTCAAAAATTAATTGCCTTGTACTTCTTTCTCCTTAATTGAAATATACTTTCAAATTTTATTAAGATTGACGTTTCTATCATTACTTTTCTTCAAAAATTTCAATGTTTGTTTTTATTATTTTATTCTATTTTATTTAATATCACTATTTAAAATCTTTATAACTGAATTTTTCTTTTACTTTATGGCCATTTTCAGTGACCAATTTGCTCAGTCTTTATTTGTTGGAGACTTTCTTATTCTTGAGATACCCTTTCTTTTCTTTTGTGAGAATATTTCGTTAAACTTTATTGTAATTAATATTTTATAATATTTATAATTTTTGTCTTTTTAACAATTTTGTTTGGCCGCATATATTACAACGATCATCTTTCTCTACAATTTTCAATTTTGATTTTCTGTCTTCTTTCCATCTTTGATTGCATTTTCATACAATTTTTGTATTTCTGAGTTTTTCCAAACCTTGCGGTGATTGCTATTTATAACACTTTTCAAAATTAAAAATTAAAAATTAATTGTCTGGTACTTTTTCCTATGTTCGGTTAGAATTATTCTACAAACTTTATTGCAATTAGTACTTTGGCAATTACTATTTCTTGAATTTTTTTATTGATATTCTTTTTATTATCGTTATCTGCCTTTTTCATAATTTGTCTGATAATTTTTTTTCTATTCTGCTAGAATGTTTCTTCAATAAATTTTTATTTAAATATTTATTATCCAGTTTATTATCAATACTTTTTATCTTCATATCTTTTAATTTTCTCTTTCGTAGTGCTGACTATTTTCATTGACTATTTCCCCTTTTGTTTGAATCTTGCTTCAAATTTGATTGTAATTATAATATTTGTAATTTTTGTTCTTGCAAACCTCAAAGCTCTTCATCAACCACCATATCATTACTCACAGCTGCATAAATTATATTCTTTTCTTTCTTCTTCATAGCCATTGATGATAGACTTTTTTGGGTCGTTATTTTTAAAATACTTTCTTGACCATTTTTAAAGATTGAAAATTAATTATTTGCCGCTTTTTCTTTTAATTTATTTAAATCTTTTTCAAACTTTATTAAAATTGATATTTTTATAATTTTCTTTCTTCTAATAATTTTGCTTGTCTGCATACGTTAAATCAATTATTCCTTGCTATTTCATAACTTATAATCTTAATTTTCTCTTTTCTGGCCATTTTCGGTAATTTTCATAGAATTTCTAAAATTTATTAAATCTAGTGGTACTTGGTTTTTCCTCAAACTCTATTGTTGTTAATATTTTATAACGTTCTTTCTTTAAAAAAATTTTTGCCCACAATATTTTCAATTAATCATCCTAATTGCCACCTACTTAACTTTTCATTCTTTCTTTGCTCTTGTTTATTTTTAGTGTTTTTTTTCCTAATTATTTTTCTTATTTATTTTGCTTATAATTTACACATCAATGTTTCTTTGCTAATCTTCTTTCTCTTTCTCCCATAATTTACCGCCATTAAAATTTTGCAGTTACTGTAAATTAAATTAAAATCTTAAAGTTAAATTTTTTTCAAGAAAACCTGAAAATACAATGAAGTACTTTAGCATGACTTTCTTCCAAGTTTTATTTTTATAAAAAGTATACCAGAAGAAAATTTTTAAAATGTACATTTTGAATGAAAATGATTTCTCTCAGAACCAGGATAATTAAGAAAGTAATTTTTCGGGAATTTAGCTCTAAAAGTTCAATATATTAATTAGAAGAACTGTAAGGTTAATGAAAACAATGACAGCAGTGTTTAAAAGTAAAAAACCAAAAACAAAAATCAAGTTGAATTAAGCGGCAATAAGAGAGTTAATAAAGTCAAAATTATAAAGAGAACTTGCACAAGACTAATTTTATTTATAGTTAAATTAGCCAATAAGCCCCTGATCATGGATTAATTGCAGGAAGTGAATACGTACAACCATCGAGGCTGCCAGTGGCGCCGACAACACTTAAGTCCCGGAGCTATAGGTTGACAAACCAGTCGTTATTAATTCAATCTGCATTTTACCTTTTATCCATTCCTGTTCCACGTACTCCAAACCAATTACGTTAATACCATAATTGCAACAAATTAATTCATCACATAGAATTTACACCAAGCATTCCATTTGAATAATTTGCTAATTTCAAAGTTCTCAATTTTGAAAAGCAACCAACTAATAGTCGAATAAATTCGAGAGTTGGCAACACCCCCTACGGCCCCCAAATCGAAAACCCCAATCGAGTCAACCTTTCGCCCCCTTGTCATCCATTATCCAATAATAAGTCGGCAAAGCAAGTGAAGCATAAACGCGTTCCATCTACCTGTCACAAAGAGAACACTATAACCTCTAACAAAAACAGTTTTAAATAAGGGTTTCGAATATCCCCCATCAGGTATAAGAAGGGGCGAGTTTTGCACGTGTTTGAATCGTTCCCTTTCGATCTTGATTGTATCTAAAAGACGATGTTATTAATTAAATACAAGTCGAAGTTTTTAAATCACCAAGACAAGTCGAGACGTGTAGGTGAGTCATCTCTTAATGTGCAGCTGCTGATTTAAGGAGAGAAAAAAAAGTTAATAGGTCGTGAAGAAATCTCAAGAGATAATACCTGAAATTTACGTGAAGCGAGGGAAGCGTGCAAATATTTGGACTCAGCACCGAAATAGATGCCGAAGCATGAATGTTGCCATAGATTAGATAAATAGCAGCTTTGTCAACTGGATTTAGGGGGCTCCATTAATTTCGGTTTTCACCGAAAAGCTCGAGGAGCTTAATCTGCTTGTTGAGTAACTCAACCGCGAAAAACGTCAACAATCAAGAATTTAATTCCAGAATCAAGTTGGATCATTAACTGATTATTTCAAAATTATTAATATTGATAAAAATGTTAGTTGAAAGTAAACAATCTCATCGTATTTATTCTGGTTGCGACTTGTCGAGACTTGCAAGATTGTGCAAAACTGCTTCTATTCAAGCTTTTTATCACAATGCTCCGATTTTTCAAAGAAAGATTCCAATATAATAGAAGGTGAGTCACGGATATGGCGCAGCCCTTTTGTTGACTTTTTCAGGAGGTTTCAGAAATACTCGAGATGTAGCGCGCAAATTGGCGGTTCAGACGTGATAATCTCTAAAAGCTTTGAAAATTGCACCCGCATGAACCACCATCTGTTTGAGAATTAATAGAGATCAATTATGCAAAAATTTACCCGTAATTCAGATAAAAAACACAAAATGGTGCACTAAAGAGTATTTAATGATTCAATTAAGTTTGCAACAAACTAGCAAAATTATACTTGTTTCCCACTGACTCAGTTACAGAAATTAACAAGAGAAAGATGAAATTTTGAAAATTTATGGAGCTTTTGGTACGCGACATAAAATCTTTATTAAGTCAATCAAGTTTTATTAAAATCAATAATTAGACTTGGAGGTAATTACCGATTTATGGCACACAACAAAACTTACTTTATGTGTAAACTCTTCGAGTCAAAATTCATTTTAATTTATTTAGAACTGAAATTTGCCTTGTCAAAATAGCTACTGCAATATTTATAAAACCCTGTTTTATTTAATTAATTGGTAGATTAATAAATTTTTATTTACTCAAAATTCTAGATTACAAAGTTTAACAAAAATTTGTATCTTGTATTAAATACAAGATTGCGATTAGTTTCCTTCACGTAGATGTGAAGACAAAAATAATTTGTACGTGGTAAAATTTCGAAAAATTTGAAAAAATTGTTTCAGATCTTTCTATGCTGAAGTTATATTTTCACCAAAAACCCAAAAACACATTTCTTTAATTTTTGAAAAACTAGTTCCATAATTGTCTTGATTATTAAACGTTTTTTTAAATTATGTTTCAGATTTTTTATTATTACAATTTGTTGTTAATTGTCGACCATCGGATTGAAAATTAACGATTTCACGCATACAGATTTCACGTCTATACCACGTCAATTACGAAACCAATCACATTATATACGTAGCTATCCATTACGGCACCCACTCGGAATGAATTTTAGCGATAAACGCATCCTTATTTCTGCGTTAAATTGCACTCTTCCTGCGATAAACGCACTCTTCCTGCCACAATTTTGAGCACCTGCATTTGGACAACGAATGCAATCTAACCAAATCATCACCATAATTACGTCCATCTTCGGTCGACAAGTTAAATTTTACTAAAAGCTCCCAACAATTTCGATTACATTTCGCTATTATATTTAGTTAGACGGTAAATAATTATTGCAACCAGCACTACGCTTGAGAAAAGAGGAAATCAATTTAATCAGTAAATTTAGTAAATTTTAACTACTGAAAGCTCGATTTATTTTTACCAAAAATAAAAGTTAGAAAGGCCCGGTAATACATAAAATTAATGGCTTATTGTTTTAAAGTAATAAGGAAAATTTAATTCAATATTAATTACTGAAAGCTGGACAAGTTTTAGTGAAATTATTAAATTGTTGTGAGACAAGGGCAATGCTAATTTTGTAAAATTAAAACTTCTTTAATAAATAAAACTAATGATTTATCCTTGCAGAATGACTACTGAAAGTTGGATCTATTTAAAAATCCTAAAGATTTGTTCATTTAAAAATAAAATTAATGCATCATTGTTTCAGGGAGAAATTTAGTAAAATATTAATCACTAAAGGTGGTAAAATAAAGATTACTGAAGTTGCATTGATTGAAAAATAAAACTAGGAAATTATTGTGAAACAAAAACAATGCAATTTTAGTGAAATTAAAATTATACAAAGCTCCCTTATTTAATAAATACAATTTTCGAATGGCTCATTGTAGCAGGAAAATGATGAAAATTTAGTAAAATATTTAAAAGTTTGATTTAATTGAACAAAAATAAGATCACAAAATGCAGTACTCATTAAGTAAAATTAATGGCCTACTGTTTCAGGAGGTTGCTGTAAATTTAATAAAATTTTAAATACTAAAAGCTCAAATTAGTTTTTCAAAACTTAAGGTAACAAAAACTTTATTTATTAACAAATAATATTAGTCAATTCTCGTGATACAAATTTAATGCAAATTTAGTAAAATTAAATTACAGAAAGCTCAATTAATTAATAAATTGAATTAATGACTTATCTTCTATCTTTCAGGCAGATAATGGAAATTTTCTAAAATCCTAACTACCGTAGGCTCGATATATTATTAGTGAAATTAAGATTACTATAACTGCATTTTTAAAAAACAAAATTAGTAAATTATTGTGAAACAAAAACAATGCAACTTTTGTAAAATTAAAATTATGAAAAGCTCTATTCAATAATAAATTAACTTCACGGTTTATTCTTCCAGGGAAAGAATGAAAATGAATAAACTTTTTTATTATCGAAACCTCGTCTTATTTAAAAAAAATAAGATTACTAAAGCTCCGCTCTCCGTTCATTAAAAAATAAAATATGTTTATTTTTGTGACATGAAGACAATGTAAATTTAGTAAAATTAAAATTATGAAAAGCTCCTTTATTTAATAAAAAGGATTTCCGAATGTCTCATTATTGCAAGGAAATAATAATAATTTAGAAAAATATTCACTAAGAACTAAAAGTTTGATTTAATTAAGCAAAAAGTAAGATCACGAAAAGCAGTACTTATTAATAAGTTAAATTAATGGGTTACTGTTTCAGGAAGTTGATGTGAATTTAAAAAAATTTTAAATACTAAAAGCTCAAATTGTTTTTAAAAGCTTAAGGTAGCAAAAACTTTATTTATTAACAAATAATATTAGTCAATTCTCGGGATACAAATTTAATGAAAATCTAGTAAAATTAAATTACAGAAAGCTCGATATATTATAAGTGAAATTAAGATTACTAAAACTGCTTTCTTAAAAAATAAAATTAGTAAATTATTGTGAAACAAAAACAATGCCATTTTGGTAAAATTAAAATTATGAAAAGCTCTATTCAATAATAAATTAAATTTAAGGTTTATTCTTGCAGGGGAAAAATAAAGAAGAATAAGCTATTTTATTACCGAAATCTCGTCTTATTTAGAAAAAAATAGGATTACTAAAGCTCCGTTCTAGGTTCGTTAAAGAATAAAATCAGTTCATTTCACGAAGACAATGTAAATTTAGTAAAATACTCACTAAGAAATTAAAGTTAGATTTAATTAAAAAAATAAGATCACAGAAAGCAATACTTATTAATAAATAAAATTAATAGCTTACTGTTTCAGAAGGTTGCTGTAAATTTAATAAAATTTTAAATGCTAAAAGCTCAAATTATTTTTTCAAAACTTAAGGTAACAAAAACTTTATTTATCAACAAATAATATTAGTCAATTCTTGTGATAAAAATTTAACGCAAATTTAGTAAAATTAAATGACAGAAAGCTCGATTAATTAATAAATGGAATTAATGACTTATCTTCTATCTTTCAGACAGATAATAGAAAGTTTGCAAACTCTTAACTAGCGAAAGCTCGATATGTTATTAGTGAAATTAAGATTACTAAAACTGTATTCTTAGAAAATAATCTTAGTAAATTACTGTGACATAAAGAGAATGCAATTTTACTTAAATTAAAATTACAAAAAGCTCGATTCTTTAATAAATCGAACCTAATGGCTTAATGCATTAGGAAGCTAACGTAGTTTTAATAAAATTTAGATAACTTTAAGGTCCGTTCAAAAATCTGTAAAATCAGGAACTTGTGGCAGGAGGAAAATATAAATTCTTTAAAAATGATATTTGTAAAAGCAAAATTTTTTTAGTACAATAAGATTATTAGCGCTTTATTAATTAAAAATCAAAATTAGTGTGTATTGTGCCATAAAGAAAATGCAATTTTAGTTAAATTAAAATTATGAATAACCTTATTGTTGCAGGAAAATAGTCCAATTAAAAAACGTTTACTACTAAAAGCTGAATATGTTTTTAGTAAAATTAAGAATGAAATCAAAAAATAAAATTAGTAAATTGTTGCAAAGCAATACTATTTTTAGTAAAATTAAAGCTGTAAAATTAACAAACAAAATTATTCAATTTTTGAGGTGTCAACAAAATGCAATTGTAGTAAAATTAAAGCTCGTCTTATCATTAAGTAAAATGCATGATTTATTTTAGCAAAGAGATAATGTAAATTAGCTATAATTTCGATTACTAAAAGCTACATTCATTAGTGAATAAAAATAAATAGCAGGAAAATATGGTTTCTCGCACTTTTCTAAAGCGTCAATCAAAGGATGAAGATATAGTTAGAAGTAGAAAATTCGAAATTAATTAACAATCTTGAAAGCTCGTTGTATAATCCGAGCCGCAAACAAAAATCATGATATTATTACATACTTCTTCCTCCATTTTTTTTTTTACTTGAATACCAAGTTCTTCCTGTAATTTTAATATCATTATAGCTAAAGTAAAATTACTTTAACAAACATTTATTAAAAACTTAAAAAAATTTGGGCTATCGTTACAAAGTAATTGTTATTCTTAATAATACTATAAAAAAATATATTTGCAACATTAAGTTGGGAGAGTGGAGAAAGTAATAACAAAATTTGTGTAAAGTTCTTTATGCGAAGCAAAGCGCAACCAATGTATTACGTTTTATTAATTTACTTTGTTACTTCAAGGGAATTACACATACGATCCCAATATTGTTATGTTAATGTTCAATTAAATTGTATCAAAGTAACTAGAACTTGCAAAAAAATTAAAAACAACTATCTAGCAATTATATAAATAATGTTTAATCAATATCAAAATTCAGCTTGCAACTTCATTCCTATAACGTGATCTGGAAAGCTGTAACTATTGAATTTAATTATTGACTAACCATTCTGTAAGAAACCGTTCGAATGGTTGACTAAAAAATAAACTTGTTAATCGACATTTATAAACATGCAGAAATGACCATTTAATGGAATAGTTTATATAACACTTCACATTCTCAACCCCTATGATCAAGTAAGAAATTACCCAATCAAAACAAATAAAATTCATGAAAGCACACCACTTAATGAAATCGATCTTGACGTGTAAACGAGTTCAATTCAGTTAAAATAAAGCAAAACAATGATCGAAAAAGATTTCTTAAAGCTTTTGAATTTCGAACACGTGTACTAAAAGTTTTGTTTAACGGTTCGATTGTCAATTATTTTAATTTAATAAGGGTTGAAATTTTATCCCTTCAACCATCAAATAACTGCACAATATCGTGTTTCTGTGTTGTGCCACTATCGTCGACGTATTAGCGCACACAACCCTTTTGTCAACCCCTTCCAATTCTTTGTGTCGAAGCAACCCTTTCGCCGACAAAAGAACAAGTGGAAACACTTGTCGTGCCCTTTAACCCGCAGAACCAATTAAATTCTAAAATTAACAGACAAGTCGGAACAGGTCAGGAATCGTTTTTGGTCTTCGGTCTTTGTTGGTTGCTTGCGTTTTGCCTCCGGTCAAATCTCGACGGCAGCAGGTGCGAGTTATTTAAAAATGTCCGCCGTATAAGGAGCGTCTTTTATTTTCATCGAACGAGTCTCGTAATCACCGCCGATTCTTATTAGAGTCCGGTAAGAAAGAATCCATTAAATCGTATTGTGCGCGGGTATAAAAGCTTGACAGGGACTATCTATTTGGTTTTTTGCTCTAGCCAGGAGCGAGGCGAATAAATTTTAGTGTTTTACGGTTTACAACTTTGCTTTTATGGTTTATGTGGGTTTTATCGGCGGCAGTGAGATTTTTAATTAGGCTTCAGCGTGATTGTAAACATGTTTTTCGGTTTCAGGTAAAATTCCCGGGAGCAACCCTTATTGAAAGTAACTGACCATTGTCAACCTGTTTGTGGAAGAGTTCTTTGAGACGGATGAAAAGGGGTCGTATAGAGAAGAAGTAAACGGATACGAGGGTGTATGTAAAGGTGGTGGAAACCACCCCAACACATCAACCATCTGCCTCTAGATGTGTGGGAACCTCGTCGAAGTTGCGATTCCACGATGGAACACCCCACACATGTCGTCTTGCTTTCTCGCTGTAGTGTGACGACCTATAATGCCGTTTCACTCTGTGGATTCAGTGCCGAAATACGCACACCTGTCCCTATTCTCGTCTCTCATAGGTCCATGGGGTTCTCGCCCCACTTTAGCCTTAAGGGTTCATGACGTCACAACCACCATATATAAGAGGAACTCTCCCTCGATCCAACATTCACAACCGTGTCTTACAACAGTGATCATCATGAGTTTCCACAACGATTTCATCGACAACTCGATCAACGACAACAAATTCAACGCAAGAAAATCGAAATCGACCATTCATCAATTGAAGAAATTCATCAAACCCATCATCGATCTCATGAAGAAAAACAAAAACACCTACAAACACGAACCGCAACCCGACCAATACGAAACCGAAATCAACGACAACCTCGCCAACGAACTCTTAGAAAACGAAATTTTCGAAGAAATTGATTGCTGTGAAGAGTTCTCCGGTATTAACGTCTACAATAACGGTCACATGGACATAGTTCCGGTGTTTCGAGGTCAACGCTATATCCCAGTGCATTTCGCTCGAACTGAAGCTGGAACTTTTTTTTGGAGCTCGATGGTGGCACCGGATTGCGATATTAACTGTCACGGTGACGCCAATCCCATCACCCACTACCAAAGGCCGGAACTGCAAACACCGGCCTACAGGTGGGCGCAAGCTTAAAGTGATTATGTGCCTTTTTATGTGATTCAACTGCTCAATTATGACTGTAATGTCATTGTGATATAGTTTTAAGTACCATGCAATTGATTCCTTCAAATTGTGATTTAAGCTTTAATTAGATGTTTATTGTCTTCCATTACATTAAGAAATTATTTTTTTAATAAAACAATTACGATTTATTTTCTCGTTTTTATTGCACTTTTCAGGTCGAAAAAAATCTTGAAATTTTTTTAGGAAAAAAAATTTCCAAAAGTAAAAAATCGCAAAACCGTTTTCGGGCTGTAAAAGGTAGAAAACGAATAAATTTGAAAACAAAGTTTTGCCAGATAAACAGTTAGAGTGGACCAAACAAGTGGCGACAACAGGTTGTTAACGACAACTTGTCGAATTGTTTGGCCGTTTTATTACCTGCCTGCTCCAAGGGCATTAGGGGTTTCAGGTAACTGCCACGATAAAATCAAAAAATATTTAAAAAAGAATCAAGTGAAGGTAAGTAATTAATTCGGTTTTGAATTTGAGAGCTTCCGACTGAGTTGTTACAATTGGCTTGGGGCTGTATTTTCGAAAGGCACACCACTGACAGTTTGTTAATTTAATCGTGCTATTAATGCAAAAAAGTGTTGAGTCTCTTGTTAACACACGAAATTTACGATTTGGCTTTTAGTATTTTGTTCGTGTTCCGCTTGACTCGTGACTTTTTTTTAGATCCTGCGATATCCTGTTCGATTAATAGATAGGATAAAATTATTTTTTGTGGGACATCTTCGGTGATTTATAGCAATAATTCAATGGATTTGGACAGTGGAAAAAGTCACTATTTGTTGCTATGTAATTAATTAAATTTATGTTAAAAGGTAGAAGGAAAGTAGGTGGTGGTATATGAGTTTGGGAAAAAAATTGCGGTCGTTAACTTTTTTTTAATTAATTACAACCTGGTTTTTAGCTTGCGAGAAATGCTGGAAATTTCAAATTACGTTAGTGGAATTTAGCAAAGGTATCAGAAACCGTTATTTTGATTATAATTAGTTTTGACATTATCCCCTCATTTTGCTTATAAAATCCTCTTAAAATCTTAAAATTTATTATTCACAATATTTTAGTACTAGCTTTAGCTAGTTCTCAACTTCTAACTTACAACTTATTTCTAAAAAATATTAAGTAGATTTTCTAATTTTCCAAAAATTGCAAATCTATGTCCGCTAAATGTATGGGAATCAAAAATTAATCCAAAATAATTGTTTTTTTGAGCAGCTTGTTTTACATAATTTTAATTTTACTTTTCTCAATTTGTTTTTCAAAAATGCTTTTCTTAATGTTTAATTCTGGAGCAATTCTTCTTTTATCTCGTTTTGAATCATTTTCACATTTATTCAAAAAAGTAAACTTGACTAGAAGTTTCAAGACTACTTAGTTCAGTCAGTTACTTTTTATTTTAGGCTATTTTTTTCAACTTTATTGAATTATTTTCATAAAATATATCAAGAAAGAAAAAATTTAGATAATAAAAATTAATGCATCAAATTTTTTGTAAAACGGAATAAAATTGAGGAAAATAAGAAATTTTTTCTACCTTCTACAATTTTATTTTTGTCAGCCAACCATTTTGAGAAATTTTTAAAAAAATTTGCAGTTAAACAGCAAACAAAATTTTACCCTTTTACTTTGTTTCCAACTAACATTACTTTGTTATGCAGTTTGAGATTATATTTTGAAATGTAACAATACGATTTATATAGCTGCCATATCAATAACTGACTGGCATTGAGAGATCGCACCTGACTCTGAATTGGGTTTAGTTTTTTGTATGGGGACTTTTTTCGGGATTTTTTTGGCTATCCCCTGCTATTCGCATATTTTTTATACATCGGTATATACAACATCGGGCATTAAAGAAAAAACTTTTTAACATACATTTCAGCAATTTTGTGTAAATCACGAAGCTTTTCGCAAAATCCCGCTAACACGTGCTTTATCACTTCACAGCTTGATGTTGTTTGTTGAAAACCCCAATAAAGCTCCGTTGATTAGAGAAACGTTATAAAGTCTTTTAAAATTCCAAAATGCGAAGATACCTGAGCGCCCCGGTAACCGTATCTAATCATTTACATCCTGTGGAGAGAGTCCATCGAGGTCCATCCAAACCGCCCACCTCACTTAGCGTTGCCTTTTTTACACCCCAAATACCAATCCGTGCACGTGAATCGCCTCAGGCAACACTAAAATGACCTGCGCTTCATCTCAGATAGCCACAAGGGCCCTATATAACTCGATTCAACTCCGCAACCAAGACAAGGGTCTAAGTGAATAATGATCCTCAACATCACTAGTCATAAAAAAAATAAATTGAGTCCTTTTCTGGATTTCGGAAATATCACCTGTTTTTGAAAATTTCACAATAACTCCCCTCTAGCTTGATCGCTGGATGAATCCAGACAGGTACTATTGTTATGTTGGCGACAGGTACCTAGGGAGTTTTTGTTTTGGGGATTTATTGGTGGTGCCAGGTGTGGCGGTACTAAAAACGAAATGGTCGAAATCGGAAGGGTGAGACAAACAATTAAAGATAGCGGACACCTGAAATCGGTACTGTGGTTTTTACGGTAGAAGAAAAAGAGGGGAAGATAGCGAGAGATATCAAGTTATGTTGAAGAATGCATGCGTGATTCACAGCGCTCCATACGCACATCTGCCTTTATTCCCACGATTTGTGAACACGTGTTTATTCAAGGACCGAAGCGAGCTATCCTCGTGGCTTTTAGACGGTGCCACGGTACCATAAACGTACCAAATGAGATAGATTGTTGAAATCGTTGGCGGCAATCCGGAAGCTTTTGTTGGCGCCACGAACCTGAAATGATTGCGATTTCCATGCAAAAAGTTAAGAAAAATTACAAAACTTTGTTAGGTTTGACAGATAATTTATTATTTCAAAATAAGAATATTTTGCCGTTTTTTTAATTCACTTTAAGCTTAGAAAAAATTTCAAAATTTTCTCAAGAAGCCATGTTGCAATTTTTTTTATATTTATCTTGGTTGCAATTTTAAAGCAATTAAAAAATTGTCTTGTTTGTCAGTTTTTTTTAATTAAAATTTTTGTCAAATTCAAGACTTTTGCTTCATTTACATAATTCCCCGAATTTTTGGAAAAATCTTTTTTAAATAGGTAGTCGCTATTTTGAGTTTTTAGAACAATTGCTATTCTAAAATAAGACATCGAGACAATGCGAGATAAATTGTTAAGAGCAATAATTTTAAAATGAAAGAAAACCTCAATTGAAGTAGTCAATTTGAAAAGTGTAAAGATATTTACTTTAATTTCTAAGAAAATCAGCGGCTTTGGTACGGATTTCCAAGTTAAACCATGCGTCATTCGATTAATAATATTCTCACGTTTCGGCCGTCGTATCGTAACCTTTCTTAGAAGATACTGCCGGGATCAGCACAAAAATCCATGAGAACGAAAAGTCCGCAAAAGTCTACAAGCTAAAATAATACGAGCTGCATATATGTATCTAGTAATAAGCCTGGTGTTCTTCAACAAAATTTCTTTGCAGGTTGCATTTGTTATTTTTCTATATATTTCCAAAAACTATTGTATTTCTAATTTTGAATTTTGTATTTTGCTCTGTATTTCATTTTTCATCGTCACTTATCTAAAAAGGAAGGAAAAAAAAATCAAAACTGTACAGCGTCCACATAGAAGACATTACTTTTACCAATTAATTTTCCTTTTCCACAGGTTTCCTTTTTCCCCACTTCAATATTAGGTTTCTTAAGAGCTTATACCATATATTTAGGGATCCCGAAATCCTGGAATCCCGGTTAAAAAATAGGCCAAAAATATACGAGTCTGGTTGTTGTTTCAAATAAGTCAGTGAGTGTACTTATTAAGTTAAATTCAATGATGGCCGATGATAGCAAGTATATTATGTACCCAAAAAAGAGTGACGATAATAAATCAATGTGGCGTCACTTCTTTATTTCTGAAAATAAAGGAACTGCAAAATATAAACTTTTCGAGAAAATTATAAATATTAAAGGAGGCTATACTAGCCTTCAAGCAATAAACTCAAGAATAACAAGCAAATGCAGCAAATAAATACAATGGCAGAAGATATCGAGTTTGTAGAAATAAGTAGCAGCGAAATTGAGTGCAGCGATATACGATCATTAAATAGGAATTTGATTAGAGATAATTGTAAAAATATTATATTAAGTGTAAATATTAGAAGCCTAGTTAAAACTTCGAACAATTGGAAATTTTTGTTGAATGTTTAGCTAGAAAACCTGTGATAATAGTATGTACAGAAACATGGTTTTTAGAACGTCCGAAATTTTATAACTTAAAAGGGTATAACAGTATTTATAATAAAAGTTACATTAATAAATCTGATGGGGTGATGGTATACATAAAAGATAAAATTTGGCAAAACTCTAACATAGACATAGTAGACAGACTAAGAATAATAAGTACTAACATTAAACTGATAAATGATGAAACATTCAGAATCTCTGCGATATATAGGTCACACGATATGTCAAAGAGTGAATTTGTATGTAGCTTAAGAAATTTTTTTATAGAACAAAGAAAAAAAATTACTGCATAGTGGGAGATTTTAATATAGACATTCTGGACAGAAACCTCTTTCTGAAGGAAGCAAGTAAAAAAATTATTAGTCGGGAATATATAAATATTTTTTTAGAGTTTAAATATAGTACATGTTTTTCAGAAATAACAAAAGTCTTCGTAAATAATATCGGAGGAACTTGCATAGACAATTTTTTTGTAAAATCCAATAACATAACAGTAAACTCATATAAAATAACAAATCCTTTTAATGACCACTATCTTCTTTTTATTAACATAGAACAAAATATTACGCAACATAGCGTACTTTTAGATTTCAAATATATCAATCACAAAAAACTATGAAATTGTGCCCTAATGCTGGATTGGAACTCTATACTGTGCATAAGTAATCCGGATTATGCAATGAATAGCTTAATTAAAATGATACAAAACTGCGTGGACCAAGCCACGATGATTAAGAAATTTGAAAAGACTGTGAATAGGAAGTCGAAACCAAGGAAAGATTGGATAATTAGTGCAATATTAGTATCTTGTAAAAAGAAAGAAATTATGTACAATCTATGGAAAAAGAACCCTACATGTCAAATTTTGAACAAGAATATAATAACTATTAGAAATTCTTAAATAAAGTAATCAAAGAGACTGAGATAAAATATGAAGGGGAATTAATAAAGAGCAACAATCACAATACAAAAAAACTGTGGGAAACAATTAAATCTTAATTAGGCAATAATACTGTATAAAAAAAAGACACGATTGAATGCATCAATACAACAAATGCAAAACTTAAAGACAAATGTGATATAGCTGATGCCATGAATAATTACTTTTGCACAGTAGGGATAAAATTAAACGAACAAATAAAAAATACCAAAGACACGGTATTGAAGCTGCCAGATAGAAACAAAAAAACAATTTTTTTAGGTCTGGCTTATGCTATTGAAATGTATAACATAATTCGTTCTATGAAAAAAAAGCTAGGGGAGTTAATAACATAAATGTAGATACAATACAAAAGTTAGCTAAGTATATAACAGTACCATTAGAACACATATTCAATTTATGTATCGAAAAATCAATTTGGCCTTCAGCACTCAAAAAGGGAGACGTAATACCAATTTATAAAACCGAAGACTGAGCCTGTATGACTAATTACAGGCCGATCTCTCTTGTTTCAAGTCTAGCCAAGATTTTTGAAAGAATTATCTTTAACAGGTTATACAGTTTTCTGGAAAAACATAAAATAATATTGAATAGACAATTTGGTTTCGTAAAAAATAAGGGCACAAGCGACTGCTTGCAATACATAACAGATATTATTTATAAAAATTTAGATACAAGTAAACCACCAATAACTACTTTTCTCGATCTATCGAAAGCATTTGATACGGTAAATCTACTAAAAAAATTGGAGAGATGTGGAATAAGAGGGAAAGCTCTTATTTTGTTAACTAGCTATCTCAATGGTAGAAAACAAAGAGTAAGAATAAATGACTGTGTAAGCGACGACAAGGAATTGGTAACTGGTGTTCCTCAAGAAATCATACTAGGACCTTTATTGTTCATAATTTACGTCAATGATCTACTGAGAGATATGCCAAAAAATACTATTTTATCCTATGCTGATGACACTATCGTCATCTTGAGTGACGATACGTGGATAAAGGCAGAGGAAGGGTTAAATAATTATCTAAATAGGGTGTCCAAATGGCTTGCGAAAAAAAAAATTATCTTTAAATATAACAAAGACTGTTCTTATGACATAGGTACGGAAATTACTGTAATAGTGTGCCAAGTAATGTAAATATTAAGTTAGAAGATAAAATATTGCAAAGAGTTGAGACTCATAAATATTTAGGTCTTATTTTTGACTATAATATGAAATGGCATAAGCATATCGAATACATTATTAAATAAACTAGATACTTAATTTTCATATTTGCCAAACATAAACACATAATAGATACGAAAACCTTACTAATATTCTATTATGCATTTTTTCAAATTATTGTAAATTATGGGATAATTGCATGGGGTGGAGCATATGGCACTTGCTTTACCTTGATAAACACATAAACCTCAAACGATTGCTTTTGGTGTAATTAATTATCTTCATAATCCAAACCAGGAGAAATCTCTAAGGGACAACTTTTTTGACTTACCTGATTTTGACTCAATAGCTGATTTTAATTGTGATTCAACGACTACTTGGTCAATAAAAAGTATTAAGACTTTGTGTGTGGATATAGAACTAGAAACTGATGACAAGGAGGAAAATATTGTAAACCTTTTGCGATTAAATAAAAAAAATCTTTAAAACAAATACTTGATGAAGCTATTGTAGGAGCATTGAAAACCCAAAAAACTAAAAAGCGATCTTTGCAAGATAATCTTAGCACTATAAAAAAGGAAATAATTCTTTATGAAAACGGGGGTACGCGAGGTTCACATCTGCAGCAATGTTACGAGTACCTTGTGACCACACCACCGACAAGTGTCAGAGAGAGCATTTTTTTCAGCGGTATTTTTGCCAACAAAAATAAAATCAAGATTAGGTGACTCTTCTTTAGATACCTTAATCTTTTGGAGAAAAATTTTCTGTAGAAAATAGTACGCGTAACTTACTTTTATTATCTTGAGTTCTTGGTGTTACTTTGTTTGTCTTCTAGAATTTAGTTTATGTTATTGTTCTTCATTTTTTGTTTTTAAATTCATATTTTACTGTGCAAGAAGACATTTCTATTCAAAATACTATTTTATTAAACGTATTATACTTTTTTTGTTATAAACTGAAAATCCGGTTTTTTCGGGATTGAATCCCGGGATTAGAATTTCTGATCCCAAAATCCCAAAATATTATCCCAATCCCAAAATTTGCATTCTCTACATATATTATCTGCTTTCTCTTTAATCATATTTATTGAATACAATTTTACTTACTTGCGTTTCTATGTTTTATAATTTTCTCCCATCCACTAGGTTTTATTTTAATGTTTGTTCTTTCTTCAATTGTGTATTTTTTTGTACTTTACCACAAGACTTATACATTGAACAATTTATACATTCTCTTTTTTCTCTATAACAGCATTTATTGAATAGATTTCTTTTATCTATTGCTATCGCTATGATTTATATTCCTTTACACTACTTATCGTCGTTTTCCCCCAAACTTAAAACCCAAAACTTATTCTTTTATTTTTGCCTCGCCATTAATTCATTTATTGAAAACCTACTTAGACTGTCAATGAAATTAATTCCTATTTTGTTAGGGTAAAAAGAGAAAGATGAAGAAAAAAGAAGATATGAAATAAAAATTTGGATGAAAGAAAGTTAATAGATGTCGGGTTCGAATCAGTTTTGGTTTCAGCCATCTATTCCTTGAAGTTCGCTGGTGTCGTTTCTTGCGAGGAACGTGCATGGCGTGCATCTCTGGCGGGAACCGGTCTGTCCGGGCCCCAACCAACAAGTTGCAGCATGCGTCACACACACCCAACTAAAAATCTTGAGGCAATAGAAATAGGTTATGTCATTGAATATTTCGCGCTCACCACGTGTGCGTGTCCTGCAATTCAGGAAGATTATTACTTAGTCGTGGGATAAGTTTCTGCATCGCAGGAATTTTAAACAGGAGGGGAACTGTATGCAACATGACACATGTTCGCTTTTTCGAAAACGAACGTGAGAAATCGAAACATGTGCGTCAAGGACCACGGATTTGTTTACTCGAAACCCACGCCATATGGGGCGCTTTTTTATGCGCGAAAAAGAGGGGTGTCTAAACAACTGACAATCTAAACGACATCGATTAATTTTTGGAGGGTCGAAGCGCGCTTTCAGGTGCCACGAAAATCAGTTTTTTCTATACTTCAAATGTTAAACAACTCTAATTATTTATCAACGTAGGTTTTTTACTTTTTTTTAATTCCCCTAATCTCCAGACGAGTCAATGAAATTAAAAAGATTTTTAATGACGCGTCGAATTAACATAATTAAATAAACGTCTTGGGTGATTCATGATCGATAGTTCTTTTTACCCGATATTGCATCATTTTATTGAAATCTCGCGTCATTTTTATAAATTACAATTTATTAAAGCGACCCTAAGAGTAATAATTTTTGTTAGAGAATTGATTAATTTTATTTATTAATTTCTGCTCTAAAGCCCTGAAATTAAATTAGTTAAAAAACTTTTATTATCTATAAAAAAAATTATCCTACTCCCCTAATGATTATGAAGCGGTTGTTGATCGCGAGTTGACGGGGTTATTAAATGGTTGTGACGTCGGTCGAGGGGGAGCTTCGCTCCCTTGCGCGCCCGGACTTGATCCGGGCCGGGAGGTCGCGACCTCGTTCCTAGGTCACATCCCGTCCGTGACCCAACCTGGCCCTTGCGCCCTTGCGAAATCGGGGTGAACCGTCCGAATTTTAGGGGTGGCTCGGTCAGGGCCGTGGCCTTACGTCCCGGTTTGCTCCAGTTCGACAATATTAGGGACAAGGTTGAAAGGCAAGGTCCTTTTGTAGTTCGGAGGGTTAATCGAGTACGATTTAAATTGCGGGAATAAAGCGTGAAACGTGCACCATTGTCATGGTAAATTGTGTAATGAGGGAACTGATTTCAGGAAATTTTTAGAGAGCATTCACCGCTTTCTCTCCCGACTGTTGCATTAACATCAAATCAGCCAAAACAACGGCAATAAGCGCAACAACGAACGGCCTCTCACCTCGACCGTTCTAATGAATTATTTCGCTGTGAAAGAAAGTTTTTACGTGAGGAGTTGCTCATCATGGTGATTAAATTTTTTGGATAATTTACCAGCGCTTGAATGGACACGAGGCGGAACTGAAGTGTGTTGGATAACAGGGTAAACGTTTTGAAGGAACAAAAAATCAATAATTGAGTCACAACAGAATTTATCAAAAATAATTAAAGTGAGTGGACAAAATTAACGTAAAAATATTGTTTGGTAATTTAGTGTTGCACAAAAAAATTGAGGGGTTGGAAAATCAAAATCAAAGGATGAATGAGTGATAGTGATGCTTCCTAGTTTATTATCAAATATAACTTGCAATGATTTACAATCACGTTCTAAAAATTCCGTAAAATTTTATATATAAAAATCAAATTTGAAACTTAAATTAAGGTGGATATTTATAATAATTTGGAAAGAATTTTATCTTTATCTTTACCATTTTTTCTCAATTATTTGTGTATTTTATATTTACATTAAAAAATTCTAAACTTTTACTAATTTTATGAGTCATGCTTTGCAACATTTCACCGCAATAAGACAAAATCCGGACAACTTGCCGGCGCATTATGTCTTTATGTAGACGCAAAAATGCTAAAGATTCACTGTAGCTTTGCAGTAGAGTACAAGATCGGAATATATTGCTCTGCTCATAACTAGGGAATGCAATCTGGAGATCCCGGGATCCCAAAATCCCGGAATTCCGGTTAAAATCGCGCAATTCGGGATTCCAAAATATTCCGAAAATATACACGGTGATTTCAAATTTTTTTTTCTTGTTGTGATTGCTGCTGAAATCACTTTTTCATTTCTGAAAATAAAGAAACTGCAAAATGTAAACTTTGTAAGAAAATTGCAAGTATTAAAAGAGGCTCTACTAAAGGTCTGCATGTATTTTATAATTCTCAACATTCACAAGCACTAGCACAGAAAACTCATCGATCATCTGCATATGCATAAATAGTGACGTAGTAGGTGTTACAACGGATGCAGCAAGTGTTATAAAAAAGTCTGGAAGACTGATAAGACCAAATCATTAAATATGCTTTGCGCATGCTATTATTGATGCCTTTTATAATTGGCAACCTGCAGAAGAAATTGAAGATATTGACATTTCAGATCCAGGCAGGGTTAATGATAGTGAGGAAAATTTTGATGACATTGGTGTAAATTTTGAGTTCTTGGAAGCGGAAAAGGCATAAGTCAACTTATCAACAATCATAGCATTTATTCTTTAAAGCAGAAGATTAAAAAAATTGTTAAAATGTCTTGGCGACCTCCTACTAAAAATCTTATTCTGTAGCATTATGTAACTGCAAAATATGCTAAGGAACTATCTTTGATCCTAGACTGCAAAACTAGATGGAATAGCCTCCTTACCATGTTGGAGGAATTTCTTTGGCTAAAGAATTGTAAACAGAACACGCTGATTGATTTCGGAAATTCAATCGTAATCTCGAATATTGAATTTCAAATTTTGAGAATAATGGTTCAGTGTCTAGAACCAGGTAAACTTGCAGCAGAAACGATTTGCAGAAGAGATTCAAATATGTGCACTGCTGATGCTATTTTAAAGTTTTTATTTCAGGAACTTGATAAATTAAATACGAACCTAAGTAGAAAATTAGTTCTAAACCTAAAAAAACGTATACATGAGCGTCGAACGATTGTTTCTGGTGTAATTAATTATCTTCATAATCCAAACCAGGAGAAATCTCCAAGAGACAACTTTTTTGACTTATCTGATTTTGAGTCAACAGCTGATCTTGTTAGTGATTCAAATACTACTTGGCCAATAAAAAGAATTAGTATTTTGTGCGTGGATATAGAACTAGAAACTGATGACAAGGAGGAAGATATTGTACCTTTTTGCTATCAAATAAAAAAAAATCTTTAAGACAAAAATTTGATGAAGCTATTGTAGGAGCATTAGAACCCCAAAAAACTAAAAAGCGATCTCTGCAAGATAATCTTAGCACTATAAAGAAGGAAATGATTTTTTATAAAAACGGAGGTACACGAGGTATGCATCTGCAGTAATGTTACGGGTACCTTTTGATCATACCACCGACAAGCGTAGTATCAGAGAGATCATTTTCTTTAGCGGTATCTTTGGCAACAAAAATAAGGTCAAGATTAATTCACTGAAATTTAGATACCTTAATCTTTTTGAGAGAATTTTTCCGTAGAAAATAGTACGCGTAACTTACTTTTATTATTTTGAGTTTTTGGTGTTACTTTGTTTGCCTTCTAGAATTTAGTTTATGTTATTGTTCTTTGTTTTTAATTTTTAAATTCATGTTTTACTGTGTAAGAAGACATTTCTATTCAAAATACTATTTTATTAAAGCATATTATACTTTTTTTGTTAAAAACTGAAAACCCCTTTTTTTCGGGATTTGATCCCGGGATCCCAAAATTCCAAAATATAATCCCGATCCCGAAATTTGCATTCCCTACTCATAATGCTCCGTGTGTGTGACAGAGAAAGTAAACAGACTAAACCACAACATTAAGAAGAGTTAAAAAGTGTTGGAACTCCGAAGATTCCGAGCATTGAGGGGAAATATTAACAGGCATATGCCTAACTGTGCCAAGCACTTTTTCTAATCAAGAAAATGGTGATATGTATTTTGCGTACGGATTTTGTGATGGAAATGCACATTGGGTTTTACAGACGGACGTGGATGTTTTAGGACATGTACGTGCATACATCAATGCGTAACCAATAACGTACGCAAGCTTTGCCTGCAGACACTCGAGCAGCTCTTGGCTAGCTGCTACGATATTGGGAAGATGATTCAGCTATAGCGGCAGAGGTGTGCGCTTATATAATTAAAAATAAAACGAAAAAAAGGAAAATTAATTGCCACGTATTGTCTAAAGGATGAGTTCAAAATGACAAATATTTTCCCATATTGATTTATTAAAAAGCCTGAAATTAGAACCAGATGATTAGTGCAATTATCTTGGGATAAATGAAGATACCTATTTAGAACTCTTCAACATGGTTATTCAGTGAAAGAGTTTTTTCAAGCCTTATCTGTTAATTTGTGAAAACCTAACTCGATCTACATACTCTGGGTGGGGACAATAAAAACTTACAAGTTTATGTAACCGACGGGTGCAGAAATAATTGTGAAAATATACAGGTAAATAAAATAGGTACTCCTGAATCCAAAGTCATGCCTTAAAAAAAACATATGTCGAGAGAAAAAGTGTTAAAAAAAATTGGTTTATAATCTTGCAGGATATATAAAATTACTTCAAGAATTTTATTGCATAGGTTGCGTCTTATCTGGGATTCCATAGTTTTCAAAAATTTGAAATAACTTGCAGAAATTGATATTGACCCCTACACCGACGCACTGATAAACTAATGCACACACTAAGTCCCGTTTCATATGGAGCGTATGGTTAGCGCGTATCATCAGGGCTGATGATACTCGCTGATTTAGCGTGCGCAACGTACTCCTCTCACATCCACGTCGTATGGTAAGCAACCGACAAGTCGGTGTTTCCATTTTTACTGACAGACTGTTCCTGTTGTGAAATAAAATACTTGTAGTGGCTTTGCTGATAAAACAAAAAATATAAAAAGAAAACCTTACTAATTATCTATTATGCGTTTATTCAAAGTATTGTGAATTATGGGATAATTGCATGGTTTGCATGATTATAAAATTATTTATGAAAACAATTTTCCAAAACAGAATTATCCTCTAAATATACGAGAATTATACTATTTCCAATCAATATTCTACCACTACAGACGATTAAGAGAAAATCATTGGGACAATCCAAGTAAAACGAGACATAAAAGTATACAAATACCGAAAATGTCTAAGACAACAGCTACTAAAAATAATCTTTATACAGCAATTAAAATCTTCAATGATTTCCCGAAAGACATAAAAACTCTGACAGGAAATAAATATAGTTTAAAGCAAAAATTGAGGTATTATATTGTATAAATAAAATTAAAGCTGAATTTGTTAAGTGATGCAAAAAAAATTGTACTATAACATGCTAGGTACTATTTCAAGACTTGCGTTATTAAAATTGTGGACAATTGTGAATTCAGTAGGAATCTTCTTAGTTTAGTCATAAGTTTTGTGTCATTTTCCTATGTACAGGCTATAAAATTGCCTCTGTAGGTCGCTCGATTGAGGGCATTTGTAAATGGTTAAATAAATAAATAAAAAAAAAATTGAGATTAGGGGTGCTTCATATAGTAAAAAACTGTCTGTAGGTACGTTTGTCACCTTAAATTTTAATTTATAAGAAAAAAAATTATTTCTTTTTGTATGTTGATTAAATCGTTTTAGAAAAATGGAAATTGTAATTATTAGAAAACCAATCAAATATAATCATTAAAATCGAATTCAAAATTAACTGCAATTAACCAAACAAGAATATTCAACTCTGAAAGTAAAAAAATAATTATCTCTCTTTATAAAACATAATTTGTATTTTTTTGCCAAAAAATAAATGATAACAACGTTAAAAATATTTAATTTTTGTATCTATTTTGTAACTCATGGTGATGGACTACTCGAATAAACTTGACAGTTCTCATGTGAAACTACCCATTAGAGACAATTACGCGCGCTGACGGTACGTCGACGCACGGACTCGACGTATGCTCGACGCAGCACATCGTACGGACTGATCATGTGAAACGAATTATTTAAACACATGGTATTTGCTCATACTTCCTGATGGTACATGCTGACCATACGCTCCATGTGCTCAATGTGAAACGAGACTTAGTAGTTTTGCCTTCATACTTTGAAATTTGCTGCGCGTTCATGTGCACGCGTGCAAAATTCTTACAAAAACAGAAACATCATCCCGCCATTCTTCATGAATGTAAATTCAAAAACATATCGATATTTTGCATCCACGCTTTCGTTCTTGCTTGCACATTGATATATGCACATACATGTTTTAAAATATCCATGTCCATGTATAGGGTCCCTTGGAAGCAGTTTGAGAATATTGCAGACAATTTCGTAAGAGGCAAAAGCCACAAAGATATGTTTTTGTGAATATGCACAAAGTATTCGTGGAGGAAGAATTGAAATTTGGACCCGAGAATCTTAAAAATTCTTCGTAAGAAAAGAGTGTCTAGACTTCTTGGAAGCAGATATTCTTTTTCTTCTTTACTCCATAAACTCCGGGGTACCAAAAGGCAATCTCTTAGGGCAATTCTTATATTCAATATTTACTGCAAATTTGCTAACACACACCATCACGACTGCAAGACTCGTCAGTGATAAATTGCCACACTATTTAGATCTTCTACAGAATTGAGAATAACAAGACTATAAAAAAACCCCTACCACAAAACGCCCACTTGCTCCCAAGTCCCAAGTGATAATAAATAATTCCCTTATTTCTCTAAAAGACAAAGTTAGATATTGTGAATTACAGTTAGATGGTGAACTGACATGGAAGGTACATATCGAGACCAAGAAGCCACATGAAATATTGAAAAATATACTGTTAAGTATTAAGTATTAAGTATTAAGTATTCAGGTACGGTTTTAAGTTATGAGACTGGTACAATTTGATACAATGCCCCTTAGGCTAGGCATATTAGGATTTTCAGAAAAAAGTTTTGCTATGGTTTTAATTTTCCCATTCTTTATGTTATTGGGTCGCTAAATACGAATTTAAAATTTGCTGGCAAAAATTTTGCCACGAACTTTGTTTTTTGGGCACTTTTGACCAAATTTTGGCACTTTTCTCAGTTTTCGACCTATATCTCAAAAAAGAAGCGTTTTTCGACAAACCCATTCTATATAAAATTAAAGTAAATAAAATTGCCTACATTTCTTATACAAAACATTTTTTGTAGGACTAATCGTTTCGCCGCTAGAGCGCGCCCAAAGGAGACCATATTTCGGTATCTAGTGAAATTCACCATTTATACGGCAATCGTCCTTGCTTTGATACTTAACTGTTGCAACAATTTATTACATTATATACTTTATATTATATAACAGTACATTTTTCATAAATAACGTTATTCTTCAGAAGACTAATCCAGTAATTTTCAATCACTGTGTCGCGGAATTTTTGTGTCTAGCGAAATTCTTAAAGTGTGCGGCCAAATTTTAGAAATGTATATCAAAGAAAAAAAAACGTCTGACTTTTTGCACGACACTTCTCAACAGATTCCAGCATCGCGGTATAAATTGTGTCATAATCAGAGGGAGGAAAGGATAAAAGGAAGGCAAGCAGTATATGTTTTCTCAAAGGGAGGTCCTTTGTCGCTTTCATCATAAATCCACTCCATCCAGGAATAATGCCCAATTCCTTGTGTTTACTGTAAAGCCACAGAACTTCAGCTGCTGAGGGCTATGTGCTCGGTGATGTTTGAAATTCGCTTGACAGGTCCTTCATCTTGATTTCCATCAGTCTGTCACTACCCTGTTTCGCCCCAAAATGTTTTAAAGCCAAATGACCAAATCATCCAATGACCTCTGCAGCTGGTATCTTTGCTAATCGGGCAATGGTTGCATCTGAAAAAACTGCAAAAGCTGGGCCAACAGTACATATCCTTCCGATGACATGAAATATGTTGTATCCATCAATCCTATGAGTGTTGAAATCTGCGTTTTCGTAGATAAACTGCATAAAACCCTCGGTACATACATTTGATTCGGTTTTCAGTGTGGCAAAAATTTCAAACCGTACTGCTTCGACGTAAGTGCTGCAAAACTCCAGCAAACTTAGGACATTAAGTAATTTTCGGGATCCAAACTTTTTATAAATGAATGCTGCTAACCCAACATTTATATTAGACAAAAAGGATCTAAGTCTTACAACACTGATGATACAATAAGAAATGGCGTGGCTCTTATTCTTCCACTTCTCCTTTTTCCTGCCCTTTTTTCTATCAACAATTAGAGTAGTCATGAAGTGTTTTAAAGTTTTAAGAATTACGGATTCTGTACCATCCATAAAACGGTCAGAAGCAAAATACTCTCTAACGTCATAAAATTGGGATCTGATGTTATGGCATATTATTTTGGCTGCTGTTTCACCTATTCGCAGCCTCTCTTCTTCTTCAGATCTACACTTCCGTTGGTAAAATGCGTCATTCAATATATTCTCTCCTATATTTTTGAAACAAACTACAGTCTGCTTATTCTTTGGAAAGGTGAACAGTATGTCATCACCCTACTTTTCTTCAAATCGAGCTCTCACTGTCTTTTGATCTGGTTTGTAGTCTCCTTTTATTTGGGCCATCAGTTTTTCCATTGAGAACTGACACTCATCATCACTATTTTCCATGTATATACTGCATTGTTACATCAATTGCCTGAGCACATGGTCCCCGTCTTTTCTGTTGCCCGTCTGTATTTGGTGTTCGTTTTCCAATAAGTTTTATTCGGCACTTTTTGTAAAATTGCGAGTCATATGCAACCAAATCAGGTACTTGCTGAGTTCAACATAAAAGCGCCTTTCCAAATTTATGATCACAATCTCGTGCCTTCTTCATACCACTTTCCCTCAAATTCAAACTTTATCGCAAACCTGGTACACAAAATTGTTTGGTAATGGGTAATCCACATATGTTTTTTCTACATTGGAAATTTCACAAATATGGAAATATGGTCCCTTTCGAGCGCCCTCTAGCGGCGAAACGGTTAGTCTAAAAAAGAAACGTTTTGTATGAGAAATGTAGGCAATTTGTCTACTTTGATTTTGTGTAAAATGGGTTTGTCGAAAAAACGCTCCCTTTTTGAGATATAGGCCAGAAACTGAAAAAAGCGACAAAATTTGGTCGAAAACTGCCCAAAAAACAAAGTTTTAGGCAAAATTTTTGTCAGCAAACTTCAAATTCGTGTTCAGAAAATCAACTCTTTAGCAAAACTTGTTTTTGAGCTCCATTTTTTTTTTTAATATGCCTTGCCTATCTGGGCATGTATCAAACTACAAATCTCATATTATTACAGTGAACTTGAAATCTCCTTAATAAATCGCAAAGGGTTAATACGAAAGACCACAACAGTGTACCTCATTAGGAGAGCATGTGACGTTTAGAAAAGAATTTCGCTGGTTTGAAACCTCTCGAGATGCCGAGGTAGACTTTTTTCGGGTGTAACAATTTTAGAAATGAGATTGGCAATCTGCATGGGTGAGATTGAGTGTAAGGTTGTGGCGACTCTTGATAACTGATTTTTTGTTGAAGGCAGCCGAGGGTGGCTGCCTTGTCAGGTAAGGCCGAGTTCTTGCGATCTGACTAGTAGAGAGTCACAGGGATGATATGAGGAACTAAAGAGATTGGAGGACCTTGTGGTGTTTGGAAGCGATGTCATTGGTTAGCCAGATCAAAACAAACTTCTTCGGGTGTAATATTAGAAAAAAAAATGTATTGCTTAGATCGTTACTCTTGCAAGTTGTAATAAAATTTGTTTACATAAATTTCGACTAGTCAAGTTTAAATTCAGCTTAACCAATACTGAAGCGATAACACTTTCTTAATATTTTTCACTAAAACAATTCCTTGCATTCCCGTGAACAACAAAATTTCAGTTTCAGGGGTTAACTCTTCTTATTGTTTCAGCTGGCATGGTCGGCGGCCGTTTTCGATTCGAATCTCAATGGGGACTTCTGACGGCCACTTCTCGGCACGTGGGGCTCTCGCCACCTGAAATTGAAAGAAGTGTGCTAGGAATTTGCCTTCTCTTGGTGGATCAGCCATCAATCGTGGTGAACGGCGTCTGTGTGCACATAACCCCGTGCCCAGCACGCGTGTAACCGCTCGCTGATTACGACCAAACAGGCCGTGGCCGCATACCGATGTCCTGGAGCGTGTCCGCCGTTGGTTTGTTCCCACGGTTTCGTGCCCTCCCTTGACTCTTCGCTTGCGTTCGACAGTTCGTTACCGGCAGGCAGACAATCACACTTTGCTACTTACAAAACCATGTCATTAAAAGGCGATAGACGACCGGATCGGTTTGTTGGTCGTCAGCAGGAACGCGAAGGTTTTTCTCTCCCAACGATCATGGGTGAACTATCGTTGCCGTGCGCCAATGGCAAAAGTAATTGACTGGAATTAACAGCAGTTTCAAGAGATAGTTAATTGGACATCGAGAACTGACTAACGTCCATGTAACTGTTGTAATAACAAGACTGTTTCACGATGTTATAAGAAAAAAAATGAAAAAACTGACCTCGTCGAACAAGGAAAAAAGTCGAGAAAAAACGAAGAACGAGGGCAAAGACTTGTAATGGAAGGAAATGTAATAAAGTGAACAAAAAGAGGATATAACTGGGCAATTATGGATATTTGTGTTTGTAAAATGGAAATTTAACAGGGTCCGGCGGGTTTTCCATCAATTGCAAGTACGTGTGCGAAATTGATAACATGACATAAGCGACACAACATACACGTTTATAAAAGAGGTAACGACAACTGTGAGTCAGTGTATACGCGATTCAAAATGCATATTCATTTTATTTACTCATAGAGGTCGCAAACGTGTTCTTGTTTTGTTCCTGTTGAGTTTGCGAGAACAATATTAACTATTCTATGAGTCACGTTTTGCAAAATTTCACCGCAATAGGACGAATTCCGGACGACTTGCCCGCTCATTAGTCAAATTAATCGCAAGAAGAACGATATTGTATCATTTTAAGCAAGATTTGAAATCAAGTTCGGATTTTTACTTTTACTTTTTTATTCCTCACTTTAATATCTTTCTCTTGCATTGATATCTCAACAATTATTTTTCCTTGATTTTTTAAATTGTCAAATTAAAATTCCCATTAGGGTTTAGTTCTTCCACTGTTTTTATTGCTAAATTTACACGATATTATGCAATCAATGTAACAGTTGGTGAAAAGTTTTATTGAGTTTTTTCTTATATTCTTTGTTTTATTGATGCCCGCAAAAAATTTCCTATCGTAACCATTAAGTTCTTGCAAATTTATTTTTCTCGCTTTTTTCAAAATTACACACTCTATAGTTCTTTCCATTTTTAAGAAAAAAATTTCTTTAACCTCACTTTAACTTCTACTTCTGTTTATGCTTATTCTTTATAAGTGTTTCCTTTCTCTCTGTCATCGTGTTTTTTTTCTATGCTAACGCTGTATTAGGTAATTTCCTTTTTGGTTAGTATTTCACCAATTTATTTCCTTTAGTATGTATTTTGTCAATTATGTCAATGCCTAGTCAGTATGCCTAATTTTATTTTCTTACTGCTAACAACTAAAGTAATGACAATTATAATTTTTCTTATAGTTTGTCTATCATTTTACTGTTGATTTCTACTACTCAATTTTTTTAGACTTCTAAATCTTTTATAATTTTTTTCACATTATTAATTTATTGTTGTCTGCGCCCTTGCTTGTCCTGCAAAATTTTTTTCATCATATTTTTACTTCTTTATTTTCAATTATTTAATAAAATTATTAATAATTGTCGATATTTTACCCCCATATCAATTACAGATCGATTCTCCATTGTAATTATTTGTATTTTTTCTCTCAGTATTTTAACAAATTTGAGTTATTACACTGAAAATTCTTGACACAATCAAACTAAATCTGGACATCATGCTGCAAATTAATTTATTTCTTTTTGTTTTCCTAGAAATATTACTCTCAGCATTTAGTAAATTCCATCTTAAATTACTAAAAATTATACTTTTACATACATTTTTTTATCAACTTTGCTTTCTGTTCCACGGCATTTCTTCACTTTTTTGCACGTTCCAGAGTACCTTGAATATTAGTTCAAAGTATTTTGCTTCCCCTGTTTCGATTTTTCATATTTTGTTGGCTTTCTTTCAAATTATCAATAAAACCCCTTATCTGGTGTTCATATTTTTCAATAACGCTACTGTTATCTGGTTTATAAAAAGTCTTACCAATTTTAAATACATACAATGATTAAACAGTTTTCTACTCTTGCCCATTGACATTATTTTTTTAAAATATTTAACTTGTCAACGTATATAAATTATGTACGTTTTTTTTATAACTTTTTTTTCTCAAATGCTTATAGTGTTATGCTGAGATTATTCTTTGTTTTATTATCTTTTTTTTAACTACGTGGTAATAGCTTCAAAAACATCGATTTATTTCAACGTAACTTTTTCAAAATTCTTTTTCAATTTATAAATTTTCCTATTATTTTCTTCTTCGTTATCTTTTACCATTAATGTAATTGCTTGAATGAGGTCCATTCCTTCTTCTTTCTCACACAATTTTCTGTTGCTTTCCTATTTTCTTAAAAATTCTTCTAATCTTGCTTGTCTATCAGTTGCAATTGCC
Organism: Pyrochroa serraticornis; assembly: GCA_905333025.2. NCBI lineage: Eukaryota > Metazoa > Arthropoda > Insecta > Coleoptera > Pyrochroidae > Pyrochroa > Pyrochroa serraticornis. The sequence goes on along the minus strand of HG995155.1, from coordinate 2,981,662 downwards.
AAAACTTTAATATAACTTTCAATGCTTTTATAAGACAAAACAAGTTGAACAGATAACGTCTGAGAGTCAAAAAAAGCAATAAAAAATCACGGACAATTATTTTTTCTTGCAATTTATTGTCCTTCTGCAGCTTTCTCAAATTAATGTTCTAATCGTTTTTTTTTCTTTCACGGTTACCTCGAAACATTTGCTTTTTCATTTATCTTTAAAGTTACAAATTGTAAACTCTTCCGGTATATATTTCTAAATATGAAATGTATCTAAATCGAAAACTTGGTTAAATTAAGCCATTTCTTAAACATTTTTTATTGTGTTAACATTATTAACATTATTAATTTTTTATACACAATTTTATTTTAATTTAGTTTTAATTTGGTCCATTTGGTATTAAAATCTGGTTTAAAAAAATTTAAGCTATCTGTTGTATTATATGAATATTTTCTTTTTCTTTCTTTATACCTTCATACTTTTACAATAAATTCTAAACATTTTCTCTTTTATTTATCTCAATTTTTCCTTCTACTACTATCAAGTTTATTTTTTTCCTTATTCTCAACTAGGAAATGCAAATTTCGGGATTGGGATTATATTTTGGAATTTCAGGATCATTTTCAGTTTTTAACAAGAAACTTATAATATGCTTTGATGAAATAGTATTTTGAATCAAAATGTCTTCTTACACAGTAAATCATTAATTTAAAAATAAAAATAAAAAACAATAACATAAACTAAATTCTAGAAGGCAAACAAATTAACACCAAGAACTCAAAATAATAAAAGATAGTTACCCATACTATTTTCTACAAAAAAATTCTCTCAAAAAAATTGAGGTATCTAAAATAGAGTCACCTATCTTGATCTTATTTTTATAGCCAAAGATAGCGCTGAAGGAAATGCTATCTCTGATTCTACGCTTGTCGGTGGTATGATCAAAAGTTACTCAAAAAATTTAGAAATCAGCGCTCGTATATTTTTGGGATTTTTTGTTGTGCGTTGCATTCTCTGTTCTGAACGTACTTAAATTCTTTTTTGCAAAAGTAGACAACGTTTCTCTATTCTCTTAATACTTCTTCACTTTACCCTTTTGTTTAAATTTTATGAACATCAACAATCTCCATTTACATTTGCCTCATCGTAAGATTCTTGTCTACATTTTAATTTCATTATTTCAATTTCTTTAACTTTTAAAAATTTGCATTATCTCAAATTTTCTTCTTACTTTCAACTCTGATATTAAAAATATCTCTACTTATTTATCTCCGCAGACGTACCAACATTAATCTTGTTTATTCTTTACTACGACTTTCTTTACTACTAGTTCTCTAATAGTTTTTTTACTTTGATTATTGTGAATATTTTTAAAAATTTCTTTTTCCCCTAAATATGAACTTCCAAAATAAATTATTGGTTTGCTTGAATTTTCCATTTTTTTGGTAATTTCTAACATAATTGCCACAAAATAAAAAACAATTAATAACTTAATTAAATTTATATTAAAGTTTAATTGCTTCATTGAGCAATCTTTTGTTGATTGATTAACCTAATAGTATTTTTGTTAAGATTCAGTCTTCAATTAATTAAAAATTAATGTATTATTTATCAACAAAAAACTCAAGGTTCCATCTTCATTTAAGAAAGTCCAATAAACTCGGTCAATATTGATATTCAAAAAACGCAAGCTCACATGATTAATGAGTAGTCAACCTCATGGCAAAACACGCGCATTAAGTCATGTGTCTTGGGTATAATAACGTGTCGATTTACGTGACAAATTGTTTAGTAAGAACCTTTTTAGAAATGTACTAAAAGCTTGAGTCAATATTTAACTTAAATAATGAAAAACGTCGTGTAATTCCGTAAATGGTCCTAAGTAATACTTATAATTGAAAAATACGTTCTTTGGGAATTTCCCAAATTAGTAAATTGTAAGTAAAATTGTGTAAATTTATTTTGATGTTAGCGACGATACTGTCGTCAAGAATTTTAATTTTGCCCCTTATCTAGAATATGTAGTTGGAGTTAAGTTCTAAACAAAATTTTTAAAATTCCAAGTTTTCCTTTCTTTTTATGTTATTTTGAGAATTTTTGTGGCCATTTCCGAACCCACCAGACCGTGGTACTCGTCTGAACAACATTGCAAAGTGTAAACAATTCCCACCGTTGGGAGTTGACCCGTGCCGGCCTGGGGCTGAGACTTGCCAGGTCAGAGGTCGTCACGCGCGCCGAGCCACTTGTTACCAAGTCTTGGGGCAATGCAACTGCCATTTACCACAACGGTTGGATTTAAAATCGTGCCGAAGAAGTCTTCCGCAGAGAATGTGACTCAGGGGAAACGATTGATCTTATAAAAAAAATAAACCCGTAAATCCCACAGCATCATCAAAGGTCGCGAGAGAAAGCGAAACCAGTCTTCACCCAACAACAAATTCTAGACCAAGAAAAACACCTTTCCGTTTAGAGATTTAACGCCGATTTTTATTGTTAAGAAAAAGTTTTGAAATGTTAACGGCGGATAGGAATTTTCTCTAGAAAAATTTCTTAACGATCAACCAATTAATTCTCGTAACAAGTGGCGCCTTTCTTGTGGCGTCGCAAGAATCCTCTCAGTAGGAAGTCTGGTTGAAATAACGAAGCGATTCCTATAGAGTGAGCCCGTTAAATATCGAACAAAAACTGCGACGACTTCCTTGGCTGGCAGGCACGAAGCAATTAAATAATTAAAGACACGGACTAGCTGCGAGCCGGGGCATTGAAATGAGGCGTGCAAGAGTCAATCACGGCAAAGTCGAAGAACGGGCGCTGATGGAAAGATCACGCGGGTCATCCTTGTATATATAATTACACAAATTACTCCGGGACTTTCACTGTTATTATATCTATTACGAGCTTCCGGTGAGGTTGCGAGCTTGGTCAACCAGTCACGAAGGTTCTCACGGATCGAATCTCAACTTCTTCCGTCTCTCCTCCATTGAACCGGTCACCACCACGTCGAAGAAGTCGTCAACAAAAAGCGAGACTAATCATCCACAGCTTTACGAGTCTTCGAAGAAATCCATCCATTAAAATGTTAGTTACGCCGCTGTAATTTTTGCGATGGAAAAACAAGCACTTTCCTTCATTCGTTCCGATTTGATTGCTACACGATGCACAGTGATTGCTGAAATTAGTTCAATTGTTGCAAAAATGGCGGAGGCGCCGGGATAATGTTAGATATGTTGAAGTGCACGTTGGGTAAATAAGAGTGATTTTGTTACGAAAATTATACGTTAGCACAGACATGGCACAAAAATCAAACAACATGTTTTTTGAACCAGGTGAAGAACCCCAAGTAACATCTAGGTGATTCAAAAATATACGGGGGTTGCTTGAAAAGTTTGCACCGATTCAAGTTTCGAGTACCATCATCTTTCTGTCGTAATGTTAATTTTTCGAAATCAAAGTAGCAAATTGGGGAGCAAAGAAACAAGAAGTTCTGACATTTTTCGAAAAACGGATATAAAGTTTAAATGTATTCTAGCAATTAAGAAGATATAAGGAGCTGCTTGCCTGAAGTCAGACAAGCTAAATAAAATTAAAATAGTTTTGTATAAGTGAAGAACAATAGGTAATTTTTATTTATAGAATCAAAGAAACGAGGTAAATATTTAGAAATGTTTTAGCGGCAAAGAAGAAAACAGAAACTGTGGCAACGGATTCAAAGAAGGAGGGTAGAAATGAGGAAAAAACTTATAGAAAAGATTGAGGAAAAGTTTGGAAATGTACTCTAGCAAGGAGAAATTAAGCGCTTTGTATCTATAATCGAAATGGCAACGTAAAATTAGAAAAAATGTTCTAAAAGCGAGAAAAAATTATAAGCTTTGTAACTGTCATTGCAGGAAGGAGCTAAAGTTTCAAAAGTGTTTTACCTGTGAAGAACAATAAGTAGCATTTTATATATAACCCAAGAAGCGAAGTTAAGAAATGTTCTAACAGTAAACATGAGAGATTCTACCTATAGAGTCGAAAAAGAAGGTTAAAAAAATAGCAAAATTGTTCTAGAGGCAAAAAGAAGTCATATCTCTCCCTCATATATGTCTTCGAACATTCGAAACAAACCATGAAAAAGAATTTTAGCAGAAAGAATGAATCAAGAGATTCTGAAATCAAGAAATCAAGGTAGAAAGAAGTGAAAAAGTATTCTAAAGGTAGAAGGAAATTAGAAATTTTTTAAATTTTTTTAAAGAAAAAACGTAAAATTAAAAAATATTTTATTATCGAAGAAGATTTCAGAAAGTCACTGACTGTACCTGAAGTAGCAAAATATGTAATATTCAAAAAGTGTTTTACCAGTGAAGAACGATAAGAAGTTTATATATAAGAAAACCAAGCAGCGAGGTAAATTTTAAGAAATATTCGAACAGAGAAACAGAAATCAGAAATCTTGTTTCTAGATTCGAAGAAGAAGCTAGAAAAGTGGCTAGGTTTTTAGGAGGCGACAAGAAATCATAAGCTCCAACATAATGGTATTTGAAGAAAAGAAATTAAGATTGGAAAAGTATTTTAGAAACCAAAACAAATTAGGAGCTACTTTTCTTGAATTAAAGAAAGCAAAAGTAGAAGCGAGAAAAAATCAGGAGACTTTTCAATTATCATTATAAAAAGAATGTAAAGTTTAAAAGTGTTTAAACAGGGAAAAATAATTGGAAACTTTTAATTATGAAATTGAAAAAGCGAAGTAAATGTAATAAAATATTTAGCGGCTAGTAAAGAATCACATATTTGTGTCTGGCATCGAAGAATCAATTTAAAAACAAAAAAAGTGTTTTAGAAGCAAACTGTTAAACTGCCTTTGAAGAAAGGATATAAAGCTAAAAAAACTTTACATGAAGAAGATAATACAAGGCTTTGACTGAAATTGAAGAAGCAAAATATTTAAAAGATGTTGTAGAAGTTAGGAACAGCTGTAAGTAGCTTTTAAGTGTAAAATTCAAAGAGCAAGGTAAATATGTACAAATGTTTTAGCAGAAAAGTTGAAATCAAGAAATCTATCTCTGGATTAGAGAAAGGATAATAGAATGGATAACGTGTTCTAGGGGTGAAAATAAACTATAAGATTTCCCACTTACGTCTCCAAAAGAGCGAGAGAGATTGATTGAAAAGTGTTCTAAAAGAATGAAGAAATCAGGTCTTTTTTGGAATCGAAGGAGCAAACTAAAAGTAGAGAAAGTGCATTCAAAACAAATAGAAATAACAAGTTTTTTAACTGATTTTGAAGAAATAATGTAAAGTAAAAAAATTATTTTGGCAGTAAAGAATAGTTAAGAGCTTTTAGTTATAAAATTGAAACGGCAAGGTAAAAGAGGAAATGGTGTTTTAAAGGCAAGAAACATAATAAACCCTTTCATTACCTTCGGGGAAAATAAGTAAAATTAAAAAATTGTTTAAGTAATGAAAAGAATATCAGGTTTTTGACTAAAGTAGAGGAAGCGAAGCATGTAATATTTAAAAAATGTTTTAACTCTAAAAAAAAAATAAGTAGCATAAGAAGCGAAGTTAAGAAATGTTCTAACAGTAAACATAATAAATTCTACCTATAGAGTTGAGAAAGAAAGGTAAAAAAATAGGAAAATTGTTCTAGAGGCGTGAAGAAGTCGTAGTTCTCCCCCATATATGTCTTCGAACATTCGAAATAAAAAATGAAAAAGAATTTTAGCAGAAAGAATGAATCAAGAGATTCTGAAATCAAGGAATCAAGATAGAAAGAAGTGGAAAAGTATCCTAAAAGTGAGAGGAAATTAAGAATTTTTTAATTGTTTTTAAAGAAAGGACGTAAAATTGAAAAAGTATTTTAGCATTGAAGAAGGTTTTAGAAAGTCACGACTGTACCTGAATAAGCAAAACATGTAACATTCAAAAAGTGTTTTACCAGTGAAGAACGATAAGAAGTTTATATGTAAGATATCCACGCAGCAAGGTTAGTTTTTAGAAATATTCAAACAGAAAAGTACAAATAAGAAATCTTGTTTCGAGATTCGAAAAACAAGCCTAGAAATGTGGATAGGGTTTTTGGAGGCGACAAGAAACCATAAGCTCCAACATAATGGTATTCGAAGAAAAGAGATAAAGATTAAAAAAGTATTTTAGCAGAATAAAATAAAATAGGAACTTTTTTTCTTAAATTAGAAAAAACGAAAGTAAAAGCGAAAAGAAATCAGAAAACTTCTTAACTATTTTTGTAGAGAGGATGTAAAGTTTAGAAGTGTTTGAACAGGAAATAATAATTAGAATCTTTTAATTATGAAATTGAAAAAGAGAAGTAAATGTAATGAAATATTTAGCAGCAAGTAAAAGCTCACAGACTTTGTGTCTGGAATCAAAGAATCGAGTTAAAAACAGAAAAACTGTTTTAGAAGAAAAACTGTTAAACTGTCTTTGAAGAAAAGATGTAAAGCTAAAAAAGCTTTTTAACTGTAAAAAAGATAATACGAGGCCTTTGACTGAAATCAAGAAAGCAAAATATTTAAAAAGTGTTTTAGAAGTTAGGAACATAAGTGAGTTACTTTTAAGAGTAAAATTCAAAGAGCGAGGTAAATATATACAAATGTTTTAGCAGAAGAGTTGAAATCAAAAACTCTATCTTTGGATTCGAGAAAGGGTAATAAAGTAGATAAGGTGTTCTAGGGGCGAGGAGAAACCACAAGCTTTGCTATTTATGTCTGCAAAAGAGCGAGAGAAAAAGTAATCTAAAAGAATGAAGAAATCCAGAGCTTCTTTTTGAAATCGAATGAGCAAACAAAGAGTAGAGAAAATGCATTAAAAGCAAATAGAAATTACAAGCTTTTTAACTGCTTTTGAAGAAAGGTGTAAAGTAGAAAAAATATTTTATTAGTAAAGAATAATTCAGAGCTTTTGTTAGTTATAAAATTGAAAAGACAAGGTGAGAGAAGAAAAAATGTTTTAAAGGCAAGAAAAATAATAAACACTCTCATTATTTTTGGGAAAAATATGTAAAATTAAAAAATTGTTTGAGTACTGAAAATAATACTGACTAAAATAGAGGACGCAAAGTATGTAATATTTAAAGATTGTTTTAACACTGAAAGATAATAAGTTAAGAAATGTTTCAGCAACCAAAACAAAATCAGAAATTCTCTGGATTTAAGTAAGAAAAATGAAAAAAGAGAAAAAATGTGCTAGAGGCAAAAAGAAATCATAAATTCTCCCATATTTGCTTTTGAAGAAACGAGAAGTAATCTGGAACTTCTTAACTGTCTTTGAAGAAAAGTTTTAATAATTAAAAGTGCTTTAGCAGCGAAGAACAATAAGTAGTTTCTATGTATGAAATCCACTGAGCGAAGTAACTGTTAAAAAATGTCCAAACAGCAAATGATAAATCGGAAATTTATCTCTGAATTTGAAAAAAAAAGTTAACAAAATAAACAAACTATCCTACAGAATATTACAGAAAGATTTTAGTAGAGAAAAGAAATCAGAAACCTTTTGTCTGAAATCGAGAAAACAAGGTAGAAATAAAAAAATTATATTTTATAGAATTGGGACAAAATTGTGTCACTTTTTTTAAACAGTTAAAAAGCGTTTTAGCAACGAAGAAGGTATCAAGAGTTTTTTGTCTAAAATTGAAAAAAATTAGAATTCTAAAATTGATTTAGCAGTGAAGAACAAGAGAAGTTTTTATGTATAAAATTCAAGAAGTGATTTAAATGTTAAGAATTTCTTTGTCAATGAATAACAGATTAATAAGGAATAAAAAAACAAAATAAAAGAAGAAAGTGTTCTATAAATAAGGAAAAACCAGTATTTGTCTTTAAGTAGCGTGATCTTGGAAAAATATTCTAGCAGGAAGAAGAAATCAGGAGCTCTTTATCAGGAATTGAAGAAGCGAGGACAAAGTGAAAAAGATTTTAAGCAGCTTCTGCGTTTAAAGTCTACGTCTCAAACTTGTTATTGTGATTTGATAAAAATTTCTATTATCATATTTTTTCGGTAAAATTTTGGGATATTTGCCGTTACTAAAGAAACTTTTTTGTTAGATTTATGGAGAGCTTCTTGAAATTTTTGTGACGCATCGCTTAAAGCCCGGTAGGTCACATTAGTTACCCAGTGACTTTATTAAAAAAGCAAAAAACGACCCCCGTCTTATAACTGTAAACACCTGAGGACCTATAGAAAAAAAGGTCAATACTCGCTACCAATTCCTTGTACCCCAATTATCTCCCTTTCGTTCATAATAACCCCAGCTGCCCAAAGAAAGAGAAAATATGCACGATTTCCTTTTCTACGCCGGTATCCTTCCTATTAAAGCAGAGGGTGATCTCCAGGTATTTAAGCGAGATTTCTCGGCAATATGCCCTCCTTTCCCACGGTGCGAGGAACGCGTTGGCCATATGTCGCTCGTATGCCGCATAATAGGGGCGAACTGCACACACACACACACATACAAACTCCCGGGGTAAGAGTGATAATTGAAGAAAGGTGTTTTCGTGGCGTGGGAAACGGGCGCAACATTCCGCAACTGTCTCCTCCTCCATCTCGCTCTCTAACCAAAGAAGGAACAAGGAAGGAAACGATCATTGTTGGTTTGGATCCGGAATTGAACGTGAAAGGGCGCGTGGAAGGAACGTGGACGACACAAGTTCCGCAAGGGCGGGTTTTTGCAAAAAAGTCACTCAAGCGCAAAATTTTAGGGCAAACTCAAAATAATTATGCGCCAAATTTTTGAAAATTAAATCTTTACAAATGTTTTAGCTGACGATAATGACACAACACAAATGGTGAAGGCGCTTTAACAATTTGATATTTATGTATGAATTAACAGAAAAATTGCAATTTTGCAAAAACCATAATTTAATTAAGTGCAGAAATTTCCTGATATACAGAAATATTTGAGTTACATCACACGTAAATTTATGCAAAATTTCAAGGTCTTGGATAATACTTCGCCTTGGACATTAATAAAACTTGACGATTGAGAAACTTAAAATTATTTTTGCAGAAAGTCGTTTTGGCCCCAACTTTATCTTCATGAGTTTTAGGAGAATTTCGGTTTTGATAGTATTCATCTCGATGGTCTAATCAATAGGGTAAATTGGGCGCGAGGTCCTGGCATGTAAATGCCAAATTGGCCGTAATTGCCTTCAACCTGTCGTTACCCCGCTAACAAAAACAATCGCCACAAATCAGCAATGCCCCAGAGGGATTGTCGTGCTGGTAAATGATGGCGCAGCACCCAGAAATTTGTGCTTAAAAGTCAAGGATATAAAAAATTCCTATGCAAGTTAACACCTGCCTCATTTTCCCACAGAAGACAGGAAGTGTGCGAGAGAGCTGCCGAGAACGTGACCGAAGCGAGACGGACGAAGATGTTAAGTGGAAAGGTGAGGAGAAGGAACAGCGGTGAAAGGGGAGATGTTGCGTGGTTATGTTTACGGTTTTTAGATTAATGTCGACAATAAATATGGAAAAAGTCATAATTAATCGGTGGGGCGATGGTAATTTGAGGACGTCGCCGAGGTTTTATCAGATTATGGACGCGCGGAGCTGGGTCTAATTACCAAACGATTATGGGTTGAATTAATTAGTGGGAATAGGACTTAATCTATTCGGTAAAGGTAGGTGTTAACTATAAACGGAGCGTGATTCGACCGATTAATAGCAGGAAGAAATCACCATCATTTATATGGAAATCGAGCGAAATGATAGCCATTTTTCAACTGGTGCGTGACACAAGTAATTGCCTCAAACTGTATCCACCCGAAATTTAGCGGCTACTTATTATTAGTTTGTTGTAAATCTTGATGATTATCTCAACTGATTTTGTTGTAATTTGTTATAAATTATTTCATCTTTACCAAACGCTTATCCCTGAAGGTGTCATCGAACCTGTCTCTTTCTTTTGACAATCTGAGGTAGAGGGCAGCATTAGACGTAGCTCTTGTGTGTATTGAGACTCTTCTGAATTTATTTAATCAAGAATTTGGAAACATCTTCCTTCAGAGTTCCTCCATTTTTTGAATCAAATTTATAAGATATTTTTGAAACTTCTGTCTCCATTATACGGAATTTTTAACTTTTTTAGACACAACACCGAAACATATTTATAAAGACATTCTGGATACATCTCACTTCTTTATAAGGAAGCATCCAATTTTTTTGGTTAAACACCAAAGCAAATTTATGAAGACCATTTAGAAATCTCTTTCTACTTTATAAGGAATGATTTGATTTTTTTAGCCTAACACTAAAACAGATTTATGAAGACATTTTGGGTACAATTTCCGCCATTATACGGAGTATTAAATTTTTGTGGACGCAACACTAAAACATATTTAGCAAGACCATTTGGAGGAATACTTAAATTTTGTTGGTTATTGAAAATAATTTAAATTCTTTAGTCTAATACTAAAATAAACTTATAAAGATATTTTAGATACATCTTTCGCTATTATACAAAATCTTCAGATTTTTTGAACGTTACAAAGGAGTAATTTTATGAAATAATTTTGAGAACACTTTTCTTCTTTATAAGAAATAGTGTAAATTGTTTAATTTAACACTATAATAAGACTTTGAAAACATATCTCTTCTTTATGGGACTTAGTTTAAATTTTCGCCTAATGATGTAAAAAATTTATGAAGATCATTTGATAACATCTTTCTTCTATGTAAAGAATAGATCAACTTTTTTACCCTAACAGTAAAATCAATTCATGAAGATGTTTTGGATACTTTTTCCTCTATTAAAAGGAATCTTTTTTTTTTGGGCGTAATTTGACAACAATTTTATGAAGATAATTTGAAAACGTCTTTCCTCTATTTGAGAAATAGTTCAAATTTTTTAACGTAACATTAAAACATTTGTGAAGGTTTGGGTTACATCTTTGTCTTTTGCAAGGAATACCCATCTTTTTGAACAAAACATGAAAACAATTTTACAAAGATAACTTTAAAACGTCTTCTTACTTTAGATAAAGCGTTAACTTTTTTTTACCTAAACACTGAAGCATCACTATGACAATCTATAAACATCTTCTTCCGGTAGACAAAGATTTTTTACTGTTCTCGTCTTAATACTGAAGCAAATTTCTGAAGACATTTTGAAAACATCTTCATTTGCTATAAGGAATTATTCAATTTGATAATATAAGAGCACCTTTTGTCTTTGTAAAAAAATTTTTAACCCAACACTGAAACCAATTCATAAAGATATTTTGAATACTGTTCTTTCTATTGTAGGAAATCTTGAAATTTTTGGACAAACCACTAAAGAAGTTTTATAATTATAATTTTAAAACATTTTCTTTTAGGAGAAGTGTTCCAATTTTTTTATCTTAACACTAAAGCAAATGTATGAAGACGCTTTAGAAACATCGCTCTTCTTTATAGCGTTGAAATATTTATGATAAAGTTTTGAATCGATTTTTCTTTATAATACGAAATTTTGAATCGTTTTGGACATAACATGCAATTAATTTTACGAAGATAATTAGGAAACGTCTTCTTACTTTAGACCATGCGTTCCATTTTTTTCACTGATGCATCATGAAGATTACTTATTAACATCTACTTCCTGTTGATGAAGTTTTGTTACTTTTTTCATCTTAAACGAAAGCAAATTTCTGAAAACATTGTCAGAACATCTTCCTTCGCTTAACAACCGTTCAATTTTTTGATTAGACACCAATGCAAATTTATGAAGGCTATTTGGATTGGAGACATCTTCCTTCTTTGTAAGGAATAGTTTAAATGTTTTAACCCAATACTAAATCCAATTCATAAAGACGTCTTGAATACTTCTTCCTCTATTAAAGGGAATCTTTTTTTTGTGTAATTTCTTTTACTTAAGAAATTGCAAAAAACTGTTAACCTAACATTAAAACATTTATGAAGACGTTTGGGTTACATCTTCGTCCTTTGCACGGAATACCCATCTCTTTGAATATATCATAAGAGCAATTTTACAAAGATAACTTTCAAACGTCTTCCTACTTTAGATAAAGCGTTCAATTTTTTCAACTAAACACTGAAGCATCATTATAATAATCTATAAGCATCTTCTTCCTGTAGGCAAAGATTTTTTACTTTTCTTGTCTTAATACTGAAGCAAGTTTTTGAAGATATTTTGGAAACATCTTCCTTCGCTATAAGGAATTATTCAACTTGATCGTATAAGAGCAGCTTTTGGCTCTGTAAGAAATTTTTTAACCTAACACCAATTCATAAAGACGTTTTGAATATTTCTCACTCTATTAAAGAAAATATATATTTTGGACGTAATTTGACAACAATTTTAGAAAAATAATTTGGAAACATCTTTCTTCTATTTAAGAAATATTTCAATTTTTTTAACCTCACACTAAAACCAATTCATAAAGGCGTTTTGAATATTTCTTCCTCTATAAAAAAGAATATATTTTTTGGACGTAATTTAACAACAATTTTAGAAAGATAATTTGGAAACATCTTTCTTCTATTTAAGAAATATTTCAATTTTTTTAACCTAACACTAAATCCAATTCATAAAGGCGTTTTGAATATTTTTTCCTCTATTAAAAAGAATCTTTTTTTTGGACGTAATTTCACAACAATTTTAGAAAGATAATTTGGAAACATCTTTCTTCTGTTTAAGGAATATTTCAATTTTTTTAACCTAACACTAAAACCAATTCATAAAGGCGTTTTGAATATTTTTTCCTCTATTAAAAAGAATCTTTTTTTTGGACGTAATTTCACAACAATTTTAGAAAGATAATTTGGAAACATCTTTCTTCTGTTTAAGGAATATTTCAATTTTTTTAACCTAACACTAAAACCAATTCATAAAGGCGTTTTGAATATTTTTTCCTCTATTAAAAAGAATCTTTTTTTTGGACGTAATTTCACAACAATTTTAGAAAGATAATTTGGAAACATCTTTCTTCTGTTTAAGGAATATTTCAATTTTTTTAACCTAACACTAAAACCAATTCATAAAGGCGTTTTGAATATTTCTTCCTGTATTAAAAAAAATCTTTTTTTTTGGACCTAATTTGACAACAATTTTAGAAAAATAATTTGGAAACATCTTTCTTCTATTTAAGAAATATTTCAATTTTTTTAACCTAACACTAAAACCAATTCATAAAGGCGTTTTGAATATTTCTTCCTCTATTAAAAAAAATCTTTTTTTTGGACGTAATTTGACAACAATTTTAGAAAGATAATTTAGAAACATCTTTCTTCTATTTAAGAAATATTTCAATTTTTTTAACCTAACATTAAAACCAATTCATAAAGACGTTTTGAATATTTCTTCTTCTATTAAAACTAATCTTTTTTTTGGACGTAATTTGACAACAATTTTAGAAAAATAATTTGGAAACATCTTTCTTCTATTTAAGGAATATTTCAATTTTTTTAACCTAACACTAAAACCAATTCATAAAGGCGTTTTGAATATTTCTTCCTGTATTAAAAAAAATCTTTTTTTTTGGACGTAATTTGACAACAATTTTAGAAAAATAATTTGGAAACATCTTTCTTCTATTTAAGAAATATTTCAATTTTTTTAACCTAACATTAAAACCAATTCATAAAGACGTTTTGAATATTTCTTCCTCTATTAAAACTAATCTTTTTTTTGGACGTAATTTGACAACAATTTTAAAAAAATAATTTGGAAACATCTTTCTTCTATTTAAGAAATATTTCAATTTTTTTAACCTAACACTAAAACCAATTCATAAAGGCGTTTTGAATATTTCTTCCTCTATTAAAAAAAATCTTTTCTTTGGACGTAATTTGACAACAATTTTAGAAAGATAATTTGGAAACATCTTTCTTCTATTTAAGAAATATTTCAATTTTTTTAACCTAACACTAAAACCAATTCATAAAGACGTTTTGAATATTTCTTCCTATATTAAAAAAAATCTTTTCTTTGGACGTAATTTGACAACAATTTTAGAAAGATAATTTGGAAACATCTTTCTTCTATTTAAGAAATATTTCAATTTTTTTAACCTAACACTAAAACCAATTTATAAAGGCGTTTTGAATATTTCTTTCTCTATTAAAAAAAATCTTTTCTTTGGACGTAATTTGACAACAATTTTAGAAAGATAATTTGGAAACATCTTTCTTCTATTTAAGAAATATTTCAATTTTTTTAACCTAACACTAAATCCAATTCATAAAGGCGTTTTGAATATTTTTTCCTCTATTAAAAAGAATTTTTTTTTTGGACGTAATTTCACAACAATTTTAGAAAGATAATTTGGAAACATCTTTCTTCTGTTTAAGGAATATTTCAATTTTTTTAACCTAACACTAAAACCAATTCATAAAGGCGTTTTGAATATTTTTTCCTCTATTAAAAAGAATCTTTTTTTTGGACGTAATTTCACAACAATTTTAGAAAGATAATTTGGAAACATCTTTCTTCTGTTTAAGGAATATTTCAATTTTTTTAACCTAACACTAAAACCAATTCATAAAGGCGTTTTGAATATTTTTTCCTCTATTAAAAAGAATCTTTTTTTTGGACGTAATTTCACAACAATTTTAGAAAGATAATTTGGAAACATCTTTCTTCTGTTTAAGGAATATTTCAATTTTTTTAACCTAACACTAAAACCAATTCATAAAGGCGTTTTGAATATTTCTTCCTGTATTAAAAAAAATCTTTTTTTTTGGACCTAATTTGACAACAATTTTAGAAAAATAATTTGGAAACATCTTTCTTCTATTTAAGAAATATTTCAATTTTTTTAACCTAACACTAAAACCAATTCATAAAGGCGTTTTGAATATTTCTTCCTCTATTAAAAAAAATCTTTTTTTTGGACGTAATTTGACAACAATTTTAGAAAGCTAATTTAGAAACATCTTTCTTCTATTTAAGAAACATTTCAATTTTTTTAACCTAACATTAAAACCAATTCATAAAGACGTTTTGAATATTTCTTCTTCTATTAAAACTAATCTTTTTTTTGGACGTAATTTGACAACAATTTTAGAAAAATAATTTGGAAACATCTTTCTTCTATTTAAGGAATATTTCAATTTTTTTAACCTAACACTAAAACCAATTCATAAAGGCGTTTTGAATATTTCTTCCTGTATTAAAAAAAATCTTTTTTTTTGGACGTAATTTGACAACAATTTTAGAAAAATAATTTGGAAACATCTTTCTTCTATTTAAGAAATATTTCAATTTTTTTAACCTAACATTAAAACCAATTCATAAAGACGTTTTGAATATTTCTTCCTCTATTAAAACTAATCTTTTTTTTGGACGTAATTTGACAACAATTTTAAAAAAATAATTTGGAAACATCTTTCTTCTATTTAAGAAATATTTCAATTTTTTTAACCTAACACTAAAACCAATTCATAAAGGCGTTTTGAATATTTCTTCCTCTATTAAAAAAAATCTTTTCTTTGGACGTAATTTGACAACAATTTTAGAAAGATAATTTGGAAACATCTTTCTTCTATTTAAGAAATATTTCAATTTTTTTAACCTAACACTAAAACCAATTTATAAAGGCGTTTTGAATATTTCTTTCTCTATTAAAAAAAACTTTTTTTTGGACGTAATTTGACAACAATTTTAGAAAAATAATTTGGAAACATCTTTCTTCTATTTAAGGAATATTTCAATTTTTTTAACCTAACACTAAAACCAATTCATAAAGGCGTTTTGAATATTTCTTCCTGTATTAAAAAAAATCTTTTTTTTTGGACGTAATTTGACAACAATTTTAGAAAAATAATTTGGAAACATCTTTCTTCTATTTAAGAAATATTTCAATTTTTTTAACCTAACACTAAAACCAATTCATAAAGGCGTTTTGAATATTTCTTCCTCTATTAAAAAAAATCTTTTCTTTGGACGTAATTTGACAACAATTTTAGAAAGATAATTTGGAAACATCTTTCTTCTATTTAAGAAATATTTCAATTTTTTTAACCTAACACTAAAACCAATTCATAAAGGCGTTTTGAATATTTCTTCCTCTATTAAAAAAAATCTTTTCTTTGGACGTAATTTGACAACAATTTTAGAAAGATAATTTGGAAACATCTTTCTTCTATTTAAGAAATATTTCAATTTTTTTAACCTAACACTAAAACCAATTTATAAAGGCGTTTTGAATATTTCTTTCTCTATTAAAAAAAACTTTTTTTTGGACGTAATTTGACAACAATTTTAGAAAAATAATTTGGAAACATCTTTCTTCTATTTAAGGAATATTTCAATTTTTTTAACCTAACACTAAAACCAATTCATAAAGGCGTTTTGAATATTTCTTCCTGTATTAAAAAAAATCTTTTTTTTTGGACGTAATTTGACAACAATTTTAGAAAAATAATTTGGAAACATCTTTCTTCTATTTAAGAAATATTTCAATTTTTTTAACCTAACACTAAAACCAATTCATAAAGGCGTTTTGAATATTTCTTCCTCTATTAAAAAAAATCTTTTCTTTGGACGTAATTTGACAACAATTTTAGAAAGATAATTTGGAAACATCTTTCTTCTATTTAAGAAATATTTCAATTTTTTTAACCTAACACTAAAACCAATTCATAAAGGCGTTTTGAATATTTCTTCCTATATTAAAAAAAATCTTTTCTTTGGACGTAATTTGACAACAATTTTAGAAAGATAATTTGGAAACATCTTTCTTCTATTTAAGAAATATTTCAATTTTTTTAACCTAACACTAAAACCAATTTATAAAGGCGTTTTGAATATTTCTTTCTCTATTAAAAAAAACTTTTTTTTGGACGTAATTTGACAACAATTTTAGAAAAATAATTTGGAAACATCTTTCTTCTGTTTAAGGAATATTTCCATTTTTTTAACCTAACATTAAAACCTATTCATAAAGACGTTTTGGATACTGTTCTTTCTATTATAGAAAATCTTGAAGTTTTTGGACAAAACACTAAAACAGATTTATGAATATAATCTAGAAACATTTTCTTTTAAAAGAAGTGTTCCAATTTTTTCATCTTAACACTAAAGCAAATCTATGAAGACGCTTTAGAAACATCTTTTTTTTTATGTCAATAAAATATTTATAAAAAAGTTTTGACTCGATCTTTCTTTATAATACAAAATTTTAAATCTTTTTGGACATAATATGCAATTAATTTTGCAAAAATAATTATGAAACGTCTTCTTACTTTAGACCATGCGTTCCATTTTTGCCACCAATCACTGATGTATCATAAAGATTACTTATTAACATACACTTCCTGTAGGTAAAGTTTTGATTTTGTCATCTTAACACTACAGCAAATTTCTCAAAACATTTTCAGAACATCTTCCTTCTCTATAAAAAGCCGTTCAATTTCTTGGTTAAACACCAAAGCAAATTCATGAAAGCTATTTGGATTGGAAACATCTTCCTTTTTTGTAAGGAATAGTTTAAATATTTTAACCCAATACTAAAACCAATTCATAAAGACGTTTTGAATACTTCTTCCTCTATTAAATAAAATCTTCTTTTCTGAGCGTAGTGTAACAGTAATTTTACAAAAATAATTTGGAGAAATTTTTCTTTTATTTAAAAAATAGTTTAAAAAAATTAACCTAACATTAAAACATTTGCCAAGACGTTTCGGTAACATCTTTGTTCTTTGCACGGAATACCCATCTTTATGGAAATAATATGAAAGCAATTTTACAAAGATAATTCTAAAATGTCTTCGCACTTTACATAAAGCGTTTAATTTTTTTAGCAAAACACTGAAGCATTATTATGACAATCTATAAACATCTTCTTCCCGTTGATAAAGATTTTTTTACTTTTCTCTTCTTAATACTGAAGCAAATTTTTAAATACAATTTGAAAACATCTTCCTTCGCTATAAGAAATTGTTCAATTTGATCATATAAGAGCACCTTTTGTCTATGTAAGAATTTTTTTAGCCTAACACTATAACCTATTTATAAAGAGGCTTTCAATACTCTCTTTTCTATTATAGAAAATCTTAGTGTTTTTGGACAAAATTTTAAGCAGTTTTATAAATATAATTTAGAAACATTTTCTTTTAGAGGAAGTGTTCCAATTTTTTTATCTTAACACTAAAGCAAATCTATGAAAACGCTGTAGAAACATCACTCTTCTTTATACCATTGAAATATTTATGAAAAAATTTTAAATTGATCTTTCTTTATAATACAGAATTTTGAATCTTTTTGGACATAACATGCAATTAATTTTACGAAAATAATTGGAAAACGTCTTCTTACTTTAGATCATTTTTTTACCTATCACTAATGCATCATGAAGATTACTTATTAACATCTACTTCCTGTAGATGAAGTCTTCCTTTTTTCATTTTAACACTAAACCAAATTTCTGAAAACATTTTCACATCTTCCTTCTCTATAAAGAACCGTTCAATTTCTTGGTTAAACACCAGAGCAAATTCATGAAAGCTATTTGGATTGAGAACATCTTCATTCTTTCTAAGAAATAGTTTAAATGTTTTAACCCAATACTAAAACCAATTCATAAAGACGTTTTGAATACTTCTTCCTCTATTAACAAAAATTTTTTTTTTGGGCGTAATTTGACAACAATTTTAGGAAAATAATTTTGAAACATCTTTCTTCTTTATAAGGAATAATTTAAATTTTGGAATATATCTTTCTATCTTATACAAAATTTTCAAGTTTTTGGACACAACATGAAAGCAATTTCTTGAAGATAATGTGAAGTTTTCTTCCTTTAGATGAAGCGTTTTTTTTTCGGTTAAACGCTGGAGCATCATGAAGACAATTTATAAACATTCTGTAGTAAATTTTGAAAGAAAATTTATGAGAACAAATTGAAAACAACTTCTACCCTTAGAAGAACTCTTTAATTTTTGTCAGCTTAACACTCAAGCGATTACATGAAAATTTGGAAGGGCTATTGATATACTATAAAGGAACCTACGATAACTTCATCAACTTCCTAAAGAAAGGAAGAAAATGCGATAAAGCTTTTGCAGTCTGTTAGAGCTACAGATCTTACGTTTCTTCGAACTAGAATTTTGTATAATTTTCTCTATTTAGCTTCATCAGATCTACTTTGAATGGTATAAAGCACGATATAGATTTTTGTTAACTGAAAACCAAGACAAGAAGTTATACTAAACGTTGAAAATCCATAGAGTAAATATTGAAATAAAAATCTTTCTTATGAATTTATGTAATTGCAGATTCGACAAGTAATGATAATTTTTGGTCTACACTTCATTTGTTACCGTTTTGCAAGATTGGCTCTCAAACACGCAATCATCGTTTTCAAAAACCAAATTACCGGATCTGTTCGAGCCTTAACCTTTCACGATTCCTCAGACAATACTCGAAATGTCGAGAACACTTAATCGCCCTTCACAACATTAAAGAAAAAAAATAACAATAACAGCGGGACGTCGTAATAAAACGATCCCAATCAAACGTGATCGAAGAACACATAAAAAAAAAATAATAAAAAAAATAAGAACCATGCTCGTCAGAAGGAACGGAATAAAGGAACGTCTGCGTGGGCAGGAGCGCTGTATTACATGCAAATAATAGTTATTCATTTGTTATTATGTGCAGCACGAACTGGTCCGCTGTAAGTAGTAGGCCGTGTAATCATCATTGAGCTGCTCACGCTTGTTTTCCTGTACATGAAAGAGGGGAGTTGTGGGGGCGGCGAACTGCCGTGGGAACGTTCGTCTAGCACGTGCTGTTTGACTCTTTGGATAAAGAGAGAGCGATCAACTGACGGGACAAAAGGCAACGAAAGGGTGCATCCTGGTGCAATGAATGCAATTGCTGACTGCTGACGATGCGACCGGATTGCTGATGCACCGACACCTTTTCATTGGGGACACGCGGATTATAACCGTTTCCGGTCGGACGACACTTTTCCTTCACCAAGCAAATCCGTTAAGTGAGCCATTGACAATACGTCAAAACGACCCGGATTTACGGTTCATACAAGAAGATTTCGAATTTGTAATGCAAAAACCACTAAATTTCTTTTGATTAGGAGAAAAAGCCATCGATAAATTAAGAGTTAGAAAGGATTTCGTAAATTAACGAAAAAATGCGAAAGTGAATGATCGTTTGTGCAACCAGACTGGACAATAACAATACTGTTTTTTCAAATTTCGTTCAAATTTTACCAAGATATTAAAGAAGAATGTAACATAATGGATGTGGTAAGATAGAAGAGACAACGGAGAAGAAAGTGAAACTCACACATTTGAAGAATGGGCAACAAAAGAATGGTGAAAACGGCAAGTGACGGAAATCCAGGGCTCAGACCGCCAAAAAGGCCCCAAAAATATGGCGAGACTGCTGGCCATCCAGGAAGATAACATTTGGTAAAAATTAGTCAAAGATCTAATTAAAAAGAAAATTTTTCAAATTACTTTCCTTATTTTTTTAGCAACTTATAACATTTTTTATTATGTATTTAGCAGTGTAACCAACAAAAAAAAAACTGAAACTTTGTGTTCCTAACGTGACGGTCCAATTTATAAAGATATTGCTTTTTGAAAAATATAAGAAATCTTGGAAGAAATGATATAAAATGTCAAGTCGCGTCATTTTTGTTCCTTCAGTTTAAACTTAATAAAGTGGCTTAAGAATAAACTAGTTTCAATATTTTTTTGCCCACATTATTTTTTTATCTATTGTCCACCATTCTCTTATTATTTCTTTCATTATATCACAAATAGATAACTAAAGTATTTGTTTTTCATATTGTACAAGTTTTTCGAAATAGTTGAAATAGTGCCCTAAACAATTTTTCTCCTAAGATTGTAATACATGTTTCTGTTATTGTAAGGAGAAAAGTACATTTTAAATGCCAATTTAAAGAAAAAATCGTGAGAGAGTTAGAGAAAAAATGCAAAATAAATTAAAATTCTTCAAGAAAATATGTGGATTAGAATTAGAAAAAAAAACAGGCCCAAGAAGCTGGCTACGCAAGTGAAGCACTAACAACGCTACTATGCAAAATCTTTAGTGCTACGTTAGTGCTTCAAACCAGACCCCTGTTACACTTTTGGTTCCTGAGAAATAAGGCCTCAAAGTGCATACCTGGAAGCTGGCTACAGCTTTTTTTGTTGTTGAGACACAAATGACGCTACTATACAAAATCAATAGTGCTTCATTAGTGTTTTATTGTAGCTTCAAACCAGAACCCAGCCACAGTTACAGTTCTTGAGAAATAGGGCTTCAAAATTTCTGGAAGCTGGCTACAGCTTTTTGGTTATGGAAACACTAATGACGCTACTATGCAAAATTTTTAGTGCTTTATTAGTGCCTTATTAGTGCTTTATTGTACTTTAAGTCAGAACCTAGCCACAGTGATGTTTCCTAAAAAATAGAGCCTCAAAGTGCATACCTAGAAGCTGGTTACAGCTTTTATTGTTATGGAAGCACTAATGACGGTACCATAGAAAAGATATTGTATAGTAGCATCATTAGTGCTTCCAGGTATGCACTTTGAGGTCATATTTCTCAGGAACCAAAAATGTTGTTTTAAACCAAAAGAAAAAAGTTTATAATTTATCAGATCAACAATTTGGTAGAATAAAAATATTTATTTAAAGAAAAATATTTTATTCATAATAACTGTGGAAATGACTAATTTGACCATATTAGAAAATATTTTTTACAAAATTATGTTGACCATTTTTGCCTGTGGCAACTTTTATTTTTTTAAATGAAGACAACAATATTTCTATTTATCCTGAGAAAATTATTTTTTATTCAAACGTGATTTATTTCTAAGATCAAAACGTTTATTTTTAAATAAATAAAGAATATTCTCCTTTAAGCTCTCTTATTTAATCTTGGACCTTGTTATAATAATCTACCCACTTTGGGGTTTGGGGAGTATTCTAACACAATACAAATTCGCCAATATCCTTAGATCGTGGCATTTGCAGTACCCATTCTTACCAACTGTCACATTTTAATGGTGTTGTCGACTGTGTATTGTGTTAGAATAATCCACCAACCCCATACAAGGGTAAAATTCTTTTTTTCCTAGATAATCTGCATCTAACTTGTTATAAATTTCTTCTTCACTTTTATTTATTTTGATATTTTCTCATACACTCGATCTGTAATCACCTTGAATTCTGTTATTACTCGTTTAAGGTTGCGATTACGTTATTTTACATTCCTTGCCACACGCATGAGGCGTCATAGACACGACAATGTATTCGACAAAATTGTCAATGTAGGAAATTCCAAAACTATAGTAAATCTTGGGGATTTTTGTTGTACATGAAAGTTAATGATAATATTTCTCGCCTAATCTGTTTTAATAATCATTAAGTAGGTGGCGACTGAAAACAAATAAATTAGAGCAATAATTTTGATGATAAATCTTAGACGATTATCAATCGAACGCTTTTTTAAAAGTACTTGACCTGACTTGTTTAATCCCCTAACTGATACGTGTAAATTGTTAAAAGTTAAAAAAAATCATAAAATTTGCTCAAGATTTAGAGTCTCGTATAACGACAGAAAGTATTGTCATACCTATAACTACCCGTGCGTGCGACAAAGAACGCAACATTGGATTTGGACCATGACAATATTGGTGAAATTAACATTAAAAATATTTTGGAGAACGATTGTGGGTAATTAGTTATTTATAATTAATTAATAAATTATTATTATTCTCTTCATTTCAAGAAAATTCTGTTCGTTTAGTGGATTTACCTGATTTCCTGGTACCGCTGGACTCTTATCATAATCAAATCTTTTGTAATGTTTCTTTTAAGCACTGTTGTGATATTGAGCGGTTCAAAAACAAATTAGACTTTCATTATCTAATTCATTATCTCTCATTATCAAGAGATTAACTCTAGTTTGCTACAGTTTGAGTGAAGCAAAGTGTTTGATGGTGACTGTGTTGGGGGTAATGCTGTCAGATTCTATTCTATTTTAAATGATCAAATTAGTAAACATGTACCTTTTAGGTAGGAGTCAGATGGTACTTATCCTTGCTGGTATTTTTATGGTTTAATTTTGCTGATTATTGATGAGAAAAAGGTTCATAGAAAGTGGTTGCAATTTAATGTTTCTAGCCATAGAATTAAATTTCGTGAACTGAAGGCTATATGTATTCGTCAATCTAAAATCGACAGACGTACATAGAAAGGATTGAAAGAAAATCTAAAAGGAATATAAAAAAATTCTGGAACTATGTAATTTCTTTATCTAAATCTAATAATCTTCCTGAAGAGGTATTTTTTAATAATAAATATAGTCATAATTGTAAAAGTGCTTGTAATCTGTTTACTAAAAATCTTGAGCTGGTATATTTGAATGCTGGATCTTCTTTCCATCAGCAATTATTTTTGAATGATGAACTTGATTTCAAAATTAGTAAGTATGAAATTTCTTCAACAATTAAGAATTTGAAAGAATCAAACTCTGTTCGACCTGATGGTTTAACTGCTTTATTTGTAAAAAAGTGTTTAACTTCCATTGTCGAACCGCGTTACTGTTTGTATAATCAATCACTAATAACTGACCATATGCATACATTGTAAAAAAGACCTCTATAACGCCTGTGTTTAAGGCTGGGAATAGTTGTGATGTCGCGAATTATCGGCCAATTGCTATTATTGGTACTTGCGTCTAAAATATTTGACTATTGTTGCCATTAAACTATCAGATTTAGTCTACAATTTATAATTCAAAATCAACATCGTTTTGTCAGGAGTAGGTCTACTCTAACTAATCTTATTTTTTATAATAATTTTATTGCTAAAACTCTAAATGATAAAACTTGCCCTAATGATGTTAAACAGGTTGATGGTATTTATTTAGATTTTGCAAAGGCCTTTGATTCAGTGAATCATAATCTTTTTATTTATAATTTATCCAAATTTGGACTAAGTGGTGGCACTCTGAAATGGATCTATTCATATTTGACTGAACGTGAATTGCTAATACGTATTAAGGGTAATCTATCTGATCCTTTTATTGCCACGTCAGGTGTGCCTCAAGGTTCTCACTTGGGCCCTTTACTATTTATATTGTTCATCAATGATATTGTGATACTCTTGAGTTTGCTGTTATACTGATCTTTGCTAATGATGTAATAATGTTTAATAGAGTAAAGTGTTTTTATGACCAGATCAAGTTGCAAAAAGATTTGGACTTGATTTACAATTGGTCTTGTGTTAACCAAATAAAACTAAATTCTGCCACATGCAAAGTTTTATCTATTGCTAGAAGTAAGAATAAGAAGCTTCTTTTCAACTACTTTGTAAATGGTCAAATTCTTGAAAGCGTTAGTAGTATTAGGGATCTAGGTGTAATTTACCAAAATAATTTTGAATTTGACTTGCATTTGAATGCCACAATTTCTAAAGCTTATAGATCATTAGGCTTTATTATGAGATCAACGAAAGAATTTAAATCTCATGAAACTGTCATACATTTTTACAAAACTCTTGTTAGACCTATTTTGCTTTATGGTTCCAATATATGGTCTCCCTCTAAAATCACTCATATATATTCTTGAATCTATTCGACATAATTTTTTTAGGTTTATTCTTTTTAAAAAGATTTCAATATAATAAACATGATTATTCATAATTTGCTTTATATATTAATTTAGAATTCATTAAATCATTTTATTCTGTTGGGTCTTATAAATTGCGATTGCCTAAGGAATCTATTAGCTAAACGGGAGGTTCCCTATGGACTAAGACGTGTTGGAGTGCTTGTTGAGGGCAGTAGACATTGGGACTATATTTTCAATTCTTCCTATTTTAGAATTCGGCGGAAATGGAATAAAGTTGTTATCCCCTCATTAGCGTTAAAAACTGATAACTTAAAGTTATGTAAAAAAGAACTAAAATTAATTGTTAATCGACATTTATAAATTAGCTTTATTTTGTTACTGAAGTTACTCTTATTATATATTTTTTGTTAATATTTTTTGTATACTAAATTGTTTATTTATAATTACCAAATTTGAAAATTACTATCTTTGAACCGTTGATTTTACAATAAAATAAAATAAAATAATATCTAAGAAAATCTAGAGGGTACTACAACTCTTCTCATTAAGCTCTCAAATGATATGATTGATTCATTTTTCTAATTTTTCAAAATTATTTGGGCCTTTTTCGACCAATTGAAAATCTAATCTTAGAAAAAATGTGATATTTACACTCCTCAATCTAAGTGAAATAAACATACCAAATTATAAACTTTTCCTAAAACGCATAATTTTTTAAGAACTCCAAATTTTGTAACAAAAGATCTTTTTTTTAAATAATTTTCTTTTACTCGAATTTTTTTTTTTAGGTTCACCTATATTGATATCGGGGTGGAAATCATGGTTTTCTAAAGAACGTAATTAATGACTTTACTAAAAAAAAGGAAAATAAATTATATTTCTCCTTACTGTATAGTACAGAAAGTATATTTAGTGAATAATAACGTAATTTTACGACAAGCTGATGGAATACATTAATAGTTGCTTTGTTTAAGTTTTTATTACAATTTTAAAAAATAAAGTAACTATAACAATTAATGAACAAATAATTCAAATTTTCCATATTTTTACGTACTATTTGTCCAAAAAAATAATTCCAATGTCTCCTTAAAAAAATATGAGAGTGTATCAGAGATAACTGAACGCAAAATTTTGAAAATCATTGAACATTTCCCACATAGGCACCGATCTTCTAATCAAACTTTGAAGAGTTTTGTTCTACACACTGTATAATTTTTTTAATACATATATACATACATTGCAACTAAGTTAACTTTAAATTTTTGAAATAAATTGCAAAACTTTCTAACAATTAAAAAATCATAAAAAAAGTGCAAGTGATTTTTTTCAGCCACTACAGAAACGTATGTACACTTTAGTGAAGAAAAAAAATAAAAAATGACCAAAAAAAAACATTTTGATGTTACTCCAGTTAACTGTTTCAGTGGAAGAAGCCTATCAATTTCATAACTGATTTTGGACGCCCCATCGAGCTAAAGGTGGGGTTCCCTTGAACACTTGATTCGATTTTTTGTCGTCGTTTCCAAACCAGAATTTTTGGAAACCTCCAGTATGCAAAGGTTACTGTAGCGTAATTCCTGTCAATGAACACGGAGACAACACCGATCAAATAATATGATATTTCAGTTTCGGATTTCACTAATCAAGTTCGGTTATTGTAACGGTTTTTTCGTTATTAACATCCATTCAAGTTCTTGAATAATCGACACCATAAAATTTCAGTAATGAAATTACATCTGAATCAGCGATTTACGTCTTCATTGAAGCGCATCTCTCAATGAAATCGCATCTAGAAAAATACGCGCGCTACGCCCCTATTCGCATCATATATGCCGTAAGGTTAGAAAAGAAGTCTCTCAATGAAATCGTTACTTAAAAAAGTCGCGCTCTGCCCCTATTTACGTCACAATTGCCGTTGGGTTAGAAAAGAACGTGGTTTTTGTTGAATTGAAAAACAACTTTTTGCAAATAAAAAGAGAAACCTGGCGGCTTAAATTATTGATGGTAGATTCGACTGATGCATAATTTCATCATGCGCATCTGCGGATTTTCTCACATACCATTAAAACGAATATCGATGTCAACGTTTAAGACGGCGATTATGCAAATAAATGTCTTGTGCTTAAAAAGCATTTCGTCAGTTCCCACGTCCTGAAATCGGACTAGTTTTTTTCTAAACCGATCTGCACATCGCAAAAGTTCTAAAAACTAAACGGTAAATTTCGGTTAAAAACAAAACCTGGCCTTGGTTTCCTCTTTAATTACCGTCGTTTCAATTTACGACCCAAAGAGATCCCCCCTAATTATTAACGACTGGATAATTGCGTTGTTAATTCTCGATAATTGAGTGCTGTCAAAAGTGGTACTTACCAGACATAGAACACCTGAATTTAGAACAAAAAAGTCTCAATTACCGAAATAAGTTACATACTTCGAGGTTTTCATAAAAGGAAGAAATCGGAATAGAGAGAATCAAAAGTTGAAAATAATGTTTGGAAATTTAAGAACAACAAAAAAATTGTAAATGAAGGAAGAAAGGAAAAAAAACGGAAGATGCCAAAATCGGGTGTTTATTCCAAAGGTGATGACTTTTCATGCCCAACTCGAAAACTATTGCAAATTGCTAAATTCTAATTATAGTGACATGTTGCCAAGTAAATTGCCTAGTAGGGCTCACCGTAAAAATTAAAGATTTTGTTGCTTATTTACATGTAAAATCAATTTCAGGTCACTTTTTAGGGAGATAAAAGTAAGTTATTACAAATTAAAATTGAACATAAGTTCTGAGCCCTCATTCTTTCATCTTTCTACTTTAGAAACATGCAAATTTTTTGGTTTTTCCCTGTATACTAACGTCGTTGGGTATGAAATAAGAAAGCATTGGCGTGCTTATAAAATTAAATTTATCTTCCTCGTGGAGCCTCTAATAACAGCGGATTTGTCAACATGACTTACGTCAATTAGGATTTGAATTTCACAGATTCAACATCAAGACTAAAAATTAACAAGAAATATTGAACAACTGGAAATTGCATATAATTGACACCACTGTATTTTTTGTTTATTTTTTTTTTATACTTTTCCTTTGCCATTATCACTCCGAAGAAAGTTATTTTAGAGAAAATTAACTGTATTTGAGGGCATTTTACGTTAACATATAGAGATAGAAAAATTATGAACGCGATCAAAAAACGAAATTTTTGAGGATTTTAAGCGATTTTATAAAACGTAAAACAATTCTCGAAAAAATTCTTCACCTTCATGAATTCAGTTTAGAATCGCCGCTATTCAGATTTGGTTGATTATTATTTTTCTTGAACTGTCTTAAAATGTTAATTCAAATAATATTTGAATTTCGTTTGTTATATAGCGATTTTAATCGAAACTTGCACCGGCGCCATCTGCATTTTCCACCTGCCTTGCACCAAATTTCCTGTTTTTGCAAATAGCGAAAAATCTGCATCGAGTTCTTTCGGAACGCGACCCTAACTGTTTTTACTGTCGTTTCTACAAATGTCTTTTATTTTATAGTCCTGCTCGATTGATTTTATCGTCTTTTATTTAATTTCTACATTTATAGTTTATGACTCTTAATTAATACACGTAGGTAGCAGTGGTCTTATAAATTACACAAATTAATTCAATTTCATCACCGTTTTTTCGGTTGTAAATTATATTATATCATTGAGTCATTTTTAGTCCGCTCATTTAATATTTTGGTCTTTCACCGAAACGTTGGCGCTCTCATCGTTCTTTTTACTCTTTTTTTAAATCGGATTTCAATATCGCAATGCAACAAGTAATAAAATCCGGGATTACGCAATTTAATTGGCGTCGAAAATCCTTCTAAATATTTAAAAAGATAATTTGAGGAGTCGAGTTAAGCTGGAAATTTAAAATTTGGTAACACCTTGCAAAAACTTAAACCGATTAGATCAGTAAATCTGCGAGAAATTACCGAAATTCCTATCATTTACAAGAGTCTTAACTCCAGCTATTTAACCTGGATGGTTTTGGCTTAAAAACTTTAACGCGATTAACGAAAATGGAATAAAACGAGAAACGCGTAAATAAAGAACAAGAAACAAAAAAATATAACAAAAATTATTTTCACTTCCTCGTTGCTTACTTTCAGTATAATTAATTATAAATAAATGAACTCTTGAAAATGACATAGGAAAAGTAGAAAAAAAATTAAAAATTGTTTAATAAATTTTTGAAATAATATTTTTAACTTCCTCCTTGCTTACTCATTGTAATTAAATTGTTAAAGCAATTAAAAGTGGTAAGTCCAAAAATTAAAATTTTGAAAAAGAGGAATTTTTGTATCAAATATAAATGAGAAGCTCCGTTAGAAAATAAAAATAAAAAATATTGTTCGTATTAGTAGAAATGTATAAAAATAACTTTTATATCTTTGTTGCTTATTTTCAGTAAAATTAAACTGCAAGAAAGAAAATTTTAAAAGTGATTAGACCGGAAGCTTTAATTCTAAAACAATAAAAAAGTTTTTATAAAAACTTGTTGACTGTTTTATTGCTACTTGCTGCAATACAAGTTAGTCATCAAAAAGATGAAGCCAATAAAGGATATGAAACGAGAAGGATAGTTGGAGAATAAATAGCAGTAATAATAAGTTTACTTCTAAGACCAAAAAATTGTAAATTTGTTATAAGACGATGAGAAATGTCAATAAAGAAATAGTACTAAACTAGGCATCGTTAAAGATACATTTTTAATTTTTTACATTTTTTACTTTCTAGTTGCTTATTTCTAGTAACTCATAGTAAATTGTAAAGGAAAAAACCATTAAATGTAAAGAAAAAAGAAACGCAAATAAAACAGAAAATCAAAAATATGCATCTATTGTTTATAAAAGTTTAAAAATATAGTTAAAAAACGCGAAAAAAAGAAAAATACTTTATAGAAGGAAATTACAAAAAAGTTTCTTTAACTTTTTTTTGCTTATTTTATTCCAAACAGATTATAATAAAAATAATGTTACTAAGTGTGATAAAATCGGAAACGCAATTAGAGATAATTGTTAAAACTATTTTTAATAATTGGTACATTTTTATAACAATATTATTCATATTCTCATTGTAAAAAAAAAGTTATTAAATGTGATGAGAAAAAGAACATGAATAAAAAAGTAAAATTTAAAATGTACTTGTTTTTTAGAATATTTTTTTAAAGAAATCAATTTTTATTTTCTCGTTGCTTATTTGTACTAAAAATTTATATTAAAGACAAAACCAAAATAGAAAAAAATTGCAAATTTTTAAAAAGCGAACAGACAAATTAGTATATAATAGCAATTTAACAAAATGAAAATTTTCTCATTGTTTACTTCCTTGTTGCTTACTTGTAGTAGTAGCAAATTGTGCAAAAATTACACCATTAGTTAAGAAAAAACAAATTGAAAAAGAAAACTAAACACTACACTGATTCTTCATAATAATATTTTTTTAAAGAAAATGAATTTCGATTTCTCGTTACTTATTTGTAGTAAATAAAAATACAAATATATTTGGTTTATAAATAATGGTAATTATTTAAGGACCCGAAGAAAATAAAAAATAAAAATGTATTACTAGTAATTGATTTCTTTTAAACTTTTGTTTAATTTTTTGCTTGCTTTTATCTCTATTAAATTGTAGAAATAATTTTACTAAATGCGACAAAATACGACTCGCGAGTAAGTTAAATTTTAAATTGTAACAAGAAAATGTGGAAGGAATAGAAACACGAATAAAAAAGAGAAAATTAAAAATGTGTAAGTACATAATCTTCATAACAGCATTTTTTAAAGAAAACAGCGTTTACTTTAAAAAGGAGCGAAATTAAGATTTATGTTTAGCAATATAGAATTTTTAATGAAATATGTTTTGTTTCTTCATTATTTTTATGTGATTATAGTAAATTGCAAAGAAACAAGACTATTAAATACAATAAAAACAGAAACACGAAAGAACTGTTTTTTACTTTCTTGTTGATTATTTGTAGTACAAGTAAATTATGAGAAAAAATGCTATTAATGAGATAAAACAAGAAATTAAAAAAAAAAGATTCGTTTGGTTTGTAAACGATGGTAAATATCTAACAACACGATTTTTTTTCCCTCCTCGTTGCTTACATGTTGTACATGTTAAAATAGTAGAGAAAAAACGCTATTAAAGTTCATGAAATGAGAAACACGAATAGAGAAAAAATTAAAAATTTGTTTGCTCATAAATTTTGAACAAAACATTGCTCACTTTCTCGTTGTTTACTTGTAATCCACATAAATTACAAAAAAGAACGCTATTAAAAGTGAACAAAATAGTTGATTCCCCAAATCGAGGTAATTCTTTGTTTTGTTAAATTATGTAACGTTATTTACGATCGCCTCCCAGTTCAAAAGACCATGGACATAACTAACACATAAAAATGGCAAATTTCGACGTTTATGTCTCTTTTTATGAACATTTAGGTTACGACACAGTGCAATCGGAGAAGTTTTCAATTCAAATTTGTCAAACGTTTCTGGAGATTAGCCACAGGAAGCGTCATAAATGCCATCACAAACCATCAATATATTGTTGTAATTATAATATTCCAATCGAGGCTAACGACATCCTCATTAATCATAGAAATACTCTACCAATTTGATAGTGCCCAAAGATTGAATCAAATTACCTGAATCCAGTGGCGGGTCTTGACTTCTTAAAAGTTTGTAATTTTGCCAAAAATTATTCCAATCAAACTTAATTTTTAATAATCAATGACATTTCAGTTACGGAGCAGAAGTATTCCAAAACAAATTTGAATTCTCTACCTAGTAGCCGCTATTAGTTTCTATTTTATTATTTTAAAATCTTTTAATTGATTGAGATATTTTTTTTAAATATTGAAAAGTTTGATGCGCATGATGTCGTAGTTTCTCAGATTCATCTAACACAAGGATGGAAAAATACCAATTTGCACCTTTAATTTTGAAAATACGACCGTTTTGTGGAAAATTTTGGGCAAAAGTAAAAATTTTTACTTT
Source organism: Pyrochroa serraticornis (assembly GCA_905333025.2). Lineage (NCBI taxonomy): Eukaryota > Metazoa > Arthropoda > Insecta > Coleoptera > Pyrochroidae > Pyrochroa > Pyrochroa serraticornis. The sequence goes on along the minus strand of HG995155.1, from coordinate 2,950,096 downwards.
TTTATTTACAATTGCAGAGCAATCACGTTAAGATTAATAGAAAACTTGTTGAACGTTATAGCACTCTTGAAATAATTTTATGCATTGGAAATTGGAACACATTTTTTTTCAATAATATTGAAAATTTCGATTGCCATTTTATGATATCGTTTTAGTTTTTAAATCTATTTTACAATTTCAATGCTTAATTTCGAAGATATGATCATTTGAATCTTAGGCACAAATTTTTTATTTTTGTAAAAAATTTGACATTTTTATTTACAATCGCAGAGACCGCATGTTAGAATTGTTAGAAAGCTCTTTGAATGAAAATGAATATGATGTACCTACTTGTATTCAAAATAGTTTAGAACATGTGAACCTGTGGTAACTATCAAGCTTGAAATTAAAAAAAAGTAATTTGAGCGATTTACACGAAATCAATCACTAAAATAGACGAACCGAATGGAAAAACAAGATCAGAGACATTGAAAAATACCCCCTTATTGGCTCAGAGCGATTAACTTCGATTATAGGATTTTTGAAAATTTTTATCGATTGAAGAAAAATATTTTTCAAAAATATTGAAAATCTTGGTAGCCTTTTTATGATTTTGTTTTAGTCTTTAAATCTATCTCACACAACCTCGCAAGAATTTTTCAATTTGAATGCTTATTTTCGAAAATATGATAATTTGTATCTTTGGCACAAATTTTGGTTTTAGTGAAAAATTTGATATTTTTATTTACAATCGCAGAGACCTCGTGTTAGAATTGTTAGAAAGCCCTTTGAATGGAAATTAATATGATGTACTTGTATTCAAAATAGTTTAGAACCTGTGAACCTGTGGCAACTATCAAGCTTGAAATTAAAAAAAAATTGTTGTGAGCGATTTACACGAAATCAATCATTCAATTGAACAAACTAAATAGAGAATCGAGATCAGCGACATAAATTACATTGGAAAATACCCCTTTGTTGGCTCAGAGCGATTAATTTCGATTATAACATTTTTGAAATTTTTTATCGATTAAGGAAAAATATTTTTTGAAAATATTGAAAATTTTGGTAGCTTTTTATGATATTGTTTTAGTTTTTAAATCTATCTTACACAACCTCGCAAAAAAATTTCAATTTGAATGCTTATTTTCGAAAATATAATAATTTGAATCTTTGGCACAAATTTTGGTTTTAGTGAAAAATTTGATATTTTTATTTACAATCGCAGAGATGTCGTGTTAGAATTGTTAAAAAGCCCTTTGAATGAAAATGAATATGATGTACTTGTATTCAAAATAGTTTAGAACCTGTGAACCTGTGGCAGCTATTAAGCTTAAAATAAAAAATAAAAAAGATTTGCGCAATATACACGAAATCAATCACTCAAATGGACAAACCTAATGGAAAGTCGAGATCAGCGACATGAATTACATTGGAAAATAAATTTGTTGACTCAGAGCGATTAATTTCGATTATAGCATTTTAGAACATTTTTATCGATTGAGAAAAAATATTTTTCGAAAATATTGAAAATTTTAACGCAATTTTAATTGTCATTTAAAGTAGTAATAAAAAGTAATAAATGCTTGGCTTTGTCAAAGGGATGGCGTACACGTGCTAACGCGTCTCTTGGGGTGGTCGATGGGTGTCTCGTTGGCGCCACTATCACGTCGTACCTTCTAAGCCCATCACGTGCCTCTGCATGACTCTCTTTATTGTCATTGTCACTTGACGTCGTCTGACCTTTTGGAAATCCCAACACAGAGAGTCGTGTGCGCCGTCAATGTCTTCAGGCTCTCAGGACGAGCCCATAGACGTGTGCTGGGAACGTGCACGACCGCCGGTCGGCCGTCTGTCTACCCAAAACGTTCCCACGGTCCATAGATATGTCAGTATATTGATTATATTATCTACTTTCATTCCGACTCGGCGATGGTATTTCGAAAGCAAACATCCAAATGTATATTTACCATCCTACCAACCACTATGTTTGCGCTGCTCGTCGACGTCGTTATCGCGCTGGAACGGACCGTTCTTAACGAACCCATAGGTGACATTTGGAGTGTATTAAAGCGTTTTTAAGGTTAGGTATCCGATTTAATGGTGTTTTTATGTTTATTTACAAGCCGGCTGGATCGTTATTATCTTTACGCGTGTAGGTATATGGGAATTTTATTGCGATGGAATTAAAATTAAGTGGCGGAATTTTTTTTTCCGAAACGAACCGTGACAAAACGTATTAGAAGACTACAAATTGACTATTAGTACCTTGACTTCGCTAAATAACTAATGAAGGCCGAAACCGCAACGACTGGTTTAAGAATGGAGACGACCAAGTGGAAGCAAGGATCAGAAAACCCATCCGATGACTGCGGTTCCTTTCAAATTTTTCACTCACTAATTACTGTGGGAGGAACCTAAAATCGTGACTATGTAAAAAACACAAGAATTGAAGAAGCATTGGCAAAATGTGATGGGTCAAGTCAGGAAAATACTCAAGAATATCGAGGAGGGAAAAAATCAAAATCGATGATTGAAAAGAGAAAGGAAATTGATATAAAAAGTTTTCAATAAATTATAAAGAAAGTAACAAGTGAAGGAGAAAAGTGGTGGTAATTGTATGAGCAACAACTAAAAAATAATAGTCGTGCAAATATTTAATGGAAGATTAAGAAACAGACAACTCTTTCGAAAAGGGCCAGGAGAAGAAATTAGAAGACTAAAAAATATAAAGGTAATACACTAATACCCAGTAGTAAAAGAAAAATAATGAAAAATAGATTAATTCTCTAGGGGTGAAGAAAGAAAGAAATTTGTAGAAAATTTGAAAAAAAAACTGTTAATAAAAGATTTTTCTCTTTAAGTAATCACTTCAAGTTTTTTGAAAAAAAAATGGTATCGGAAAGAATTAAATAGGCTTTCAAAGAAATTGAAATTAAAATATAGATTCATACAATTACATATCATTTTGACAAGAAAATGTTAATGAAGATGTGTAAAATTTAAAAACATAATCTGAATATGTTCCTCCCAGATATTTTGGATATTTCTTTCGTTTTACTATTTTAGTTGTTTCTCTCACCATCTGGCGGCCGTTTGCATAACGATAATTTATATTGATCTGAAATTCTTGAAATTTTAACATAAAATGAGTAGTGTCTTGTAAAGATATTTAGTGAAAAGCGGTTGGAAATGCCAGAAGGACAGAACTAAAATTAAAAGAACAGAAAAAAGAATTGTAAAAATTAAATAAATAAAAATAAACATAGTTTTTCTAGAGCAACTGCCGCAGATGAAACGGAAGAAATAACAAATTAAAAAGGTCTCGCTTTATGGAAGAAAAAATACCTAAAATATTGAATAAAAATGAAAAATACGTAAATAAAAAATAAAAAGAGATTTAATTGCAGTACAAATTGAAAATTAAGGCCACTATAATAAAAAGAAAAAATTAAAACACCTAAAAAGAAATAGAGAATTGAGATAAGAAGATGCAAAGCAAATGTCAAAATTTATGGTGCAAAAATAAGAGGAAAAAAGAAAAATGTGACGCAGAAAAAAAAGGAAAATTGAAATATAGATTCATACACTACATATCATAATGACAAGAAAATGATACTGAAGATGTGTAAAATTTAAAAACGCAAATATAATTTGAATATCTTTATTGCGGAAATTTTTGTTATTTCCTTCGTTTTACTATTTTAGTTATTTGTTTTACCATCTGGCGGGCGTTTACATAACGATATTCATACTAATCTAAAATTTTTAAAATTCTAGCATAAAGTGAGTGGTGAAAAAGTGGTGTTTTGTAAAGAAAAGCGATGGGAAATGCCAAAAAGACAGAACTAAAATTAAAAAATTAGAAGGAAGAATTGTGAAATTCGAAGAAATAAAAATAAACATAGTTCTTTTAGAACAGTTGCCGAAAATGAAACGAAGGAAATATAAAATTGAAATGATATTGCTTTATGAAAAAAAATACCTAAAGTATTGAATAAAAATAAAACTCAACGTAAATAAAAAATAAAATGAGATTCAATTGGAGTACAAACTGAAAATTAAAGCCAGTTCATAATAAAAAAAAAGTTTAAAAGAAACAGGAAATTGAGATAAGAAGATGCAAAACAAATACCAAAATTTATGGTGCAAAAATAAGAGGAAGGAAAAAGGGTGTCATACAGAGAAAGAAGGAGTAAAGATTAAAAAGAATTAAACTACAAAAAAAATTAAAATTAAAATCACTTAATAATGAACAAATAATATAAAAAAAGAAAAACTAAGACAAGGAGATGCAAAACTTAATACACATCTACAATATTAGATTTTATAAAAAAATTAACAATTTTACAATGAAAAAGTAAGATAATGAAGAAAGAGTGTGACAATGAAAAAATAAGAAATAAAGATTCACAAGCAATTTATTTAAAATGTAAAAAATTTAAAATTAAAGTTAGTTAATATAGAACCAAAATATAGAAAAGAATAAGAGAGAAAAATAAAGAAAGGCACGAAGATGTAAAATTGAGTTAAATATTATATAAACCTCGTATAAACCTGAAAATGTAAATTTTACAGTGTGAAAATAAAAGGAAGTAAATAAAAATTTTGAACAACCATAAAAGGATCAACAAGAAATTGTTAACTAAAAATATAAAACGCAAGATTAAAAATAAGTTAATAATAAAAATAAAAATAAAATGCAAATGTAAATACAATATTTTAATATAAAAATTACAAATTTTACAGTGCCGAAACAAAGTGCAAATAATAAAGAAAAATAGAGGCTTTTGTATAGAACGCAAAAAAGAATATTTCATAGACATTATTTGAGAAATATTGATGGAATGAAAAAGAACCAATTGAAAAGTGACAGGGGTATTAAAAAAGATTTTGTAGCATAAATTTAAAGTAGGTAGTCAAAGTAAGTTGAAAAACTTGTACATTAATCAGAATAAAGCTGAAGAATTACACAAATTTTGATATTAATTATAGGGGCTGTAAATTTAAACATCGATAAAATATTGTTTTTTGTTATAAGTTATAAGTTAAAATTATGCTCAGAACCATATATGTACCAGCTTTATCTAAGGCGCTTAAGACAATCAAGTGGGTAATACGCTATAAATCAGAAAACTTCACCTGGTCTTATCAGTTGATATAAGGAATGTCATTATATTAATTTTGCATGCTTATATAACCACATTAGTTGGGTACTACATAATAATTTGCAATAAATTCGCGCCAAAAATAACGAAGTACCATTTTCGAACGATGTTAATTAAGTCTTCAAATCAAATCGCAGTTAACGTCAAATAATAAAAAGAATATTTATTGCACAAAATGAATCTCAGTTCTCCATCTAATAATTTACATTTTATTGCTCACTCAGTACATATCGAACAGGTGGTTATAGTAGAAAATAAAAGACAAACAATTCTATCAGATCCGAATCTGGTTAACATTCGAAAATGTAACAAGGGCCACAAATTTAATTGGGACCGTCGGCGAATCCTGTGCACAATCGGATGATAGCGTCAATAATAGACAATAAGTTATCCGGCGAATAAAAAGATAATTGGTGCCCCAGTCAATATGCGTTTTAACAATACAAGGCACAAGCTAATAGAGCTGAAAAAAGACACAGTGTTGGCGTAAGATCGCGTGGAGGAAGGACAGAAGATTAACTGCGTCCATCCACGCACCCAGCACGAGCTGAAAACAAGGAAACGTTAAACGGGAGGAAGCGAGACAGCACTTTTTAATAGTGGTTGCAATGAAGAGGAGCGAGCGAACCATCGCGAGTGAAACAGCAATAGGGCAGCTGCACGCGCTTGGTTTGCCACAGGTGGCCTAAGTGTGGGAACGAGCTAGCTTCTGAGTTTCCCACGATCAGAGTTGGGCTTGCGACCAACACACACCTGGGGCAGCTATAAAAGGCGCCCCTACCATTTCTCCTCTTCATTCAGAGCCACACTCTCGCTCAGTGCGCTTCGTGCAACAACTAGTGTTCAGTGCTCAATCAAATTCAATGTCTTACGAAATGTTGTCGTCAGTAGAAGAACCACAACCGATCTCCCGCACTTATCAATACAGAAAAGTGATGAAACCAATGTTGGAAAGAAAACGAAGGGCCCGCATCAACAGGTGTTTGGACGAACTCAAAGAGTTGATGGTGACCGCTCTGCAAAGTGAAGGTGAAAACGTATCGAAATTAGAAAAAGCCGACATCCTGGAATTGACAGTGCGTCATCTTCACAAATTGAGACGACAACAGAGATTATCAGCGAATCCCGTCATCGATGCTGATCGTTTTCGGGCAGGTTACACCCATTGCGCTAACGAAGTCTCCAGATGTCTCGCCTCTATTCCACATGTTGATGTCCAATTAGGCACTAAACTAATGACGCATCTCGGTCATCGTCTCAACGAAATGGACAAAGTTTCACCTTTGGTTATACAAGTGACCAATCCATATACACCACCAGGATCACCGACACCTGAAGGTATCACAAATATCTACGCGATGCCTCTCACACCAGCATCTTCGACATCTTCAAGGCATGCACCTTCGCCTAATCAACCGATCGATTGTACAACCACTGGGTTACTCAAAGTCGCCCAGAAATCACAAGAAGAAGTTTGGCGGCCGTGGTGAAAATTATTGCGCAATTTTTTTTTTGAATTTTTGTAAATATTTAGAATTCTCACGAAGTTCTTTCATTTGCTCAATTGCTTTAGGGTTAGGTTTTAATTGTGTAAGAGGATTGATCTCTGCAGCAGAAAAGCTTTAAAATTAATTTTAGGGAAATTGTTAGATTCTTGTGATATTCCTGCTGGTACCTGTGATCTTATAAGGCTCTCTCAATCAATCAAAATGTTTTTTGATGCCTTATTGTAATATTTTATATGTTTATTGTATTGCAAGCATTACTGTGATACATGTTTGTATTTTTGATACGAAAATACTTTGAAAATAAATACGATTGTTACATAAACTTATTCCCGCCTTTTATTTACTTTTTCAGGTTAACAGTTAGTTGGTATAAAAAACTGAAAATTAGCGCCAAAATCTAACTATAAAACAATAGATGGTTAAATACACAACATGCAACAAGGTACATTGTTGTATTTTCCCACTTGTTTCTTGAAGAAATGCAAAAGATAAATTCCTATACACTAATGACTAGTTTAACTTATTTCCTACTGATTCTTGATCAATGAATGGCTTTACTACATAATTAGTATTTGTCGTTACATTGTTAATTGGTGTTAATTTGGAGTCGAGTTAAGAATCGAAAGAAAACTAATGTAATCGTTTGAAGCTTTAATTTTTAAATTTTTGATTAGACGCGCCATCTAGCGCTTAACTAGTCATGTATGATATTCAATTTCTAAATTGTGGTTGTAGCGCCATCTTACAATAGAATTTATAAAACTATTACAGTTATCTTTAAGGATAGCATCTTAGTACAACTACCTGTTCGTAGGGGACGCAAGAACTCCAAAGTATTTTTTCATTTATAACAAAATTTATGATTGTTTCAAACAATAAGAGAAAGATTTTGCTACTTCTGAAAAGTTTTATTATATTTTGTGTATATGTTATTACAACTACAACTAATATTTTTGAAAGTGGAAATGTAAACAGTAATAGATACAGAATATTTACAAGAAATGATAACAGAAAAAATAATATTTAACACTTTGTTCTCAAAAAATTGAAATTTTTAATAGTAAAGAAATAGTAAACAATTTTTTAATTACGTGTTATTGTCGTTAAACAAATTATTTTCACTACTCTACGTTAGTCTAAGATTTTTGTATTGCCAGTATATTTTTAAAATATAGAAAAACTGCCATTATTTTTGAAGTAAATAATAAAATTATTATTTATAATATTTTTATTCAATGAATTTCTAAAGAAGACCATTAATTCCAAAAATATTAGTTTATATGATTTTACAATCAGTAAATGTATTAAAAGTCGCGAGGACACAACAAAAACATCAACCAAAAAATTAATTGAGGTAGAAAATTATTTAGAATGACCCAAAAGTATTATCCGATAAAATCTCAAATCTATTATAGTTGCATCAATATAAATAATAGTCACTTTTATCACAATAATTTATTTTTAATTCTAACAATAAGTGGAGAGGAAAAAATTGTGTTATAGCAAAATAATTCATGAAAGGTAATTGGGAATGTCATAAGGACATAAATAAAATTAGAAAAAAACGAGAAAGAAATCCAAAATCGAGTTAATTACTTATAATGTTAAATGAAGAAAAAATAGTAATGTAAAATGTAGAGATGAAAATTAAAAAAAAAATAGATAAAACAAGAAAAAAATTAATTTTGGAAATAATATTAGAACTACGTACCTACTTTGACATTGTGAAATAAAAAATGTTAAATGTAAGACGTTGGTGGAAAAGTATAAAGAAGTGGAAGAGATTAGAGAAAGACAGAAAAAACTTATCCATAGAATTGTAGAGATTAAAATAATTACAAAAGATTAGAAAAAGGTGAATAAATTGAAAATAAAATTGAAAGAACTATAGCAAAAAATGGCTCAAATTCAAAACAACGAAAAAGAAAGAAGAAGAGAAAAAGAGGATGAGAAAAGAAACTAAGACTTTCTAGCGTCTAGATGATCAAAAAGCTACAACAGAAAATGAATAAAGACTCACAGCTATTAAAAAATAATCAAAATTAGAAAAAATGTGACTTGAATATCAAATGGAAAAATTTATTTTCAAGAGGCGTACAAATTTTAATAAAAGACTGAAGTGGACGATGAAAAAAAAAAGATTCAAAAAAGAACAACAAATGATAAAGGGAGAAGGATGAGTCACCGTCATCATAATCAATGTAAGGTAAAACGAGAGAATTATTTTAAAAAAGAAAGAAATTTAAAAAATTACATAAAATTAAAAAACTTTTAAAAAAGGAGGACAAAAAAAGATAAAAATAAGCAATAGATTTTAGGATCTAGAAGAATTGCTATAGCAACTTACTAAAATAGTCAACAGATTAAAATGTTTCTACTTGAGTGAAACTTGAAGACTTATTCAGGTTTGATAACCAATGATGTTGTCCTCAAAAATTTGTTTCAAAAATTCGCAACAATATTTACAATTACTTTGAAAAAAGAGAAAGATTTTGATACTTTCAAAAAGTTTTATAATTTTTGGTGCATATGTAGCTATAACTGCAACTGATATTTTTGATGGTAACTAATATTTCATACAGAATAATTACAACACAAATACTAAAAGAAAAAATAATATTTAGTACAATATTTTACATTGTAATGTTTTATTTAAATAAAATTAAAATGCGTTCGAAGAAATTTAAGATTCTAATAGTAAAAAAAATAATTAACAATTTTTGAATTACACATTGTTGTCGTAAAGCGAATTATTTTCAGAATTCTACGTTGGTTACTTTAACATTTATTGTATTTTCAATATATTCTTGTGCATAAAGTGTATATTGGGCTGCCTAAACACTAACAAAACTTTTGTGGATTTTTACCATCATTGTTTTTTTAACCGTTTTATTTCCAAAGAATCAAAGAAAATGACGAGGACAAAGCAAATTACTAACAAAAACATTGAAGTAACAAATTATTTGAGATAAGGCAGAATTTTTTTTTTGAAAAAAGTCTCAAAGATCTTCTAGTTACAACGTAACAGGTATTGTTCATAACACTAATTTAATTCTATATTATTTTGTTGAAACTCTGTAAAAGGATTGTTAAAATACTAAAATCAAATTCATTTACTCCTCGAGTTTTATGTCGTGAACAAAATTATTATCGGTTATCTTAAGGGGTTGAACAAGATTAATATGAGTTTCAAGCGCAGGCACCGGCCAGGGTTGAATTTTCAAACTGTTTTCATTACCATTACTAGCAGCACATGCAGGATTGTCATGTAGTTCTCCATAGAGATACTTTTTATACTTATAGCAACTTTGATCTTCAAAACTCTTAAAAATATAAACAACATTATCAAATATTTCATCAAATTGCGCACTATTCTTTTCATATTTTTTCAGTTCTTCATCTCGAATTTTCTCATCTTCAGAATTTCGTGCACGTATACTGAAAAATTTTAATAAAGTGAAATTAATAAAATAAAATTACTTACGTGTATTCGTCCAAAATTTTTACGCAACTATTATCGTAATGGTGCAAAACTTCAGCAACGTAAAGATGGTTATAACCGTAAATGAGGGTACAAAAAGATGTTACGAAAAGAAATTTCTGCTAGAAAAATTTTGTTTAAAAACCTTCTTAATTTGTTGAGATTCGTACCAGTAGCATTTTGTTAATATGTTTGAGGTACTGGAAAACAATTTGAACTGGTTCGAAGGTCTTTGAGATATTAAAATATGTGACCTCCCGACCACTTTTTTTCCAAGATCACTTTTGGTAATATTAATTAAGAAGAAAACAGTTCGAAACATCAACAAGGTTAAGAATAATTATTTTTTATAGTAACTATTTAATGCGTCGTTACCTGATACATCTTAATATTTAATTATGGGGAGTAATTGAAATATTTTATTTTTGTGGCTTTTTGTACTGTTTTCAATATGATACAATATAACAAAACACGCTGCTTATTATTTAGAATATTATTAAGAAAATTTTCAAATTTTTCTTTAATAATAGAATTTTCAGTCTTAAGGTGAACATTTTCCTGGTGAACCTAGAGTAATGAGACATTTGGTGCCAATTGGTGTGGGATAGTGCTGAATTATGCAACCTGTTTCTGGATCTTCTATTTCAACATCGGCTTCTCCTCGTAGTAAAAATCTGTTAAAATAACAATCCATGTGCTTTTTTGGATCAGGCAATTGTCTTATATGAACCAAATTATAGAACATATCATCCAAAAAAGTGTTATTCCAGTATTCATTTTGTTCAATAATATTTTCACGTCGAAAAATTTTATCATCATCATTAGTTTTACGTATACTAAAAAAAATTCTTGGATTTGAAATTTCTTAAAAAAAATAATACCTACGTATATGTTCGCGAAGCTCCTCTACAATTTCTTTGTGTAAACCTAACTTCAAGCACATAACTGCCGGAAATAAAAGTAAAACACAATATGGCGAACAAGAAGGTGAACTGAAAAAAGATTCTTAAATTGTTTAAATTCAATTTTTGCTAATAATTACCGCTATCATTTTGTTCGTGTTTGTTGACGATCAAAGAGTTGAACCAAATGAAACCAAAATACGTCCTTGTCCCTCCAAAGATGATGCCTGGAGGATGTGGACAAACTCAGCCTTGTGTTCTAAATTTATCTTCTAAAAAATTAATTAACATTATTATATGTAAGTTTCAACTTAAACAAAATTGATAATTCCTTAAGGTGGATATTCACTTGAGCATCTGGACCGAATGAACGCCGCATGAGCCGCGACCCGCATAGTGTGGATGCTGAGCTGAGCACACGTCGAGCCGCTCAAACCGTTCGACATGGTGTCGGTGGTATGTATTGTACATACATCAAAGCATTTATTAATTATTTCTAGTAAAAAGTCAATGATTAAAATGAGCGCTGGCTCTATTCGTGCTCAATGTGGACGGCAGGATGTCTGAGCCGGAGCCGAGGTTGCAAAACCACACGCTTCGACCAATAAATACTGGATCAGTGCTCATGCAGACCCGGGCGTATGGTAGGTTCAAATTTTATTTCTTTTTGAGTTTTTGTAAAAAAAATCGTTAGAGTATAGAATATCATGACATTTAGTTGAAACAAAAAAAATTAAAATGCATTGTTTAGACATATAGAACAATAACAAAATTTAATCTTATTTCGACCACCGCTAAGGTCCCATTTATTCAATGGTTGATTTTCTTTTATGAAATTAAAGCTTTTTCAATCTGCTTTGCAGTGACATATTTTTTATTGCCCTTCTATACGTAACACTATCATAATTAATTATTTGCTTTTCGAAAAAATTACTGCAATTTGGTGTAGCAAAGAATAATTAATTTAGTGCATTTAACAGGCAGCTATTGCAATGAAATTATCTTCTCTGCATAACCTAGAGTTTTTTGATACTTATCCTTGTTTTATTTTGAAAATTGCATTAATGATAGCAAAGTCGTGTTCGAATAACCAGATCGCCGTCAAATTATTTTCTGTTCTTAATTTGCTCGCTCTTTCTATTTTCCCCCGCCAAGTAAAAATACGCAGTTGTCGTCACAATTGTAGCGGAAGCAATCTCATACTCCTATTTTGCTGTAAAACTGAAAAGGTACATGTTTACAGATGCTTCTTTTGTGTTGGTAATTGCGACCATAAAGATTGTCCAACCAACAAAGGGTCGTTTCCACGGAACCAAGAATATATTTGTTATTTTGATAATTTAGGCACTTGCTTCTTACATCTGGCACTTCAACGTGTAACAGCTAAATTTTAATTTTATTTTTATATTCAATTCTTAAAAGTGAAACAAACGGTGAAACCACAGGTGAAACTTCTCCATGTGCAGCCGGTGCGGTGCACCGGGGCCCATGGCTTTTGGGGGCTCCGACCGGAGTCTTGGCTTTTTTCTTTGTGATTTGAAATAAATAAAAGTGACTGAGATATTGCTAAAATTCCATTTTAAGTTTTTGTAAAACACGAATTAAAAAAGGTAAACATTTACCGCATCAAATTACTTGGCTTATGGGTTCTGTTCTGTTTAATGCTTATTAATGTTATTACCCTATTTGCAGAAAAAATAGTAATAAAGACATCTGGGGTTTTAAAAACCGCCCAAAAAAGTGCATGTGCATGTCAAATTTTGATGTTTATACTTTCATTTTCAGTTTCAGTCATTGTTTTAGGATTGGGTTTGATTTTGCTGTAACTGTATGGCATACGTGTTTGAGCCTATACTTTTTCTCTAGTTTTTTTAAAAGTTTTTTTATTTATGGTCTTGTGTGCACAATTTCGATTATTTATCGTATTCCGCCTATTATTGAGTTCTGCATTTTGGTGTGCGTTGTGAGAAATCAGCAAAGTTTTCTGCAATTTTGTAAACTATTTACCAAATTGATTTTCCTCATGTCGGTTCTTTCTAAGAAGCATATGTTAGAATCTGACTAAGCTAGTAGAGAGTTAAAGAGCAGATACGGAAGAGTAGAGAGTGTAAATTAATTAGAAATTACTATGGCTTAAAAGCGGCTCAGTGGTTTACCAATTATTTCCATACAACATGAAAAAGTGAAGGCTGCAAATATGGAGCAATTAATTACATTATTTACAGCCCAGAAGTCTCGTCGGAAATAATTTCTGTAAATGGTAAGTAAATATTTAAAAATTGTAAGGAACTTATTTTGTTAATTCCTAAGCGATTTGAATTCTTTTAGTTCATTTTAAATGGCACAGTTTTTTGGAAAAATATGTATGCGTTGAGTTTCGGCTCAGTTAGTAAGGTTAGGTTACCACTAGACTTTATTTGTACCAGGACTCCACTAAACATTGTTCCCCCACTGGGTGAAACAGAAGTGAAACAAAATTTATTTTGTATTTATTAAGAAGAATTTATAGACTAAGTCTTCTTAATTATGACTGTGCAAGTTTTATATTTTTTCAACTTCTGATTACTTCATAAAGAATTTAAATATACCGCGATGCAAAAATCTCGGACTTCTTTCTCGACCGCCCCCGCGCCATCACTCAGATATGCGAGATACGTCGGCATTTTTGGTATAGAGTCAAACTTCCTTATTCGCGGACCAAAAAATTGTGACCACTTCCCGTATACACGGGTGAAAAATTCTGTATCCGCGGATCCAAAAGAAAATTGCAGGTGGCCAATTTAAATCGAGCAATAGCTTCTACATTATCAGGCCAAATTTTGTCAGCAGCCAATTATGAATTCGAAATGCAAACAGATAAGTACGAAAAATTTGGAAGAGGATAATGCATTTTCACTTTTCTTTTATCAGTTTGTTAAATTTTTTATGTGTTGAGAAAGTAGAGCTACCAATAGATAGTAAAGATTTATTGTCTCGAAGGCGAATAGTGGATTTAGGATATGTACTGAAACAATATCCTAAAATTGTCTTGAAGTTCGATCAAATGTACTACTGGCAAAATGGTTTGATATCAATGGAAGGGGGAGTGAAGATAAAATGTCTATCGTCACTATCAGGACACTAAAAGACGTTAGTCAAAAGACGGTATGCTTTAAAATTACAAATGGATTGCCTCGGTAATTTTCAGATAAATGTTTGTAACTCAATTAATAATTATCATCTTTTAGTTTGTAACAAAACCATAATTATTAATAATTAGTTATTTCAAAAAATTCTTTAATTATATTATTATTGCCTAATTATTCTTTTATTTGTTGCTACTTTTTTAAATCTGTATTAATGTCCACATCATGTGACTATTTTATTTCAAATTCGGACAATGAATTATTAATTATCTTCATAATGAGTACTTCTCATAATATTTTCGTGCTCGTTTACGCAAAAACGTTTGTTGGTCGCTTGCTCTCAAGTCGAACAACTTTGTCGACAAGAAATGTGTTGTGGATGACAAGAGCGAGTAAATTCAGAAACGGGAGCCTTGCCTTAGTCATAAATAAATTTGATAGCTTTCAGGCGAGTTGGACAGCTAGCTTCAGGTAGAAGTTGCAGTGGAGGTGGTGGGTCAACCGGGTAGAGGAGTACATTCTCTGAAAATGTTCTGATAGTTACTACTAGCGCCCCCATAACGGATTAGTTTAGCTGGTGAACGTACCATACGCTTTTAATTTTTAACCGAGCCCCGCATGAACCTAAATTAAGCTCATTCCTGGCAAATGCTCAAGTAAATACGCGCCTTTAGCAATATCTTTTCCAGCTAAAGACATAGTTACTGATAAAATTGCTTTAAAAATCCCAAAATTTTAGAACTGTTTTGTATTCTTTTTGCAATAAACCAAAATTTTTATAATGCTACTAATTGTTTTTTAGTGGTTCTTATTTTCACAATAATCGATGGTTCATCCAGGAATAGGTAATCAAAGTGCTTCAATCAAGAAAAGTTTCTAAACAATCTTGATATCGCTGGAAACTGTTGATACTCACTGATTTAAGCATAATAGCGTTATTTTTCTGTTGGGCTATCACGAATTAATTTGATAATTACTTAGTTTTATTTTTTAAAAAGCGTATGAGTTTTATAGGGTGTACTTGTTTCAATAAAAAATCCTAAACTACCACCTATTGTGAGAGTAATCCACTAAGTCAGTTTATGTGAGTTAGTTTTAATTTAGATTTTTGTGAATGAGTTTCGAATTACAAAGTGTATTTGCTTCAATAAAAAAATACAAAACTTGTGATACAAAACCCTTAACTGGGTTCTATTAGAACAGAAATCCACCCTTTTTACTGCTTAAATAATCATTTTTTCAACCAATGAAACTCTTCGATATTTCCCACAGCTAACTTGAACTAATAAACGAATAAACAATAATAAACTTTATTCAATAGAATACAAAAATCACAAAAACAATACTGTACATTTTGCTGTACAAAAATACAATATCGCTTTACCCCACTGTACAAGCCTTACAATAGCTACATAATCAAAATATAACATAATTCGATTGGTACTTCGTAGCAACCTTAAATATTGCATCGCCACGTCCTGCCCTGATTCCAGATTACAATTACAACCAAAAACAAAGCGAGCAAATCGCTTAAAACCATTAAAATCGGGTCTCCAAACCCTTCCATCTATCACTATTTCAACCCTATTGATTTTGTTATTTGTTCGTAAACGGTCCAAGCCATCGCCGCCATTAAAGTACGTCTTAACATCCTCGGTACCATCCCTTTAAAATAACCTCTAGTTCCATATTTACTATGAACGTAAACAACAACCGACCATAACCCATTAAATTTGTTAGGGTATAGTTGCATTTTTGTTTTTAAAACATCAGCAGGTTGTGTTACTATCGAAGCGAGAATACCTGCGGTAATACCGCAAGTAAAATGAACAGGAGAGGCATAAGATGAATCGAGAATTTCTCGTGGTACCAACTGTTTGGCTTCTGTGTAGAACATTAGATAGAGTCCAGAAAATGGAGCGTCACGAAAAAGAGTCGGAATCAGGCCGCATGTCATGCCTTTAAGACCCTCGGTACGGTAAATTTCTTTTAGGGCGGATGTGACGCTGTTGTAGCCGTAAACGCCGCTCTCAAATCTGAAAAAATAAAACAATTATTTATTATTAATGTGAATCTTTTTTAAAATGTTTTTCAAATATTATGCTCTCTTTTTGTGATTTGAATGACTTTAGGTAACTGTAGCAAAGTATTTTTGTTATTCGTACCAAATAGCTGATTCGATTGTGATATGGAAGACCGATTTGTGTATTGTTGGTTGTCTAGCTGATAATCGGCGGCTAGTTTTTTCTTGTTTATCAGTAGTAATATGCGATTCGAACGAAATCTTTGATACTTTTGGCGGGATTGTACAGAAATTTTTCGAACTAATCACCGGTACAATTTGCTATTGTTTGTGCACCACAAGGTCACATTCTTAGCTAATGTGGTCGCGCTGTACTCTATTAACTATTTTGCAAACATCAGTTGATTTTTGAAGATCAATATACACATGATAATGGTGGACAAAGAAGGAACAGTACAGGCTAGAAGAGGAGAGGAGGGAGAAAGTAATAAGAAGTCACAGAAACATTGAGTACAGAACAGGAACAAAATAAAAACGCAAATAAAGTTACAAAGACATACATACGAGAGCACGTGAAAAGAAAAAAACAAATAGATAAGTGAAAAGGCAGAGGATGAATAGAGCATCAACAAAAAGCCGCAGCCGTGGAGAACGAAAGAAATATGAGAGACTGGAAGAAATTATGCGTACCGTAGAGGATACAAAAAGGTGTCCGAATGGAGTGAGAGAGGGAGATATACGTATTTATGACAAGAAGGAAGACAAAAGCAAACGTACTAACTATAGGGTTGTCGAATTGTTGCATAAGGTATATAAGATCTATGTGATTTTGTTGGAAATAATGTTAAAAGAGGGATTGGAAAAGAAGGGTATGCTGCTAGATATAGAGGTAAAATTTAGGAAACGAGAAAGGGGAAGAGAAGCAAAGGCATAAAAATGGGAGTCAACAAGAAGAAATTGAAGCGATAGAAAATGAGGGAGAAAACGTAAAATGGCGTAATGAAGGAGAAAAACAGAAAAATGTAAGATCACAAAGAAAGAGTATAGAATAGAGGAGAAGAGAAAAATAAAAGTAATAAGAAGGTAAAACTGGTTCATATAAATACGAATGGAGATGAAAAGCAAGTAAAGGCGACAAGAAAACTAGAAAAGCAGATAGATCTATGTGATCGAAGTTGAAACGAAAATTATTGGAAAGAGTATGCTGCCATTTATAGATTTAGAACTCAGGAAAGGGAGGTGAATAAAGCATAAATGTTCAACCATTCAAAGAAGTAAGTTAGAAAGGAGTGAAGCTATTTGCACACGTTCCTCGAGTTGAAAGTAGCGATTTTTGGTACAAGTTCCAAAATGTGAAAAAATCAAAAATTTGTTTTAAGAATCCCCTAGAAAAAATAAAAGCCGGATGAGAAACGGTCAATTCAAAAACACTGGCAAGTATAGTGAATGGCGTAATAATTTAGAAAGAAATAGTAGCAAAAAAAGACAGTAAAGAATTGTTGATAGGATGAAGAGAGCTGAGACTAGAAGAAAGGAGTTAAGAAGAAATTAAAGAGAAGGACAATGGGACAGAAGTCGCAAAACAGCGTAATGAAAAAGACAGAATATGTGAGATCACAGAAAAGTAGCACACGTTAAAAATGAAAAAAAAAACCATTAAATTAATAAGATGTCCAAAATACTTCATAATTAATATTGAATAAAAAACAAAAACAAGAAAAGGCGAGAAGCAAGAAGAAAAAGAACCCGGCGATGGAGATCTAAGCGGTGAAGTTAAAAGGGAGCATGAAGAAAAATTGGAAAAGAAGGGTATGCTGCCAGATATTCAAACGGGATTCAGAAAACGGAGGAGCACAGACAACAATTATAGGGTTAGTCAAAACTTCTGCTGGCCATATTAGAACATATTTTTAAAATGACACCGGCCGCTTTAGCCTGAGGCAACTTTTTTTTAATGGCAATATACGAATATTTTTATTCAGCCTGATGTAGAGAATTATTCTATGTACATATAGGCGTAAAATTATTTTTTCCTGCATCAAGTCGTTTATTTTTAAATAAACGCCCACTTTGACCTACCTGAAAAAAGAAGTATCCCAACTCAATTCACAGCCGACAACAATATGAGAATGTGACAATTGAGTAACAGTAGCAGTAACTGTATCACATTCTATTGGTGTTGTCGATTGTGCATTGTGATGATGTGATGGAGTATGTCCCCCATTTTCAAGGTAGGTAAAGTTGGGCGTTTAAAAAATATTTTTTAAAATTTATTTTATAAAAAAATATGCTCTACATGGCCTCAAATTAATCATTTGACAAACAGTTATCATAGTTTTCTTTGAGTCGAACAGTTTAAGCGGGGAAAGTGTGGTTCAATACTTTTGCTAACCCTGTATACAACCATTCAGTTTAAAAAGGGTGAAGGGTAGCTACTTGCGGACGTAGGAACGTTGAAGTCAACTTGAAAATAAGGAAAAATCGTCGTGAAAAAAAGGATTTAGTTTTTGAGTATGACGTCACAGAAAAAATTGAAAAGCGTGTCAAATAATTAGAACTTTTGCTACAAACTTTTTTCTAAAAGTAATTTAAGATTTTCTAATTTTCTTTCATTCTCTATAGTTTTCAGACATTATTGAAGTTTTAAAACTTTAAGGGTATTTTTCAATCTTCAACCCCTTTGCGGGTTTGAAAATTTACACCTAGTAACTGGTTAAAACAATAACTATTAAAGTAATTTCAAAAAGTTTGCTTGTGCAGGTGTGATTCTTACCTAGTTTTGACAACGGTGATGGGGATGAGGGCGGCTCCGCTCATGCAACGAGCAACCATCCCCAAAGCGACAGATTCTAAAGGTTTTGGGGTGGTCCCGGGGAAATAGTGTGTTTGGAGATAGTCCAGGGAGCAAAAGTACAAACCAACACCGGGCACGCATCGAGTGATGGACTGCAAACATATCATTTATATAATTACTAAAATAAAAACAAATATTACGTTAATCACGAGGCGATTGCGTGCTAACAAAAAAGATATGATAACAACAGTTGGTGGACTTACTGGTGTCATGCCCCTCCATAATCCCCGGATGTGTTCTTGCTGTAGAATGTTAGCGAACACAGTGACCATTCGGGTCCCTTCTGTGCGGCCGCCACTGCAAAATTATCGCTGTTAATACCTTAAAATTGCTAATAAATTAAAAATTACTTGAGTATTGTTGTGGGGTTTTGGAGACGGGTTTTGACCAGGTCCAGGGGTTGGAACAAGATCGTGGAAAAAGTGCCGGAAAATGATCCAGCTAAGAAGGCTTTTACCATGGGATACTGCAACAAATTACAAAAATTAACACAAAACCAACACAACGAAACTGTTATCGTTTATTTAATTTAAAAATTGTTGACTTACACTGGCAACGATATCCATTTTTATCAAAGTACTGATAAATTAGTCTTGCCGTCGGTTGTCCGGTTAAAAAAATCGAAAATTAAGTACAAAAAAACGTCTAGAACTTCGAGTTCTAGCACCAAAATTTCGTATCGGAATAGTCAGAATAATAGATAGGGTTGACGCGGAATTTGTCAGCAATGGTCATTTTTTCGACTTGTCTTGTTGAAAAATGCATTTATGTTACTACCAAATTAAAAACCACAACGAAATTTCCGCGAAACTAGAAAAACGCGGGTAACTACTCGAATTTTCTCAACCACTCGAACCGTGAAAACACTCAACCGAAACAGTTGGATATTATTGGGTAATGGCCGGGAGTGGACGTCGCTTCTACTTATATGGTGGCTGTTAAGGTCAAATGATAACCTCAGCGATAAAACAGGACCCCCAACTAGGTTTACACGAACTTAGAGCCCGTAATATCATTTTTTTTACGGTTGCGGCCTATTTTGCCCTCGTTATCTCGAAGTACTTACATCTTGCAATATTGTTTTTGGTACGTCGGGGGGCACAGTTTGACCCCCCAACGACTGGAAAATAACGGTAGCGCTCTCATTGACATCCTCCGATAACATCTCGCCTCATTTTCACACCTAACCTGTTGCGTTACGTAAATTCGAAAAAATCAAGATAAAATTGTTGCTATTTAAGAGAAATTGCGCGTCGATTTCTAAATTAAGAATGACGCTCGAAATTTGCGATCATTGTTGAATTAATGAGTAATTTAATACTAAAATAACGTAAACAAAGAACTGTCAGTTTGATAGCTGTCAGATTTATTACCTTACCTGTCGCGAAATCCCGTGCGTCATAAGTTTCACAGGAGCGAAACCTTGAAATTATTATCATTGTTGTTACAGTTATATTCAGGTAAATATTACGTGACGCTAGCGCCACAATTTTAGTCAAAAACGTAATGCAATTTAAAAATAAACAATTGTAAATTACTGTCTTCCTATTTTTTGAAATATTAAGAACGGACCTCATAAGTTCGAAATGTTATCGGCTCAAGTACCGGTAAAAAAACTAACCGTAGGGATGCCATTTAAGGGGTGTTTGTCAGTAATGTGTAATTACGTCAATCGAAATGTTGCGAAACACTAAATATATCTATTTTTTATGCTCTTAAATGTTAAAATGTTGCCCTTAATAAATAAAATACTAGTGACGCTATGCGCTTTTTAATTGGTAGTCTAAACCGTTAGATGGCACTGTATTCATAGTGTTATGCGTTTACTAAATAAGGAATATTTTTTAATACAGGAAGGTGTTCAAAAATATCAAATATCAATGTCGATAAATCAGTTTCAGTTACGTATTGCCAACATAAAAACATTCAAAATACTTATGAAGTCGCCATGATAGTATTTCAATTTGAAAATAATGTAAAGGTTGAGTGGCTCAACGGTTAGTGCGCTACCGTTGGTTTCGGCTTCGATTCCCGCTTAAACTTGGAGGATTTTCCTTCGGTTGCTCCCCCTCGGAAGGTAACACCAAATCATTGAATCTTGGTTTGAGTAACAAGTAAAGCATGCAAGTGGTAGAAGAAATAGTTTAGCATAATTAGCCACGCAATTCATTCGTGACATCAATTCGCAGCTATCGAAATTTTCCTGCAAAAACAAGTTTGTTTTTGCTAAAATCGCTAGTTTGTTTACTTCAAAAAAAAAATTCGACTGTAGTTTTCCAACTAAAAATTCTCGAAGTTATTATTTATTCCTTAAGTTTTTAACCAGAACAACCAGAAGCAAACCGATTTTTGGTAAGTTGTCGAAACTATTTCGAAATTTTATTTACTCTTTTTGGATATTTTGTAAATGTTTTTCGATGGAAATTTTTTGTTTGAAAATATTTACATGATATGTGTTTAATGCACGAGCGCGTTTTTGTTGTAGCTTCTATTATGTAGGAGTAAATTTTTCTTGACTCCAAGGATGCAAGAAAACTCATGATCCCATTATCCGAGTTCTTATCTAATGTCAAGGGTCAATGTTGGTTGTATAGGGGGTCCATAATTGCTATCGAATCTCTTGTCTACGGGTTAAAGTTTGTACAAATAACAAAAATTGACGCCTCTCATTCAATTGATTATCAAATCCTCCAAAAACCCAATTTCTTAACGAAACTGTGTCATCCAATTTTTGCCACAATATTGTTGACCCACAAACATTTGCAAATACAGTTTTTTTAAAGACTAATATTTTGCCATTTATTGCGTAACTTTGTTTAATTACTGAATTATTAAAAAAAAAACATTTTCAAAAAATTGTATTTTGACCCACCTGTCTGTAGTCCATTTCGGTTTTGTGGCAATTTTGCAAAATCACTGGATCAAACAATCACTGTTACTGTAACGTTACTGTTAATGACTGACGACTGAAAATGTGAACCTTTATATGATGCCAAACTTCGTTTTTGGTTACGATTGAAGTTTTCGAAAATCGTTGTTTGCGAGACATCACGCCTTATCGTTTCTCTGCTGGGGTTCTTCGGTGTCGGGAGAGGTTAAACAAACAAAGTTGTTGCTATTCGAAATAATAATAAATGTGTTATCTAATTGTGGTTGTAATGTTTCTTTTATCCGAGTGTTAAAGTTTAAACAGTCGTTAAAATTCGCCAATCTTAAAAATAGATTTCGAAAACATCTCATGCGATTATTCTTGACATTCGCTCGGACATGTGCAAATAAAGGTAAACATTCATTAAAAAGGAGATAAAATGAAGATTTCGAAGTGGCAAAAAAAATGCGATATCAGACTATTTTTACAAACGTTCTTTAGATTTTGACCCGAGGTTGTTAAGTCATTTCCGTATTTTTGGTGAGACACTGGACCGTGTATTTTTTTAAATGATGAGATGATTCACATTCACTTCCGTCATTTTCTAAATTTTTCAAAACTATCGAAGTTTCTGGAAGTATTTCGGGAAATGATAACATATTTGTTGAATAGTTGTGAAATCTTACGAAATCACAAGTTTCTAAAAACAAACAATTTCTTAAGCGATTTATTAATATTCGACTCGAAGTAAGCGGATATACTTCTTACTTTACGGCCCCGGTAGAGAATCGCACAATGCTAGTGGAGGACTGCAACCCCGTGGGATCAACAGCTTAACGTAAGTCCAGACTCAGGGAGGTGGTTGATACTAATAGTGTACTCATATATATCGGATGCAGATGAGATAAACATTCTCAGAAAAAAAGCATACCAAGCTAGTCGCACCGGCCGAGCAGAGAACACCCGGCTTGTGCCCCCCAATGGCAAGCAAACCAGTGCAAGCCTCTTAGGTCACTTGTTTAGTTACCCTGGTAGCATGTTCTATACTTTAATGCTACATCACACTACCGCCATTTACCTATTCTAGTCCATTAGAACATTAGGACTGTTAACAATTATTTTATTATTTTCACAGCTGTGACACTGTGATGAGGAGGGCAACGAAAACTTCCGCATTATCCTCGTAGTCAAATGATCATGGTTGAAAGCAAAATAATTATAGCCCAAATTTTACTCCAAAAGTAATAACTGGACACAGTCTTATTGAAAGAAAACTTAACGACAAGATAAGAAGAGAATGCCACTCTCGAAATATTTTACGTATCATAAATAAAGAAGCAGGAATTAGAATGTATAAAAATAGCAGGGACACAGATACCACTTGGAAAGCGGCAACCAAGAAGACTGCCAAAGTGTTGGGTTGTAAACTGAGTTTCATTCTCTATAGAAACATCTTTGAGAAGAAAAAATGACTGATGTCAAAGCCAAACAAGCAGAGTCTACATAAGGAAGATGGAGAAAATTAAAGATTGAAGATTACATATAATCAGCTGAATCAATGATATAGAATAGAAAGGAACAGGCAAAATTCTTAAATTTGCAACATGGAGACTAAGAAGTTTATACTATCTAGAACTGGCTACTGTAAGAGCAATATCTGGACACAGCCTGAGTGAAAAAATAACCAACCACGTGATAAGAAGAGACTGCAATATTAATAAGATCTCCATCTTTTTTAAATGAAGGAAAAAAATAAAAGCCACATATCGATAGAAAGCAACCTAAAAGGTTACAGAAGATATCAAGAACACAGAGACTTTCTGGAAAGCGGCAATCAAGAAGGTCGTCGAAACATTGGACAGAAAGCTAAGATTCATCTTATATAGAAAAACGTGATAGAAAAAGAAATGATTAGTGTCAATGATAAAAAGCAATGTTTACATAAAGAAGAAAAAGAAGAGGAGAAAGAAGATGAGAATTAGGGGACGAAGGAAGAAGAAAAAGGAGAAGATAAAATAAATTGTTTAAGATTATAAATAAACAGAATCAGTGATGTACGGTGGATATAAACAGGAAGAATACTGAAGTTTGTAACATGGAGAGTAAGAAGTTTATACTCGGTACGAATGCTTACTCTAAGAGCAGTGACGGTGCGTAATCTTCATTGTAGCGTGTTCTGCATCGATAATTCATGGAAAAATTTACAAAATTATAATGTCTTAAAGAGATCGTTGGTGAAATTAATGACACGGTTGATATAATTTTTTTAAATTTAACTTTTTATAAAGTCTACACGACGCTCTTTAAAATTAGCAAACTTTCAACCACCTTTTCATTAAAATTAATATTGTTTTCACTAAGCAGTTTTCTATAGACAACATCAAAACGACAAAAAGATGATATTTCATTATAGTATTGCACAAGAAATATTCGATTACTTTGAAAGTTAAGTAACATCTTTCCGTCTCTGCTGTTGTCATTCCAATGGTAATTAATGTTTCTAATAATTTCATTGTTTTTTAAGAGCTCCTCTAAGTTGCTTGTTAATAGTGTATGCAGAAAAGCATGATGCTTTTTATAATCTTGCTACCAACTAAAATCAGATACTTCCATTTTTAGATTTAGCAGAGGCCTTTTAAATCCTTTAATTTTTACTTTGTTTTTGTCTGATAATCGTGAAATTTTATTTTCTAACAAATACTGCACAGCATCTGATTGCCGATTAGCTTTATTAATAAAATACCCGACTTTTATATAATGGTTCTGCAGACTCTGCAGCCACAAATTTGGAGTATGGTTTCATAAGTACCACGTGAGTGACTGACCAATGAAATCCGCTGCTGCTCAAAATTAGGCTCTGTAAACACCTGCAGACGATCAAAAGCTTGCAGTAATCGATGACTTACTATAACAGTGGGGTTAGTTAAAGTTTGCATTTTATAAATAATTGCATTATTATTTCAATTATGCACAAAATTTAAAAACGTCTTTGTGGTTCTAGTATATATTTTTTATTTCTTTCTTGTATGTGTTCTGCAGCTCCACAGCTCTTATACATCAGCCGCTCTGTCTAAGAGCGAATGAAAGAATGTCCTATCATGGAATAAGAAAGAAATGAAGCATTCAAAAGTTCTCTACATTTTTCAACCGAGGAAGAAAAAACTGGAATCTATATACATATTGATAGAATGCAACCCAAAAGACTACTAAAAATAGCAAGGTGGCAAACACCATTTGAAAAGCAGTAACTGGGTTCTATTTTCCCTAGAAACATCACCGTAAAGAAAACATAATTGGTGTCAAAAATACAGTGGCGTAACTACAATGGTTCCCGGGACCTAAGGGGGCCCGCGCCCGGCATGGTTTTACCTTTAAAATTAGTTCATAGAAATACCAAAGCAGCATATTATATTAATTCTTGCGTCGGCATTTTTACAAGGATGTTAAGCACACTTTATGACGTTCAATATCCATTAGGAGCAGCTGAAACTTTAATAAACTTACCGAATTTTTTACTAACTTTAGTGCTATGTTTCCTATCTTCATAAAAATAAAAACTAAAATTGATTCTGCATTTAATGTTTAGTCGGGTTTTGGAAATCACGGATACTACGATGCCCAGTTCCAGTTTATGCGAGACTATTGGATATTTGGTGCGGATTATCGTAAAATGAGTTCAAAAGTATGTACAGAAATCTGGTGTGGCCAAATGCAGGAAAGATTTAGGTAATGAAGCAAAAATAAACAAATTTGTGAAAATAGACACATTATTTAATCCTAGCAAATGTAGTTGCAGTTAACAAAAATCAAAGTGGTTTGAGTAAAAGTCAGGGAAGTGATATCGATATCACAGCATGTGAGACTCCTAAGTTTTTATTATCGAATTTTATTCTTTTTGTTAAATTTTGTGCATTAGTTATGAGCACCTAAATTATTTATCCTGCTATCATTAATAGTCCATTTCTATAATTTTATAGAGGTTGAACAACATTTCCCACATGCTCATAGCGTCGCACATAATTTGAATTTAGTGTTAAACGCTAAATGATTATGTTAAAAATGTTGGACAGATTTAAATTTTTTATTATTTTATTGAAAATATTTATGTTTACTTTGTCTATAACATTAAAAGGTGGGAGGGCTATCCTTTTATCATTTTTCGAAAACCTCAGGCATGACAATAAAAAGTTTAACGCCTACACGATGATCGTCAAGACATGGCGCATTACAAGCTTTGAGTTTCATATATGTTGCCATATTTAAAACGTTGTCTAAAATTATATTGACTTCTTTAAATAAAGCCAAAATTGAAGAAGCTAAATCAATGAAAAACAAATTAGAAAACTTTGAAGCAATTTTTCTGATTATTTCAGAAACCAAAACTTTAATTACTACCGGCAATGTCCCAAAATTGCTTCAAAGTAAACAACAGAACATTTTAGAAGTAAGCAAATTATTCGACAAGGCCTATAAAAATATGGGAAAAATTACGAATGAATTTGATGAAGTCATAATAGAAGCAACTAATTTGACAAAAAAAATGGGGCGCTAAAACAGAATTTGAGTCCAAACGTATATGACGGCCAAAGAAGTATTATGATAAAACTAATAATCATCAATAGAATTGAAACCCCCCCCAGATTTCTTTAAAAACAATGTATTTTTATCTAGATAATGCCATAAGTCAGTTGCAAACTAAAACCAGTGCTCGCCAGGAAGTACGTAACAATTTTAGCGTTTTTCCGTCTGAAATATTAACAAGTGAAAATGTATTTAATAACAAATTATTTAAAATGGGACAAGTCCTATATTGTAAGTATCTATTTTGAAGATATACTATTACTATTATTAATTCGTGGGATAAGGGGCCCGGATTTAGATTTGGAACCCAGGCGACGTCCTAGTTACGCCACTGCAAAAGTAAACAAACAATGTCTAGATAAAGAAGAATTAAACCATTCAAGTTTACTCATCATCGGAATCAGTTATCTGCAGTGAAAAGGATCAGTTCAAAGGAAATAAAAGAATTGATCAAAGACGAAGTCAAAAAAAGTAATTTAGTAGAAGAATATGCTATGGCTAGAAAAGAGACAGAGCCGAAAATAATAAAAGAATAAATTGCCATAAAAATAATGAATTGAAGTAATATTAATTTTTATTGGAAAATATAGTAAAGCATCGGCAGAAAATGAGGGAGAGGGCTATCAAATATGTTTGGCAGGCATTTAGTGGTTACAAATTTTATTACAATTTATTTAGGATTATTGTCCTCACTCCTCCCCATGTCAATTGTTAGAACCTGTACTTCTGGGTTACGACAGGCCTGTCTCAAACTGTTAAAATAAAAGGATTGTTGGTTGCCTATCGATGAACTCTCAACTATCAATTACTGATATTAATACTAGACTGCAGTTTTTTCAGGAGTTCTATTCTCTTTTATTTATAGCAAGTAATTTTTATTAAATGTTTTTTAAAAGCTATATCAATATGTATAGTATAACCCTATTGTATTTATATTAGAAAATGAACGCAAATTTGTTCCTTAGAGGAGTCAATTTACAAGAAATTCCTTTCGGCTATCCTAGGAGGACGAAAGGTAAAGTATCATAAACAGAGACATAGTGCAGTTGTATGGTATTTGGAGTGCCGTTGCAAGAAGTTGTCTTAAGTCCCAGTGTTCACATAGGATTGATAACATCAATAAGATTTGATGATTTTAAGTCTCGGATTGGTACTATTTAACCATAAAACAAGACGAAATGCTAATCGTAGACGAATACCAAGAGATTATGCTCATGAGCGTATCTTATCACTCGATACCTGATTGGTCCCTTGTTAGAATCTTACATAGGGTAGGACAGAAGTTAAAAGGCCTGTAGCTTCTGCAGTGCTCCTATCATACCAATCTTAAAGTTGTTATACAGAACCATGGTCTAAGTTTTCTTACAATACCACTACAACTCCACTAAGTCTATGTGAATGATACTAACAGTTGCACGGCCTTAGGTTACATTGAGGAACTTTGTATTTACGATAAATTACGGAGCTGGGTCTTATCACAATACTTTTATAATATAATTTGTTCAATAAATTACAAAAACAGCAGTTTTGGTTATATTACAGATTGTATCTATAAGATTATGACTATTACACAAATTAAGGTTGAACGGTTCTGATACGAAACCAGGTCCATGCATGATTTACGACAAATTAAGGCACTATTCCGAAGACCTCACAATAATAATAATAATAATTAAACATTTATGTAATTAAAAGTCAAGCAAAAATTATGTACATTTGTTATTTACATCATTAACGTATCGAATATAATAAATTTATATTATTTACAACGCCAACAATAATATCACAGTATAAGGTATTTTCTAGTCCCTAAAAACTGGCCCATTTTCGGGTTTGGCACATCGAGGCCAGGTAGTCTTTGGCATCATTTTTGGCCTATCTCCCGCGATGCAATCTTTGAGATCAAATCGAATATAAATTTTTTGGTACAATTCAAAAAAATTTCAACAAAACCACCGCAAAAACAAAAACAGAGCGTCCAATTTCTAACTTAACACCTAAATTATTTTGAATATGAACAACATTAGCGTACGTTAACGAACTTAAACTTAACTCGCTGACTATCCTAGGACTTTGCATATTGACTAAACTTGCGATTTTTTCCGCCTCTCTAACGCAAGCTTCCAACTGTAACTCCGATGGATACGTTTCTGTAGTTGTAACAGTTACGAAAATATCCAATTCGACAGTTACGTAACCCCGTAAAACACATTGAGCCACTTGAATTTGACGTTCCAAAGCTTTCAACATTGTTCGTAAAATTAACGGTTTCGTACTTTGATTTTGTAAAGCGTATAAAGCTCGATCAATTTGTTTGCGAGAATAGAGAAGTTTGATGGCGCCTCCACAAACGGGACAACAAGCACCCGGTGGGGTGATTCCAAGACAATCTGGTTGGGGTAAAGGTGTGCATTTAACTTGAGGACATTGTTTCATTTTGTTATCGGTTATTAAACCGACCGCCATACAAGGACCCACGTAATCAATCGCAACTAAATCGGCCCAAGCTGCACATTCCGAAATGTAAGTACGGCCGTTTACTCCGCAAACTCTCCCTTTGTGTCTGCAATTTTTAAGACAAGGTCCGTGGTATGCCAGTTTCGAATTATGGTGGGCCAACATGCAGGAATTGTCATATTCTCGGTTTTCCACGTCGCATACTGGATCTTTCGGAAGAGTTTTGCAATTGATTGTTCCGTTCACTGTAAAAAAATTTTGTTATTTGTTATTGTTTTTGTTGTTTCGTAATTACCGCAAAGAAACTGTTTGCAAGGTTTGTGCATCAAAGAAAGACACACTTGGGGGTCCGGAATGCATTTTTGACCAATAGGACATCGATTGGACTTACAGGGATCTTCACAGGAACCGTGTTCAATGTCGGAATCGCTCAGTTCAGCGCATCTATAACATTTACACAATAATTATTTGTAACAAAATGGATTTTGAAACCAAACCAAACAAGAAGTGTTAAAGTTTGAAATTAATAAAACTGATAAAAACATAGAAAATTTGTTTCCTTTCTGAATTTACCATAAATTAAATAAACACCCTAAGAAAAACTCATGATAAACTAGTCGCACCGGCCGTGCTAATCAGTAGAAAGTAGAGGGCGATCACGGGTGAACGCAACGCCAACTTATTACATCATCCCTTGGGTAAGGTCGTGTCAATTTTAGATAAACAATAACTTACTTTGCTAAACACGCAGAAGGGTAGGTGTTTCCGTTTCTTCCACACACCGGTACGTAATGGGGAGAGCAGTTGCATGGAAGGGTGGTGTATGCGGTGTTTCTACCACCAAGGGCGCTGTTTTCGCATTGTTTTTTGCTGCAGATCGTTTCTCCAGCAAAACAACTGCAGGAGTTGCAATCTAGCTGGAAAGAAGTTCCGTGTAGTTGCGCCCCTAAGTTGCAAGAAATTAAAGTGACACAAAGTAAAGGTTGACAGTCTTCGATTTTTCCTTTATTACATTTGCATATTTTCAAACAACCCTTGTTATTGCTGTTGGGAATTGGAATTCTAACGTAAGTACCATCAGGTACCATGTATTCGCTGACTTCTCCCAGTTTGCAACCAGGAACGCAAGTGTAGGGCGAACAGTTGGGGCCGTGAATGCAATTTTTGTTGACTATGCAAATTTCGTTGGGTTCACAAGGATCACCTTTGCAGGGTGACGATACTTGTTCGGCAATTCTTTGATAATTGTTTTGGGATGGTGCAAGGAACGTTTCTAGTCTTATACAAGAAATTGAAGGGTCTTCAGGTGATAAGTTAGCACAGATCGTTTCTGCGTTATGATTTGGTGGTACTTGAGTCCAATCGACGCATTGAGATAAGATATCGAGGCAAACATCCCGACAGATTTGGTTAGCATGGGAATGTCTTGAACAAGGTTTGAGTTGTAGAGTACAAGCAACGGCTTTCCAAACGTTTGGTGAACATTGGGAAATATTTTTTAATGGTAAAGTTAAGCCCGGAAGACTCAACTTGTTTTGTTCCCCCCAAACACTGACGTCGTAACGGGCGGCTTGATCGGCTTGAGGAGTGCAAGAACGGAAAAGTTCTGTTGGTCTATTATTGAAATTCGTACAAAAACTCAAACCGTCACAACCAAGCTCGCAAGGTTGATCGACTGAAATAAAAAATATTAATTGATTGCAAAATTGAAAAAAATTTTACCTTCATCGATGCAATTTCTTAAATTTTCTTCAACCGGTTGACTCAAACATTTGTAATGAAACTCATCCCAAGAAGTCGCCCAGTATTTCGTGAAAGTTTTCGAACAAAGACGCGAACATTGAGGATTGGAAGCTCTTTGACAGCAATGCCATTTAGCACTATCCATACCGACTCGTTCAATTCTAGAAACTTCAACCGAAGTTGAAACGGATTCCAACGGTTTCAAGAAACACTGCCAAAAATATTCTTGAGGTAAAGGCAAACCGCATCCACCAAGAGTAAGATCATCAATTATTTCTTGTACTGTAGTTTTCGACGACAGCACCCGTTTGCAAGTTTCCCTACATTTCATTTGATTCGACATATCGCAGCAATGCATATCTAAAAAAAATATATTACAAAAAAATTGATAATTTTCTAAAACATCTTACGTTTGTCCAAATTTTTCGCTGGAGTTACCTTAACGAAATCTTTAACGCAATCGAAAACTTTCGGACTAACAGCTTCGCAATGATCTTTAACTCTTTGTCGTTCAATTTTCGTTGGGGTTAATTGATTGCGGAAAACATCGACGCAGGCACGACGACAATCCTCTGTTCTGGCGTTATTGCAACATGTTTCTCCATCTTTTTGTCGGTCTAAACAACCAAAAAAAGCTATCTCATCACTTTGACGACATCCTTGGGCCAAATCGAAGAGAGAAGTAGCCGTAATGCAGGCTCTCCGACAGCTTTCGCTTTGAGGTAAGGGACAGCAAACGCGACCCGACCAGGACTCCCCTCTGGACATATCTGGAACGACAAAGAAATTTTTAATTACTCCAACCACTGAGGATGTTGTTGTAATTTGACTAGTAGGGCTGATATTTAGATGCCAAAGAGAGTGGTTTGGCCGTAGATCACTGAGAGTGCTTATGGAGTTTAAACAACTCAAAGTGAAGTTTCGTTGGATATAACAATATCAAAAGCAAGACAGGAACCTGCTTACATGAAATCGGTATAGGGTTGTGTTTTTAAAAAAGACGGCTTGCATTGAAGACAGCCGAAGCCGTCTTGTCAGGAACGCAGTCAGTCTCTTGACCCCCTACTAGATATATTCTAATAAGTCTTATTGTAATCTGTCTAGTAGAGAGTAAAAGGGGTCAGATGAGCCACTAAAGAGAGTAGTCTGCCTCTAGCTCAGTAGGAAATCTTATTCGGAGCACGATATCATTGGTTCTGATCTACCTCGACGCGGACCTTTTTTGGGCATAACAATATTAGAACAGAAACCTGCATACTTGAGTTGCGTATCAGGTTCTGTAAAGATTCTTCTTCAAGAGAAGTTTTTTTCCTAAGAGTGGGCGCCTTGTAAAGAGAGACATTTGGCTAGTAGAGGGACAAAAGGCTAAGACGAGCGACTAAAGATACTGTTCTGTCTGTTCGTAGATTAGTGGGTGAGCCTGTAACGCTTCTCTCCAGGTAGACTAGGGTATAACTATATGGAAAATTTCTGAAAAATTCATGAATGGGTTCCTTTTGCTCATGGACAAAGAGTTTAGTTGTGTTGATGTGAGTCCGGTTAGCAAACAAGTGTC
Organism: Pyrochroa serraticornis; assembly: GCA_905333025.2. NCBI lineage: Eukaryota > Metazoa > Arthropoda > Insecta > Coleoptera > Pyrochroidae > Pyrochroa > Pyrochroa serraticornis. The sequence goes on along the minus strand of HG995155.1, from coordinate 2,917,851 downwards.
CTCGATACTAAACAAGTGTTTATATAACGTTCTGAAGTAGTTACTAAAAGCAGCCGAGGGCGGCCTGTCAGAACAGGCGGTCTATCTTCCTCAGTCCTTTGATCCTCTACTCCATAAATTTCAATAGGTCTTGCTGGAATCTGTATAGTAGAGGGTCAAAAGGTTGAGGCAAGTGATCAAAGAGGCTGATTTACTTCTAGCTCAATGGGAAAGTGTGTTCGGATCATAATATCACTATTTATAATCCACCTCGAGACGGATCAGAAGTGGGATAGCGACTGTGCATGAGATGAGTATCAGGTTTTAAAAAATTCTTCTTCAAGAAAAGTTTTTTCCCTGAGAGTGGGCGCCTTGTAAAGAGAGACATTTGGCTAGTAGAGGGACAAACGCCTAAGACGAGCGATCAAAGATACCTTTCTGTCTGTTTGTAAATTAGCGGGTGAGCCTGTAATGCTTCTCTCCAGGTAGACTCGGGTATAACAATATTGAAAATTTCTGAAAAATTAATGAATGGGTTTCTTTTGCTCATAAACAAAGAGTTTAGTTGTGTTGATGTGAGTCCGGTTAGCAAACAAGTGTCCTCAATATTAAACAAGTGTTTATATAACGTTCTGAAGTAGTTGCTAAAGGCAGCCGAGCGCGGCTTGTCAGAACAGGCGGTCTATCTTCCTCAGTCCTTTGATCCTCTACTCCTTAAATTTCAATAAGTCTTGTTGGAATCTGTATAGTAGAGGGTCAATGGGCTGAGTCAAGTGATCAAAGAATGTAATCTACCTCTAGCTCAATGGGAAAGTGTGTTCGGATCATAATATCATTGGTTATAATCCACCTTGAGGCGGATCAGAAGTGGGATAGCGACTGTGCATGAGATGAGTATCAGGTTTTGAAAAATTCTTCTTCAAGAAAAGTTTTTCTCCTGAGAGTGGGCGCCTTGTAAAGAGAGACATTTGGCTAGTAGAGGGACAAACGCCTAAGACGAGCGATGAAAGATACCTTTCTGTCTGTTCGTAAATTAGCGGGTGAGCCTGTAATGCTTCTCTCTAGGTAGACTCGGGTATAACAATATTGAAAATTTCTGAAAAATTAATGAATGGGTTCCTTTTGCTCATAAACGAAGAGTTTAGTTGTGTTGATGTGAATCCAGTTAGCAAACAAGTGTCCTCGATATTAAACAAGTCTTAATATAACGTTCTGAAGTAGTTGCTAAAAGCAGCCGAGGGCGGCTTGTCAGGACAGGCGGTCTATCTTCCTCAGTCCTTTGATCCTCTACTCCATAAATTTCTATAGGCCTTGGTGGAATCTATATAGTAGAGGGTCAAAGAGCTAAGGCAGGGTGATCTACCTCTAGCTCAGTGGGAAAGTGTGTTCGAATCATAATATCATTGGCTCTAATCTACCTCGATGCTGATCAGAATTGGGATAGCGAATGTGTATGAGATGAGTATGAGGTTTTGTGGAATATTTTTTAAGAGAGGGTTTTTGTCTTGAGGGCGGCTGCCTTGTCAAGAAACACATTTGACTAGTAGAGGGACAAAAAAACTGTTTTGTTTGTTCGTAGCTCAGTGGGTGAGCGTGTGGTATTTGGACGTTGGTTCTTATCTCGTTGAGGCAGACTCGGATATAGCAATATTGGAAAAATAACAAGTGGGATTGTTTTGGTCATGCAGAAAGAGTCGGATTGGCGAACAAGTGTCCTCGTTATTAAACAGGTGTTTACATAACGTTCTGAAGTAGTTGCCCACTTCTTATTTTTGCAAGTCAATAAAGTTGATAGCAAGCCCCGTTCTTAAAAATTGTTTCAACATCGTGCCCATAAAATTGAATATTGCCTGACCTATAGCTCGCCCGCGGTGACTGTTGCATAAAGATCGAACGTAGGGGACACTGGCCTTGTAGGCGGCGGTTAATCTATTGTTAAAAGTGGTCCTCCGGCTTTGTTTACTGGATTTACTTGTGCACATGCGGATCTACTTATACGGTTGCATATAATAACAGTAATGATTCCTCGAGTCCTGTTCCAACCAAAAACACACTTGTCCACTCGACGTCTTCTCCAACATGATTAATGATCCCTTCAAACATCACCGTTTATTACAAGCAACTCAGGCAAGTATTCATCACCAGAAGTAATTGAATGGTAAGCAACCTGAGGTTAAAAAAATGACCAAGAGACGACATCTTGCCAAGATTCACGATCGCTACTTTATTACCCTTGTTCTTATTGCAATATTCTGCAATAATATCAACACACGACACACGAAGTTCATGTTGCGGTATCTTCGGAAGGTTCTAATAGATAACCGAGTCATAGGTTATCTCAATATGAAATGAATGGATGCGATGGTGATCAGACGGGACGACATTGAATTCGATAACGTAGGTGCGGGCGTCCACTCCTGTGGTAATCCCTTCTTAACTATTCGGATCGTAAATCGACCAATTGCGAGTAAAATAAAATAATTAAAGACTTCACGGAGGATTTAATCTACACCGGGTTAATGATGCAAAAAGTGAAAGACCACGGATTTAATTGATAGCGAATCGCACGTTCTTGGGAAACACCACAACCGAAGACCACAGAAGTGCAGACACAATAGTAGGATGAAATTTTTTTTCGTTTTATAGAGACAATTAAGAATAAAATTATTAATTTTCAAAAAAACAGGAGTAAATTTTCGAAAATTAACGAAGAAGATTTCTGAAGTTGGTTAATATCCAGTGTTACCGGAAAACCTGTTTAATCTTCCGTTTCGTAAATCAATGGACTGGCGATATCCTTAACATCCTACCACCGACTCCGTGACGTTATCCCAACGTTGCGATCCTTGCATTTGTCTTGGGTTTGTTGAAGGATCGTGTTCCGCTCCGGTTTCATGTGGGTTACCTCGAAGATGTGCGATACGAGGCTACTTGATTCTGCAACGTGCCCGGAGATGTCCACTGTAAATTTATGACCTAAACCGCATGGCGCGCCTTCGTGCTGGGACACCAAGAGAACTTCATGGGGCTGGGATAACGATAGGAATCGAGACTTGCTTGAGCTGTGGAAATTGCAATGGAATAACAGTGCAACGGGGTGGCCAAGTCTCACGGGGATTGGAACTTATGACGTGTCATCGAATATGGTAATCCGCTTTTCCATATTGTATAATCGTATGCAACACTAAATTTCTGTATCTATCGAAACTAGTTGTCCGCTACCCACGAGCCATAGTCGGACAAAGGTGTTGAAGAGATCGAAACCGATGGAGCAGGTGTCAAGGGGAATTCGGCCGATTGGATTTGGTCACATCAGACTGATAAAGTGTTTGTGTTAGTGGTTTTCTTGATGTTTTATTCAGTGCAGTGGCTGCTCGTTGCGATACTTCCAAAATTGTGGACTCAGTGCGAACAGGAGCGTCTCGTGACATGTGCATCCGTTTTCTGGTCCGCCCCAATTGCGATTCCACGCTGCAGGATTATACTTCACACGAAAATCGAAGGAAAATTTCTGTGGTTTTTGGGATGAACTGTCCACTTTCAAGTTTGGAAAGTAACTCTAAGAACTAAGGATGCTCAGGATTCTCAACCAAAGCGTTATGTTACTTATAGCAAATCTAAGAAAATTTGATGCAAATTTTGTTCAATTCGGGAAGTGTCTCCCTTTCAGGTTGGCAAGCAGTCTTAAAAAGGAAAATTTATCAATGACAAATGTGACACTTAACTGGCTTATTTCAGACGCTTCCAGAATCCAGAAGGCATTCTTTAGGCAAAGCGGAATAACTATGGAAATTCAGGATTCTCAAATGGGCCGCGCTGCAGCATTATACTTCTTGCAACAACTCAATGAGATTTTTTTTTACATTTGGGAGGCAATCTTAAGGAAGTAAAATTATGGATGCTCAGTATTCCCTAATAGAGTGTAGAACGTATAGTGATTTTCGTGAGATAGCCGTTTCCGTTCCGCCACTGGTGTGGGTATTGATAAGAGTGGAATAGCCCCGGGTCGATGGCTTAACAAATTGCCTCGAAGCCTACACGACGATTTCAATAAACCCGCCGTAAATTCGAATCGTCTTTTCTTTTTGCTTCTTGGAAATTAATAAGATAAATCAAATGATAGACTCGAACGCTCCTAAGTTGTCTCAATAAATTAAATCGAACGTGTCTATTAATTTGTTCAGTTTGATGGTGAACTAACCGTTGGTATTCTTAATTGATGAATAATTATGAATGGAATTTGAATTCGGTGAAATAATTAATGTTGAAAAATCTAAAAAAAAAAACTTTATAGTAGCGATCTTACCTTTAAACGTAGCATTGAGGCACTCCCAGAATGAGTTCTGCAACACAGAAAATTATTAATGCAGTTTATCGGTTAATTAAGGACTGACGTCAGATAAGATCTGGTGGTATTTTATTTTACACGTTGTAGTACCCACGCTTGGTCACTACACGACAAAGACATTAAATTAATATCGGACGAGTGGTCGTCGAGAAACTCTTTAACGATTTACATTTACGGCCGCATAAAATTTATACGGAGAGCAATGGTTTTCTTCGATCAAAACAAATGAACCGAGATTTATTGCGGGAACCAACCTCTGCCAACATATCCCGAATCCAGCTTATCAAGCTGATGGTCTGCGAAAACTTAGCATCCTACATCCGTGCTTGATTTCGCAAAAAATTGCGAGTTAGTGGTTGAATTTAAATCATAAATTGATCTTAAAGTCCTAAAAATATGAAGGCGATATGGTGATAAAGATCAAAAAACAAGAAATTTAGGTAGAGGGTTAAATGAGGGTTGACAGAATAATCTACCAATCTACTAACCAGAAAATTGGAGGGGTGGTGGTTAATTGAGTGTTGGACCAAATCTTACGGATATGACAGCTACGATAAAGTTATAAAATATATATACAGCAATTAGAAGAACAAACTAAATGTAGATAAGACTATTAAGATGGAAGGAAAAAGATTAAAGAAAAGAGACAACAAAACAAGAAGCAGGAAGGGGAGGAACGGAATGGAAACAGGGTGACGGAAGTGTTTCTTGATGGGTTACAAGTTGTTCGGGTGCCAGGCCAGTCCTGTGCAGATATCAGCCGCATACCGCCCCGCCCACTCGGACTGCAATAGCAATTTGTCAGTCAAGGACATAAATAAAAGCCAATTCCTCTTTGAGTGGTGTGTTATGTTAATTGATCCAGCAATCGTGGGCTCATTGTACCCCCCAAGTGGTCGTCGAGTGACCTGATCCGGGAATTCCCGTAAATTCTGGAGGAGTTAACGCTTTTCAGTGGCTATTCGGTCAGTTGACCGAATGATGAAGCAATAAAAAAACAATAACGTACAAAACAACATAAATCCAGCCGTTTTATTTGTTTTTTATCTAAAAGTCTAGATAGACGCGTGTGAAATATCGTAGGCAGTCAGTTGACGAAGAATTTTAAAAATATCTTCGACCCGAAGAGATGACATCTACTGCACAGAGCCGTGTCGCCTGGCTATTTCTAAAACGACCGTTATCTCTTTAACATCCATCAAACGTTTAGTTAAGTGACACACGACAAGGGACTTACCAGTTGGGATGAACAGAACTTCTGGACCTCTTGTACTGTTTGGTTCCTCAAATTGCCGTCGGCGGCCAGTTGCACCAAAGATATCTAGAAAAAAAAAAACGATAACAATTAGAGTAGTGAGCTTAATTGGATTCATTAGACAGAGACTTAACGTCAACACCACTTGGTTAATTTTAGAAGACAAGTGTTGACTTTAATGTGCATATCAATAACTTGTTTACTCTGGGTCTGGTTAAAATAAGAAAAACTATGCGGTGTGTCAGCTGAAATTGAAGATTGAAGACACGACGAAAAGGGTTAGTTCTGATACGGTCCTGGATTTGTGTAGGCCCGAGTTATGGCGGTTACGATAAAAAAATATGATTAAAATCGTCGTTTCGATCGGAGACACAGACAAATGTGCGATGGTCGCAGCAGGTACGACGCCCCGAAGAGAAGCTATACACACCGAACACCAAAGTCTCATCTGTCATAGTGTTTACCGACCTTCATCTTATTCTCTCGGCTTTCCTTTTGTTTTCTCTATCTGTGTTACGAGATGGCTGTCGGAGGCCCTACCTGCCTATTGAATAATTCAATTAATTATCCGAACACGTCGCGATGTCCAACGTTTTACATAAACATATCAATTTTATTTATCGCGACAAGTGCGTGGGGAGAACTTCGGTTATGGTACTGCAGCTGAGGGCAAGAACGATTTCACGTTGCCACCAAATATTAAGAAAACGACACTAAATTGATATTATCCACTTTCATAACAAGTTTGATACGTTGACTACCCGAGGGGGCAACAATTTCTACATGGGTATTTATCAGTGCACGCAAAACAAAATTTTGAAACAACAATTTTTGAAATCAGCAAAAAGAGATTACTTTGTAACAAAATGTAAATACTGCAGGAAGAAGGGTAATAAACAAGAGTGAGAAGAAACTATGCAGATATAAAACTAAAATAGAAGAAGGAAATGAAGAAGTTATGATGGGTTACAAATAATTGAATGTAAGAAAAATGGAGAAATGGAAATTATGAACGGAGAGGCAAAATAAATAAGAGTGAGAAAAAAACTAAAGAAGCAGATGAGGCAAACCAAAATAAAAACAGGCGGAATTTTACATCAAGAGCGTATTGGAGAATACGGTGAAATTATACGGAGTAAAGGTAGTGGAAGAAAGAGCAAAGGGAACTATGGTTCCTTACAAGTACTAGAATGTAAGTAGAACTGTGGAGACATGGAAATACCGAATGGAGAAGAGTAATAAATAAGAGTAACAAGAAATCTAAAAAAGGAGATGAGGAAAAAATGAATAGATGTGAAAAGAGTCAGAATAGTGCAGTACAAACAAGCCGATTGTAGAATGAAGTGCAATAATATAGAACCAAATTACTAGAAAAAATAAAAAGATGAATAGAGAAATGAATGGAAAGATGTAACAAATAACAGTGAAAATAAATGTAGGAGTAGATGAGGGGAAGAGAAATTAGAAAGAAATAGCAAGAAAACAGGCGGAATATTACACCAAGAGCAGCGGAATTTGAGAATAAGGTGCAACTGGAAGGAATAATTGCAGTAGAAGAAGGATCATAAGGAACTATGGTCGGTTGCAAGTACTAGAAAGTAAGGAAAAAGTGGAGACTTGGAAATAGGGAATGGAGAAGAGTAATAAATAAAAGTGAGAAAAAACTTAAAAAGTAGTTGGGGGAAAAAAACTGAATAGACATAAGAAGAGTGAGAATAGTACACGAGCAAACATATTGTAGAATGAGGTGCAATAATGCAGAACCAAAGTAGCAAAAGAAATAAAAAAATCAATAGAGAGATGTAATAAATAAAAGTGAGAATAAATGTAGAAGTAGATGAGATGAAGAGAAATAAAAAAAACTAGCAAGAAAACAGCCAGAATATTATACCAAGAGCAGCCGATTTGGAGAATATAGTGCAATTAGAAGGAATAATTGTAGTAGAAGAAGGAGCATAAAGAACTATAGTCGGTTACAAGTACTAGAAGGTAAGTAGAAAGTAGAGACTTGAAAATAGGGAATGGAGAGGAGTAATAAATGAAAGTGAGAAGAAATCTAAAAAGTAGATGGGGGAAAGTTAAATGAATAGACATTACAAGAGTGAGAATAGTACACTACAAACAAACAGATTGTAGGCTGAGGTGCAATAATACAGAATCAAAGTAGAAGAAGAAATAAAAATATAAATAGAGAGATGAATAAAAAGATGTAACAAATAAGAGCAGCTGAATTGGAGAATAAGGTGCAATTGGAAGGAATAATTGTAGTAGAAGAAGGAGCATAAAAAACGATGGTCAAGTACTTGAAGGTAAGTAGAAAGTGGAGACTTGAAGATAGAGGATGGAGAAGAGTAATAAATAAAAGTGAGAAGAAATCTAAAAAAGTAGATGGGGAAAAAATAAGTAGACATCAGAAGAATGAGAATACTACGAGCAAACAGATTGTAGAATTAGGTGCAATAATACAGAATTAAAGTAGTAGAAGAAATAGTTTAAGAAGTTATGATAGGTTATGATAGAATGTAAAAAATAGGGAAATGGATATACTAAATGGAAAGATGTAATAAATAAGAGTGAGAAGAAATGTAAAGAAATAGTTGAGAGGAAGAAAATTAAATATAAATGGGTCAGAGAAGAGATGGACTAATACACCAGAAGCATACAAATTGTAGAATAAGGTGCAAATATATAGAACTAATATAGTAGAAGAAAGATTTAAAAAAGCTGTATTCAGTTACAAGTAATAAAATGTAAGTAAAAATAAAGAGACCAAAATACTGAACCGAGAAGAGTAATAAATAAGAATAAGAAAAAATTTATAAAACAGTTGAAAAAAAAATTAAAAACCAAAATAGATAGAGTCAAAATAATGCATCAAGAGTATAAGAAGTAAAGAGTATTTTGGAATATATGAAAGAAAGTAGTAAAAGAAGGAATAAAATAAGTTATGAGTTACAAGTAATAGAATGTAATTAGAGAATAGTGAAATAGAAATGAGAAGCGTAATAAATAAGAACATGAAAACACTGAGAATAGTGCACTACAAGTAGACTTTATGTAATTTTGATATTAAAGAAGTTGAACCAAGAGATGACCTTAAATACACACGAAGAAGTTAATAAAAATAGAGCAGGGTGAAAACTTCTACAAACTCAACCATTTACTTGAAAAATAAATAACTAAGAAGATGAAACGGAAACGTCAAAGGTTGAGAAGGAGAAAAAACCGGAATTCCTTATAATAACGGTAGTAATGGAAGAAATATTCTAAGAAGAGGCAAAAAAGAACGGTAGCAGATTCACGGCGTTAGAGTAGGTGTTAATAAAATAAAAAGTAAATGTTGGAAAACCAATGGTTCATAAATTTATAGGAAGTCCAGAAAGGTAGAAGTTACAAAAAAATTAGAAAATTAAAAGACAACAAAACAACTTGTTTGAAAGACCTATGAAACAATAAAGAATAGAAATGTGAAGAAGAGATAGGTGAGGCTAGGTGTGTATCGTAGCATATACCGAAAGTATAGGCTATTGGTAAATTCAATATTTAGGAGCAAAAATAAAAAAAGCAAAAAATAAGTAGTAAATAGAGTAATAGAAAAAATCCGATAGCTTGAACTAAATGCATGGAAAATAGCAAAACGGCTGGAAAAATAGCGAGAGAGTGTATTGAGATAACGGAGGCACGACCCGTTTCAGTTTAACTTTTGGGCCGTCTGAAATTGTCGCGTTGCTGTAAATTATTAATAGACTATCAATAAAAAGTTCAACGATGCAGCATCTAGCATTTCTTGTTGGTTTTTCAGCGTTTCACCGAATGGTTCTAGCTCACATGTGGAGCTTCGCAGCGTGAGAAATGCCGTATATTTCAGTTTCAGTACTCTGGAATGTCACAGTTTCATGTACGGCACCCATGTATATGTATATTAGTTTCGTCATTTTTTTTTTCAATTTCTCATGCAATTATTCGTTTTTGACTAGCTGAAAGTGGTTACGTACCACTTCACTAATCAATGGTTCCGTTTATCATTGTTGTGATATCTAAATTATGGTTTGTTAAAGCAACGTTGTTGTTCAATAAGTATATGGAGTGTTTAGTGTATCGTTAAGTGTTTTCTATAGCGGTAGCAATTCCATGGTTCTTTAACATGACGATGCAAGTGAGCAGATGTAGTTTGGGTTATTTTCAGTCCGCTGTTGAGAGATAAATGAGTTACATTTCCTCTCCACAAGGACCGGAACGACACAATTATCTCGAAATTTTCAGCAATTTCTGTGTATCAACCAATTTTTCGTTCTCCAACTCAACGTGGTGGAAAACCATCAACGATTTACGGCCCGCGAGGTTAACAAGTGTTAAAGTCTTAAACCTTACCGGTTGTTGTTTATTTTACTCCCGTAAACGTCGAGGGGTTTTATTTCGAAATAATTTACTACCTATTTTTATGGGTGCGCGAATTGAAAACCACCCGAGCGAAGACGGGGTCAGATTTTTCGAAATACACTCATGGTGGAGTTATGGTAATGAAATGTAGCGTTTCTTCGACAGTGGTGCCTAATAATTTATTTAATGGGACACCAGGGTCGTTTGCATAACGTGATTCACCATTGAAAAATTCTTATACGACGGGAATTCTACGATAAAAGTTTTTACCGTTGAAACCACTTGCGTATAATGAACAATAATTGTTAATCTTGTCATGTAACGCCATCATCAATGTCGGGATGTTTACTGGAGTTAAATGAGTGTTTACAAATAGTTGCGGCAGTCTAAACAGTATTAAGTTATTTCGGTTATCGGCAATACGGTTTCTTTGAGTAAGTGGTCTTTATATTGTTTTGAGACACTGTATAGAGTCTATTATACACTTAAGTTCTATTACACACCGTGTCAACGGGGTTCAATTTATCAACTTAACTAAGCAGGAGGGGTCCAAACAAGACTTCGAAGCGACAGGCTTCGGGCCCCCGACCGTTGTTAGACCACCAGTTTGGGGGCCTCCCGATCGTATTAATTATGAAGCAAAAAATTAAAGACAACCCGAAAATAAACTTATTACTTCACAATGTTACTTTAAACACTGCAAACAGGAAACGAAAAACAATTTTTTTTTGGAAATTATCAGATTTTTACCATTTTACAGCGAGATTCGATCAAAAATCTCAAAACTTAGAAGGAGACCGTCACTTCATTTAAAAGAAATCTCAAAACTTAGGAGACCCTCACTTCATTTAAAAAAATCTCAAAACTTAGGAGACCGTCACTTCATTTTAAAAAAATCTCAAAACTTAGAAGGAGACCGTCACTTCATTTAAGAAAAATCTCAAAACTTAGAAGGAGACCGTCACTTCATTTAAAAAAAATCTCAAAACTTAGGAGACCGTCACTTCATTTAAAAAAAATCTCAAATTAAACACAACAGTAATAAAAGAAGGCAACGTAAAAATGTGTAGGAAGTTTTTTGAGGATACTTTTAAGGATTTGTTAAAAAAAATAATTCTGCACACCAAACTCCCATGTGAAATATTTTTCTCTGTGCGAAGCCAGTATGGCAAAAGTGATAACATCTAATGGAGATACCTTAATTTTGATTAGGATGTACAATTTCTAAATTGAAAAAAAAATTGTTGAATGGGACATATTAGTATTTGTTTTAAAATTTTCTGCAAGGAGACGTGACGTTTTAGTAAAGAGTTACGTTTGAAACTTGTACCTAAACTTATGTAGAAAAAAGAAGGCACTAGAAACAAAAAAAACATCCATTTGCTCTCTATTCCAAGATTAATATGTACCTACACCTAAAATTTTGACAAAAATTTTTTAACGCAAGGACGAGTTTTCTGTACACTTGGGCTGAAACAAAAGGTTGAAGGGAATCACAGTAGGTTTTGAAATACCTATAACTAATACCTGCTATTTAGGATTAATGGAATCTTTAAGGGAAAAAAAGCTAAATATAGATTTAAAAATACAAAAAGTGCAAAGTTCTTGATCCTATTTTATGCTTTTCATTCCTCCAGTGTATCTCACATACTTGTGGAACTTGCCATATATAACTTATACCAAGTAAGAAGAATCAAATTTAATATCAAATCGACATTAACAGACCTTTTGGTAATCAAGGTGTTAAATATTCTTTGTTCAATAATTGTTTGTCAACGAAATTTACTATAGCGACATCCTAGCAAAATGCAGAAAGAAAGCAATTTGTGTCTAACCTTAACTCTTAGATAAGGTTCTTTGTCAAAAATTCGAAACGGTACTTCTATAGTACCACAGATTCCGAACTACTTTGAATAAGACCTCAAAGAACTACTTTTTTCTTCTAGAAGTGCAAAGTTTTTTGTTCAATTTTATGACTTACATTCCTTCACTGTACTTTACTTATACTTCAAGAACTTACCACTTATAACTTCTACAAAGCAAGAAACAGCTAATTTAAGATTAAATTGACACTGACACTTCTTTGTAATAAACTTGCTGTTCATTAGAAATTTCTTTTTCAATAACTGATCGTCATCAATATAACATTCCTTGTCAAAAATCTAAATTGGTACTTCTATAGTAGCACAGCTTCTCTACCTCTCTAAATTTAATTTCTTTCTGCTTCAAAAAGTTCTTGGTCCAATTTATTTATGCCTTACGTTCCTTCAGTGTACTTAATTTACATCAAGAACTTATCACTAATAACTTTCACTAAATAATGTCAAGAATGCCATCATTTTCTGAATTTAACACTTGCAAGAATTTATTAATTTCTCCACCAAAGTAATTTTGACGAGTCCCCACCGTCTCCTTCCGTTAGGTTAGCTGACCCTCGTGCATAAATAATAATAATAATAAATTACAAAATAGACAACTTTATGGATGATCGAGGAAAACGGTAGCTGAAGATGGGAAGTAATCGGGAAGACGTCGAAGAGACCTCGGCGGCGATAAGTGACCCCTGGGTGTGTGTGAAATCAGGTAAGTACATTTAGTTAATAAAGGGCCTTTGGGAATTCGTTGGGTCTTAATATCAAAATCGAGCTACGCCCAGATGAAGACGTGACAATAAGAGAGAGCAATTATAAGATCGAATTGACAGTAATATTCTTCTTCATAATCAAAATGTTGTTTATAAGAAATCTCTTCTTTAAAAATTGCCGGCAAAGAAACTTACTATTAGGGCATGCTTACTTAATTTAGAAAAATCAACGATTTGTGTTAGGCCTCTCTACAAAAGAATACTTCTGTAACACCAGAGTCTTCTGACTTCTCTGACTTGAGTTCAATTCTGTTTCTAAAGATGCAAAGTATTTAGTCCCCCTAACTTTAATTACTATCAATATATAAAAATCAAGACAAACCAAGTAAATTCTCCATCAATTAAAGACTATTAACACAGTTTGCAGGAGGAGGCACAAAATTTTAATCGGTGTCACAAAACAATTTTGAGGGAGTTGCGATTAAGTTGATGGGATCAGAGTAACGATTTTCTAGATACCTACAAGAACTCTTTCACGAGAGTACGCAAGAGTTTTTGAACAAATGAATTTTTAACGGAATCAGAATATTATTTCATTTTAGTCCATGCGAGTATTTCTAAAAAAATGCCAGTAATTTTATAACTGTTGCCAGTATTCCAGAGGTGATGGTAGGTTCAAATTTATCTTTCTGGGTTTTTTTAGAGTAAATTTTTACATTCTAAAATATTTTGGCAACTGAAACAAAAAATTGGAATGTTTATGCAGAACCAATTTTTTTTTTTACATTTAATTCCAAAGTTACTAATGACACTTTTATTCAATGTTTGCTTTTATTTTGAGAAATTAAAGTTTTTCCCATCAATTTTGTGGTAATATAATTTGTATTGCTGTCCGAAGAATAATTTCATCGTAGTTAATTTTTTAGATCTCCCAGAAATGATTGCAAATTGTTTCTAGCGAAGAATAATTAATTGGAGTGCTTAACCGAATGCTACCTAAATAAAATTGTATGTACGTCAGAATTTATAGTTTCTTGTTAAATTTCTCTTTTTATTTTAAAAATTACTCCAGCGATATCAAATAAATTTTGTAAATAGCAAGTGGCATCAAATTGCTTTTTCATTGTCTATCAATCTTTCTACTTCCCTCGTCCAAAAAAATCTTTATTACAAATTTTCGGCCAATTTCCAGGAGGGGGAACAACGTCTTCATTAGTGTGAGAATATATTTTGAAGACAAAAATATTTTTTCTTTCAATCAGTAGTTTCTACCACAACCTCTGTAATCTCTTCATCTGAGTTCATGTGACTAATGAACAGTTCCAAAAATTAATTTCAGTTTTGAAGAGATAACCTTGATTTGTAATTAAGTTGGTCACTACAGATGTGCCAAAAATTCTTGTTCAAATCGATTATTTTGTGGACAGTTTTATCTCTTCGTTCAATTATATTTTCAATTCTGCAATTGTTGTCAACATGCAAAAGGTCCTAAAAGCCGCTAAGGATTTTCGTTATTGTTTACAGGAGAAAACATTATTTTTCACCTAAAAACAATAATTCCGGCTTGAGAGAATTATTCTAGGGTGGTAACAAAGCTGGTAATTACAATTCTCGACACATCTAGTAGTTTTTAAAATTTTGTAAAATTTTTCAAACAACAAACGTTTGATGGTTAACGGATTTGTTGTTGAAAACAAAAATTCACGTTTTCCGAATTGAATGAACAATACTGCTCGCTTCTAAAAACCGACGACACGAATGCTCTATTGTTTATTAGACTTAATATGCTTTATCAAGAAGACGGGAAGGGTCAAAGAACTTAATTCCTCAATAACGATCCATTAAACATTTCATTATTCTATGACGATTCGTCCGCCGAAAAGTGCCACAGAAATAGGTGAAACCGTTTCGAAAACGCGGGCGAGTAATAAGCCAGCTTCAAAGGTGTTGAGACGAAAATATCATGTCGAAAGGACAGAATCTGGATACGGATTTCGACCGTTTTGTTGTTTTTGGTGTTGTTCTATTGTTTTTTTTACCACGCCCGCTCGTGCGTTTTCTTTATTTATTTAAAAATTATCAAAGTGGAAAAAGAGGAACGTTGCGTAGGGCAAAGACTTTATAGCTAGAAATACATTTGGAATTTTGCCAGAGTCGCGACTGGTCGCCAAATCTAAATCATGGTTTTTATTCGTTTTTCATTCTTAAAGGAACTGGTAAATATTAAACACAAGTGCTCAATTTTTCCCTCTATAAATAAAACATTATTGTTATTATCGCGCTATCGCTATTTGATTGGTTATTGTAGAAATGGAACAATTGATAATTAAGAATCAATCAATCGGAAAGAAAAACGTTATGGTGAATCCCTAACTGGATGCGTTATGCGAGTTCTTCCTCTTCGGATGGTTGATTAAATATTAAAATTGCAAATGTCACGGCGGGTCGTTATGACGAGTTATTACGACTATAAATTATTAAACAATTACCACCCACTACGTACATGGTTTGTAATTGTAAGTCTAGTTAAACGTCCGTATGACGTGACCGGATGTGGCGCTGACATCGTCCCAAGGGGTTCCGGTGAAATATGCAAACGGAATCATAAATTCGCCATCAAATGCTGGGGAGACCCGACTGCAAAAATGCATAATGCATAATAAAGGCAGAATGCATTTGCGAACCACTCGACTGAGATAAGGGACACTTCACCCACGTCTACCGCACATTTTCAACCACTTTGAGATATATTCTTGGAAATGCAAATCTTAAAGTAGCCTCTTCACAATCACTTCTACACGAAACTGAAACACCATTGAATATCCCAAAATTTTCGTATAATTTTATTTACCTTTAACAAGAAGGTCTTGCTGTCAGAGTTATGACTTGCATGTACGCCATCCCCTAAATGTTCATTTGAATTTTGATTGAAATGAGAACAAGAGTAGGTGAGAAAATCGTTACGAATTCCGTGGAAGAAGAAGAGTTGGGAGCGTGCCACTCCTTCAGCTTTACTAGAGCTTTACGTCCCGTAAAGCTCATGTACAAGAAATTTTTTAAAGCAAAAAGTTTAGAAGACAAAGACATCATGGTTTACAAGAGAAATTAAACATAGATGCCAGAAGAAGAAAATGATTTACTTCAAGTAGAGGTCGAAAGTTAGGAGGAATAGATCAAAATGTCAGAAATACAAAAAACAACTATTGGTAGTATAACAACCCATTTGGTAGTAGAGTTTTCTTTTCCATTCAATCGTACCCATTCTATGTTCATTAGGGTTTGTTTATGTTATAATCGTTTCCTCCTCTAATATGTAAAGAGAACGTATTCAAAAGACACTAAAAAAGTGCCACAAGAAACAGTAAATATAACCGAAAATGATGATGTACTGATAGCAGAAAAAGATGTATAATAGAACTGGGAAATCTTAACAAGAGAAAATTATTAGGAAAGGATCAAATAACAAACAAACTGATTAAATGTGATGGGACAGAAATGACTGAAGAGGTTTAGCTTCTAATTGAGAAAATCATTAAATTAAAGTAGAATACCAAAAGAATGACGAAAAGAATAATGATACTAATGCACAAAAAAGGCGAGAAACAAAATCCTACCAACTGTAGAGGACTTAATTTATTAAACATTACTAAATATCTATATTAAATTATATAGGTAATAAACTACCGAGAAGAACAACAACAAATATTTTATAATGGACGGTCATGCTCAGATGCAGTGTTTATAATTAAATATAAAGTACCGGCATATCCATGTCTGATGGATAACGTATGCTTTCGACATATGATATGTAATTTACCTGCTAAATTAAGCTTATTGCTCTAGTTCTAATAAAATTTATAAAACACATACACGGTGTTTCTTAAAAAACGCCCCAAGCTGTATCTCCGTTATTTATTATCCAATTTGAATAAATAAGCAACTTAAGCAAATTATTCTTTAACCACTACAAAGTGGTCTTAATAGTCATTTTCTTAACTAATAACTTTATTGTAAAACGATGCTTAACTTTCTTTTTTAAATGGGAAGATATTTTTATTAAAGATTTATTTAAAGAACATTTTTCTGAATACAATAAAGTCTAAAAAGTGGTTTTTGGTACAATATTCATTTAATAAAATAATTAAAATATCTATCAAGAATGTTAGATTTCTCTTAAAATTTTCAAGTGTGTCATGGGAAACAGAAACGATAAATATCAGTAATCCGTCAGTGTTGCCGTTGATATCGTATTGTAACATTTTTTGGTTTCAAAGTGTTCTTGAATTTTTTTTATAAGTAATAGATAACAATCAACTGACCGACATGTTGCAAATATATTTCGAATGTAACAAAAATTTTGGTCAAGCAGTGCAAATTTACAAAGATCGAAACATAAGTGTAAACCATACATACCTCAAAACCTGCATGCATTGGAGGAAAATGATCGAGGTCGTAAGAAACAATTTTTTTATTTGGATACAGTTCAAATAAATAGAAATTTTTTAGAACATTTGGTCAGATAAATGTACTTTTACTAATAATGACACCTTTAATAGAAACCATCAGCAATATTGGTGCCAAAAAATCTCCGAGCAATTGTTGAAAATAATTTTCAACAAAGATTTAGTATGTGGTGCAGAATTTCCAATGCTAGATAAATGGGCCATTCTTCATTGACAGTACTCTAAATCAATAGAAATACAACCAGTTGTTATCTCAGAAGATTGCAATTTTTTTGGATGAGTTGCCCCTTGCAGAACTTAATCGAATCTACTTTCAACAAGATGAGGTCCGGCCAGAATAAATGTTAATTAGCTAAAGACTAAATTTGGTAGCAGATGGATAGGAAGATATGGACCAACTCAGTGGCCTGCGCGTTCACCCGATCTTACGCTGATTCTTGGTTGTAGGGATATTTACAAGATTTTTATTTTATTTAAAAAAACTTATTTTTGATAAACATTCTAATTATTTCTTTCTATGAATAATTTACCAAAGTCAACTATTCAGAAAAATATTGTGCTTCAAACAAAATCATTAAAGAATGTCTCCATTCGAAAAAATAAAACAGTTGAGCTTTATTTAATATAGAAATTAATAATGAGAAAAGTTTTTTGTTGGATCAAGTAGGATAATAAATAATGAAAGACAAAGTGGAACGTTTCTTAGGAAACACTCTGTATATAAAGATAATGAAATAATTTCAAAGGATGGAGTTCACATAAATTATGAATCAGAAGGAAGACAGAGAGATTCTTTGAGTTCTCCCCTGTTCAGTACAATACTAAAAAAGATAATAGGAAAAGTAAAAACCAAACCATGATACAGAATAGAGGAAAAAATTGAAGATTATTTACTATACAAATAATGGAATTGTCGTGGTCGAAACCAAAGTTGACTTGTAGAAGTTGTATGAGTTTCACAAAACAGCTTCCTAAGATAATGTAACAATTTTCACGGAGATACAAAAATATTAAAAATAGTTAAGGATCCGATAAGACGCAAGCTGGCGATTGATACTAAAATATTAAAGCAAGCAGCAAACGTTAAATATCTAGAAGTGAAGATTTCAAGAAACAGGAAAATAAAAATATTAAATAAATAACTCTAGTGGAGTGGGAGGACGCTTAAAAATTCTATATGAAAGAACAAGCATCTAGCAGTAGATACCAAGGGCGCAATATACAAGAATATAGTCAAACCAATTATGAAAGATAGTGAAACAACATGGAAGATAACAATGACCCAAAGAATATTGGAGGGAGCAGATAAAAATAGTGAGGAAAGTAACAAATTAAATTCAGAGAATTAGAGGGAAGAGTAAAGATATTAAGTAAATACTAAAGGTAGATAACATAAATGTGTGGGTAACAAAAAAAAATGGTAGAGTCATATAAAAAGAATGACATCGCAGAGTGCTCGAAATCGCGAGAAGCACCTAATGGAAGATCAACAGGAACACTAAAAAAAAGATGGTGTGACAACATCCTATTACGAGGTTACATATTGAGAAATTTTGCGTAGTAATTAAAGGAAAAGGAAGAAAAAGCCTCTCTATTAAAATTTCTGAAAGGCTTCACGTCATATATTCTAAAATCTTGTTTGAGTATCAGTTTTTTTACTCTTCTATGGAACAATATAGTTCGTCTACGACAAGTCTGCACAGGATTCACGTTACCCTGTAAATTTTTCATTGTCAGTTTCTTTACTTTGAGGGACAATCGGGTTTGTCCATTAACATCAATGGAATGACATTACGTCACCGTGAAAATTTTTAAATGGCACTTTTTTTACTCTATGACACACAATACAAAAAAGTAAAATCTCATAAAGAGTATTTCTTTGAAGTTTTGAAATGGCCAGTTTTTTAAACTGGATGGGTACACTCGCACGTGCTAGTGACTTTGTTTATAAGTCCAGCAGTTTGACTATCATCGAATCAGAGCTCGTTTCGTTTACGATTCGAAACGAATTGGTCGAGAATCACGACGTACCTTTAAACTGGACAATTCCAGCATGGTCGTAGGCAATGTCTGCCTGTAATTTTTTATTTAAGTTATTGATTCTTGCACTTTGGTTTATCTACCACAACTCTGCAAAGGACTCAGGTCACTTTGTAAGTTCTTGTTTTAATTTTAAATATTAGTTTTTTACTCTCTGCCAGACCAGATTTGGTTACTTACAGTTGCCCAAAATTCTACACTACTCGTTTCAGGTGATGCAGATAAAGTGCATAGAATGGAAAAAGATCGTCTTCTTGCTAGTTTCATCGTTTTCTATTGCAATTACTATTAGTGGTAAGGAGGATCGTTAAAACTAACCAGACGTCGTGTATAATGACGTACAAGGACAAAAAACAGATCTAGTTTCGGCTCTGGTCATCGTTTAGGTATATGGGCCAAATGGCACCCTCATGTGTCTCGTGACAGTTAACGTATCGTATGTTAGTTCCAGTTTTCGACTAATTCGTCTCTTACCACATTATGACGTTAAATTTCTAATGCCCGAATGGTGACTGAGACGGAAAGGCTCGTTAGAGATGCGTTGACGCGAATCCTAAAGACGAAACTCTCGACGATTTAATACAGAAATACTTCAACAACTGATCAAACAAACAGATGCTAAGACGAACGGACGGACGGATAAGGTCGTTTGTTTTTCAAATTGATTAATGTCGGATTTCGTTACCGAAGCCATTCAAGAGGACATGTGTTGTTACTTGTTACAATTATTGTTTCTCGGGGTTTGTCGTGACTTAAGCCGGCAAACGATTTAGAGAGTACTAACGAAAATAAACAGACGTCGTCTCGGCAAAGAGTAGAAGGCAAAAAAAATCCACTTGATAAAAAAGTTCCCGAAATAACGACAGTAGCAGCTCTACAAATTAACATCTTATATAAACATAAGTGTAACTGCGATTTATTAGTTTACAGTCTTAAATGACTTTCCACATTTCTGTGGAAACATCCGATAAAGTTAAGTGTTCCGTCCGACACTGCCACTCTTTGAAGATCAAAGGCGGCGAAACGTTTCTTGAGAAGCTTGTAGCACATGGAAGAGTGGCAATGCGGATATGTGGAGTTTTCTCAAATTAATGGTCGACTTTGGGGTAAAACCATCAAGAATTTACTGAATTGCGGAGTCATTATAAATTCTTTACCATCACCAGCTTGTTTAGTTGAACTGTTGAATAATTCTCGACGAAAAGATGAAAACAAGATGAAACAAAGAAGAGAGGAAATGGTTTTAGGAAATAATTTCGTGGAATCTCTTGAATACTAAACGAGATGTCAACTTTTTACGTCTGGCAACACATGCTGTCGTTTTATACTGATCATTAGCACCTCTACGACCCGCCCTCGCAACAAAAAATTTGCTATTCAGGGATTCGATGGTTACCGATGGTAGCATTGTGGGGCGTTTAGTTTAGGATTACTGGGGCATTCAGTAGGGATAAATACCGCCGGCATGGGGTCTTTAGACACGGTTAAAACTGTCACTCACTTTAACTATAACAGCGGAAACGTGCATGACAAACCTTTGTTGGGATTTCTATAATTCCATCATCGAATATATTGGCGCTCCAGCTGTTGATTCGGGTTTCTGGTGTAGTAATTGATTCTGGTTGTGACGTCACGTGTTTTGCTGGTATGAACGGTAAGACACGAACGTTGTACGTTTACAGTCTAATTTTTATTCGTATTTGTTCTCCGGACTAAACGAAACTGTTTTATGGACGGTGTCTTGTCGGTTCATTAATATTTATGGAACCGACATGGTATGACTACATGCACTATCAATATGACGAACATGTCGCGCCTCTGACGATCTAAACGCTTCCAGAATAAAAACCTATTTGGAATAATGAATGAAGTGGCGGTTTTCCACGAATTTGTCTCATTTGCTTAACGGACGTCAAATTAATTAAATTAAACAGTTTAAGAATGTCATTGGCGACGAGACAACCCTTTTTCAGCTAACCAAAGCAATTTCAAATGGTAAATGGATGGAAAATTTCTTAATTTACTCGTTGATTGAATAAAAACACCAGTATCGACCGGGCTTTTTCACCTCAACTGTCGAATTTTTCTAACAAAATTCCAAGAAATTTTAGAACAAACCACGTCTCTATTAAAAACCTCGTAGATAAGAAAAGGTCGATTAGGTTATCATGCAGAACTTTCAAGTGCCTGTCTCGTAAATAAAGTAGCACCTAAGTTATTATTTAGATAAATATTTTCGTTACATTAATTGCCTAATTAATTTTTTATGAAAACATTTATTTCGCCAGATGACAATGTTATTTTGGTAATTTTGACGCTTTTTCACCGGTAGTTTGTGAATTGGTGACGCTCTGGATTTAGTCGACTCACCTTTTCGCAAACGCTCCTGCAGGATCCAGTGGCGTGCGAGCAGCACATCAGATCTGGAAAGAAAGTTGTTTTAAATTTTGAACGGGTCGAGTTATTTTTTTTGGCGTCCCCATCACTCGTCGAATAAATCAAGCAACAATTACTTATATAAACAAATTTGTAAAAAAATCAAAGTCGATAAATTTCGTCGTCGCGTACATAATAAATATCGGGTGTTATTAATATTTGCATACGGTTTGTAAAAATCAAAAAAACAGAAATAATATGCTGGGGGCTTATTTATTATCTTTATGCCCCTGACTGTCGTTTGGTTAGACCCACGCTCCCGTTGAATCCAGGAAAAAATGTCGTCGTGAAGTTGTTACGTGAGCTGTTGGAGCGGAATAAGTTGTCAGAAACTGGAAATGGTGACTGGAAGAGTGATGGGACTGCTGGTAATGACGAGTCGTAAAATATCGCGACTGGTCCCATTGTAATCGGTTTGAGTTGTTTGAACAGTGCCGGAGTGGCCCGGTTAGTTG
The DNA here is from genome assembly GCA_905333025.2 of Pyrochroa serraticornis. NCBI lineage: Eukaryota > Metazoa > Arthropoda > Insecta > Coleoptera > Pyrochroidae > Pyrochroa > Pyrochroa serraticornis. Next base: position 2,895,911 of record HG995155.1, on the reverse strand, counting down.
TCAATATTTTGGTTTGATGATGAGAAAATTTTGTTTTATTAATAAAACGATAGCGATGCGGTTATATTTATTTTATTGAAAACCGGTGGTTAGTGGTAAATAATACGAGGATTTATAAATAACTTGATTTCAATGATGGGTACTTAAATTGTTGGAAACCACGAAACCGGATCTTGTCACAAACTGGATAGTAATTTGAGCTGTTAGATGAAGAGTATGAATGGAGCGAAAGACATATAAAAATGAAAAATTACCAGCTTCTCGCATTATTAATTTTATCCATAAATTAAATTTTTATAAATGTCACTTTTATATTCAACTAATTTGACAACAAAAAACTTCTATTCGTACAAAAAATTGCCAAATTAAATAAAAAAAGTTTTTTGGATTACTTACAGTTTAGAACTATTGGCCACTTATGTTTAGAAGGAAAGCAAAAGTTTTACGAATACATAGTTTATTATAACTTAAAAACATTCTTCTTATTCACTAGATTTGACTCTTCAGGCTATTATTTTTCTCTCTAATAAAAAAGAGTTTCAGACCCCGAAGAGGTACTAAAAAGTAAAAAAGTAGGAGAGCTACTTTGAAGAAAAATTTATTATAAAACGATTAGAAGAGTTTTTGGATCCACTTTCAAATTGTTATTGTCTCTGGAATAGCTTTTTTTACAAAATATAATCTAAAGCATATTTCGAAATGTGAGATTGATACAATTTCAAAATTTTTGGATGGCAAGGCAGCCATATTTCTCTTGTTTTGACCACATTTGGGTCTTTTGGACTATCAATTTGTTCTTTCTAATATAGAGAGCGCCAGAGCCATAATTATTTTTTCTATCGAGGAGAAAATTAAAAAAGCAGAAAGTTGTTAGGAGACATTTTTTGTAAAACGTTTACAAATGTTCTAGAATTAAATTTCAAATTATAATTAGATTCTGAATAACAGCTCTTGGCAAATTTTTATTGACTACATATAAAGCTTATCTTTCAGCTCTTATCTAAAGCATTCTTCAAAATGTTAACGAGTTTGATTACAATTTCAAAATTTACGAATCGCAAAGAAACGATATTCTTATTCACCAGGTCTGACTCCTTTGGTCAATAATTTTTTACCTCATATAAAAAGTTAGAGATTTTATTAACATTTTTTATAACTAGGAAGTAATAAAACAGTCGCAGAAGTAATTTGCAGAAACATTTTCTAAAAGAGGTTTACAATGTTGCAGAGCCAGTTTCAGATGCTTTTTTTATGTAAAAATTTCTTTATGTACCCTCGTACATATTGTTTTCTAATCTAATTTCTTTCTGAATCTTTTTGTTCGATAGTTTAAACATAAATTTTTGAACCTTTCCTTTATCATATTTCAAAATGAAACGATTTGAAAAACTTTGAATTGCAATTCACTAACAATTTTCTTATTCATCAGGTCTGGCTCCTTCAGTTAGCATTAATTTCTTCATAATAAAAAACGTTTCAGAGGCGTAATTTTGTGTTGAAATGATAATAAAAGAAGCAAAAACATTTTTTGTAAGATGTTTACAAGTGTTGTGGGGCCAATTTTCAAATTACTTATAATAAGTTTTTGAATAACATTTTCACATCTCATTTCTCAATTTTTGTCCAAAACGGTTTCCGAAATATGAAAGCTTTATTAAAATTTTAAAATTTCCGGATGACACAGCAATAATATTTTTTATTCACCAGATTTGGTTTCTTCGGACAATAATTTTTTTACCTCAAATAAAAGATATAGCGTTAGACCTAGATGGTGCATGCTGTAGTAAAAACTTTTCAATTGGTTTTTCATTAATTTATTTTCTCAACCTCGCTCAATAATACCAAAACAAATTTTTGCAGCTTCTTCTCGAGCTTTTTTCAAAATACGAGGTGGTTTACTGCAATTTGTAAATTTCCGGATCGCCAACCAATAAAGCGATAAATTCGTCTTCCTCGTTACATGCAAGCGATATTTGAATTTAATCAATTTCTGGTTTATGGTGCAGGTTAACAGGCTTGACTTAACTAGAAAAATGCGATTCAATCAAGGAAACCAAGGTTGTCGTCGTTTACAACAAATTGATCCCGATATTCCTTTCAATCAAGGACGAAATTGTCGCAGGTAATTTGAAGAAAATCAATGAAACAAGAAAGCTCAAATATTTAACAGAAGAGACAGTAACGTGACTCGAACCAGACAAACAGAAAAGTGAATAATTTAGAGAGCCCAGCTGGCTAGAACTTAATTGCTCCTTATTTATGACAATGTTAATTAAATGAGAAGCCTCTTGTTGCTTGTAATAACGTATGCTGATGGTGTACGACAACGGCGCCGGATCGCTCCCGTTTTTTTTTTTTTTTTTTATTGCAAGATTAGCAGCGGCAAAGTGACGAAACACGACTATTATTATAAACAAACAGAATTAATTTTGGGCGGAAAACTCGAGCGATTTCGCTGACCACGATGTTATCGTGTTGGCAAATTTCGGGGATATTATCACCTTGAGCGGATATCCGATTTTTGGTGGCACTGAAGAAGAGGATGTAGATGAAAATGTGGAAATTTGCACTTTTCCAAGTCACCACGTTTGTTGTCATTTTGGTTAAGCACGTGAACGCGCGTTCGAAGCGGAAACTATCACGCGCTCATATCGACGACTGTTGAACGACTGAATTTCTAAAAGTAAACAAGAAGATACCGAACGTAAGACTGTGACCGTGTCAGAGAACGGTGGGATGGGCGACTTGCTATTCAAATTGGTTTCTGTTCAACTGAAGAACTTCGCCATAAACACCCACTATCGGCTATTGTGATCGGACGACGGGATCCCGGACGACAAGAAAAGAAAAAGTGTTGGCGATCAATCAAAAGTTCTGTTGCGATTTCGAATTGCCAAAAATTGTTTTTCTTTTGTTAGGTCGTTATTGGAAGATTATCGAAAGAGCTAATCGTTTTTTTATTTGCAACTGTGGTAAAAAATTTACCTTAAAAAATGGGTTTGAGTCAATGAGATTCTATTTAAAATTTTCTTGCAGCTGCATCTTGCTCTAAGTGTTATACAGGATGTTTACAAATCATCCACGCAAAATTCAAACATAAATTTGGCATATCGAGTGTACATAAGGAAAACAAGAGAAATATATCATTAAATAAAATCTTCCCAGATAGAATTAGATAAAAATAAATATTGTCGAAGATATTCTCAATAGAAAAGCATTTTAATTTTTTGTAACTAATATTTAGATTGTTGCAAAAAAAATTTTTTCTATTCCAAAATAGGCTGTACTGAATTTATTATTGTTAGAGTGACTGTTGACAAACCATAGACGTGGAACAATGGAATAATTAATAGGTAACCTTTTCAGTGGCGGCTCGTGGTTAAATTAGATGGAAGGGCAACCTTATAAGTATCTAATAACAATTAATACCCTAGTGAACTATATTTGATAGTTATTGATTTATATTTTACAATCAATTTTAGTAAGTTTCCATATCACCTTTGAGGTACTACTATCAAATCCGTTGACCTATAAAGAGAGCCTCGCCAGTAGCCCTTCTCCCAAACAAAAGACTAGAAAATTATTCTCACACGTAATTAATCCTATTAACGTAAAATTGGAATATAAAAACGAAATTTTTTTGAAAGAAAGAATTTTTGATTTAAAACAGATATTTACTTAAAAGTCTTATAGACAAAGTCTATTCGCCTATTTTTTTGAGCTACAAAATGACCAATAACCAGAATATTAAAATTGTCTGTACACTTAATAAGTTCATGTTCGCTAGCGCGCAAAGTCTATCTTGGCCCATAGTATTCTGGGAAAAAGTTTTTATTTGTTTTTAATGTTGAAAAGCAACGTTTGCTTTCAGCTGTTGTCATCAGGATTGTACAAATCTTTCCTTCTATACATGGTTATTAATTTGTGTTTGATGGGATGATCTAGAAAAAAATGTTGAAAAAGCAGAAATTATTGCAAAAAAATACTAGAACTTGCTTACTTTGAGAGGCTGCTCTTCTACAATTAAATTTAATTGATGAGCATAACAAAGAATAAAAATGACTCTCTTGTAAACTGAACTGACTTTGGCTTGTCCTCCATTATTTTGGTCACTCATAACAGCAGCCCCATCATAACTTTGAGCTATTAGCCTTTTAGAAAATTTGTTTATATTATTTTTTTTAATTCAGCAAAAATTACGTTACTTATGTCATCAACAAACGTACAAAGCAATAAAATAAATTTATGATATCACAATCACATAGCCAATTTGCATTTTGGTACATACTTACATTGAATGATATTACCACATTTTTGCCCTTCACCACATGTTGCTTTAGGATCTAAAGGTTAGGCCAAAATGGACCCAACTCTTTTATCTTCTTACGATCCTCGAAACTTAATCCCTTCAATCTTGCGGCGTTAATTGCTTGGATGGTATTCATTGTTTCAATTAGAACACGAAATTACCCAATAACTGCGGAATCTCAGTAAAACCAAAAAACTAGAACGATAGAGCAACGAAATTATTTCACAGCAGGATAAATCACTAATTCGCCACAACACACCACACTTGCGTGTATCGTGTTTAGTTTATAAGCAGATTGCTTTTGCAACTCTTTGAAACAACGGCAACGTTCGAGAACGTTCGGGGTTCAGGTTCAAGTTACTCTATTGGCTTAGGCAAAATGAATCTGGCCCCTTCTCAACGCTGTTGCCAGCATTTTTAAAGCACTCTCGATGTATAATTGCATTGGAAAATAAGAATAGCATATGCAAAGTTTCATGCAATCTGGAAAATCACGGGGGGCAACGCCAAGCTGGCTCACAGCGCCCAGCGTTTAGTTTGGAAGCGGAAATCTTAAAATAGAAGCAGGTAATATATTTGATGGCCTTTATGAAATTCTTGATTGTGTCTCTGAGGAGCTTTGGGAGGGCATTGTCCCTTTGCCTCTCCTGCACCAGCCGCCACTGCCTTTAATTATTCTACCGCCATTTAGCGACTACAGAAAAAAACTTTTGTATTTGCCAGATATATTTTTATAGACAGCGAAAATATTTTTAAAAGGTGAAGAAAATATTTTCCGCAATGCAAAAAATATTTGTGATCGCAAAAATAAATTTTGGGTTCGTGCGCAATGGTCATTAGGAAAAATATAATTTTTTTTAAGAAGTTATTACAAAGATTTTTCTGAAGTAAAACAATATTTTTTATTCCAAAATTGAAAACTGCTTGTAACTACCTATCAAATTAATTATTATTAGAGCAAGTGTTGTTCAAGCCATAGACGTAGGACCATAGAAAAAGATTGTGCAATATTTGGTCTATCGCCATCTAGCGCTTATGTTTTTCTTTTAAGAACAAATTTTAAGACTGGGGTTCTGAAGCTAAGTTATAGTTTTGGTGTAGCCTATCCAGGAAGAAAAAGTGTTAACCGGTAAGTGAACGCTTCAATTTACTTTTTTTGTCCAACTCAAAGATACTTGTTGCAAGAATTAATTCTGATTTGCTTGCGAAACAATATGTAGAAATAAATTATTTCTGCAAAAAATATTTTTTATTATAAAATTGAAAACAGATTGTACTGAATTAATTATATTGTTAGAGTGACTTTTATTGGTCTACCGATATATAGAGAAAAACTGCTGTATTTGTCAGAAATATTTTTATAAAAAGTGACAATATTTTCGAAGTAATTTTTGATAAAATATGTTTGGACTAAGAAATTATTACAGATATTTTTGCAATAAAAATCTGTCCTTAATTAAAAATAGATTGTGATCCAATTGAAGAAAACCTATACCATGAAGTGTTTCCTAAATATAGTATTTGAAAATTACGTTGTACCCAATAGTTGATTTATATAAGAGAGTAACTTTTGGACCACTATATAATTACGTTACAAAATGTTTTTACGGGAATTCCAAGGTAAGTACGTTGGTGTAAGATTGCTGTTGATGACTTCTATACCTCCATCTAAGTTTTTTGATAATGTCAATTGACTCCATAATATTTGGCAGTGTATGATTAATTCCGAGTACTGATAATTATTCACCTCCTACGTTTCTACAAAGTCTTTCAGTGTGTTTTTAGAAGTGGCGTCCAATTGATGACAACGTATTTGCAATACTATTGAGTAATATCTATTTTTACAAAGACAAAAGTGTCATTTCATATAGGCATAGAATTTTAATGTTATTGTTTTATCTGATTTCAAGCCTATTACCATTTCCAATTAACTTCTTTATTAGTTTATCAATATTTATAAAGCACTTGCAGTAATCAATTAAAAAACATCTTTAATTTATTGTATTTTAATCAATATTTTTTTGTTATAATTTCTTCTTACCAATACATAACGATAATGTTGAAATTATATTTAATTTAAAAATTGTGTCGAAAGTTCCGCAACTAGTAATACAGTCATAGCATCAATTAAATATCTAACTCTCAGGGGTTCAAATTTGATTTAATATTTAACAATATTTACTCAACACTCTTAACACTCACTTTAACTTTATTATTAGTAATTTTTTTATTATTCTGAAATTATATTGATAGGTTCTTCTAGATCTACATCGTAAATTGACATGTTGCTGTAAACTAAGATTTCGTAAAGAGAAGCTTTTCGCTCTAAGTTTTCATGTGGAAAATACAAATTTGAGTTATCAGTTTTATAAGGTCCCACATGACCAATTTTTACTGTTCCTTGGTACATGACCCTTCCAACGTACAATAATCCATCGCTGTTGCTAGCAATACTATTATAACCGCCAACTACTAAAGTATTGTTGGTGGTATCATCTTGAAACTGAAGAGAACTCGTGGGTAACCAGTAAAAAATTTCGGGAAAACGTGTACACAATATCTAAAAAATTTGATTGGCACTTCATCAAAATTAATTACAACGTACTTTAATGTTTTGGTGAACTTTCTTTACTCCATAACAAGGTACTTCCACTTCTTTGATGTTAGGAAAAAGTTGAACTATGTATAAGCCATATGAGTGGATGTAAACTTGACCAATGTAAGTGTATTTGCAGTTTAAATCTTCAATTATTGGTAAAGCATCTGATGGTATGTTTCCGTCATATTCTTTCCAATAATAATCTGGAAATAATTCTAAAAACACGTTAATGGTAATTGATTGGTTTTACCAACATCTGAAGCACTTGCTGATAATATCAAAAGACTGAACGTCGATAAAGCAAACATTTTCTTACAGAAGTCAATAAATGTATACTGGATGGAATTAAAGGTCATCGTAAGTTATTATTGATTACAGTTTTGACGTTGTTAATCGTAATTTATTTATTTATTTATTTATTTATTGAAGTAATAACAATTTGCTAAAATCATAAAAACTGATTTTTTGTTTAGCTTAATCGAATTTATTTCTTACATCAATTAAAAATTGAATGGGGTCTAAATATAACAAAACTTCGTATTCCGACACTCTATGTTCGACGTCTTGATGGGAGAAATAGAAATAGGCCTTTTCCAAACCGTAAGCCGCCACGTTGCCGTGTTTCAAAATTCCTTGATACATGACTTTTCCGATGTTAAGAAGTCCATTGTTTTTAACTTGATCGTAACCACCAACCACCGGATGTAAGTTTATGGTGTCAACGTGAAAAGTTTTGGCGGTTGTTCGAAGCCAACGGAAATTATTTGGGTGACGAGTGCACAAAATCTGAAAAGTTTCAACGTTATCAAAAAAACATAATTAAAAGCGTAGTTTTTCTATGAGTTTTTCACAAATTAACGTGGCTGTTAATAAGTTTTTTTTTGGTAAATCAATGTAAGACTACGAATTTTTTCAATAATTTCGTTGAGTAAAAGATTACAAAATTTTTGATCAATTTTTTGGAAGTGGAAAATACTTTGAAAACTTGAATTAAAAATGTTTGAAATTTAGTATAACCGCTATGAGCAATATGACATCTATCTTTGTTAAATCGAGTTGTTGTCTAAAAAGCTTTTAACATCATTTGTATTGCTTTTATTTCTTTGCGAAAAAAATATTAACTTTCAAGAAAGAAAAATATGAACATTATTTCAAAATTGGGGAAAATTGGTCTGAATTATAATTCTGGAACCACTTCAATACTTAATTTTTTTAAATTAAGATTAGATGATTTTAAGATTTTTTTCAATAAAAATTTTGTTACCTTAATTATGGAATTGGTTTTCTTCACCCCATAAGCAGGAATTGAAAATTCTTTGGCCCCTGGAGAAATCTGAATGACGAAAAGGCCATGATCATGAAGATAAGCCTGTCCTATGTAAATTTTAGTACCGTTAGCATATTCTCCTCCTACGAAGGCGTCAGAAGGAATTTCACCACTATACTCTTTCCAATAATAATCTACTCAAATAAAAAAATTTTTTTTGTTACAAGATATTCGTATCAACTTACCATAATCAATAGCTGACACTTGTAAAACACAAAAAAGAAATGCGTAAATATAACTAAATCGACACATAATTTTAGAACGTCTCTCTATCATTTTGATTACTTGTCAACTGGTAACCGGATATTTTTAATATCGGTTAACAACTTGGACTGCCACTTTAATCTTAGGATGTGCGTGAGGGTTTTTCCCTGATAACTAACGAAATTGCACTAATTTTTCGCTCAAGGCTACTCGATTAGTAATAAATTGGGAAACCAGAATGATCAAATTTTGACTTTATTTTTAAAAACCGAAGATTTGTAATAATCGTATATTGTACTTGAACCATTTTTTTCTTTTACTGTCGTTTTTTGATAATTGTCGATTTGTCCTGACGTTTTGAAGAACTGCCATAAATTAGCACTTCATATTCTGAAGCCCTGTGTTCTATGTCTTGATGAGGAAAATAGAGAAACACATTTTCTAAATTATAAGCTGCCACAATTCCGTTTTTCACAATTCCTTGATACATAATTCTGCCAATATTTAAAAGTCCATTGTTGTTAACATTATCATAGCCTCCAATTACTGGATGTATGTTGAGGGTATCGAGATGAAACGTTTTTGATGAAGTACGCAGCCAATAAAAATTATTTTCATTACGAGTGCATAGAATCTAAAAAAATAAAAAATATAACAAATAGCTTCAACACCACGCAGAAACTTGCCTTTATGATAGAGTTAGTCTTTTTCACTCCATAAGCCGGAATTAAAAATTCGTGGGCTTCAGGAAAAATTTGTATGACGTACAGTCCATGACCGTGAAGATACGCTTGTCCTATATAAGTGTCTCGACCACTAGCATCTTTTCCTCCAGGTAAGGCGTCAAAAGGAATTTCGCCAAGATACTCCTTCCAATAATAATCTACTCAAAGAAATATTTTTTTTGCAAAACATTCTTATCAACTCACCATAATCAATCGCTGATGTTTGTAAAACACAAAAGAGAAATGTGTAAACGCAACTAATTCGAAACATTATAATTTTAGAACGTCTCTTTATCACTTTGATTACTGGTCAACTGGTAGCCGCATATTTTTAATATCGGTTGGCAACTTGAACTGCCACTGTAACCTTAGGATATGCGTAAAGGGTTTTTCCTGATAAATTACTGAAGACCATTGGATTAGTTATAAATTGAAAAGATCAAATGATCAAATTTTTATTTAATTCTTAAAAACTGAAAATTTTGAATTATTCTTTATTGTAACTGAACATTTTTTATTTATTTCTGTTCTTCAACTGCCGCGTTTTTATTACTATCGTTACGTTTTGAAGCAATACCATAAATTAACACTTCAAATTCTGAAGCCCGGTGTTCTATGTTTTGATGAGGAAAATAGAGGAACACATTTTCTAAACTATAAGCTGCCACATTTCCGTTTTTTACAATTCCTTGGTACATAGTTCTGCCAATGTTTAAAAGTCCTTTGTTGTTAACTTGGTCATAACCTCCAATCACTGGATGTATGTTGAGGGTATCGAGATGAAACGTTTTTGATGAAGTGCGCAGCCAATAGAAATTGTTTTCATTATGAGTGCATAGAATCTAAAAAAATTAAAAATATAACAAATAGTTTTAAGGATAAGAACAAACTTGCCTTTATGATGGAGTTAGTTTTCTTGACTCCATAAGCCGGAATTAAAAATTCGTGGGCTTCAGGAAAAATTTGTGTCACGTACAGTCCATGACCGTGAAGATATGCTTGTCCTATGTAGGTATCTCGCCCACTAGCGTCTTTTCCGCCAGGTAACGCGTCAGAAGGAATTTCTCCTAGGTACTCCTTCCAATAATAATCTTTACAAAAATTAACGCTAATCTCTATATGATCAAGTACTTACCATAGTCAATTCCATAAACATGTAGGGCACAAAGGATGAAGAGAAGGAAACGATATGCGAACATTTTGTATTGATAGGATTTAAATAAATAAGTTTATCAAATCAGTTATAATCATAAGTGTCTAACAGTCAATAAGAATTGAACTGATAACTCAAGACTTTTTTCTGGCTACTAGATAGAAGGAGACGTCAATTGGCAATAAATATTTGTGGGACCCAGCTATAGGCTACCAGCTAGGTCACAGGTGGCGGATAGCGAATGGCCTTCAGATATGTAGGTTAACTGCGCATATAGAGACTGTAGTCTTCAAACAGATAGAGGAATCACTAACAGGACAAACTGTCAAACTTTTGGATAAGGATAAATCAAAAACAATTCTTTATAAGTTCAATGACATGGTGAGTATTGAATCCTGGAAATAATGTAACCAAAGAAATGGATAGCTTAAAGATATTTTCAAAACGAGCAGTCAATAAGAAGACTTAGTATAAGCAGAGAAAACTACAGCAATTCTATAAATGCTATAAAAACAAAGATTTCTTTTAACAAAATCTAAAGCAAATATAAGAAAACCACATAAAACATTAACTTGTTGTAAAAATAAAGAAAGGCGGATGGCAGGTGATTAAAAAGGAAGATTGGACTGGGGGGCAGAACACTTTGACAAGTTGTTGAAGGAGACGAATGAAGTAACTGTGAAAGGGGATAATGAAGTGAATTATGATTATGGCATAGAAATGGCATACTAAATCAATTGTGGGCTCAAAACCCAAAGAAATTTGAGTCTTTAGGCTTACAAAAAATAAATTATTAAAGATTAAATTTTTAAATGACAAGACAAGTGAAAAAGCAAAACTTTTGCGGCTTTCTAAAACTTTGCACTGAATATCTAAGTTTTCTAGGCTTTTGCTATAATACGTGACTGAAAATGATGTCAGACTGAGAAGTAAAAAAAGATATAAAGAAATTGAAAAACCAAAAAAGCAGAAGTAAAAATAAAATAGTGGCCAAAGTTTCAAAAATCTCAAAACCAAAATTGTTCGCGCTTTAATATCTCTTCTGTATCCCATAGTTCTGTAATAAATTGGAATATTTTTTAGTGTTTAACCTCCTTTTTATATATTTTAAAACTATTTAATTTTGTCCCAGATTTTTGTAACTTTTTGGACAGCTTAATATATCTTTTACCTCGTTTTCTGTAAGTTCTATTATTGTTTCTTTTATTTTTTTTTTGTGTTTGTCTTCCACGTAGTCCCTTTCTGTACCCGTTTCTCCATTTAATTTTTTTTAAAGCATCCATGTTTCCACTTTTTGTTTATTTTATTACTGACGAAGTTTCTTTCCTCAGCTTTATTCTATATCTCTTCTTTATACGTAATCTCCTCGATTTATTAGTGTTCTTCTTACGATCTCAGCCAAATTGTAAAATTATCTGTCTTGATATTTGTTTGTGATTACTCTCATTATTAAAATCTTTATTAATTGAGGTAATTTTCCTGTCTTCTGTGCATAGTCAGATTTTTTAACTAATATTGCTATTACTTTCTCTATATTTTCTCAATTATTGCCTTCAGCTTTTCTTGGATTCCTTGTTTGTATTTTGTTCACTTTATCATTTCTTAAGTCTTTTAAATTGTATACTTATTATATATTTTTTCTATTGAATGGTTATTTTAGCTATAAATCTACAAAAAAAGGAAAAATATCCAAATTAACGCCCGCCTCTCTAAAGGTTCGAGTATAAGATTGCATGATTGCTTGCATGATCAATTTAGATTTGTTTTCTGATATTACGAAGCCTAAGCTTTTTAGGCTTATGTTATAATGCGTCTCTTTATACGCTGTCAGACTGAAGTTAAAGAAGAAATAAAGATATTGAGAAACAAGAAAAGTAGAAGTAAATATGTAATAGTTGTCAAAATTTTAAAAGTCCTAAAACCAAAATTGTAAGAGTTTTAAGGGTCCTCAGGAGTCCTTTAGAAATTAATGAGACTGATAAGATTAACCCTAAAGAAAACAATATTGAAAGAGTTAGTATAAAAACTGTCAAAGAGCTTTACTTTTAAGAGAGCTTTTAAACATGGAGACCTGCTATTTGTTTTGTTTGATCTTCAGTTGGAATGGCTTCTAAGGAAAACCTAACTTCAAGCCAAAGTAATAACAAACTATTGTAGACATTATCAAGTAGACTTTGCGGACAAAGTTATATTGATAACTAAATCAAGACAAGAGCTGCAAATAGTTCTCAGCAAACATGGAAAAGAGACAGGATTTAAAGAAACAAATACTTACATTTTTGAAATTATTAATAATTATTAAGGGTAGTAATTAACAATAACTTAGATTAAGTAAAAGAAATAGATGCCGGGCTAACAAATAGTAGTAGAGCGGTAAGTGTACTAAAATTAAACAGAATATCAAAAAATGTCAGAATTAGGATCTGAGCAATACTGACCAAAATTGTTTTACGGCTGAAAATCTTCGAAGTTGATACAAAAGAATGAGAAAAAAGACATGATATGGGATTGGACAATACTTGGAAAGATACTGAAGGTAGGAAAATGGAAGATGGGTCTTGGAGAAGACAAACCAATAAAGAACTGAGAGATGCATTTGAAGCAGAAAAAGACAAGGACGTACTGGAGGAATTATTTAGACAATTAAGGACCATATATAAATGAGTTAAAGAAATGGAATTGAATATAATAATTAGTGATCTAAAGGTAAAGATAGTGAAAAGTACATAGACGAAAATCAAAACTTGGGGTTAAGAAATTTCGAGAAACACCCTCTATTATAACTTTGTTCACTTCAAAATTCTACCTAGGAGGCTTTACACTTAAATATCAGCAGGACATACATTTGCAAATATAATTAGAAATCCAAAAAATTACATTCTAGTTAATAAAAATTTGAAAAGAGTATTTTTGTAGTAAGAACATCAACAACATAAAATACCATACAAAAAGGAAGTTCCAAAATTTAAATATAACAGAGCAAATACAACAAAGTTGAGAGGTAAAAAATAATTTCGAAAACAACGCAAATGTGAAGAAAAATTATAAGTTAATTAAAGATCTGCTGGTGATAATAACGGTGGTAAAATAAAATCTAAAGGTGTATAGATAAGCTATGAGAGAATGACACTCGAGATAATAAGAAAAGCAACACAAAGGATTATTCATAAAAAAATACTAGATGCAAGAGAACAATAGTTAAATGACAGACGTAGGAAAATCGAATAATTAAAAATTAGAAAGGTTACAGAAAATAATTAAATACAAAAAATCAACATACTCTTAAAGAAAGATGCTGTTTAATACAGAAAAGAAATTACAAATATGAGAAAGATGAAGACAACATATGTCAGAAAGATGTCCAGAGGCGACATTTAAAATAACTTTATTGACTACATTATATGACTTAAGATTTTTTATTTGTATATATGGTACTGTAAAAATGTTCAATAATTTTAATCAAGTCTTCTCTATCTTCCTTGGTTGTGACGTGGGTGTTGTATAGTCGATATATTATAGATCGTCCGATTTTATTAAGTGTTTTTCAAGTGTTCTTCAAGATTTTCATATTTCTGTTGTTTTAATTATCGTTCTTATTAATTCTATGTAATATTGCTTTAAATCGTCTTAAATTGCTAACGTTTCCTTAATTACAATTATTATTTTTGTAAAAAGATTTTTTGCTTTTTTCTCTATTCTTATATTTATTTTCTTGGTTATGGTATTCTGCTTAATCCCGTTGTAATACGTCTCTACTGCATCATATCTACAGCGGTAACTAATGTAGACAAATCAAGTTTAAATTTTCTTGTACTGAGTTATTCCTATGAGAATTGTTTGAAAGTAAAAATGGATGTTGCAAAATATAAATTTTTGAGAAACGTCGGCTTAACTCTAAGAAAAACTCTATACTAACGCAATTTACTTAATTATTTCTAAACAATTACAATCAGTTTTGTTGTTGATCCTTTTGCATTCTGGATCGATAACATCAAAAATCAAAACTTCAAAAGCGTTTGCTTTCTGTTCCTTATTTTCGTGAACGAAAGACATAGTAGCTGCTTCTAACAAATACCCTGCGATGTAACCTATTTTCAACACTCCTTGGTACATAATTCGGCCTACATTCAACATTCCTTTGTTAGCATCAACCGAATCGTAACCTCCAATAACCGGATGTTTTCCGATAGTGTCCATCTGGAAAGTTTTTGCGGTCGTTTTCATCCAAGAAAACTTATCTTTATTTCTGGCACACAATATCTATGAAAATATCGTTAATGTAATTATTAAAAATAATTGTTACGTAGGTACTTTAATAATTTTAACAGTTTTTTTGGAACCGTAACAAGCCACTTCTAATTCTTTTACTCCTGGATAGATTTGGACGATAAAAATTCCATGACTGTGGACGTAAGTTTGCCCAATGTAGGTATCTTTACCGTTCATGTCGCTACCGCCAGGTACTGCGTCTGGCGGTATCACTGAAGAATATTCTTTCCAATAATAACCTAAAAAAATATTGTTACGTAACGCAAAATTTTCGGTAGTAGATACTTACCCTGGTGAGTGCTTTCGACGAAAATTTTGAAAAATACAAAACAAGTTAATAGTAACTTCATTTTTGATTGGTTACAGGAAACGAAATGATTACGATTGACTTTAGCTTTATTTGATCTCAATACAGGGATTTACAGAGTTTCCTAATCACTTGCATAATTGATAAAATGGCTATATTTAGATAACTTGCTTAAGTCGTGGGTCAAAATTATATGTGGTCGAGTTGATGAGAATTAAGACTTCGTAAAGAGTCGCTTTAAGTTCCACGATTCCGTTGGGGAAGAAAAAAATTGCGTTATCGGGAGCGTAAGCTCCTATTTCACCAATTTTTAGGATACCTTGATACATTAGACGTCCTATATTTAACAATCCTTTATTGGCGATAGAATCATAACCTCCTATTACAGGATGCGTGTTGATTATATCGACTTGAAACTGAATGGAGCTTGTTGGCAACCAAAAGAAATCGTCAGGGTAGTTCGTACATAAAATCTAATAAACATTAGTGATTGCGTTGTTAACATATTAAGATAACTTGCTTTGATATTTTTATTAGTTGTTTTAACTCCGTAACAAGGAACTTCCACTTCTTTGATTCCTGGATAAATTTGAACTACATACAATCCGTGGTTGTGAATATAAGCTTGACCTATGTAAGTGTTTCTACCATCGAGGTCTGTACCACCTGGAATAGCATCTGGCGGTACCGTACCGTCATATTCTTTCCAATAATAATCTGATGAAAGTATTAAAAAAATTGTTGTTAACTCTCGTTTACGTACCGACATCTGAAGAACTTGCGGATAGTAAAAGAAGATTGAAGATGAAGATATTGAGAAGAAACATTTTGCTGTTTTGAATTATTAACGTGCACTACTCCTCATTGCTGGGCTGTCGGCGATTGGGTCACGGGTCGTGACTGATTACAATTTAACATCGAATCTCGCAATTACTTTCATAAAATTCGAATCAAAATTATAATAGAATAAGGGGCTGAAATTTGTAGAGGAAAGAAGTGCGGTGGAACCAAAAATGTTTCGACAAGCACAAAAGGAAACAAATTGTTCAGGTAATATTTTCACTTAAAATCTCTTCTGTATGTTAACCAGCAGCTCTCAATATCAAAACTTAAAAATCCATTATTAGTTTGAAAAAAGAGTTTTTGTCATTTTCTTTGAAACTTCAAAATCTCTTTTATCTTGAGAGCATACTAGCAAGAAAAGGATTTTCTCATAAAACGCTACAGTTCACTTTTTTTCCCAACGAAATTAACTTTATTACGTGGGTGATAAATAAGAAAATAGAAAATGAAACAGAGATATGAAAGGTGAACATACTACGTAAAATATTTGGCAATAACAAGACTGAAATAGAATCTAGAGAGAGTGTGTGAGAGAGAAAGAGAAAGAGAGCATTGCCGATGGTCACTCTTTTAAACAGTAAGAGTATTTGTAGTCCGGTACATGTGCAATGTGTAAAGATCAAGAATCCAACGAGTAAGACAAACTAAGAAGAAAATTTATAAACTTTACATATTCACAACAAACAAAAGTGAGCGAAGTGTTGAAAGTTATAAGACTAGAATAGTTGATACACCCGGAGAAGATGGACGCTAGTAAAATCGTCAAAGAAGGAGCATGGATAACCCTGGTACAATTAATCTCTTTCATATTCGCACCACAATATGGCGTCGAACCGCTGTTTGGGAGGTAGACGCTAAATCGAGTTCTGTAATGTGAATACATGTGGTTTGTAGGTGTTTCGTCTTTGAATAAAATTTTGAAAGCGTTTCCGGACCATATTTCTCAAATTTTTAATATTATTTTCAGTTAAATCAGCTCTATGTAAAGAGAATCCATTGGGGTCACCTTCTTTATTTCTCTTCTACAACTAAGCCTCTGACATCTTTTTTGGCTAGGATTAAAGACAATAAAATTCCTTACCCCGCATACTATTGTGCATACCTAAAAACTCCACAAAATTTGGGGACTAGCATAAGCTTATTAATTTCAAACGTCCAGGTTCTAATATTTAATTTATTCACATTAAGCTTGTAAAACTTACTATTATAGTCTTAAAGCCATATTCACATAAAAAATGGCCAAGAGTGAGAAAATACGTGATAGAAACTCCACAAATTATCTCCCAATTCTAATACCAAAGCACTGTGGGTTTACCTTCCAAACAGCCGTTCGATGCCATATTGTAGTAAGGATATGGAAATTAGCAATTCTAAGTTTCTGTCTTCGCACTTCGCACAAACACTTCGTGTTTGTCTTTGGAACTCTACTCGTGCACCTGCGTGACAACATGAAAAATCTTCAAAACACGTCTTATGTTAATATTGGATATGATAATCGACTAAATCAAGAAAAATTGTTGAACCTCAAACAAAACATATTCCGAATTAATTTTTCCAAGGTTGCATTGACCCATCTCTCTCTAACCTTGATGGGTACAATTTATTTATAAGCAATTATTGTCAGTTTCATTCGAATTGTTTGGCGCGACAGTGTTGCTATTCGTGTCCGTAGTAATTATTAAAAAAATGAAATTCGTCACACTTTTATTCTTTATGACAATTTTGTGGCCGATTTCAATCGGAAAATTCGAGCAGTGTCCAAAATCATTTCCAATAAGTTACGAATTGGCTAGATTTGTTGAATATAGGGAAGAAAAAACTCTAGAAGAGAAAACTGTGATAAGTGGCATCAAAAATGGATACTACATCAACGTTACAAGTAAAATACCAGTAATCTGTAAAGGAACCCTACAAATTTCGGAAAGCACCCACCATCTTTGGATTTACAATCAGAAATTACAACATATTGAACCCGGTGCTTTTGATAATCAAAATCTCACTTCTCAATTGAATCTAAACGGAAACGAACTCACAAAAATTCTCGCAGGAACCTTTGTTAATTTAATGGTAACTCAAATACAAATAGTTTACAACAAAATTTCAGAAATTGAAAGAAACGCGTTCGTGAATTTACCAAATTTATTAAATTTAGAATTATCACGGAACCTCATCGTTCGATTCTATAACAATTCCTTCATCAATATCCCCAATTTGTTGTTTTTTGACGTAAGTTTTAATAAGTTAACTAAATTAGAAGAAAAATTGTTTACTTTTATGACTACAACTAAAATCGTCGGAATTGGGGCTGGTGTTAATCAGATTGAAGAAATTCATCCTAACGCGTTAGATGGTGTTGATGTTTGGAGCCTCAACCTCACCCACAACAAGATAAATGTGGTACCGGAAGAAGTTTTTACAAATAATCATCTAGAATTGTTGGATTTAGAGAACAATTTAATCGAAAGCTTACCGGAAGTGTTTTTTCAACAAAACAAATTGCGACTTGCCATTCTTAAGGGAAACCGTCTTCCATGCAATTATGCCAAGAAATATGAAAATCTTCAAAAAATTAGAAACGCGGTAATTGAAGTTGATAAATCAAATTGTTAGTATTTAAAAGAAATGTAATATTTTTAAGTAACATTAAATTTTCAAACATCATAATTTTTTAAATTTATGTTCTTAAATTTATAGAAATAATTTTCTTTAGTTTCGAAATTAGCGCTGAAAATTATTATTTTGGTTTCAGGAACTGTTAGCGACATCTAACAATGTCGGTCTTCATCAAGCATAAAGGTTCGCTGCAACACACTTTTGGCTTGAGCTTTAGTTAAAGCTCTCACCAACAGATGACTATTTAGATATTCCTTAATAATCACCTGGAATTTTTTTCAAATAACAAGTAACAATTAATTCAGAAATTTATTATTAAACTAGTTAACTTAAATAGAAAAAATGTTTAACTTACAACATTTAAAAACTTTAACTAAGTGTAAAAACACTTGGAGTTCAATTAGGGAAAATTCATCGGGATAAAAACGGGGCGAATGGCTCGAAAATTGATAATTTGCTCACGGTTAGGGATAAACCGTCAATCAACGCGACAGGGGTAAATAAATAATGGGACGTTTGACCCGGAATTAACCCTTATGAATATATTCAAGCCGTAATTGAGGCGGCATTGGTAGTTAATTGCCAGAGATAACTTGGGGACTTACTGGATATTAACTCAAATTTCGGGAAGGGCAAAGATCCCCCTCTTGCTCCCAAAATTTCTTCCAGTGCCGTGGCTATCGGGGTTTCATAGTTTTCATCGATCCTCCGCAGCTGTTTCACCAAACGATCTAAGTAACTAAGTTATGAGATACAATTTGAAGGCGACTTTTAATTCCTTAGCAGCAAAGTTATTATAAATTGTTGCTCAATTTTTAAAGCTTATAATTTTTAGATTGATTTATCAGGAGATTTTAAAATAATGAAGTTATGCAGTCAAATTGAATTTTGCTGCCTTTTATTTCCAATAATTCCCCTCTTCGTTCCTAGTTTGCTTGGAATTACACTTGTGTATTGTTGGTTGCAAAAAGTAAAGCGCGCACAAGATCTGCATGCGCTTTTCGCGATTAACGATTTAACAGCAAAAACCTATTTTAGCGATTAGTTAATTTTAAACTTAAAAGACCATGCGATATCCAAAAAATTGTTAGGCAGATGGGACGAGGCGCCGCTGTGTCTGCGTAATTTGCAGTCAAAATTGATAAAAAGTGTGAAAATCGAATTTAGGTTCTTTAAACAATAAAGAACTTTCATCGACGTTCACGTACCGCCCAGAGCCGGTTTTTCTTTAATAAAGGCGTTCAAAATTTAATAAATAATTGAGTTATCACAGTAACATTTTAGTTAAGTCAGCTTTATTCAACCGAGTTGGCTAAAATTCAAGTTTGTAACGAATTTACGCTACTATCAGCGCACAGGAACTTTCTTTAATCCACTTTAATTGCGTTACTTGCAGAACGGCTGCTAGCCAGGTCTTCAACTGAATAATTTAATTGACTGACAAATCAAAAGTCTTAATGTTCGGCAATCAGAGTAATTGGCACGAATTTAAACTAAAAATTAGTTGCATAGGTACCTTATCAGATTAAGGTCCAATCATTACGTGGATGTACGAAGGTAAAGCCACAATTAGTGCACAAATTTTCTAAATAACCCTCCGTTATATTAAGAACACCCTTTTATAGTTCGATACATGTCAAGGAAAATATCTTGAAATAGCTTTTTTAATTGAAAAGAAAACGTTGGTTCATTCATTTAAATCGGAAATATTATTTGTATTATTTATCTGAAATTGAAGTTTAAGTTTCTTTTCTTATATTAAACTGCATATTTACAATGTACTCACAGAACAGCGTATCAAGTAAATTAGGTTCAACATGAGTGAGATAATACATTAGAAAATGCTACTCTCGCAGATAGAACGACTTGTGTCAATTTTTAAAAGTTAAAATGCTGGAAATTTATGGGAAAAATCAACAAGCTGATTTTGAAAACGAAATCAGGGAAATGAATTATAATAGAAAATATTTTTTTCGTTAGCTTAGAAAAAGCAGTGTCATTTTAATTATTGAAAACTTTAATCAATTCGGTAAAATTAAATTTTTTTGAAATGTCTAAATTTTGGTTAAAACTGAAAATCTGAATTTTCTTATTTCGGTGCTTACATACTTATAACTTCCATTTTACTCGGGTAGAAAGCTATTTAAATGTCAATCAAATTGACTAGGCTTTAGAAACTCTAGCCGAAATGTTTATTTAAAAATTTGAAATTAATGTAATTTTTGTACTCTTTTTCGAAATATCTATCGCGAAAATAGTCGAATCGAGTCCGACAACGAGATCAGGGAAATAAATTACGTGAGCGAATGTTCTCTTAGCAGGTCGAGAGCGACTGGTTTTCATTTTAGCATTTAGAAATTTTTTATCGATTAAGGGACGCCAAAATATTCTTCCAAAGTTTTTCAACGCGCCGCTTAACACATCGCAATAATCCGATTTGAATTTAAGGGCATTTTTCCAAATTATAACGTTTTAAAATTTTTGAGCAAAATTTTTCTAAAAACGAAAAGTTTTAACTTTAATTTTATCGCTGTTATAAAGCCATGGAAAACGAATATTGATTCAATTACAGTGAAACCTCTCTAAGGCGGACATTCAAGGGACCTTGGCTATGTGTCCGCTTAAGGGAGGTGTCTGTCTAAGAGAGTAAGTAGGTACATATCTATATATTGAAAAAAAACTTGAAAATCGGAAACGATATTTAAACCACTAAAAACCTTTTCAGTTACTGAGTAATTTCCATTGCCAGTTGATAAGTTTGTATAGTTTCTTTCTGTACGTAACCAGTACCGAATACCGAATACCGAATCAATTAAGATTAAAAATTCGAAGGACCAGTGAAAAAATTGCAGTTCGACTTAATGAATTCAGTTGGTTAAAAATCACTTAAAATACAACCGATTCGTATGGCACTGAAGGCGATGTCTAGAAACCTTCCTTTGTTGAAAGTTAAGGAAAAAGAAAAAAGCGTAACCTCAGTGGAATGAGGGTTGACACCCTCCCCTAATCTTCATGGGTTTTTCCAAGCACAGGTAGTCGGCTTCTTCAGTAATTCCGCCATTTTCTTCTTATGTTCCTTGTATTTTTTCGAATGCTTCTTATTTTTCTTATGTTTCTTATCCCTCTTTCTCTTCTTTGACTCAACTTCTTCTAAATTGTTAGCAGATTTTTGAGGTCTTTTCTTACGTCTTCTCTTCTTTACAACTTCTTCCTGGCTATCAGAAAAGCTGTCCTTGCGATCTTTCTTATTTTTATCTAATTTATCAACGTCAGATTCATCAGAACTTTCTGCTTTTTTTCTCTCTAATTTTCGCTCTAATCGTCCATTTTTTACTCTCGCGCCTTTTCGGAGTCTTCCGAGCGAGTTCGCTTCTTTTTTAATTTCTTTCCTTTCTGTCTTTCGCTTTCCGAATCAATCGAATTTGATTCGGATTCACTCTTTGACGGTTTCTTTGAAACTTTCTTAGATTTTAACTCAACTTTTTCTTTGCATTTTTTCTTATCCTCCTTAACTGAAGCAGTAGTTACTTTAGTTTTAGAGGGAAATTCGTTAATTTTAAGAAACGGCGAAGATATTCTAAATAAACTGCAGGAGTATCGCGGCGGTCCTTGCGGGGGTATTAAATGGTTGTCGTCAGGACTGATGCTCCTCGATTTTGTCTTCTTCATTTCCTTGTTCTTTGTTTCACTTTCGTGACTTTGGGTCGCGCTTATCTTTCGTTGTTTCTTTCTGCCTTTCCTGTCTGTTTTGTATGAATCTTTGTTTCTTTTTGTTTCTTCGTTGCGCTTCAGCGTGGTTTCTTCCTTTTTCTCTTCAGGTCGTCTCGGTGCCAGTCTAGATCCCCGCAATTTTTTTCTTTGGTCATGACGGTCGTTCCTGGTAGCAGGACTTGGACTAGATTTGCGAATTCTTTCCCGGAACTTGGGGCGAACCGAAGACTTTCTGCGTAATTCTATATTTGTGTTATAATCCCCTATTACTTTGTAAAATAAATTTTCAAAATTATCTTCTTGTGTCTCATCTAATAATTCAATGCCATTTTGTAAAGCAGTAAAATTTTCTAGAAGAGATTTATAAGCTTCAAATCTGCATTCCAGCTAACTTGTACCCTCCATTTCAACCTTCTTTTAAGTTAAAAAGGTGCTCAACTTTGTCAATTTGGGCTCTAGCATACCACGCTTTTTAACTAGTATTTATAGTCAGCCATTTTGCTTGTACGAATTTTATTGAAGTTACAACTGAGATTTATGGGCTAACCTGATAATTGTTACTAGAACTAATGCACGTTGCTGTGAACTGGAGTTATTGCTGAAACTGTGTCTCCGGCTCGATATGACCAAAATGTACGTGATCCGTACCGAATCAATTAAGATTAAGAACTCTAAGGACCAGTGAAACAATTGTAGTTCGACTTAATAATAATAATAATAATAATAATAATAAGTTTATTGTGAAGCCACAAAAGGTGCAGTTACAGTAAAACTGATCCAACAACCGACCCATTACAACTATTTACAAAATTAAAATAATTCTAAACTAATACATGGATTGTCACTCATCAAGCTCCGCCTCCATGCAGCTTTTAGTCCAACAACAGATCTACCGGCAATGCCATCACCAAGACTATTAATAATTTTATCTGCAAGGTAGGTGAATGAGGCTCTATACAACGTCAAGTTATGACCAGGAATCGTAACCATGGCATTCATCCCTCTGAGGTTTCGTCCGTGAACCTTTCTTCTGGGTTCCAGTCTCTCGAACAAATAGACGGGGACACAACTATGACAGCAGTTCACAACCATCCCCATGAAGTGCAGGAGACGACGCTCATCCATCCTAAGCCAGTTAAGGGCCTGGGTGTAAGGAGTTACATGGCCAAACCGAAGGACATCACGAATCACGAAGCGAACACAGTAATTCTGAACTTTCTGCAAACGCTTCTTTTCAGAGGCAGAGAGGCAAGGCCCGAAAACGCAATCTGCATAATTGGCATGGGACAGAACGACTGCATCCGACAACAACCCCCTACCGCGCTCATCCAGACTTTCAGCAAATGGAGCCAACCGCCTCAGGGCGCAAAAAGCTCTCCGGCAGATGAGACTGACATGATCCGTAAACTTGAGATTTTCATCAAAAATTACTCCCAAATTTTTTACAGTGGTGCTCATTTTGACCGGACTCCCGCCCACAACCAAGCCCAGCACCCCACGCTCCAGCACTCTCAAGCGGTGCGACCCGCCAAAAACAATTGCCTGAGTCTTGACCGGGTTTAAAACTAGACAATTACTGATCGACCAGAGCCTTATGAACTCCAGGTCAGCATTAATATCCGCCACCACGTCCCTCAAATTATCAGGCCTATAAGTTGAATAAATTTGGATATCATCAGCATACATATGGAGCTTGCTATGGATGCCCAACCAGGTCAAGTCGGTGGTGTATAATAAAAACAGCAAAGGACCAAGTACAGAGCCCTGCGGAACCCCCAAAGAATACTCCTATATGGCGACCTATCACCGTTACATAAGGTGGCCTGCCTGCGCCCACAGAGATAAGTCCCTAGCTACTCCAGTGAGTTATCCTGGAAGCCAAAGAAATGTAGTTTGGCAAGGAGAAGCTTTAGATTAACACTATCAAAGGCCTTAGACATATCCAGCAAAACCAAGGTTGTGACCTCACCCCAATCAAAGCCATGCAGGATATCATCAGTCAAGGAACACAGCAGAGCAGCAGAGCTGAAGCCCTCGCGAAACCCAGACTGATTTACTGGTAGTACATTCGTTCTCTGGAGAAATTTGTACATTTGGATTCGGAAAGCGCCTTCAGCTATCTTTAGTGGCACACAGAGAAGACTTATTGGTCGCAAGTCTCCGAAGTCTCGCGGGCTAGCCACCTTAGAAATGGGTACAACAACAGAGCACTTCCACTGCGGAGGCACCACCCCCACCTCAAGCGAAAAATTGATCAAATGTGTCAAGGGAGCACTAACCTATCGACCAGCAAGACGAAGCATACGACCAGAGATATTGTCCGCCCCCACAGTGTCCGGCCTCTGCCTCTGTATCAGGGCAGAGACGGCCTCTACGCTGACCGGTGCGTAAGAAAAATTTTCACCATCCCCCCAACGGCCAGTCCGGAACATTTTCAGATAATGAATTTAATTGGTTAAAAATCACTTAAAAATACAACCGTTTCATATGCCACTGAAGGCGATGTCTAGACATCTCCCTTCATTGAAAGTTGAACAAAAAGAGAAGAGCGTAACCTCAGTTGCATGAGGGTTAACTCCATTCCCTGCCCTTCGTGGGTTTTTCCGAGCACATATAGTCGGCCTTTCCCTGGGGAGACAGAGGATAAAATACCTCCTCTGGTTTCTTCTCGTCATTATATTAATCTAATTATTTGGCTTTCAAGGTCCTTATTTCAACTGCTTCTACAGAATCCTTAACATCCTCCAGTGTTAATTCATTATCCATATAGTAAAAGTTTTTTATATAATTCTTCTCTAACTTTAATGTATCCGCCCTCTTATAAATATCAGCCAAAATTGACAAGCGTATATCATCTTCTTTCTCAAAGTTATCAGTTTTAGATGCACATGCATCGTTTATATCATTGCAATGGGTACGTACAAATCCGGCTTTGTGAAAGCAATTCTGAATCGCCTGTCCCACGCTTTTTGTATAAGACAAATAGTATCCAGAACATTTATCTTTTTTGCAAGTTTTGGACCTGATAAGACCATATCTGTGGCTAACAAAAGTTGTTTTATTATAAAAGTTCTGTAAAACTCCTTAAAGTTTTTGATTATGCTCTGGTCTCTAAGGGTTGACAGACCGATGTACAATTTGACGGCAAGATCCCTAACCGAATCTTCGTCAAATTGACATCCTTGGGATGCGAGCATGCATTATTCAAAAATAGTATTTTTTTTTGTTTTCGAGGTCTCAGTCTCTTGTCAAAGTTGTCTAACCAGTTGCACATTATTCTGCCTGTCATCCAGGATTTTGTATTCGATTTTCAAGTAAAAGCAAGTCATTGAAATAAATGTTCTTAGAAGCCTTAGGTTCTAATGTCTAATGACATTTCACTCAAAAAGCTGTTCACATTTTCAGGATCTACACTGGCAGCCTCTTCTGATATTGCCTTAAAAGCGATATTGTGTCGAATGCGGAATTTCTACAACCAACCTTCGGACGCCTTGAACTGGTCATTTCCTATGCTTTCTGCGATTTCCTTTGCTTTAGTTCTAAGTATTGAGCCCAAAAAAATCGTGTAAACCAGCCACAACATTCTGTGTTCCGTGTAAGAGAGGTGAGCATATATTATGCTTACCTCTCTTTTGAACTATGAAAATCTGTCTATTAAAGAGAGGAGGTGTCCGCCCATTAGAAGTGTCCGCTAAGGAAGGTTTCACTATATATTGATATAATCTCACAAACACGAGCAGACATTTGTGTTTATTATATAATTCAGAAAGCGAGTTCAAAAATAAAATTGGCGGTACATTTTAGATTAGAAAATACCGATCTAGTTGGTTAACTACAATTAGTGTAGCAATTTCGAAAATTTGAATCAAAATCTTCTTTAGAAAATTTTCAAATTTTTGATGACTATTTTGTGGTATCAGTTCAAACGTCTAGTACGGTTAATACAATGCAACAAACCAATTTAATTTAAATGTATATTTTTGAAATTATATCGTTTTGGGCTTTTTGAGCAAAATTTTTGTCATAACTGAAAAGCTACATTTTCTCATTTACATATTAATAACTTTCATTTTACCACCGTTAGATAGACATTTAAAAGTCGATATTGATAATATTTTCAAAGTTTCAAAATTTGCAAACATTTCTACGCTTTTTCGAAATACTTGAAATCCATCGTAAAAATGGATAAACCGAATGTGAAAATAACAAACAAATTTTTGAGATATTTTAATTTAGGTCGAAATCGAAAAAATTTCTTACTCAACATGTTTCATTTCACTCTCGTAAAAGTAAAATCGAGAAAGCAACTTACATTAGAAAATGGTACTTTCGTCGGTTGACGTCTGTTGGTGAGCATTTTAGCATTTTTGAAATTTTTAATCAATTAAAGTAGATTTTTTCCAAAATAATTGAAATTTTTGATATCATTTTTGTAGTATTGTAAATGTATAGATTCTACATTTATCTACAGTTCAACTTGAGCGCATAGTTTCGAAGTTATTATGATTTTTCGATCAATATTTAAACTTTTCTCTTTGGACACTTCAAACATTTATTTCACCATCGTTGAAAATCTAGCTTAAAACAGATTAGATTGGTTTTAAGCTTAAAATTTAGAAAAATTTAGGTTTTTCTACATATTGGCAAATCTAGAAATCTATCCCAAAAATTGACACACCAACTCGGAAGCGAACGAAATATTATTAAATGTTCTTACAAAGCCAATACTTTATTGCCGTGCCGTGTTTCGCTTGTAGACAAGTTTAAAAATTGAAATTTCAGATGAAATTGAAATTTCTCTTGCACTATCGGTAAGTAATGAAACGTGAATCGTAGGCGACTCACAAATGAGATTCGTTGTGCGGACAAGAATTCGGTATGAACGTCTAAAAGCTTTCCTCTGTCGCTGAAAAAATTGAATAAGCATATTTTTTCATTGTCAATTTAAATAAACTCTTTCATTGTTTAACAGTTTACATTAATCTCGGTCGGTTCGATATGGGTTCTGGAGCGAGAAAAAACCGAACGTTATTGATGTTCATAGTTTGATTGGACGATTGAGAAGATGTATTGCGACTGTTTCAATTTAGGTCGAGTGAGCCGACCACAAAAGCCGGATCTATTTCTCGTTAGATGCTCGAAACTTTCAGTAACTTGGTATAATTTCTATAAAGTTGTAGTTTTTCCCAATGAATTTTCGGCGTTTTCCTTACAAAGAATGAAGCACTTTACTGCGCTTCGATAAATCTTGGCTCACATTCACGATGTTCTAAACAATTGTTTTACCAAATTCAGGCAAATGAAACGTTACCCTATAACCACAAAATTCAAAGAATTTTTTAATTAATTGACAATTTTTTTATATAACGTTTAATTTGCTGCAATTTCCTTTAATTCTCTTTGATCTACGTTAAAATCGCGCAATGGCCGCGATAAAGCGAGATTTTTGCCGATTTCCTTATTGCTACCGCCCTCGTTCGCTTTTTCTCGGATATTTCCATCAATTTTAATCAAATTTTCATTATCTCATCCCCGCCGGCAATTCCGCGGGTTTCCAAACTATTAAAGTCTCCATTCTGGCGTTCTCGAGGGCACTACATGCGTTCGTTTTTTCCCTCCATTAGTCGCTTCATTAAATAACGAGGCAACCACGTGCCAAGTGTTCCATCATCAATTAATTATCGGGAGCAAGTTTAAAAATATTTTAAGGACATCGCCGACTCGTGCTAAAACAGCAATTAATTACGCTCCGACCGACACTCGTTTGAGGAGAGCAAAACCTCTTTTGATAGATAGTGTCGCACGTCAAAACGTGTCGTTATACAGATTGAGTTGAAAAAAACCGTACAATAATAAGGGTAGAGGAAATATACGGAATTTAGTTAGAGATAACTGAATGACGTGAATAGCAAAGGAACTACCCTAAAACTCGTTAGAGAAGGATAATTTTATTCGTGGATGAATTTACATTTTGTTTATAGAGAAAATTGCGATTTAAGCGAAATTGCTACTGGATGAACAATTTTCTTTAACTCGGCTTGCTTGAGTTAGGTTGGCTAGTAAGTTAAGATGTGACATCGATGGAAATTCTGAAATCAATTATAAAACAACAAAAGTTCTTATTGCAAGGTTTTATTAATATCGTGGAATATTTTTGTAGAATTATTTCGATATTTCACAATTTTCCTCATCCTTCATTCAGAAATTCTGATTTTATTAGCATGTTGAGAAAGTAAAAACATATTCGTGGTCGTTAGTTGTTTCGCAATCCTGGAATTCGCAATTACGGAACCATCTGGTGAATAATGTGGCACTTTTCGAATTGTTCTCAAAAATAGTGTGACGTTAATTTCTGAATTTGACTAAAAACTATATCTTTTAATAACAATCCTTGACATTCACGTAAATCTGCTGCTTTGACAGGAATTAATGGCTTTAATGTTGTTGTTTATAGCGTAATTTTTTTATTTCTATCTACATTGCAAGTAGGTCATCCTTCCTTTACTTACCATACTCATTATAAATTGTAGATGACTTTTTAGGGTCTACAGTTTTAGGTCGGATCCGAATGACGATAGAAATTTGAGGGAGAGATTTTTCTAGACGAAATATCACTTGGTGGTTTTTCTTTGCATTGCTAGGGGAAGCAACCGAAGAAATATCATCCAGGAATTGAGCCTACGATCAAGTAACTCAACGGTAGATGCTCTAATCGCCGAATCACGGTCATTAATGCCTCGAAGTTTTAAAATAATTTGTTGCTACCAAACCATCAAACAGGGATGAAGCGTTCTTTAGATAGTTGTCATACGATAAGACGGAAGCTAGGAAAGTTAAAGAACAGTTTATCCCAAATAAATTGAAAGGAATTGATAGATATGTAGAGACTGGAAAAATAAAAGTTTGTTTAATGAAACTAAAGTAGAGACTAGAGAACCTGAAATAAAGAATAAAACTAAAGTATACTCATGGAGCATGAAGACATTACTGCGAAATAGATAGAAAATATACATACAAACACAGTACAAAATGTAAATATTGAAGACACTACAATAGAACATGAGAAAAATGTTATAATAAGACTTGAATTTGGCAAAGCAGTAGAGAAACTAAAAAACGGAAAAATTCATATGGTGGATGCAGTATCAGCGGACATTTATAGAAAAAATAATTTTCTTGGAGCTAATCCAACTAATTAGTTCTATCTATGAAATACTAGAATTATTATCTAACTTCACAAAAAACACCATCATTTCTGCAAATATGAATGTACAAATCACTGAATCGTTAGTGGAACATTACCTGATTTCAATAGTAGAAAGTAGAAAATCACCTTAAAAAGGACGATTAATTTGATCTTGGGAGAAAACTGGAAACCAGGAAAGCCATCTGGATGTTGACATTTGTAAAATAAAACTCTGAGATGTATACTAATTTTAGGTAAACTTAGATGCAGTTAAAATTCTGTTAATTATTTATTTTGACATTAAAACTGCACTGAAGAATGCTGGATATGGCCAAGACCGCGTTGGCCGTATCGCGTATCTATGATACGACCTACGTACTGCTCAAAACATGGAATTGGGTAAAGACTTATGCGACTTCTTCAAACACACGTCCGATTCTTGTATACAGCAAATACGGCCGACCGCTAGCTGGCCGTCGTGCTTCAAAAATCGAGCAAATTATTCCGAATTTTGACGAATCGTTACCATGTGATGCTCGGAGTTCCAAACTTTCAAATATTATAATTTTAAAATACAAATTTAAAACAGTTTTTGGTCCCTGACTGGCCGTTACAGATGGGCGTTTTCTTTCATTAAATTGACGTTTTTCTATTCTTTACAACATGCTGTAAATTAAAATCTGTGTAGTAAGCTGGGACATTATGATATTTCCAGAAAAAAATCATAAACAATTTTGTACGTTTGTAACAAGCGTTTATAATTTTACTTAACCAGGTCTTGTCCTTTTTGTAGATAACTCATTTCCACTCTTTGCTTTTGAGTAGTTTTGCAAGATTTTGATCATCTTTATTTAATTGTGATCTGCCCTACTTTTTGTCATATATGTTTAATTATTAAAAAACAGTTATAGATGTGTGACTTCTGCTTTGATTTCCTATCATTATTTTATATATTTATTTCTTTATAGAGTGTATTTACTTTTCTATTTTTAATTAATTTTCTAGATGTAAGTTTTTGTACGTAGCCCGTAACTCGAAGGACCAGTGGAACAGTTGTAGTTCGACTTAATGAATTTAATCGGTCAAAAATTACTTAAAAATAAAACCGTTTTACATGCCACTGAAAACGATGTCTAAACGTCTTCCTTTGTTGAAAGCTGAAGAAAAAGTGAAGAGCGTAACCACAGTGGAATGAGAGTTGACTCCCGCCCTTCATGGGTTCTCCCAAGAACAAGTAGTAGGAACAAAGGATCCAACATACCGCCCACCTTAAAAGGCTGGACTTTCAACAAACACTTTCACTATAATTCCGCTTTTTTCTTCTTACGTTTCTTGTGTTTCTTCAAATGTTTTTTTTTCTTTTTATGTTTATTATCTCTCTTTCTCTTCTTTGACTCCACTTCTTCTTCGGAATCGCTAGCTAATTTAGGAGCTCTATTCTTGCGTTTTCTCTTCTTCATAGCTTCTTCCTCGCTATCAGAGGAGCTGTCCTTGCGATGTTTCTTATTTTTATCCAATTTATCAACATCAGATTCATCAGAACTTTCTGCTTTCTTTTTCCCTTTACTTTTAAGCACGTCTCTGTTGCTCGAATCGTCTTTTTTTGACTTTCGCGCTTTTTTGAAGCCTTCCGAGCGAGTTTCACTTTCTTTTCTTCTTTCGAATCGAAACTTTGATGTTTCTTTTTGTTTGTCCTCGCTGCTATCTCGTCGACTTTTTTTGATCTTTGTACCTTTTTAGTTTTTGAGTCCGCTTCGGGGTTGCTTTCTTCATCTTTCTTGGTTTTGGATGAATAATCCACGTCGCTATAACTAGAATTACAATCGCGTTTCAGTGATCGTTTCTTAGATTTAATTTTCTTTCTTTCACGTTACCTTTCTTTCTGTCCTTCGTTTTCCGGATCACTCGAATTTAATTCGGATTCACTGTTTGATGGTTTTTTAGAAATTTTCTTAGTTTTTAACTAAACTTTTTCTTTGCATTTTTTCTTATCTTCCTTAACTGAAACAGTAGTTGCATTCATTTTAGAGGAAAATTTGTTAGCTTGAATAAACGGCGCAGGTGTTCTAGATAAACTGCAGGAGTATCGCGGCGGTCCTTGCGGAGGTATTAAATGGTTGTCTTCAGTACTGATGCTTCCTGATTTTGTTTCTTCGTCTCCTTGTTCTTTGTTTCACTTTTGTGACTTTCAACCGCCCTTATCTTCCGTTGTCTCTCTTCGCCTTTCTTGTCTGTCCTATGTGAATTTTTGTTTCTTTTTGTTTCTTTGTTCCGCTTCAGCGTGGTTTCTTTTTTTTTCTCTTCAGGTCATCTCGGGGCCGGTCTAGATCCCCGCGATTCTTCTCTTTGGTCACTACCGTCGTTCCTGGTAGCAGGATTCGGACTAGGTTTGCAAATTCTTTCCCGGGACTTGGGGCGAACCGGAGACTTTCTGCGCAATTCTATAATTGTCTTAAAATTCCCTATTACTTTGTAAAGTAAATTTTTAAAATTATCACGTTCTTCTTCTTATGTCTCATTTAAATCTTGTAAAGCAGTAAAATTGTATAGAAGAGATTTATGAGCTTCAAATCTGCATTCCAGCTGACTAGTACTCTCCTTCTCGACCTTCTCTGAAGTTAAAAAGGTGTTCAACTTTGTCAATTTGGACTTTAGCATGCCCCGCTTTTCAACAAGTATTGCTAATTCAGCCACTTAGCTTGTACAAATTTTATTGAAGTTATAACTGAGAATTATGGGCTAACCTGATAATTGTAGTTCGACTTAATGAATTTAATTGGTTAAAAATCACTTAAAAATACAACCGTTTCGTATGCCATTGAAAGCAATGTCTAAACGTCTTCCTTCGTTGAGAGTTGAGGAAAAAATTAAGAGCGTAACCTCGATAGAATGAGGGTTGACTCTCTCCTTTGCTCTTCATGGGTTTTTTCAAGCACAGGATGCTTTTCCATGTTTTACCAGACACCATTCTACTCTTTGGTTTTGGTTTTCCATTCTTCCATTTTGGTCGCCTATTATAATTATTTTGTTGCTTTCATCCATTTCTTGTTGCAGTTTCTAGTAAAGTTTATTCTTTTCCCTTTCTTTTTCATCCTCGCTTGATTCGTAGGCTACTCCTAGTGTGTATTGTCCTTTTTCTTTAATCACTATTAATATAATTTTTTTATTAAATTAGTTAATTATTGTTATAGATTTAGTTTTATCTTCTTTCAACATTAAACCAGTTCCCACCTTTGCGTTATCTTTCTCGTCCACTCCTGATCAGTAAATCCAGACTTCTTTGAATAGTTGTGCATTCTCTTTGCCTAATTACCTTTGTTTTTGTTATTTTCATGTAATCGATGTTTAGTTTTGAGATTCTTTCTATTAATTTTTGATATTTTAGGCTAAAAATTTTATTCTTTGTTTTATTTTCTTTTGCGTCCTTGTTTCCTTTATAGACAGTGTGTCCAGTATAAGAATTGGAAATTTTGTTCATTTAAAGAGAACCATTTTGTTCAAAAACAAGAAAGTTACCATAGCCAGAATCTATTTCAATAGGTTAATAACATTTGATTTGCTTTGAATGGCTCACTTTACCAAAAACTGATATATTTGATTTTGGTTCATATCAAGTTGCTCCACTAATGAGAAAAATATTACGATAGAAATTGTACATTATTAAAAATATTTTTACAAGAGTAACTCAAGCTACAACATTTTTTTACACTTTGGAAAGATAATACAAATTTTAACTTTATCTTATGAATCATTGTAACTTTTAAAAGTATTTTCTCTTATAGAAAATCCGATATATATATATATATATAACTATGACATGCTTTATTAATTAAGTTCTTAAAATATATTCAAAAGTGTAATTGGTAAAATATTTTATATATTTACGGGCAAGTTCTAAAGTTTCTTATTCATTTCATTTAAAAGAATATACTTTTTACAGTTTTCTTAAAGTACAGAAATTTATCATCATAATTCTGTTCCCTGGTAGAATTTTTGAATTTAATTACTGCATTTTTATCCCTTTGAAGGCACGTAATTCAAATGTTCGACCATTTCTTATAAAATTCCGTATGGTTTGTCCAAAAAGTTTATGAAATAATAGACCATAGTTAGTTTTTGAACAAATGTTTTATATTTGGCTTCTGTATGTGGTTAGATTTGTTAACCACCATACCACAAAAGTTGGAAAATACTTTAAGAGGATTTAGAACAAAACTTAACATTTTGTAACATTTCTGAAAAACAACATAAAACTTATACTTCTACTGTGATGAAACTTATAAAAAAAATAGTTATGGTACTTTAAGAAACCATTTTTGTTGGCGTTCAAGCATCAGTCAATTTTTTCATTGTGTACAGCTCCAAGTTTTTCTGCGTGGCTTCTTCGCAATGCCGGAAACTTTCTTGAAGATTTGTTTGAAAAGTTTCAAAACGACTACATCCATTTCTGACGCAATAAAATTGTCTTGCAGTTCTGGACGCGTGAACCAATAATTGCAATACAATGGAATTTTTTTATGCTTATGAATATATTGAGTTAAGTTCTTATATGCTAAAAAGGTTCTTTCCTATACAGCAAACACAAAAAGCGGCAATATTTTAAGCAGAATCCAAAAATTTGCTAGTTGCAATTTTGATGCATAGATGTCACCCTGGAGCATGACTGAGCTCCGTGGTTTCTGTGTAGAGCCCCCATGCAAGAAAATACAAATTTCAACACAGGTGGTTTTACATGGAAACGGTAATGCTTGAAAAGAGTTTGTAAAAATTTCAATGTTATTAATTTTCTTTGTGTTGAAGTTATGATTTTCATATTCGAAAAGAATTTTTCGTGTTTAGAAGTAAAAATATATTTTCTTAAATATTGCAACATGGTCGTTTTTACAATCTAATACCAAAATTGAATAGACATTAAAAAAATAAAAAAATAAAAGGTGTTCTATTTAAAATAAGGAAGTTGAAATTTATTTCCGGCATTAGTGGAAATGTCATCATTTCCAAAATCTTGTTCTTTGATAACAAATGAGTGGCTATTTGATCTCTGTGCAAAATTTCAAATTTGTATCTTCTTTGTTTCTCTATATTTCTCTAATGGGGAGTGAGCAAGAACCATCCTGTATGTATGCATATGCCATACTTATTAACGTTTTTGAATTAAATTGATTTTACTTTTAAGTTTGATGTTTTTTTAACATTATAAATTGAATTAACTAATTAACTCGATCTATACTTTTGCAGACAAGACACCAAAAGCAATTATTCTACTTTTACAAGTTAATCGACACAGACTAGTGGCAATTTTATTTGAGAGAAATATTGAATGAAAAAAAAAACAAAACAAGTGATAGGAAGCGAAACGAGGCAAGGAGAAATGGAACAGAATGAAATAAATGAGCAATTGAAGAAATTGAGACAAGTAAAGAGTCAGAAGTAGATAATCTACAGAATAAAGTGGGAGTGACCTTGGGAGAAGTTATAAAATAACAACAGGAGCGACGAATAAAGAGAAGGAATACCAAATTCAAAAGAAAGACAACTGAATGTGGAATGAAGATGTTGCCAGATTTAAAAGTAAAGCAATATTTTTGTTATTACTGAATAAATATCGTTTATCCAATAATAGTCCACTCCTATACCTTTCAGGGTACGAATCAAGGTTAATGCTTCGTAAAGATTGCTAATTTTAGAAAGAATTGTGTTTATTGTAATTTTAATGCAAATTATTAAAATCAGTTCAAATTCTTGCAATAAATGCTGACGTTGCATCGAATGTTGCCTTGCAGATAATAAATTTATAATGTTGAAGCTACAGCGTAAGTATTTTCCTATTAAAGTTGCCAAACTGTGCTTTTTCAATTCAACTTGTAAAAATTGAAGAATTTCCAAATTTATTATAGTAACAAATGCACATTATTTTACAAAACTCATAGGCTTACATGCTAAATGTTAAAAAACTAAACGTATAAATGGTCATGTAGGTTGCTGATAGCCTCACAGAAAAAATGTTTTCATCCTTAAATTTAGAATACCATTTAAATACTTTTAAAATAAATAAATGTTTCGTTATCAACGTTTAGGTTTGTGCCACTTGACTTAACATTAACAATCTTGTCTTATTATATTAATTGTTCTTCTTGTAAGATTTTTGTTAGACTTGTTGTAACTTCTTTAGTTGTTGAAGGACGTGTAAAACGTCAATGTTAGCATGCCGTTCCATTTTAATCCACTTTTGCAATTTGGAGCCCTTTGTGAATTTTAGATAAAACGTTAATGCTATTCCCGCCACTACAATAATTACACCTTGAGATATACGTCCGGACCTAGCAGGATGGAACACTTCAAACAATTTCTAATTTCAAACTTGCAATCTTCGCTTTTTGCAATTTAAAACAACTTTGTAACTAATCGAGACGTACCTAATATATGAAAACCGAATCTCCGGCGACGCTTTAGCAACAATCGAAATTTTAAAAGGAGTTTCGAATTTAAATTAAGAAAGTTTTTACATAAAAAAATTATAATTTTAATTCCTTTAGTTAACTATTTCAGTTTCGTGGATTTCCTCTCGTCTATACGGGGGCGAGTTCAATGCAATTTCAGTTGACCCGTAATGCGAAAGAGAATGTCAAGAATGGAACGTTGAAGTTCTTGTTGCAATAAAACTGTTCGCGACAAATTACGTATATGCTTTGCTGTTGAGGGTGAGATAACGAAAATTTTCTATGGCGCATTTTGGTGTCAACAAAGCGAGCTTTACGATAAGTAAAGCGCATCGTTTTCAGCTGCATCTCTTGATGTTCTAACAATGATTGTGAAACAACTTAATTTTTCCCCGTAGCGCCACGAAAAAGTGCGGCAACGTTTAGAACTCAAAACTTTTGTTGAAAGTGACAACAAAATTATTTTCGTGTAAACAAACTGCTGTTATTCTCGTGTGGAATTATTTCTTAGCCCTGGTCTCGGGACGTAATTAACCTTTTTATCGTGTTGGCCTTTAATAATATTTCGCGAATAACACGGGTAGGTACAATAAAAAGCGTCGTTTGTAATAAAGGAGGTGGAATTTCAAAGCTGTACCTACGAGCGCGAAGGACGCGGAATTAAATTTGACGTTGATGCAACGTTGTTTACGACCTGCAAGAAACAAAAGCAAGTGTCGTCAGGTTCTAATGAGCAATTTACCAAGTTTCTTTGGACGTCACTTTGCTACCCTAAATCATGAGGTTCTTTACTGATATTGCAAAAAAATTCAGCAGACTTTGTGTCAGTTATAACAATTTTCATTATTTAATTTCTTTCAAAATCGTGAAAACTTTATGTATGTTGCAACACCCAATCAATGGGAGTGTTTGGTAACTGACCAATTATATTCAAGCACTGTAAATTGTGCAGTTAAATCATTTATTTGTCGACGTAATAAAACACAACCATATTGAATAAGTTAGTTTATAAAGGTGAGTCTCGGCTATCAAATTGTTTGCCCGCGTTGGGCAGAGATGTTAAAACTACGTTATTGGTCGATTACGAAGTGACGCGTTTTGGACAACCCAATTGTACTACAGCAGAAAATTGTGGATACAAATTTAAATGTTTTTATTCTAGTTGTAAGTGTATAATTTTAAAATCTTAACACATAATCCTTTAAGACTTTACGTTAATGAAGTAAACAAATATTTTAAAATTTTCTTTTGATAGTTTAGAACCACATTGAAAAAGATTCTAAGCTGGGGCCAAAAACATGAAACTTTAGGACTCATAAAGAAACACGGACGTAACAAGAAATTAATTGAAATGGAGAGAATACACATAAAAATGTATATATCTAATGCACCTACAGAGAAATATATGGAAATATAAAATGAAATAGCTAAAACAACTGACCAACAAAAGAGCATGGGAAACAAGACAAAACTGGGGATCAGAAACTGATAGCGGACGGAGAAGCATGAACGAGAGATAAAAAGAATTGTAACAAAAATACAGTCCAAATCAATAAGAGAATAATGACAATAGAGAAGAGGATACATGCTAGTAGTAGTCCACCAAGCAAAAGATGGCGATAGAAAAAAAAAACAATAACAAATGAACTACAACAAGAAATAAATAAAAGCAAACACAAAATGATTAGAATGGGCGACCTAAACAGATGAGTGGGAAACCAGAACCAAGGAGTAGATTGGTGATTAGGAAGACGGGAAATATCTAGAAATATAAACATAGAAAACTGCGAACTAATAATAGAAAATATTTCTTTACCCAAAACCAAATGTCTAAAGTAACAAAATAAGTAGAAACATAAAATCGATAACAGACTACTTCTTTATGGATAAAGAACTGCCGGAAATACAAAGCAAATAATACAAAGAAATCAAAAACTACTATTTACTGTAAATGACAATAGAATTAGAAGTAAGAAAAATCACCAACTACAAAACAAAATGCCACAAAAGAGCATAAAAATAAGAAGTAATGAAAAAGAATTTTAAAGATGCAAGCTTAAGTAAGTTTAATATCCAACATAGCTGAATTTCATAAAACATTTAAAATTGCTATTCTATTCTATTCTATTCTATTCTATCCTATCCTATCCTATCCTATCCTATCCTATCCTATCCTATCCTATCCTATCCTATCCTATCCTATCCTATCCTATCCTATCCTATCCTATCCTATCCTATCCTATCCTATCCTATCCTATCCTATCCTATCCTATCCTATCCTATCCTATCCTATCCTATCCTATCCTATCCTATCCTATCCTATCCTATCCTATCCTATCCTATCCTATCCTATCCTATCCTATCCTATCCTATCCTATCCTATCCTATCCTATCCTATCCTATCCTATCCTATCCTATCCTATCCTATCCTATCCTATCCTATCCTATCCTATCCTATCCTATCCTATCCTATCCTATCCTATCCTATCCTATCCTATCCTATCCTATCCTATCCTATCCTATCCTATCCTATCCTATCCTATCCTATCCTATCCTATCCTATCCTATCCTATCCTATCCTATCCTATCCTATCCTATCCTATCCTATCCTATCCTATCCTATCCTATCCTATCCTATCCTATCCTATCCTATCCTATCCTATCCTATCCTATCCTATCCTATCCTATCCTATCCTATCCTATACTATCCTATCCTATCCTCTTCTATTCCATTCCATTCCATTCCATTCCACTCCATTCCATTCCATTCCATTCCATTCCATTCCATTCCATTCCATTCCATTCCATTCCATTCCATTCCATTCCATTCCATTCCATTCCATTCCATTCTATTCTATTCTATTCTATTCTATTCTATCCTATTCTATCTTATTCTTTTCTATTCTATTCCATTCTATTGTATTCTATTCTATTATCAGTAGAAAAAGTTGCGGGAGGCCAAAACTAATAAACGGAAATAACGGAAATAACAGAAGCAGAAAGCAGTTGACAAAAAGAAAAAAACTGGACGGTATACCTATATAGGAGAAATCAACATATATAGACTACAAGATCAGAAGGATAAATATTGAGAAAATAATAAAAGAGGAAAAAGAATTTTATGATAAATTCTTGGCAAAAATAACAAACAACTTCAGAAAAATTAAAAAAATTTTTTCATGAAACTTTAAGTTCTGGGAACAAACCAAAACCCTATACATTAGACACCAAAGAGATTAAAAAAGACAAGCAATAAAGATAAAATTATGGAAATATAAAATGGGAATAGAAATAGTAGTAAGAAAAAACCACCCACTATAAAATAAAATGCTACAAAGGAACATATAAATAAGAAGTAATAAATAAAATTTTTAAAGATGCAAGCTGAATTTCAGGAAACATTTAAGATTGCTATTCTATTCTATTCTATTCCATTATCAGCAGAAAAAGGTTGCGGAAGGCCAAAACTAATAAACACAAACAAGAAGCAGTTGACAAGAAGAAGAAACTAGACGGTATACCTATATAGGACAAACAAACATAAAAGACTACGAAATCAGAAGGATAAGAGATGGATGAGAAAATAATGAAAGAGAAATAAGGATTGAGGGATAAATTCTGGGCAAAAATAGCAAACAACTTCAGAAAAATCTGAAAAGTTTTTTCATGAAACTTTAAGTTACGGGAACAAACCAAAACACTAAACAATAAACACCAAAGAGATTAAAAAGATAAGTAATAAAGATGAAATTATGGAAATATAAAATGGGAATAGAAATAGAAGTAAGAAAAAACCACCAACTATAAAATAAAATGCCACAAAGGAACATAGAAATAAGAAGTAATAAAGAAAAATTTTAAAGATGCAAGTTTATAATATCCAACAAAGCTAAATTTCAGAAGACATTTAAGATTGCTGCTTTATTTTGTGGTATTTTATTCTATTATCAGCAGGAAAAAGTTGCAGGAGGCTGAAACTCATAAACAGAAACAAGAAGCAGTTGACAAGAAGAAAAAACTGAACAGTATACCTATATAGGACAAATGAACATAAGGGACTACAAAATCAGAAGGATAAGCTTCGAGAAAATGATAAAAAGAGGAAAAAAGATTTTGTAGTAAATTCTGGGCAAAAATAACAAACAACTTCAAAGAAAGTTAAAAAGTTTTTCCATGAAACTGTAAGTTACGGAAACAAACCAAAACGTAATGAGCACATTGTAATTGGAAAAAGCACCCGGACATGATAACATAACCACAATCAAAATCGGTAAGAAATAATAAAATAAATGATGAACAATATAATAAAACACGGAGAAATACCATAAGAAGCAGCATAATAAGCCCAATTTACAAGAAAAGTATTAAGCACAACTACTAGAATTACAAAACAACCACCGTACGCAAAAATGTACCTTAAATGTACGAAAAATCTATGAAGAAAGAACAAGACCAAAACTAGAAAAGATAGTTGAAGATACACAATTTGGATATAAAATTGAGGAATTTTAAATGATATTCATGCCAAAGCAAATAACAAAAAAAATCGTAAATAAACAGATGCACATACATTTGCTTTATTTTATTAGAAAAAGCTTTTGACAACGTACACAAAGACAACATATGGGATATATAGAAAAGAAAAATAATACAAGAATGCATTGCTAAATAAATAACAGCTTGTACAATATAGTCAAAAATTGCGTAAGGAGAAAGCACAAAGCTTCAGTAAATGTTTGAGTACCATTGTCACTCTTGGTAGATACATAAAATAGAATTATTAAAAATATGCTACACAAAAGACATGGAAATTATGGCAAAAGAGGAAAAAAGGATAAACAAAAATTTAAAAACGCGAGGAAATGCTACTACACAATCATAACATAGAGATCATTTTTGTAAAAGAAGAAACATTGATTACCGATAATAGCGGAAGGAAACTTGAACAATAGCAATAAGAAATTAATAAAAGTGAAAAAATTTAGGTACCTAAAAGTATTAACAATGCATAAGGTAAAATTAAATGAAGATATTACAGCAAAATATCAGCAGCAAGAAAACTCTTTAACAACATAAAAATTACAGTCTTCTAAAACAAACAAAAAATTCTCACACATTTATCAAAATTCTAGAACAAAAACAAAAAAACACAAACCAAAAATCACCACAATGAGAGTGAATAACTAAAAATAGAGGACAAAAATAAAAAGTAGAACATTCATAAATAGTCGAAATGTAAAATTGATAAACCAGACAGTAGAGAAAAAATCAATTTTGATACATAGGGCGTTTTAAATAATTGAGCGGGATGAGAATAATAAATATATGCACGCTGCTTAAACAACAAAGAATATACGAAGAGGATGATCAAGAAGAATATGATAAGATGAAATAATGGAAGCTGTGGAGTGAAGCGGATTAAAATTTCAAGATATCGAGATACTAGCACAAAATTGAAAGAACTGGAGAGAAATCTGGAAAAGTAGTCCATCACAAAACGACTCAACTTTCAGCCACCCCGTATATGTAGATAGACATAAGGAATGAGATAAGATAAAAAAGACTTACCACAATAATAATTCTAAATTTGCAAACTTCTGGACAGATTTATAAGCTTTTCTTTGTGGCGCCGCAGCTTTGGTCCAATTGAATCTTTATAAGTGTGCCTAAAATAAGTGTTGCATTTCTGATTTTTTACAATAACCTAGTGCATGCTTCGAGCAACCACATATTGTCGCTGTTGGAATTTCTACAAAAGACCATTAAGGTAATGAATTCGCATTTCTGGATTATGACTTTAAAAATCTTCTTAGTTGAACAAATCAAGTTAACAAACAAAGAGTCCAGTCAATTTTGGAGATTTTTTTTTTTACTTGTCTTCTTTAGTTTGTTTACCATGACTATATTTACTGAAACCACTTTGTGTAGACCCATCCTATTCCCGGAGCACATTAGCGAAATTCTGACGGTGGCTTCTTCTTATTTGCAAGAAACTGAATATTTCACAAATCCTGCAAAATGCGCTCCCCAATAAAGGAATTCCTAGAAATCGGCAGTTATTGAAAGGATCCCGGTTAATTAAATTAAGGAACGGGCGCATTCCCCAAACTAATTAGCTCTGACCTGGACGAGACGTCATTGCATTTCCCGGAAAATCGTCATTTCCTCCTGCTCCGATGACAATGTGATATCTCTTCCGTTATTATCGATGTCAACTCAAACCATAGTGTCATAAACGCCAGATGTTTCGTACCATCCCGGACAATTACATCGCACCGGTCGAATGGGAGACAATTGCACGGAAATGTCAAATGGGGTTATCATTGGCTGGCAGGCCGGATCCCTAGAGGAGCAGCATTTAATGGAGTTTTATTGAGAGCCGCAATGCGAGAAATTCGATTCTGGTTTTGTAGGTTTCAAGCTGCCGAAGGAGGGTGCATGTAAATATACAGAAATTTGATACCGAATTCGGGACCTTCGGGATTATGTTCGTTCAATTATATGATGGTCTGGCGAAATGTACAACGCGGAAACGAAGAGTTGACGAAAAGAAAACGAGATTGTTAATCAAAGATTTGTTTAATAACGTCTCGGATTTTTGTTAAAAAAATTACAGTAGGGAATCAAAATGTCGATTAATAAAAAGTAATTTTGATTTAAATAATAATTTTATTTTGAAACTAAAAAATTTGAAAGCAAATCAACCTGAAAACATAAAAAAAAAATACAATTGTAGAAGTTTTCAAATAACTTGCAGCTATCTGTGGTTGCCGGCGCTTCAATTACCGTTGAATAGTTATGAGACAAAAAGGTAACTTCTTTCTATGTTTAAGAATCGTTTTATTTGGTTTTACAGTGTCGTAACTAGTAATTTTGTGCTTTAGGTGGACTCATAAATATGCACCCTCATTCCTTAACGTTAATGCAATTATGCAGATAGATTTTCTAATAAAAAAAATATTATAAAATAAAAGTAACGCATATTTAAAATGTAGATGCCAAACTTAAAATTTAACTCTACGTGCCTAAAATTTGAACTATGTGGCTTTCAGTAAAAAGACGTTAGTTAAATAACTTTTCTGGCCTCATTAAAGTTTTCAAATATGTCTTAATTAGTTACTAAAATTTTGTAACTGGCAAATTTAAAATATCTCTGCATGGGGATAACTTTTCTCTAAATACTTATCATGTAATAGGTGCAGTAAAGCAGCGATGGTGATGCTGATTCATGCCTGCAAAACCGTTGCAACCTGAAATTTCAAGTTTTTAATTTCGCAAGTTGGCTCGGTGGAATTTAAATCTGTCCTGTACTTCAAAGGAACATCATCAGCAATTTTTTTTAATATAATTTCTCCATTTTGGGGCCGTCTTTCTTGACCAAATATTGAATAAGGTTTAGCACGTAGGCTTACTCCATAAAATAATAAAATTACGACATAATTTCAAATTTTTTATACTAAAATCATATTTGCAACGCAACATTTTATTTTAAAGTACGAGTTGGAATATCCAGTAATTTATCCAGTCAAGTCAATAGTTTCACAATTTCACATACCAAAATTTCATTCCACAACCTAGTGACCCGACAAACGTTGCTCTGTCCATATTTCAATAAATTTGTTTCTCATTATTTTGTGAATTTATGTAAATCTATTGGAAATGTGTAAACAAAGTAAAAATAGGAAGAAAACTTAGTTCTAAGCGAATATTAATTAACAATTTGATAAGCAGCTGCAAAAGGACATTTACGCACGTAGCGAAATAAATTGAAATAGAAATTAAATAAATAACTACATATGTGGATCGCAAAACAATACAAAAGAAAAAAAAAATTTTAGTTTGGGCTGGAATGCGTTTTTTCAGATTTCTCTCCAGATTTGCCAGATCTTTTTTTTAATTGAACACATTCAACGGAGTTATTTCCATCCCGAAACCATGATCGATAGTGATTTTTTCAGTTTGTTCAAACTTTTCGATTTTGTTTTGTAATTTTCTGAAATTTTTTTCTGAAAAAAATTTCAGGACCACAATGAACAAACCATGAAAAAATATGTTTATCCATCATTCGAATAGTGAGTTCATACAAAAATGACATAGAATTTTA
Organism: Pyrochroa serraticornis; assembly: GCA_905333025.2. NCBI lineage: Eukaryota > Metazoa > Arthropoda > Insecta > Coleoptera > Pyrochroidae > Pyrochroa > Pyrochroa serraticornis. The sequence continues at coordinate 2,852,121 of HG995155.1, read as the reverse complement.
TCTTAATTTTCCAACTCTCTTAGTAACTTTTCTTTCCATAGAAAGTTTATTCGGCTGTAACAAACTTTAAATTTTTTTTTATAAATCGGTACAGCTGTTCTTAAGTGATGCACTTACCAACAAACAGGAATTAATTTTTATGTATAAAGATACACTTTCAAATCTTGCAATACTTTGGCCAATTTCAAACCCTTCCCATAAGATAGATAGACTATTAAAACATATAATTTAAAACTTATTAATGTTTATCATATCATCTATTTTACAACATTGTTTAAGGAATCTAATGTTCAAATAACAATGTTAGAAATTTTTCTTAGGTTTTCGGAGAGTATTAGAAATGGAGAGTTTAGGTTGCAGCAAATATCGATAATCGTTAGCAAATATAGAAAACAGAAGAGGTCAGTATTTAGAACATTGAGGAGCCTTAAAGATAAGTAGACAATGCTTTAATTTTTACCTGTTTTTTTGAGAAGGCAATTATAAAAAGTATAGCAAAATAAAGAAACTTCATGTCTTAGAAAATCAAATAAATTTTCGAATAGATAAAAAAAATTTAGGCAAAAGGTATGTATATCAAACTGCTCCATAATTTGTGATATCTTGGAAATTTTTTGTAGTTGAAGATAATATCGATCAATATTATCCTTGGGGCTTGATTTTAGATTTTTTATATATAGTGAGATCACTATCCTTCCTTGATTGGGCTGGAAGTTAGAGGATTGTTTAAATAGAACAAGTAAAATTTCAGATGGGAGGAATATAAAATTGTTTGTCTAAAATACGCATAAACCATTAAGAATGCAAAAAATTGATTATGGAGGAAAAAATGAGGAGATAAAAGTGCAGTTGCTAGACTCCAAAATACATACAGGAAGATTATCAAGGAAAAATAGTATTACTGCAAAAATTTAATGTTAGAGTAAACAAAAAGATACTAAGGCAATAAAGAACATAAAAGAGTAGATATGCTACTTAAGTAATCATCAAGTTCATTTGCAGACACGGAGAAGGGCTCACTAACTAAAGCATGAACATAAGTCGTTTTGGACAATAGCGTTAAGATTTATTTAGAGGTTGGGGAAAGGAGGGTACAATATCCTTTATAAGTTATAATGGCAGAATACTGTAAGTTAAATTAAATACTATAAAGTTTAGAAAAGATCTAAATTGTAGGATATTCGGAGCTTTCACGTAATAGTGAAATGATCCACATCTCTCTCAAAATGAGTTAGGCATGCTATAGTGTACTTATGGAAGATTGACATCATATGACAAAACTAGTTGTAGCAAAAATTAACAAATTCTGTATTTACAGGCTCTCTAAAATTGCATCTTTGATCAAAACTCAACAAACCAAATAATGCCATAGCATATGAAATAATTTCCCATTATTTGAGCAAAACAATATTCTATTGTAATGAATATAGAGACAAAAACAAAAATGCGCACACTATCCACTCCCTTCTGTCTTGGATGCAAAGTTCTAATACAGGATTAGAAACCTTCACAATAATTTTTTGTGTCAGACAACACAATTTTTTGTCAGTTGACTTTACGTTTAGAAGGGTAGAGGAAATTCTAAAGAAGAAACTGTTAGGTCTAAGGTACACTATCATCACTCATGGAAGTGGAGGAGTATCATAAGCGTGCAAATCCAAGCTTCTACAGCAAAAGTAAACAAATTTATTCTGAGGGTGTATAAAAAAGAAAACTCTTTTAATAACATTTTGTAAGAAATTTTTTTTTAACTCATGTCAATTTCATTCAGAAAGAAATCTGTTTTGTGCATAATTTTGAAAAATGGATTTGTTCACTATTGCGTGAAAGCACCTCATGTATAGTGAAAAAAACGAAAAACTTCATCATATCCTATGTGACTCTCCGGTTGTGGTAGTCAGAAAATATTTGCAATTCAAAGGTTCAACAATGACACCTGAGAGTACTAGAGCTTTCATAGACATTCTAGGAAGAACCGGTCTGATAGAATGAGATCAGATATCATAATCTTAAGTTTCAGTACAGCGAGTCTAAACCCGTAAGAGAAAGATAAAAGTATTTGTGATATTTTAAATTAAGAAGAGTATCAGACACGTGGTTAAAGAAAAAAATTATTGATGGCAAAGTTGTTATCAAACTGAAAAAATTATCATCAAAAGCTTCAACTCTTTCTATAGGTACCACATTGCCTACCTACTATTCAAATCTTCCCTTACAGATTGTTTCTTCCAAACCAAATTCAAACTTTGAACTATCAAATCAAATCCGGGTCTGCAGCCCTCTTCGTTACCAGATCTTTACTGCCGACGTCCGTACTACACAACATACCTCAACAGCAACATAACCTATGTAGACGTTACTATAATTATCGTCATTCATAGAGCCCTTTAAGTGAATCTTAAAATCTTTAAGATCAGCTTGACTGAAGAAGCCGCGCCTAAAGATATACGAAACTAAATTAACGCAGAACAAATGGCAAGTAGTGCCAACTTTAGCATTAATACTCAATTCAGGAATCCCGGTTGACTTTTCTATAATAATATTTTTTCAAATAAATTTTAAAACTTTATTAACGTTGTCAATTATATTTCAGTTCTTCTAACGAATTAATTGTAATATTATGAGATAATTTTTAGGCAAGCTTATTTTTAATAGGGAAATCCAAGTTAGTCAATTTTGCTAAGAAACAATAGCTAACGTACATGACCTCACCAAATGAATTGTTTCCGAAGTAAATCACGCCGGAAATCTTCTACAATTCATGGGCCAGACAGTATAGAAAGTAGAACATTTTATCCATGTTAGAGTTGGCAAATAGGAAATTTCAATCATTGAGTTATTATCAATAATATTATAATTTACATATTTAGGACTGCAATAACAATTATTTGTGCTATAAAAATATTTATTGGTAACGTGCTCGGAAAATTTAACAGTATAGAACAATATGAGTTTAATTCACAAAAGGTGTTGATTTCGACTAATTGTTTGACATTAACAATAATTAATTTAAAAAAATGTTAAAATCCATCCGTTTTGTAGTCGGAAAAATGAGAGAGGCTAATAGTTACCTTATACCTTTTGTATGACTGGTATAAATGTATCATTCTTCTCACTGTTCCTCTTAAAAGAACTCTTGGTGGCTTCTTGCCCATAATAAACTTCTAATTTTTAATGGTATTAAATTTTAATTATTTGGAATAATTTCTGTACCATTTAGATCGAAACTCTTGACATTGAAGTTTTTTGGTCAGGATGTATGAACATTACGAATTGAAATGTCCATAACTGCGAAGTTATAACCAATTTCAGTTTTATGTCCGGAGAAATTTAATTTCATGCAATATGTTAAAATTGCCAACTTAATCTTAAAATATAAATAAAAATTACTGTAGACTTCAATCAACATTAATTTTCTGGAATTCGCTATCTAGTTACTTGAAAATTTATTGGTACTTTTTCGAATTTATCGGACTTTTACTACTAAAAATTTATTGAAAGCTTTCAGATTTACGTTTGCGCGCCAAGAACGAACACTAAAAATATTCAATAGAAACACCATCAAATTTTTTAAGTAGGTTTTGTGAGAATTATAGAAAATTTTGCAATATCTAATTTGATCCTTTAAAAGCTCGCAACAACATAGAAGTGATATGTTGATAGATCTAATCCGTAAAAAATATAATTTATTTTTTTTGGAAAATTTAGTCGTTTAGTAAGTTTCAGCGCGTCAATTCTTGTAATATTTGAAGTTTTTAAATACGTAAAGCTGCGGCATCTGCCCTAGATTAAAAGTTTATTCGGAACAAAATTTGTATTTGATGTAAATCAAGTTGCCAGTACTTAACACTATTTCTGGCAATAAAAATTATGGATAGAAATTTTCGCGCGTTTTGGGGTTAACCACCTTTTCTCAAATTTTAGCTGAAACCCGTTCAATTATTCACTTAAACAGTTCAAACGGAATATAAATTGACGGTATTAAGACGGGAGCCATTTGTAAAACATTGACAAGACTGGATAAATGCGCCTTTAACTTCATTTGAATCCTCAAGACGAATGGAGCCCGATTCCCGGTTGAGTCTGTGTAATTTTTTCCAACATCCATCACGCAACTTAATTGCTCTGATGATCAACTTTAAAAATCCTGTCAAACGCACCCGCACCGAATTCGCAATAATCTAATCACGAATTTAAAAAAAGTTTTTTCAACTCTGAAACAATTAAAATCCGTTATTGGAGGCGGACAAGGAAACTTTTTTTTTTGTTCTTTGTTTACCGATTAATTATTTTTCTATTCTTTTCTGGTACTGCGAGCTGTTTGCTATGCCATCGAGATCTGGCATGCGAGCTTTTCAATCAAATCGTATCGCTAATAATTTCTGACGGATTATTTGTTGTTTTATCAAGTGAACTCTGGTAGGAGAGGCAGCGGCGTCCGTAATTTATTTGCATTGCACTATAAGCTGCTGCTTTTGCAAGTTGGTTTTATGTGCTTCACTCCTGCAACGAATTACGGATACGTAAATAACTCCGGGCCGTTATCGATGCGAGTTTCGCTCTTATAGTAAATATAAACAAATAAACGGAAACGGCAACATCGTTAGATGTAAACATGAGAAAATAATTGAAACGAAAACATTTGAATAATTTTATTATCGTATTATCTTGATCGAAATTTTTTAAATTTTTAACTTCTACGTGAACAACTTGAATTATCTACTTGGATAAGCGAAGAAAGAGTCTGTTGTTGAATGCCAAATAAAAGAGAAAAACTTGGAGGTGTTCGTCTAAAGTTTCTGAAAGTAGAAGAAACGAAACTAACAAAATATTGTCACTTAATACGAATAGTTCTTCCATGCTCTGGATAAAAGAATCAAATAAAGCGCTGGTAATGAAAGCGTGCAAGAGATTGAGGTTGGCGTGATATCGTTCGGAGCTCGGATGGCGTGATGCAATTGAATCTAAAATCTGTAAATAAATTTCGACTACAACTGATGTAGTGCTAGTTCGCCAAATCAATTTTTGTTTCAATTGGAAATAAAAATACAATACCTGACTAATAAAGAAATTATAAAAAATTATGATAAAGTAAAAGATAAAGAACAAGGAAAAATCTGTTGTATTACAATAGCTATAAAGTGAATAGCTACAAAATGCAGTAGCAGTATTATTACCATAAGCGCCACCAATGTTGCCTAAAAAATATTGCTATTTTTAATCTCTAGATGGCTTACATATTTTTTTCCATTTTCCTATGTCGTATTTTCGTAAATATTTGCAAAAGTTGATATTGATGACGTACATAGTCTCATATCCCATATTCACACCTATATTGAACGGACTCTCGCTTTAGTTCACCCAAAAAAGACAAGAAAATGTTTCTATAGGTGGCCCAATTCTTCAGCAAAAAGCAAGTGAAATAGGAAGTAAAATTGAACGAAAAGATTTTGTGTGTTCCAGAAGTTGGATTGAATGTTTTTAAAAGAGAAATTGTATTTCTCGAAAAAAAATTGTTCACAATTCTTTGGCCTGATTTGCGCTAAAATTATGACTTTGACAATATTTTTAACGTCTACGAACTGACCCTTGATAAAACATTGAAATTCCAAGGAGAAAGCTGTGTAGATGGGAAAATGTTTAAAGTTAAAATAACAGTTTTGGTCGCTGCAAACATGTCTGGGGCAAAAAAGAGAAAACTGTTTATTATCGGCAAATCAGCTAATCCCAGATGTTTTAAAAACAAAATCCTACCAGTCAAATATAGATCAAACAGCAAAGCATGGATAACATCTAATTTATTCACCAAAGAGCTACTCCAATAGGATGTTCCGCTGAACCAAATCAAACTGGTTTTTATGCCACCCAATACCAGTTCAAAGCTGCAGCCCATGGATCGAGGGATAGTTCATTCTTTGAAGTGTTGCTACCGGAAGATTATGCTGTTAAAAATGATAGAAACAATTCATAATGGAAAATAGTTGGATGCTGTAAATTTTATTCACCTGGCTTGGCAGGAAGTTAGCACAGAATCCATCGAAAACTGTTTCAAACATGCAGGATTTCTTGAAGCAGAAAATGACTTTGACTCCGATGATGAATTGTCTCTAAATGATTGGCTGAAGAAACATACAGGAGATCTTGAAAATTTTGACATCCAGAAAGCCTTCAAAGCAGAAATGAAGAATAGAATTGAAAATTTTGACTTTGGATACAACGTTTCAGTTGACGATCAAGTTATTCCAACAGAGTCCTTCATAGATGACAAAATTATTCAGTCAATACTAACAGGTATGTATAACATGAAATGTAACATTAGAATCATGACTGATTTATGTAATTTTTTCAATGAAAAATGCAAAATTGAGTCATGAACTAGACAATGAAGCACATGAAAAAAATGTCATGGTCAGTGTTCCTTCAGTGAAAGAGATGACACAAAAAATGATAGCAAATCGCACGTTTTTGCAATCACGCTAAATTACCGAAAAAGTTTGGAATTCTACTTAGAACCTTAAAGGCTATATAAGTAACATTAGTTTTTCTTACAGAGTTGTACAAACCAAAATAACCGAGTACAATATCGAAGAGTAGGTTGTTTTAGTGTTTTTGTTACTATTGTTCATTTAGGTCAGGTATTATGCAGAATGTCATTTACATGTGGATTTTCCACACTTAGGGGTCTATTTTGTATCTCATAACGGTCATGTTACCAAGCATTTGTCGTTATATAACATGGGTAGCTATTCTCTATCTGGCATGTTCGTGAACAGAGTCGTTATTTAACGATTTCTATGTTATCGTAACATGGAAGCTGTTCATGAACGACATTTGCTATTCTGTAACTGGATATCGACATGTTCGCAAACGACATTTCTGTTAAAGGACCATGTTACCGAACGGCTTGAACTGGACGCTGTTTAATAACATTTTAAGGACATTTTAATGAATTTTCGCCCTAAACCCATTATTAAATTTTATCTTTTGCATCTTTTAATGGATTTCGGGCAACAAATATTTTAAGCACATTTGTATATTCTCACTTCTAGAACGTGGTCGTGTCCCGTAGTACATTTTTAAATAAAGTTTTGTGATAATTTTGCTAAAATGAACGGGAACCTCATCAATCGCATAGAAAATGAAGTGGAGCAAAGGTAAGAATTGTAAAGTGTTGTATTATACCTAAATAGAACTGAAAAATCTCATTATTCTTATACACATATAACTGTTATAACAAGAAAATGGTATATAATAATTATTGTAGACGGATAAATGCTGCAGTGCAACGGATGATGAGAGATAACAGTAATCCATTTGATCTGCCGGAAGACACATTCAGGAAAATGTATAGATTAAGCAGAGAAGCTGCTAATCATGTATTTACACAATTTTCAGCCCACTTGGATGCACCTCGAAGAAGCACAAAAATTCCTCCAGTAGTGAAGGTATGGATAATTAATAATATTATTTTAATTTTACCGTTTCGAAACTTTTTTTTAGTTTTTTGCTGCTCTTCATTTTTTTGCTCATGGTAATTACCAAAAACCTGTGGGTAAAGACAGGAATAACCCCCTGAGTCAAGCTGCAGTAAGCAGAATTCTTCACGAAGTAGTAGATGTATTTGTTGATGTTTTAGCACGACAATACATAAATAGTTTCCAACTACACTTGAAGAGGTGACTACTGTAAAGAATGGGTAAATAAGGAATTAATAATGTAATATTATCTCAATTAAAATATATAATTTTAAGGTTCTATCAAAAATATGGAAATTTAAATTTTCCCGGAATTATAGGTTGCATAGATTGCACCCATATAGCAATTTTTCCTCCTCCAGCGCAACATCCTCTTCATCCAGGCAGAGTTTATATTAATAGAAAAAATTTTCACAGTATTAATTGCCAAATAGTAAGACTACATGTTTTGTTCTTGTGCTGTATTCAAATGTATTTTCTCTATGTAGATATGCGACTCTGAATTGAAAATTCTGGCCATCAACGCTAGGTATCCGGGTTCGGTACATGATGCTGCAATTTTCTGTATCTCATAACGGCCATGTTACCAAACATTTGTTCTGGACCGCCAAAAAGTGGGAGTGGCGGCCGAAGTGAGGTTAGGTTTTAGTTTACGTCGCCGCAAGAGTCTGTTTCTAAAGTTACGCCGCGACCATCTCTTTTCATTTGCCCAAGAAGAACAAGGATGAAAGAATTGCTTTGCGGAACGCGCCCAAAATAAAGCAAAAATACTACTCGTTTAGAAAATATCGATTGTAGTTATGAAGTTGCCAAGGTCATTTTCTTAACATGGTCAATAGAAAATAGCCCTTAACAGACAAGTCGTTATAATAGTCGTTACAGAATTGTCGTTAACCAACATGGATGTTCGTGAACATCGAAATACAAAATAGACCTGTAATACGTCTCTTGGTCGTTCAGAGTCTGTGTTCTGGTTTACCTCATTCGTCCGAGTCAAAACAAGGGAATAAAAGGAGAAAAGAAACAGGACCGGACGACGGGTAAATCAACAGGACGAAACACCCGGAATTATAGGTTGCATAGATTGCACCCATATAGCAATTTTTCCTCCTCCAGCGCAACATCCTCTTCATCCAGACAGAGTTTATATTAATAGAAAAAATGTTCACAGTATTAATTGCCAAACAGTAAGACTACATGTTTTGTTCTTGTGCTGTATTTAAATGTATTTTCTCTATGTAGATATGCGACTCTGAATTGAAAATTCTGGCTATCAACGCTAGGTATCCGGGTTCGGTAGATGATGCTGCAATTTGGATGCTAACAGGTCTATTTTCTATCTCATAACGGCCATGTTACCAAACATTTGTTCTGGACCGCCAAAAAGTGGGAGTGGCGGCCGAAGTGAGGTTAGGTTTAAGTTTACGTCGCCGCAAGAGTCTGTTTCTATAGTTACGCCGCGACCATCTCTTTTCATTTGCCCAAGAAGAACAAGGATGAAAGAATTGCTTTGCAGAACGCGCCCAAAATAAGGCAAAAATACTACTCGTTTAGAAAATATCGATTGTAGTTATGAAGTTGCCAAGGTCACTTTCTTAACATGGTCAATAGAGAATATCCCTTAACAGACAAGCCGTTATAGTAGTCGTTACAGAATTGTCGTTAACCAACATGGATGTTCGTGAACATCGAGATACAAAATAGACCCCTTAGTAAATATAACTAAAAGTGCGCTTAAAATCGATTTTTTTGCTAAATTGATTTTTCGATTTAGTAAAAAAAATATCAATAAATTGTGAATCGATTCTGTTAGCAAATCGATTCGAATCGTGATGAATGGATTTGAATTGTGATGAATCAATTCGGGCAGGAAGGGAAGGACATCGTGTCACTGTTCATTATTTAGACGAAGAGTGCTTGTCTTGCGTGCAAGCCACTTGATAAGGATGAAACTGCCTCGAATTTGGCTGAAGTGTTGGGTAAATTTTTTGAAGATTAGAATATCGACAAGGAACAAATTGCAGCCTGCACCACCGAATGTGGAGGAAATATTTTGGCTGCAGTGAAGATCTTAAATTTTACTCATATTAGCTGCTTTTGTCACTCCTTAAAGTGTCATTTCAAAGTGCTTTGAAATAGAAAAACTTTAAGATGTATCGGAGAAAATTAAAAAGATTCATAACGTCTTTTCTCATAGTTCAAAAATGAATTGTGATCTCCGTCGAATTCAAGAAAGTATTGTTTTGCTGCACAAGAAATTTTCCTCCTGTACGCTCACCATATGGTGGTCGCTTTTAAGTCTGATTAAAGCATGCATTTTACTTTAATTTTCTTATTTCAAGGGAATGCAAAAAGGAAAGATCTTATTTTATGTCAAACTGAAATTGCATTCTTATAATATTACAATATTTCATTGAGCCGTTTTTGTAATTAACAGAACATATGTCATCAGAAACCTCAGTAGCAGTATCAGCAAAAATTCTCTTAATTAAAAAAATAGTTGAACAGAACACAAATGATTTGAATGTCCAATTTGATTTCAAAGTTGAGACATAAATTCTTTATGAAGGCAGTTTATTAGAAAAAATTTAAAAAATCGTTTTGGAAGTGTTGAGCAATAGGTACCGCAATGAAAATAATAACACATTTCCAAAGGATTAACCTTTCTGAAGAAAGCACTTTTCTTTGATTGCCAAACTTTACTCGCAGGGTACAAGAATTGCAGGAGATATAAAACAGAACTTGCAGATATTTATTCTGATCATGATGCAATAAAAAAGACGACATAAAAATGGACTGGCGTGTATATTTACAAAGAATCAGTCAAATCCAATGACCCGAGATGAAGCAATAGCACGCGAAATTGATGCATATATATTATTACCGGAAGTAGATGTAGATACAGATCCCTTACTATGGTGGAGAATTAATCACCATGTGTATCCTAATCTTGGGGTATTGGCGAAGAAATATTTATCAGCGCCAGAAACGATAGTTCCTTCAGAACGTAGTTTCATTCGAAGGGGACTCGTCGAAGACTTCCGTATCTCCCTTACAGGGGAACACTAGGAAAAATTGGTTTTAATAGACTTGAAAAATATCTTTTTGTAGTTTGTAGGTTTATATTTGTAACTTGCTATTTTTGTAATAAAAATTATGTTGTTCAACGTCAAATATAAGTTTTTGTGTTTTCAATCTTGAAATTTAGCAATAAACGATTTACATCGACTCGAATCGATTCGGTTTGATTTGATTTTTTTTGATACATTTTGATTTGATTGTCCTCGATTCGATTTTCGAATCGTCAAATCGATTTTCGATTTGCTTGTCGGGGAATCGCGCTGGCTTAAATATAACTTTATCTAACTTTAAACAACGTAGGTACATTATGGCATTTTTTTACAAAACCCGCCTTCATCAGGCAAGCATCAGGTGTGTACAAAAGTCTATTTTTCATTTATAGTAAACTTCGGATATAGTGAACCAATTCTGATGCACTGTTCGAGTTCACTATATCCGGAATTCACAGTATATCAGAAAGAGAATTTAAGTAAGTATTTTTTAAGCAATTTGTTTTTGAGAAATATATTTTCTTCCACACGCAATTTTTTTCTGCAAATAAATTATTTTTTACTAAGTAAAAATATTTATTTCAAAAAGTAAGCTTTCCGTTAATGACGTTAGGTTTCGAGCGGTCTAGTTGTGATACACAGATAAACGTTTGCTGTTCTTAATTTTATTGCAGAATGATTTTAGATTGTTTCCATAAGCAATTGATAATATTGTCTCCTTCATTTTTGATTATTTTTACTGTAGCACCAATACTATTTGTATTATTTATAACTTGTACGTGAATCTCACAATCTTCAGGTAAATCAGTGACTCTGTCTACCCCGATAGGGATTTCTTAGCTTTTGTTATCATTACTTAAGTTTGAGATAAGTTTTGTTGTTAACAAAATATAAGATTCATCAAGTTATCTTTAATTTCAAATGTTTTTCCTAAGGTTATCTTGGTGAATTAAACTTCTTTAAAGTGATTTGTTAACATTATGTTCTAGCTGCATCCTTAATGTACATGAAGACAGAAACGTGAAGACAGAGACAAGAAGACTAAATTTTGCAAAGCTCTAATTAAAGAAGTGGCAGAGTTAATTTTATTCGACAAATAGAAACGCAATCATATCTCAGCAAATCACTACTTCAAGAACTTCAAGCAATGTAAATTAAATTCCAGCTAGTTCTGGAAGAATTAAACAAAAACTTGCGCTTTTCATTCCCAGTTCCAGATAAATTTCTATATCTAGAATATAACATTAAAAAATATATTAAGGGAAATTAAAATCATAACCTCAGAAAAAAGTGTGCAACACGGAATTACTTTTTCAGTAAAAAGAATAAACTTGTAAGAAAATTTCTTTTACTAGTTATGTTAAGTTTTATAAGTGATAAGAATATATGTGGAATAAGAAAAAATTAAAGTGTAAAATGAGAAAGTCTAAAATGCCAATAAAGAAAAAGTTAAACTCGATATTTTAAGGCTTGGCACCATCCCAAAAAGAAATAAAATATTTATAAAACTAGAGAAGTAAATATGCCACCTGTGCCGGAATACTAATTAAAGAGAATAAAAAGTAACTAACGAACTTTACTAGATTAGATACAAAGTATGCAAAACAAAAGAATAAAAAACAGAAAATAAAGTACCGTGGCTTAAAGGTTAGAATTATATCGTGGAGTCATTTTGTTTGGTGTAAAAATTTTTTTCGGTTGGTTTCCCTCGGAAGACAATGGCAAACCGCCGATTGACACCCTGTCAAGAAAAGCCTTTTCTTTAAATTTCTGTGATCGTTCGATGCTATGTTCACCAGTCAAACTAATCCGATATGAGGGCGCTAGTACTAACCATCAGATTTTTTTGAAAGAATGTACTCCTTCATCCGGTTGAAGCTGTAGATCCCACGTGTCGGCGCGAACTAATAGAGTTAGATACCACAGACACGTGTAGAGTGTCTCAAACACTCGTCGACGATTAAGTATGGCACTCGAAGAAGAAATATATTTGATTAGAAACTAAATTAAAAATTTGTTTTAACATAATTGAAATTGAAATTGAAATTTTATTCAGTAAGAAAGTACACAATTCACAGTGATTTCCTGCGTGAGGAATTTAATCCTCTAGGCAGCTGAATGTAAAATTAATAGGAAAAATATAAAATATATATATATAAAATAGTAAATAATAACAATATAATACAAAATAAAAGTAAAAACAAATTTTGATACATATTCAAATATTGATTTAACAAATATAATTTTCTTAGTTTGGTATATATTCATCATTGTTCGATTTTCAGCACTTCTTCTATGTTAATTGTTTTTAGCCACTGTATTATTTCATTCATTTTCTTTTTTTTCTCGCTGTTTTCGTGGTTGAATAGCAGTCTTTTCCTCAATATTGTTGGCATGTTATTGATTAGTTTAATCCCAGTATATTCGAAGCTTCTTTGTCCAATACGTTTTTTTTTAATTGGAATTTGTATAAGATATCTTTCTGTTTGCCTAGTTGTCTTTAGCGGTGCATGGTGGTTTATGGTTGTTGATCCTTCGCTGCATACGGTTGTTATAGCTTTTAATCCAAAGGTTTCTTTTATGTTTAATTGTTTCGTTTCTTTGAATATCAGTTCTGAGGGGTACATGAAGGGCTTGTTGTAAATTACTTTCAATACTCATTTTTGGATGGTTTCCATTTCTTTGATGATGGCTTTACTCGCTCCACCCCAGATCAGTTTTCCATATCTCAGTAGTGAATAAAATAGTGCATTGTATAGTGATGTTGCTAGGATCTTCTCTTGTATGATGTGTTTCAGTTTCTTGAAAACGTATGGTAGGCATCTTAATTTTTTGCACAGCCAGTTAATGTGCCCGTCCCATCGAAGATGACTATCCACTATTATTCCAAGGTATTTGCATTGGCTTGTTGTTTTTATCTCGATGTTTGCTTCATTGTATTTAAAACTGATGGTTTCCCATTCAGAAATTGATGTTTTCTGCGATCCATGTAATAGTATATTCGATTTCTCTGCGTTGATGGTTAATGAGTTTGTTGAAAACCATTCATAGATAATTGGAATTTCTTCTGAGAGCAGTGCTTGGAGTTTGTCCCAGGATTCTTCTTCAAAAATGATTGCTGTATCATCAGCAAAAGAAAGTATTTTGCCCATTGTTTTGAGACTATATAGATCGTTGATGTATAATATGAATAAAAGAGGTCCAAGTATTGTTCCTTGGGGAACGCCGTATTCCAAAATTGTAGTAGCGCTAGTAGAATCGCCGATTTTCACGTTCTGTTCTCTTTGTTCAAGGTAACTGCGTATTAACGAGAGGGGTAATCCTCTTATGCCCATTAACTCTAGTTTTTTGAATAACGTTTTGTGTTCTAGTGTGTCGAAGGCTTTTGCCAAGTCTATGAAAATTGACAGTGTTGGTTTCTTATTGTCAATGTTGTTGTATATTGTTTTGGAAAATTCTACGAGAGCGTCTTCGGTGGATTTCATGTGCCTAAAGCCAAACTGGTTTTTGTTGAGCAAGTTATGTTCATCAACAAATTGCATGATTCTTCTATATAAACATTTTTCAATTATTTTGGCAAGGTTTGAGATTAGAGAGATCGGCCTATAATTTCCTACATTTTCTTTTTTTCCCGTCTTGTATATTGCTTTAACTATAGCTTTCTTGTAGATTCTGGGAAATGTTCCTGTGCCAAATATCGTATTTATTATGTGGGTCAACGGTTGAGTGATTATGTCCGCAATGGATTTCAGACACTTTGATGTTAGGTTATCATAGCCTGGAGACTTCCCGTCTTTGAAGCTCATTATTTCTTTGTATATTTCTCGTTCATTTGTTGGTTGTAGGTAGAGAGTGTCCATAGTTCTTTCAATTTGGCTGGTTCGATGGTGTCTATTTTTTATTTTACTGGCCAGATTTTTACCAATGTTTCTGAAAAAGTTATTAAAATAGTTTGCCCGGTCTTGATCGTTGAGTGTTTTTGTGCCATCTTCTTTTATAAGTTCAGCGTTTGCATGTTTTTTTGAGTTATTTCTTTGCATGTATTCATTAACAACTCCCCACAGGTTTTTTTGATCGATTTTATTCCTGTCTATTCTTCTTTGGTAGTACTCGTATCTTGCTTTTTTAATGTCAGTTGTTACTTTATTCCGAAATTTCCGAAATACTTCCTTGTCAGCAGGGTTTTTTGTTCTGGTTGCAGTTTGATATAATTTATTTCTTTTGTTTATTGCTCTTATGATTGTGGAGGTGATCCAGGGTTGCTTGTTTGGTGTACATATTTTCCTCTCCGATTGGCTATCTTTGAAAGCGTCCTGTATTGCGTTTGTAAGGAGTTCAGCACAGTAGTCGACGTCCTGGCTTTCGTAAATATGAGTTAGGTCTTTTTGTAGCATTATATTCCTTAATTTATTGTAGTTTGTGATCTTTTTTGTTTGTGGTTTATACGATTCGTTTTTTTGTAGCCTTGGTTGGAATTTTTATGGCAATTGGAAAATGGTCAGTAATGTGTGTTTCTATCACAGCTGCAATCCAGTTATCAGTTGCTCTGTTAGTTTTAACAAAGCAGTGATCTATACAGGTTGAAGTGGTATCGGTGTTTCTTGTTGGTATTTTTATTGCCGGGATGAAACCGTGCGACGCTAAGAGATTCAGATAGCTGGTTGTAGCTAGTGAACGGTCCATGAGATCAATGTTTAGATCTCCGATGAGAATTTTTTCAGCGTTTGATTCCATGTTTTGGTTGTTCAGAAAGGTTTCCAGATTTTCGATGAAATCGGAGTTTCTAACCGTTGGTGACTTGTATATTGAGTATATTTCATATTCAAAGTTTTGCTTCTTTACTCTGTTAGTATTTATTGCTATTTGCCCAATGTGGTCAATTGTATGGTTTTCAGAAAACTCTTCTTTGATGTAGGTTATTACCCCATCGTTTTGATTCAATATTCCTTTATTATAATGGCTCGAGTATCCAGGGATTTTGTACATATTTTCGTCTATTTTTCTTGTCTCCGTACAGACTATTACGTCTGGAAGTTCTTCAAGCTGCTGTACCATTATCAGGAGTTCCTCAAAATGTTTGTTAATACTGCAAATATTCAAGTGTGTAATTATCAAGCCTTTTTCTCCTGTTTTTAAAATGTTTTTGCAATCTTCTAAACTATCAGTTTTTTTAGTTTCAAGAGTTTCGAAATTTTCAAAGCTCGGGAAATCGAACATCTCTATATCATTTAATAATTTTTCCACCAGGGAAATCGGTTTTGGAGATTATTGGCATATTGGCATATTGGAGATAATATGGCATAATATGTCTATATCGTAGATTGATGCAATTCATAAACGAACACAACATATTAAACAATAAACAATTTGGATTCAGGCAAAATAAATCTACAGAAGACGCATTTTCTGAATTTATAACTAAAATGTACGACAAAATCGATAAGAAAATATCCAGTCTTTTAATTTTCATGGATTTAGAAAAGGCATTTAATACTCTGGATTACGAAATTTTGTTGAAAAACTTGAACTGCTAGGAGTTAGAGGTCTATCGCACTCTCTTGTAAAAGGCTACTTGGAGGAAAGAGAACAAATGGTAAAAATCGACAATACCTTAAGCAAATCCAAAATTATGGAATTTGGAGTACCTCAAGGAACAGTTATTGGCCCTAACCTCTTTATATTATACATAAATGGCCTTTACAACCTACGCACAATAGCAAAAAATTTCTTGTTCGCTGACGACACTTCAATTATCTTCAAAAAACAGTCATGGGAGAATCTAAAAGAAAAGGTTAAAGATGAAATGCCAGTGATTGGTTCGCGAAAAACTCATTGACAGTAAATGTAAATAAAACACAAGTCATCTAATATGCATCCCAAAAACCTCAATTTCGTCATGGGAAGAAATAACATTCTCGTATCAACTGGAAACTCTAAAATTATAGGTTAGGGAAAAGGCCAAGTACCTAGGAGTCATAATCGACAGCCACCTACGTTGGGATCACCACGTTCACTCACTATGCAAAAAATTGCGGTACCAGCTCTACGCTTTTACTAAACTTAAAAATATATTCCATGAAAAAACCCTCTCCACGTCATTGTACCAAGCACATTTTTATGGATTTTTTAGATTCCTAGTATGGGGAGGTACCACCAAAACAACAGTTAAACAGGTCGAAGTTATGCAAAAAAGAGTGCTTAAGATAATACACAACAAGCCAAGAAGACACCCAACGAAATTTTTTTTTCAAGAGAGCAAACACCTATCAACAAGTGAAACTTTTGCATTGAGGCAATCCTATATCTAAACACCCAAGGTATCGAAAGAAACCCTGAAAATGAAGCACAGAGAAGAACTAGACAAACAACAACGCAACAGATAAGAATTTCGGCAAGATGAAAAGCGATAAGTTAACGGAACTAAGAGTAACTAAATGTAACGTTAAATCTTTCGATTTTATTTGTCACATCAAACGCCAGTTTTTATAGTGGTGAGCGGATGTGTGGGTTCAACGAAAAATAGTTTAAGAAATGTAGATTTAATAGATTTAAGCGATAGATTTATAGAATTAATCTTGAACAATACAAAGAAACTGCACAAATAATAAGACCAATGGCAAAATGATAGTGGTTGATAAAACGATAGAAAAATTGAACACTTCAATTACTAGCTTTCGAGAGCAACAGTTATTTTGCTGAGATTGATAGCAGAATTAAATTCTCTTGGGCAACATATGAAAAGTTCAAATTCAAATATTTAAAAAGTAACATTTACAACCAATGTATATTACCAATGAAGACATAGGCCTGCAAAACATAGAAATATATTTTTAGAAAATCACAAAACCAATGGTTGGGTCGCCCAAAAATTAAGCAAGCAGGAGTTTTGTGGTATCGAACGATAGGTCAATGGTTTAATGTGAGAAGAGTCTATACCAGTAAATGAGTAGAGGAAGGCTTATGCAAAAGAAGAACTAAGTACAAATGCGATAGTTTGGTGGAACAGATAGATTTAAATTAATTTTAAAATTAGAAGGGTACTGACCTGCAATTGATATCCAAAAATAATATCATGTACCGCATGGTAATTCAACCGGTATTTTGAAATAACAAATATAAACCAGGAAAATTCGTCAAACACAGTAAAAAACATTTTAACTAAATGAAAAACCAACACATTATAGAGTTCTTGACTTGAAAGCTGGAAAAGTTGGGAACAAGTAAGGAACAAAATTGAAAAAGAATAAATTAAAAATTTCACTCAACGTACCTAGAAAATGTTTTTGATAAAGTATTTGCTGTGTATTTTCTTATAAATTTATAAACATAATGCCTATATAGGTTGATAAAGCATAGAAACAAGTTGAAAAAGAAATTATCATATGCCAAACTATTAAAAGCTTCTACTGCAGAGTAATGCTAGAGTTTATTTAAATTTAAAATTGGGGTGTCCCGGGGTAGTGAATTGGGGTCTATTATATTGCTGAGCAGTCTTATTGTACACCCCCCTGTCTCAAAAAATATTATTAAATATCCTTTCATAGGACATAGTTATAGGTAAGAATATTATAGAAATAACAGAAGGACTATGGCCGCTTGCAAAGTTAAATAATGAAGAATAATAGTAAATAAAGGCAAATGACTACCTCCATTGTATGAACAAGATGTATCTTCACATTTGATTAATGATTATTAACAAAGTCATATATTGTATAGTAATGCAGTTCTCATCTTGCAATGAACTTGAATGACATATTGGGGTGGGAAAGGAAATAAAGAAGAAGAAGAACAAAAAATGTTATATTTAATGCTAGTATCTCAACTTTCAACTTTTGTAAAACCAAGTTCTAATATTAATTTGAGGAAAATAGGGAAAAACGCTAAGGAACATAATAAAAGCCAACATAAAAGTAATAAAAAGATTCAAGAAAAGCAAATTATTTAAACTAATTTTAAGAGAGTTGAAAATTTCTCGAGAGTAAGAAAACAGAGTGCAGTGCTAACGTCGAAAGTAAATTTTTAACTAAAGCAGTAAATTAAACTAAAAATACTTAAAATTTCTTGCTTTTTCACTTAGAAATATACAGTGCATGTTAAAGAATAACGAAACTTAATACGGATTAGATGAATGCAAAATATATTAAGTCACTGAATTAATTGATTCAAAATAAATTCTAAAAATTTTTAAATCTTAGAATCTTAAATTTAACGTTTTTTTTGCCTGGAGTTAACTACCAAAAGTTTAAAAGTTTATCTGACAATAATATTCTTTAAGATTCATTATTGGACGATTTTCCAAAAAGCAAATTTTTGAAAAATTTGTTTTGAATATTCAATTGACTGGCGCTCAGGCAGATGGTTCCGGTGGTTCAAATAAAAATGCGGAACTAGGATGTTTGAAGTTTAAATTCGAATATTCTCTTTCTCTTCCTTTGGCCCGATTCATTGCGTTAACACGAAAAAAGGTTTCACGAACATCTAAAGTAAGGGTCGACCTTTGTGAAAATTAGGGTCGGAACTGTAATTGGCAATACACATATCTAGCCGCTTCTCGCAAAAACCTAACATTTAATAACCCGCCCACGAATTACAAAGGCAACTTCCCTCCACAGGGCATTCAAAACTACAAGCTAATCGGTCAAATGAGGGAAATGATACGCGCTTCGTTGTTGAAATTTTCACCAACAATCAATCGAAACTAATTTTTAACTCCTTCAGATTCTCTAAGTACTTCAACTTTTTCACTTAAGAGATTCTCTTAAGACTAATTCAGTCAAAATTTGAAATCGATTGATAAAATCTTATATTAGACCCACATCACACCAGTGACGTCGTCGTCTTGGCGCATATTCCTGTTGGTGTCCTGCTGCACATCCCGTCGACAATGTTTGGCAGTATTCACGCACCTTTTGAGCTAACCAGTCGTGGAAGCAGTGGCGTAGGGAGCGCACGATTCGTGTTTTTATTTGCGAATGGGACGTGGTAGGAAAAAGTTTCTGTGAGAAATTATGTGGTCGGAACGTGTTTGCGGTCAGCAACATTGAATCTATTTTTAATTGAAAGAGTCAATAGCGGATTTCGGTGAGTTGATTGTAATTATTGACAGTTTGTTTTACTAATAGTAACTTTATAACTTTATTAACTGAAAACGTAGTACGTTCTTTGGGGTGGAATTAATTGGTAATTACGTCAACTACCTACATCGGTGTGCCGTGTTCGTTAACTTTGAGCAAAAGTTGCAAAAGTTCATAGGGCAAAGGTTTTTGTTTACAATGTCACCGAAGGATCAGAGAAATCATCGGGTAATTCGAGTCTAATTATCTCAATGCATGCCATTTTCCTCAAAGTTCAAATAAATTGACGCAGTTACTTGTAGTTAGTTTTTTCTGTGTCTAATTATTCGACTTCATGCCCTATTCATCAAGTTTTAGAAAAATTGACGCAGTTATTAGCAGTTTTTTTTTTTGAGAAATGTTAAGAATCATTAGAATTCTTTTAAGCAATAAATCTATTTCTATTATGCAGTAAATAAACTCTTTGTTTAAGTTATTTAGATGGTTTGAAGCTTTAGGGGTTTTAACTCTAAATAGGCAAAAATAATTTTTCTTTTAATAAAAGTTTAGAGAAATTTTGTTTCTATTTCGAGAGAGTTTTGCCCTATTTTGCAAAATCTTAAGAGAAAATTTATAAAATATTAAATTTTGAAACTCCTGAAAATGATTCTTTGAAGTAGAATTTGTAAAACTCTCATCTTAAATTTTCTTAAAGTCTGTTTGAAAATTAAAAGCAATCGCATAAGTTTCAAAGAAACTTGCAACTCAATTAAGTTGTGGCTTCAAATTATAATTACTAATTAGAAATAATTTTAACAAATTATTATTTCTGATACAAGAAATTAAAGGCCATTAATAAATTTACCATCATAATAATTACGCCAAATTGGAAATTTTGAATAATTTAAGCAAAAATTGGGTAGGTACTCTACTTACTGAATTATGGGATTGCGGAAGTTACGGTTAAATTAGGAAATGTTTCTAAGACCGAATTAAAATAATCAACAAAAGCAGGTCAACACCCTCAATCGTGCGATTTCTTTTGATTTAGCAAAATCCTGAGAGATTTGAAAGTTGTAAACTAAAATTTTGAATTTTTATCTGCAAATTTAATAGATCACCCTAGAACTTTTATAACACCAAAATAAAAGTAATTTAATACCGGAACCAATAACTTTTAGCCTAACGTGTACTTAATGGAAATCAATAGCTTGAAGAAGTTGAGGAATAGAGTCATACTTCGCATTATTCCTAATGGGCTGAAAGTTATGAAATCATGATTAGATTTCTATTCAGAAAGGGACACTTAGAGGTGTGAGTTTTGCTCTACTTACCCTGAGAAGCTCTTAGCACAATTAATTTAACACCGCGTTTATTAGTTTTGTTTCAAAAAAATTCAAAGCTGAGAAACTTTTAATTGACAGCAAAAAATTAGTTTATTTAATTAATAAATGGTAAGAAGTACGAATCAGGTCGACATTGACTTAGTTTTTTTAATACTTTTTGGCGTCATTTGACGTATCTTAAAGGCTTAAGAAATTTAATTTTTTGTTGCTTGAAGATTTATTATGTCGAAAATAATTGAATAATATAAAATTTTGCCAAAACATACAAATTTTTGACAAACAAAATCTAGATTTTCATTGAACAATTCAAAATGAAGAAAATTCTTTAAACTAGTAATGTAGTCTCACAACTTTATAAGATCTGATCAGTAGTGTCAAAATTAAGACAAATTAAATCTGAAGGATTTTTCTTCAGGCGGTTTCCCTTAGAAGCCAATGGCAAGTTAGAATGATATCTTATCTAGAAAAGTACGAAGCAATAAAAAGACATACCATAGCACGTGTGGATAGGTCGCCGCTATAAAAAAAACGAATGGCGACTTCATTTGAATTATTGTTTACATATTTGTTAAATCTGTTGAAGTGAAAATTTTTGTACATTTTATTACAAAATACATAAATAAAAGTAAACAAAAATATGAACATGTTCTCAGCATTTGCAGATATTAACTAAATAAAAAAGTTCTTGGCATGAGTCAAGGATTTACTTGACATTTTTATTAATTAATTTAATATTATGAATAGTCTACTTGTGCTTGAAGACAGACTTCACATCACGTGACATATCCTGAAACCATGTCAGGCATCGATTTTTCTGGAATGCTGCAAACATCTGATTTATCAATCTCTTTCGATTACCTGTTCGGCTGGCGAACGCATAACATTTAATGATCCATAAAAAGTCATGAGGCGTCAGGTCCGGAGATTGTGGCGGTCAAGGTCAAAGTTCAATCTACTGGTTTACTCTACAATTCTACTTCTTTTTCTCGAAATAGTGACTAATAGATTTCAAATAGTTTTTGTAAATCGAGTTGATGACATGAAAGTAGCATCAATTGTCTTGAGTCCTTCCCTGGTCGCTGAAATTAAAAAACTTGCGACTTTTGAGAGTGCTCACGTATCCAATTTATTTTTAACAAATATTAAGCTTAAGAGAAACTGCCGATACCCTGAAAATTATGCTCATATCTCGCCAAGCTAATGAAATTGTCGTGTCCGCCAACTGAAGTACACCGACTGTACTTCATCTATTAGAAGGTAATGCTCTAGATACCGTTTCTAGAACGATCCTTGACGACTTCTAACCAGATTATATTGGATAGCTAAGTCACTTAGAAAAGCAAAAAAAAACGAAATTGTTACATCACTTTGTAATCGACCGTTGAAATGGATATTGGGAATTAAAGAAAGCACTTTTCATTCACCATTTAGGTTTTCCATTTCTGAAATTAATCCGAAACAAACACGAGCTTGTATTAAAATTCTTTTGACCCGAGTGTGAAAGTGTGGATGGAGGTTGGAGCAATCATAAATAAACGTAAAAAGTTGCTTTGATTCGTTTGAAATCAACAAATTACCAAATCGTAACTTTTACAAGCAAAAGAAACATTACCATAAAAATCAACAATCTATTTCCTCATCATTTGCACGATCGCGTGGCTAAACTCTATCGCCAGACTCTTTATTGAGATTACGGAATTGTTAACAAAATATGGAATCGCATGTGTGGAGAGCATCAAAGGAGAAACACAAAGAGTACTTAACACAGCATATGGTAATGAAGCTGAAACAACCGGTAAGATTGTCGGATTTCAGGTGTAGAAGAGATTCCACAAATTTCTCGCAAAATTTATTACCTCTGAGAATTGAAAATATTTATAACTCGCTCATAACTGAATTTACCATAAAAATGCGCTTAGGTTGCATAAAAATTTCTTACTTTTCTTGAAATTGTTATTTTTATGAGATTTATCGTTGTTTTAATATAATTCTTTAAAGCAACCAGTAAAAATTAATGGAATTGGCTCTAAGGTGCAACTTTTCTTTTATTATTGAAATTGTTAATTAACTTTTCAAAGATTTTTTGTCGCTAAAAATTCAAATTTAAAAATAGTTTTTAACTAAATATTGCTCCGAAATAAACGGATATCAAATTTGTACTTTTTTAAGAAAAAATATTTCGACAAGAATTGGGGTCTGAAATCTGCTGAAATTATTGTAATAAGCTGTCGCTTAATTTTTTTAGTCAGCAGTTGGTAACTTGCTTATTTACAGAGGTGTTACCTTGCAAAATAACATTGCTTTCTAACATAATTTAATCTTTAAAAAATCAAATTTGAAACTAACTTTTTGTTAATTTTCAAAAAATTGTTATGTAGAAACGTCAATTTGAGTTTTTATTTTTTTGAGAATTATAAGTATTGTAAAACTTCATTAATGCTGAATTGCAATTTTGTTTTAATATTTAAATAGTCAATAATTAATAATTTTTAAAATAGTGCATACTTCAGTTTTTCAAAAATAACGCGCCTATATAAAAATTGTGATTTTTTAAAGAATTTTGACACCTCCACCATTTCTAAATTCTAAAGTCATCAATGTGGTTTTTACCGTTTAATTTTGTTATATTAATAATCAATAAATTTAAATTGATAATTTTTGACAGTAATTTTGAATTACATTCCACAAAGACACCAAATTTTTGCTTGTTGTTTGATATTTAATAATTTATATCTCAGAAACTAAAGATGCAACAAAATGTTTTTAACTGCACAATAAGTTTTGAAGCTAATCGCTTGTAATTGTTATCCCAAAATGTTTGTCGTTAATGGATTTTTATGTAATTGTATTCCCCCGATGCTTTTGTCAATTGATAATTTGGACAATTTTCCAAACACTTTAAATTTTTTGGAAACTTATTGCAATTTACAACAAATTTTTGATTGCATTTTTACTGCAACATTTGCAAATTTAATGAGATTTTTGAAAATGAATATAAGATTTTGGATAATTTTGTCTCAGGTGAGGCCTTAATTTTTCTTTACTTTGTTGACTAAATACTTACACGAGAATCTGCTAGCTGCAAGAGAAGCTCTGATTTCAATTAATTTTGGAAGTTTTTCTTTTAAAGATTTGTTGTTAATTTGTGTGTAGCCTTATAAAAACGGAAATTATTAAAATATTTGCTTAAAGAGTTTTGTTTCACTATTTAATTGTTAATTTCCCGATTTTTTTTATATAATAATTTTGAAATGCATTTCACGAACGTATTGAGATATTTTTGTTTTTCAATTTTTTGAAAATTCTACTACGTCGATTAGCGCATTTCAGCTGCATACAATTTCTTGATCTCAATTTGTTTTTGAAAAGTTTACTCGGCGCATTCACCAATAATTGACAAACTTGGTAATTAAAAAAAAAGTGCAAAAAATTATTTCGAAAAATTACTATAACAGGCAATAAAAGTAATATTACAGTGTTACTTTAGAATTTTAATAATCAATAAGTTAGTAAGTTTTAAGACAATTTAAATTTTTAAAATAAATTTGTTGACAACTTTGTTGCGGTAAGAATTTTAAAATCTATTTACTCTAAAATAAAAAAATAAAATTTCTTTTTAGGTGTGCAGGAGATTTCGGTTCGAATCCTTTTAATGTTCCTCGTAAACTAAATGCCGCAACAAAATGTCACCCTCACAGAAAGCTTCATTTATAAACAAATGACATTTCCATAAGAATTGTTGAAATCTTGATATTACAATCCTCACCCAGCACATCCACCATTTGTATGTACGTTAATATATCAAGAAAATCATTTTTGATAAAACAAACCAAACGCGAAATTTAAATTCTCTTCTCTTATTCAAACACAATTTCTTAACGTTTTAAGTTGCGTCAGCGACCTTTAAATTGTAATTAACTTCCGTTTTTTTTTTAATTTTCAGTTTAGTATTAAATCCAAAGATTTTGCAGGACTAAAATTAGTTTTCAGACGTAAACTTTTAGGTCAGGGTTATTTGTTATTTCAGGTTGTCACGTTAAAAGGAACAGGTACAAATCACGTGTTCCCCTCGAGTTAAACGTTCGTTGCGTCTTCAACTCATTTCCACGCAAATTAAAACAAAATATTTACAGTTGCACCAGTTTTATGTAAAATTTATTTATAAATGCAATCATTCCGAAAGCGAACCGAAATCGCGTTAATATTAGTTAATTTTATTTAAAAATCGATCGTGGACTTTAGATATTTACCATCAACAATGCGATCATAGATTCAATTGGTCACTATTTAGATGAAGAGAAATTTAGAGCGTTAATTGCAGAAATATTTACTTGTCCGCCAAATAATTATCGGTTTAAAATGAAACAGGTGTAAGTTTCACATAAAAATACAATTAGTAGATTAAATGACGTGTTGCCCAATTTTAGGTAGATTTGGAAAAACAAATCAAATATTTTATTTGATCAACTGCGATTAGGGTCAGGGTGGAATATCAACAAGTTACGATCATTGACTGGATCCAGTTGATGAAATCACGTGCCGTCCCAATTTCTGTCGTTCCTTGCAGGACAGTTCCGGATGTATTTGAAGCTTGATGATGAATTAGGTGGGACCCTCATCTAGGTCAATTTTGAGACGGAACGGTGGTCTTATTTGTCTTGAATTTTTTATTGTTTCAGTCCGGATAACGAAATTACGTGGCGCCCCCGATTTCGGTCGAGTTTGCGGAAAAAGCTTTGCTATCGGAGACAATGGTTCTTCGATAAAATTAACTCGACCGAATTAAATTCAATGATGAGGGTCCGGAAAGCGGAACTCGGCAACACTAAAGATTCACGGATTTACAACTAATTTAATTTGAATGGAGTGTTTGGGAAAACAACTTTAAAGATCTCATTAGTGGAAGAGAGAACGTAAGAGGAAATTAAGCGGCTTTGTTTTTGTTTTTGGGGTGGGTTTTTGTGGTGTGACCCCCTAACCCCCTACCCCTATCTTGACACATCGATGGAATATAAATCGACAATTACGTCGAGTTGAGAATCTTACAACGTTTTGTTGAAGGTATTTAAGTTGTTTGTATATTCGAGCTCTCTGGCAGCAGGTACTGTTGTTCGATTTATGTAAATGTCAGGTTATTGTGCGGCTAAAATAATTACTGGCAAAGTTTAAGGTCAAACATGTTTGCAATAGCACGATTCACGTCCTCTAATACGGACAAATTATCAAATTTTTTAAGCAAAACAATATAAAAACCTGCGTAACGAAAAGTGAAACGCTGGTACTCTGTTCACAACAGCATAAGACAGGAGATCAAGTGACTGTCTACTACAGTATATTGCTGAAGATCGAGTTATATGCTTGTAGTAATACAATCTTCTAACACAGACCAAGCTTCATATTTTTTAACCAAACGAATCTAAAATCTTGCGTAACAAAAATTGAAACGCTGACGCTTGAACTACAACAGCATGATTGGCGGTCAAGTGAGGCGCACGACAGGACGATAGGACGTCCATACCTGCGCCAAATTTACGTAATTTTTTGGGAGCCCAGTGGCGACTTTTTTAATAATTACCAACAATTTTTTTAGATCCAAAGCCCTACTACACGGGTTGCTCAGTAGTTTCGTTTCCAATGCTGCAGTGTCACTCAGCTAATTTTTTAGTAAAATACAGGATGCCGTCTAGAAGAGTCTCGTAAATCCTAATCCGGCATATCCAACTTTATAGTGAATCGCAAAATACTAATTTAAAGTAAAGATGAACGCGCCGAATTTTTCCTAACACTTTTACGTTTTATGATGATAACCTCCAAACTTATTTAACCTCGCTTAATTTGAAGAACGCCCCAGTTGAGATTTTGGAATCAGACGAACTATTAACGAAACGTTATCTTCATGGATTTTCCCATGTGTAAGTGAAGCGTCGCCAAGCGTCCAGTTTCGTTACGGACCCATCTGTCGGCGGTAATAAATTTATTTAGCTGAAAAAGTGTGGCTGTAGCTTTAGAAATGGAAGCGATTTACATAAGCCATTAGCAGCAACTTGGAACGGTGCAGCAAAACCCAACCTAAGTACGTAACGTACACTAACGGCTGTATGAGTTATGGTTTTAATAACTTTCAAATACTTCGTTAAAGTTACGACTAACAAAGTTTAACGATAAAGAAGCCAATTTTGAACATGTCAGTTGACATGTGGGGTTTTTGTAAAATCCATTAAATTTATAAGCCGATCAAGATATAATACAAGCATCTATTATTGTTTTCTAGTGTTTTGTGTTTATGTTGGTGACTTCACTTTTGAAGACAATACGGGCTAGACGTTATTATGAGACTCATTTTTTTAGACACATTACTGGCGATGATAATGCCTGATGGAAAAAGTTAAGAATGTTAAATGTCACAACAATTTGAAAGTTTAGGTGCTATTGATATTGATGTACCAAATCTGGTCGATTTAAACTTTACAATTATTTTGTGGACTACCATCTGGGAGTTGCAAATTATTTATAGAAATTTACGAATTTATTGCTAACATTTGTGTTAAATAGGCGGTGTAAGTTTTTTAATAATATTAATTTAAGACCAATTCCCAGAGAGTTTTAAGGCATGCATAACCAAGGTTTTGTTACATTAAATACTTCTAATGAAGAACTGGCATTAAGACAGCTTAATATAAAAATTTAATACAGAGGAGAGAATAGTTGAGGAACAAGAATAAGTTAAAGGAGAAGAGTTGGTAAAAGCAACAGTCAGAATCTTTTTAAATAAGTCAATTTGAAAGGGTTAGAATAAATAAAAAGCACAAGATATATAATTATTTTTATTTTTTCTATTTCAATCTTAGTAGAGTGTTTAAATTCCTTTTTTATGACAAGCTTCTATCCTATTCCTGAGTTCCTATTAAATTCTTGATTCTTCTCTCAGTAATTTCTTTCAAAGTATTTCTTGATATTTTTCTGCTATTCTCCTTTTTGTTTTGTGTTTACTTTTAGCATCTTCAACTTTTTTCTCCTTTTATATAATTTGTGTTGGTAATCATCATCCAATCGTGTTTGTTTTGTGTACAAACATTTTTTGTACTTGCTTCAGTTGCCAATTTTATTTTAATTATCATATTTTGCCATATTTTTTCTATGTCTTGGTTGTAACATTAATTGGCTTTCAGGTTATTATTATTGTGTTTCTTGTTTCTAGTCATTAATATTCTTATCTATGCGATGTTTCATTCGTAGTATTTCTTGTTTTGTCATAATATCTACCAAATTGCTTGGTTTGTGTAAATCCCATTTACAAGTGTCCATACAAAAATTCTTTCTATGGTTTAAATATAACAGTTCTTGATGATGATATAATTTCTCTACAAAATCGACGAGTCCATGAGTTTATTATAATTACATTTTCTTGAATAGTAGATAGTTTCCTTGTCATTATTTGCAATGGCAGCACGTCTTAAGAATAAATTTAAATCCTATTCTACATACTCTGCGTATTATTTGTTTAAAATGTTTCCTTTACTTCTATAACTTGTAGGTTTACAGGTCTTGTTCTAAACAAGTGCTCCAAGTATTATCTCAGTTATTTATTTTGATTTGAATAAAAGAAAACTTTGGCATATTATTCTATTACTACTACAAAGTGGTTCCAATACTGATTTTTAAATTATTTATTTTAATATCAAACAATTGTTAATTTTTTTCAAGTGAAGATGTATTTTCTTATGACTTTGTTTTTTTTTATTTTAATCCCAATTTATTTACAATCATTACATAAGTATACACTAAGTAATTTGTGTAATTAGTCTACATAACTGCAGGATTAACTTGTAGGAGCTCATTCAATGGCGATCTCCTTTACACATAATCATTGAAGTCAATGATTTTAGAGAAAATCAAAAGTGCAATATTAGATTTAAGTTTAGATACCGTTGGGTAGGTCCGTCGAATATATTTTTTCAAGTCTTCTCCTCCAAATTAAAGTGGTCATTAAGTGTGCGGCCAAATGGTTTCGATAGTTTCTCAACCTCTCTGTATACCTATTAGTACTTCACTACTTTTACTTGTAGGTCTTGGGATATCAGTCTGTTCTGTATATACCCGGAAGCATTAGTGATCATTC
Source organism: Pyrochroa serraticornis (assembly GCA_905333025.2). Lineage (NCBI taxonomy): Eukaryota > Metazoa > Arthropoda > Insecta > Coleoptera > Pyrochroidae > Pyrochroa > Pyrochroa serraticornis. Next base: position 2,823,057 of record HG995155.1, on the reverse strand, counting down.
GAAGTACCTTTGACCGGAACCTCTAAAATATTTCAATACTGGATATGTGGCGGATTTCCCGATTTGAACTCTATAGCTTTAAATTGGTTTTAGAGATACTTTGTACACAAGCAACTTGTTTTCCAAGTTTAAACCCAAATTCCGACCCATTAACCAGTACATTTTGCTGAGCCTGAAATTCAATTTTTTTTTTTGAAAAGATTTGTTTTTTCTACGTCATTTTCCGGTTCAGGTGCATTCTTAGGTATTTGACTTCCTCCCTTTGTGGTAGATAGTGTTTGTTTAGCACAACAGGAGAACAATCGCTTTTTTTAGCTTTCAATATTACATGCACATATTTGCCTTCATTTGCTCTGATTCACCACTTGCTTAGTCACTTTTCAATTTAGTTTATATTTGATTGAATTGGTTGTGGCGCGACAAAATGGTTTACATGTCATGTGAGAATTACTATCGTCTACATGTGTACCTGTGAAGGCATTGTCACATTGGTCCCAGTATGCTTCTTTGTGGGATTCTAAACCGGATTAGATAGATCCTGCGTCGTAATGGCGAAATAAGAAATAGCATTGTTGCAGGTAGGATTAGAGAATTTGGAAGTTTTTATGCGAGAATAAAGTTCTAATTTTATAAAGTAGACCTGGTTGCCAGACCTTATCAAGGGTCTAAGACACATCCAAGAAAGCAGCAGAGAAGTATCGTTTATCCTCAAAGTTTTGATTGATTTTTCTGCTATTCGATATATTTGCTCGATGGTAGCACGTTGAGATCTAAATCCGAATTGGTGGTCAGATCTCAATTGTCGGGTCTCAAACGTTGGGTCTAGTCTCTCTAGCAAAAGTTTTTCGAACATTGAAATATCATGGTAAGAGCTGAGATTAAAATTAGGAATGTAAAACATGCTGGTAGGGCTGGCATTGTTATAGATTGCGAGGACTCAACCGACTCGAGTAAGATTTTAAGAATAGCGGATGAGAGACTGTCGAGTGCATACAATGCGAGAATGTTGCTAAGTGTCCTTCCTCAGGTGCGTTTGTCTGGAATTTCTGAGGAGCTTCAAAAGGGGTGATATGTTTCAGGCTAATTTGAGTGTAGATTCGGACACCTATGGTCGGTCGATGGCACATGGACACGTTGTGGTGGGCCTGGACAGTTGTACGGTGTACGATGGCATATCTGTCTTAAGATGCTTTAAATGCTGCGGCTATTATCATACATCAAGGCAGTGTAAAGATAGCGTGGTTTGTCCCTTGTATGCGGGCACTCATTCAATAAAGGAGTGCAAATCTGAGATAAAAAAGCGCTACAATTGTAGTGTGGCTAAAAATAATAAAAGGATGGCGGATATGACACGGATCATGCTGTTTGGTATTATGATGCTTGTCGTTTGTACGGTCAGACAAAAGCAAAACTTGTACAGGACATTGTGGGAGAATCGTGTCGGGGGCAGCAATGATTGAATACTTTCGGTGATGGTGATGGCGAAAACGGACTTAGGGTGTCCGGACCTGTAGTCAATAATCACCAGTTAAAAATTTATTTCCAAAATGTGCGTAGGTTAAACTCGAAGATGTAACTGATGGGAACAGCTGTCTTTGACTGTGATTTTGATGTAATGAGATTGGCTGAGACTTCGCTGGGTCCTTCTGTGGGTAGTTCCATCCAGTTATGCAGTGTTTAGAGATGATCGTAAGTTTGATATCATCGAAAAATCACGGGGCGGTGGTGTTTTGGTTTCCGTTCTGTTTGGGGATGTTCTTGCCTCTGTTGGGCAGATTGATATGTCTTTGCTTCATGTGCGTGTTCCGTTGGTTGATACTGTTGGGTGTAAGATCTGGTTTGAGCGTGGATCTAAGTCTGTGTTTAACATCTATGTTCCGCCTGATATACTGAAATCGGAATTTCAAACATTCATGTGCATGTTTGAAAAAGCTTGCATTGGCATGTCGAATGGGTTTGTGATGGGCAATTTTAATGTTCCTGATTTTTGTGGGCGTAATTCAAAGGGTTCTAAAACCAATGCTATGTTTAATTTTATTCAATACTTGGGTTTGGAGCAATACAATCATAATTTAAATTTTAGTGGTAAGGTCCTTGACCTGATTATGACCGACTACTCTAGTTGTTGTGTACATAGAGTTGTTGCTCTATTACTCACGGAGCATAATCACCATCCAGCGTTATTTGTTACACTTGATATTGACTACGCTGAGATTCCTCGGTTTTGTATATGCAGTTGGTTTAACTGGACTAGAGATTTTTATGTGAAATTAATGATGTAAATATACCACGTGAAAGATTTTAAAGTTTTCCTCTGGTGTCTCTTTTTCATATCACATGCTCAGCATGGATTCATTAAAAAAACGTTCAACGGTGTCTAACCTTGCGGTTTTTCATCAATTTATTGCTGATTCGCTGGAAGCGGGTGGCCAGGTAGATGCTGCATATATCGATTTTTCGAGAGCATTTGACCCAGTTAACCACAGGATCGTGATTTCTAAGCTTTCTTCGTTTGAATTCTCTGAGAGACTGCTGCAATTTTTTCGGTCATATCTGTCAAATAGATCTCAACATGTGTTTCACACTAGACATCGCTCATGCAGCTTTGCTGCTCCACCCGGGGTACCCCAGGGATCAAACCTGGGACCTCTAATGTTTCTAATGTTTCTTGATGACGTGGTACGGGAGCTGAGATGTGAGGTATTACTGTTTGCGGATGATCTTAAACTGTTTGTGGAGATTTGCTCTCTTGAGTCTCCTGGAGAATGCGTTCGAATGCAGAATGACCTAGATGCACTGAAGCACTGGTGTCGGGTTAACTGTATAAATTTGGATATTGATAAATGCAAACTGATGACAATTTCAAGGAGTAAAAATCCGATAACGCATCAGTATTATTTGGCATCGTTGCAGCTGGAGAGGGTTGTGGAGATCAGGGACCTGGGGGTAATATTTGACGTGGAGTTTAGTTTTAATGCGCAGATTGCTTGCGTAACGGCGAGGACCGCTAGAATGTTTGGATTTGTCTGCAGAAACACTAAGTCATTTAAAAATCTATATACTATTGAATTCCTTTATGGGGCAATACTAGAAGATGCCAGTATTGTGTGGTATCCTCGTCACAACCGTCAGGTCGTGGCACTCGAGAATTTTCAGCGAAACTTTCTCAAGTATATGTATTTCAAAAAAGAGGAAGTTATCCGGTCAGAAGCTTTCCGCAGGATCAGTTGCTTGCAGTTTTTAAGTTAGCATCCTTAGAAGTGCGCAGGAAGGTGGCGGTTGTCTCCTTCATATATAAGTTGGTGTACCATAAGATAGACTGTCCTGATCTTTTGTCGCAAGTTGCGTTTTGCATTCCTCGACCCGGATCGAGTAGTCTGGAGCCCTTTTACTGAGCTCAGGCTGATGACGAAGGCGCCACTCATGGGCGTTTTGTTCAATAATATTGCGGACAGATGTGACATCCTTGGCGAAGGGCTAAAGGTTATTATCGCTGAGGTACTTGCGAGATGATAGAATAAAATAGGATTTTAAGTTTGATTATTTATATATTTAGGGGGTACCTGTTAAATTGCAAAACAAGTTGATTTGTGTAAACTTGCGTAATAATGCTATTGTAAACAAAATGTGTCATGTTTTTCCCCTGTAAATGGTTTAACCAAAGAGTAAAGAACTTATAAAGAGGCGACGGTCGAACAAGAAAACTGATTCGGCGATAGAAATGCCCAACCTAAGAATTTAAAAGATTTGTTTTGAAATTGTGACCGCAAGGGGCTCGAATTACCACAGTTGAAGCTTTGGCTGAGCCGTTAACAACACGACGCTAAGAACCAACCGCCTGCCATCGAAGAGGCCGCCAGCCGAATATCGTATTACACGAACGTGCTTAACGATGTTTTGCCTACCCTACCAAATTAAAAGGGCTGCTGTTTCAAGGTCATAGAATTTGGTTTCAAATCATCAAGCAAACCACCAGAAGCGTCGCCTTTTTATAAGTTCTTTACTCTTTGGTTTAACTGTTGGGAATAAATTATTATTATTATTGGCTCATAGCTAACAGATTAATTAGCCTGCAGGACTTGACGTCATTTAGGGGTTTGCCGGGTTTATAAATGAGTGTGATCTGAGCCACCTTCTCTTGCAGAGGGAAATATCATCCATCGCAGCATGGTTTCAATTTTTTTACTATAGACCATAAGCCTTCTTCTGATAGTTTCTTTAATAAGATGGAGTTAAGTTTGGTGTTGATAGCAATTCGATCATTCAATACGAGGGCTTCTGTAGCTGGATCGGGTTGGTACTGAGAAAGTATTTCTTTGCCGTGTTCGTGATTATAAGGGAAGACTTTGAAAACCTGGGCTAAGTTGGTGTATCGGTTTCCCAATGTAGGTAGTTGATTCCATTCGAGAGCCTCAGTGAATATTGTAATTAGAACAAACGCTTCATTTAAAAGACAATAGGTTTCTGATTACAATGACGTTGACTTTGATACAATATTCATTCAATGAAATAATCAAAATATTTCTCAAGAAAGTAAGATTTCTCTTAAAATTTTCAAATGTGTCGTGGAAAAGAGAAATGATAAAAGTCAGTAATCCGCAAGTGCCGCCGTTGATAACATACTGTAACCATTTTTGGGATTACTATTTTGTAAAGAAATCAGTAAAGAATGCATAACAATCAACTGACTGACATGTTGTAAGTGTATTTCGAATGCAACAAAACTTGTAGTCAAGCAGTGTAAATTTACAACTATCGCTTTTCAAACAGAGAAGTTCCAAGGAGTTGAAAGTTTGCAAGATTCAATGAAAATTTGAAAAACTTTTGAAGACCGACTTGAAGAAACAAAAGTTTACCAGAAATCTTAAATTAGATATACTTCTGAGTGTAAGCGAGGACACGAGAACCTATATTCTATTTCTGAGGTGTACATAAAGTACTAAAAGAACATAACTTTAAGTTAAGAATAAAAAAGTTACTATTAAGACCATTTTGTAGTAGTTACAGAATAATTTGCTTGTTTTGTTTATTCAAAATTGGATAATAAATAGAGAAGATGCAGCTGGGGGTGTTTTGTAGGAAACACCCTGTAGATTAGTTATCACTGCACATTATGACATCATTTTCACTAAGATTATAACTTGCATACGGTTCATTTGATTCCAGTCTTATAACATCGTTAAAGGGCTTAGTATCAAACATTTGTAGGGTTTTAATATTTGTATATTCCTGCGTAACTCTTGGTTTTGATGCATAAGTAGTAAACTAACAACTTATTGGTTGACTTTGTGTATTAGTTGTAGATGTCATATTCTGATATATTTAATTTAAACGGGTAGGAATAATTCTGCATATTGATTCGTAGGAAATTATGATAACACATACCATTGCTTGATTAGTGGCTGTCCCAGCGGGCAACATTATTTCTTAAAGTTTGTGCTAACTTTTTATTATCACTGGCAATTTTTGTGGCACAAACAAAATTTTTTATTAGTAGAGACTCTAGCGAAATCAGTAACTTTAAATTGTAGTTGCGTTATAATTTGGTCTATTGCTAGTGCAACTGAACGCCAAATGCGCTTACTTCTGAAGTTTAAACATCTGTAATGAAGTTAAATTTGTCTCGAGGAAAGTATCAAATAACTCTCTTTAGTTTTCTTTTAACTTTGAAAATAAATGTAATCAAGAACGATCTTATCGCCGTGCCCCCAACTCAAATTAAGTTTCGAAGGGCTTGAAGCACAGTCAACTCTGTTTACGGACTTGACTTCAAAGTCAAAACTTTTCCAATACAATGCAAACCGGTGACACGTTTTCTTTTGCCATTTGTAAAAGTCCAAATGGCGCATTAACATTTTTCCCGTCGAAACAAAATACGAATAGAAATGGTGTCGACTTGAAAGCGAGTTTAAATTTATAACTCGCGGGATTATAAAGTTATTTTATTTTGTAATGTTTGTAATCGACTACCGGAATTTTTGTAGAATACGTAACGAATTTTATTCGTAACCTAAAGTAACGTTTAAAAAATTACTAATACAATTTTTAATTAAGTCCAACTTGCAACGAGTTTTGTAGATTTCACTTTAGTAGTCAAACCGAAATTGTAAAAAATTGAATAACGAAAATTACACCGTTGCGCCCAACAGTGAAAAAGAAACTTTTAAAAATCATTGCACGCGTCGAGAAAAAATTGCGATTTTCCGCGCCAATGACGACTTACAAATTGCAGTATTCCCCCGGTCCATGTTAGACATAATATTGCATTCATCTTTAGTCTAATTTGCATTTTCGAAATTGGGTCGGGTAAGGGACGGATTTTTCATTAACTCCGCAAGTCGTCGGGAGCAAATATTAGGGTGGAAGGTGCGAACCAACAATTACCATTTCCGTGTAGTTGCAACGTGATTAACGTTCCTGTTGGTTTTATTGTCCTCCTTATCAACATTGTCCTGTTTGTGTAACAATTAGTTTATCGATTGGGACTGGGTTAATTACAAGTACCAGGACTAATTGGACAGTTGGATAAATAAAAATTCTTTTAGCATTGTTAAAATCAATTGTTATAGTCGGTTTCGGTTGAAATAATTAAATTCTGCCGCAAAATGACCAGCCAGAAGGCTTAATTTAACAATATAACCATAAATATTCGTTTCTGACAGTGACAGCTTGCTCGCTTTCATTGTCGCCTCTTGCTTTTCGCCATTTTACGTTGGGTGAAGTAAATGGAAACATTAATAATTCCAAGATCGGGGAAAATTATGTTTCCTAAAACTTCTTTCTGTTTTTGAAAATTCTTTCCGGATCCTCCACCTATGCTTTCAGTACCCATCTCTGTTACGAACAAGTAATATATTTTATTAACTGCGCCGTTCAATAAGCACTAAACAAATCAGGTTAGTCCTTATTTTGCGGCGCCTCATTTTGACTCTGCTGAATGTTAGGATGAAAAGGTAAATTTAGATTAAAAATTGCAATAAAATTCAGGAAAAAATAAAAAATTAATGTCAGTCAGATAATTTATTTCCATAATTACCTACGTTAGAAGTCGTTCCTATAATATTTCTAGAAACAAATATTTTTTTAATTTAAAAACTACATCAAAGACGCAATAATTATTTATAATATATACAGTAGTGGCGGGTCTTATACAACACTTTCTGCGTTCGATCAAAAGTAGGACTAGAGAATAAAACTGAATTTCGTAAAAACCTCCGGAACTGTTTATTAGCTGGTATTGCATTTGTGATTTACTGACCTTTGTGGTTCTTAGATCTATAAATTTATATGCACAGTAGCATTTTTGAACTTTGACGTTTTTGGCGTCGTTGAAATACAGTGTTGCCAAATTGATAGAAAAAGGAATTAAGGACGTATGGTACGTTAAAATTTTATATTTCTTTTTAATTTTTGCAAAAAAAATCGTTAGAGTATAGAATTTCATGACATTTAGTTGAAACAAAAAAAAAATGCATTACTTAGACAGATAGAACAATAACAAAATCTAATCTTATTTCGAACACCCCTAAAGACCCATTTATTCAATAGTTGATTTTCTTTCATAGAATTAAAACTTCTTTAGTCTACTTTGCAGTGACATATTTTTTATTGCTCTCCGATACGTAACACCATCATAATGATTATTTACTTTTCGAAAAAATTACTGAAATTTGGTGTAGCAAAGAATCACTAATTGAGTGCATTTAGCCGGCAGCTATTGAAATGAAATTATTTTCACTGCATAGCTTATAGTTTTTTGTTACTTAGTCTTCTTTTATTATGAAAATCGAATTAATGATGACAAAGTCGTGTTTGTATAAGCAAAACGCCGTTAAATTACTTTCTGTTCTTACTTTTTCACTCTTCCTATTTTCCCCCGCCAACCAAAAATACGCAATGGTCACAATTGTAGGGGAAGCGATCTCGTACTCGTATTTTGTAGTAAATCTGGGAAGGTACATGTTTACAGATGCTTGTCTTGTGTTGGTAATTACCACCATAAAAATAGTTCAACCAACAAAAAGTTGTTTCGACGGAACCAAAAATATATTTGTGTTGTTTTCATAATTTAGACACTTGCTTCTTAAATGTGGCACTTCAACGTGTAAGAGACAACTTTTAATTCTATTTTCATATTCAATTCTTAAAAGTGAAACATAAGTAAAACAAAATTTATATTGTTTTATAAAGAAAAATTTATAGAGTAATTCTTCTTAATTATGACAGTGCAAGTTTTATATTTTTTCAACTTCTGATTACTTCATAAAGAATTTAAATATACCGCGATGTAAAAATCGCGGACTTCTTCGACCGCCCCCGCGCAATCACTTTGAACCCAGATATGCGAGATACGTTGGCATTTTTTGTATAGAGTCAAAGTTCCTTATTCGCGGTTCCTATATTCGCGGACCAAAAAATTGTGGCCACTCCCTGTATTCACGGGTGAAAAATTCTGTATCCGCGGATCAAAAAAAAAAAAAAATTGCAGATATTGAAAATGTAAAAAGAATTATAATTTACGCATATGGTTACTAAAATATTAATTCGGTTTAGAAAAAGTAAGAAAGTGGTCAATTCAAATCGAGCAATAGTTTCCACATCATCAGGCCAAATTTTGCCAGCAACCAATTATGAATAGGACATGCAAACAGATAGGTAGGAAAAATTTGTAAGAGGATAATGCATTTCAACTTTTCTTTTAGCAGTTGCTTATGTGTTGAGAAAGTAGAGCCACCAATACATAGTAAAGATTTATTGTATGGAAGGCAAATAGTGGATTTAGGATATATACTGAAACAATATCCTAAAGTTGTCTTGCATTCGATCAGATGTACTACTGGCAAAATAGCTTAAGGTGGAGTGAAGCTGAAATGTCTACCGTCACTATCAGGCCACTAAAAGACGTTAGTCAAAAGACGGTATGCTTTAAAATTACAAATGGATTGCCTCGGTAATTTTCAGATAAATGTTTGTAACTCAATTAATAATTTTCATCTTTTAGTTTGAAGCAAGCCCATAATTATTAATAATTAATAATTAATTATTTCAAAGAAACTCTTTAAATATATTATTATTGCCTAATCGTTCTTCAATTTGTTGCAACTTTTTTAAATCTGCATTAATGTCCGCATCATGTGACTATTTTATCTTGAATTCGGACAAAATGAGTACTTCTCATAATATTTTCGTGCTCGTTTACTCAAAAATGATTGCTGGTCGCTCGCTCTCAAGTCGAACAACTTTGTCGTCAAGCAATGTATTGTGGATGACAAGAACAAGTAACTTCATAAATGGGACCCTTGCCTTAGTCATAAATAAATTTGGTTGCTCTCAGATGAGTTTGGCAGCTAGCTTCAGGTAGAAGTTGGAGTGGAGGTGGTAGGTCAACCGGGTAGGGGAGTACATTCTCTCAAAATGCTCTGATGGTTACTACTAGCGCCCCCATAATGGGTTAGTTTGGCTAGTGAACGTACCATACGCCCGAGAGGAATTAAACTTCCAAAAAACTCATCTCGGTTGCGTTCTTAATGCGTTTTGATTTTTAATAATAAAAATTAAAAGTTAATGTGTCTGATTGCAATGATTACTTTGCAGAAGATACAAAAAAAAATTGTTGAAGATGAAAATCACGACAGAAGACATCACTAGCCAACTCAAAAGTCACTGTAAAACCACCAAAAGAAATGATAGTTGATGTCAATGTTATTGTCATTCTAAGTCCTGTAGAAGGCTTCTAATATATGTTAAATGTAAAAGAGTCCACGACTCTAAAAGTTGTGAGATGCCGAAGAACTTTATGTCGAGAAAATCATCTTGTCAACTCCAGAGGTTGCACTGTGTATAGTGTATCCAGAAAAGAAAGAAACGCACCTGAAATATGATATGTTTGAATTTCGAAGAAAATTGAGACCTTAGGACTTTGCCAAACTGGGCTAGGCCGGCAGCAATTTCGGTCTCGCCAACTGCGTTGAATTGGGCGGCTTACCGCATTTGTAGCGGCTTTCGTGCAGACTTTAATTCAACCACACTAAACTGGCTTCATTAGTTCTTTGTTCTTTTGATCATGTTTAATGACGACGACACACTATAGGGCTCTAAAAATCATTACCAATGTTAAGAAAAGAAAGTAATAAAGACTCGAAAAAAGGGTGCCACAAAAAATTCTTTGATCTTTACCGAAGTTTGGCCGCTAGAATATCCGGTGGCATTCCTGAATCTATTTATTTCAATTTTTCTTTAGACTGTGCCGCCAGTCTAACCCAGTTTGATTAAGTCCCGCCTTCAGACTTGAGGTCAAAACGAAAAAAAATTAAATGAAGCTGTCACATTGTGTTTATATACAGTGTGGCCCCAAGATAAGAATATTAAACATGGGAATCTCGCTTATTACAAGAAAATTACCTTAGTCATGGCATATTTGTCATGGCTTACTTGACATTAAATAATGATTGAAATTTTTTAATTTTGGTTTTCGTCAAATCATTTTATCTACTGGTAAGAAAAATATTGCTTAAAAGTTTATTATTTATCAAAACGTTTTCAAGAGCCATGTTACTAAAATTTTTACATGTTTTCAATTTCTTGCGGAAATAATACAAACCTTGCTTTTTGTTATGAATAATGATAAATTTATTTATTAATATTAAAAGCAATTTAGTTTTTTTTATAGCAATGTATTACACGTGGGTATTTAAATGTTTTTTTCATTAAAATGGAATTTTTCTTATTCTCCGCAGAAAGCTGTACAATTAAAATTATGTAGCCGACTGTGACATAAATATTTGAATTATTTTCTTGTTATACTACTTACCATAAATATTGTTAATTTAAAAAATTACTCTGAAGAAGAAATAATTCTAGTGTAGTAAATACTTTAAGTAAACACATTTGTGGAGGATATTTGAATAAATTTTCAGTTTGGTCCAAACACAAACAATACTTCGACAGTCGAAACCGCAGAATTTTCCAATATTTTGTAACGTGATATCTTTATATTTTTACCTTATTTGGCAGCCTTTATAGTGGAGAGCGGTTCGTAGGGCCACAAAATTTTTAATTTAACGTAATAGTAAAAAACCAAGAAACAAAAAAAAAGAGACAAAAACTAAGGAAACAAAAAAAGAGGACGCCACCAATTTTTGATTTTAAATTAGAAAATTATATACCAAATATTTTAAACAGTGGAATTTAAATTAATTAAATAAATCGGACAGCTTAATCTTGGCTGTTGTAATATGCATATCACTATGGCTTCACACTTATTATAATTATAAATAACTTAATTAATCTCGAATGACGCAAAAAAGATTTAAACAAATTGAGGACTTAGCTGGTATGGCCTCTATGGACGGTATTCTGCACTCGCTTGTTGTGAGTGTGGAAAATCAGCTTCAACCAACAAATAATCCTGGATTCGATAACTGGGAATGGCAGTCCAATTACCAATAAATTAGTAACTCAACGAACAAAAAAAAGAATAAAGGAATTTACATAGGAAAGAATGAAATATAAGTACGAAAAAGGAAATACAAAAGAAGGAGAAGAGAGAAAAATCTCGTGTGTGAATTTGTGATCTCTTGATCAACGATATCTGTAGTTTCGGGCGAGTTGCTGGATGGTAATTGAGTCCTATTATAACTCTTTCAAAAATCGAAATTAAGGTGGGCGAAATCTTCTCAAATCTTCAAGAACGCAACCTGTATGACAGCCGTTCCCCCCAAATTATTAAATGGTATAGTACCAGAAATGCAAGAGAATTCTAGCCGATTTTGAATGATTCATTTACTACTTAAGACCCTTAGATATATTTGGGTTGTTTATGGTTATCATCATTATGGCTTTATTGGCTGGCTATAAGCTCGGATAGTTTGTAAAACTATCAAACACACCGACGGATTTTGAAGCAACGAGGATTTTTTTATTTGTCTATTACAAATAATTTTTGCTTTTCCATTCCATCAACATTTGCCACCACCAGAACAATCATACGTTCCTTTGATAGTTTTCCACTTTCACACTTTTCTCCTTTATACTTTAAAATTCTATCGGGAGTCATCTTGTAAAATAATTTTGCCTCATTCAGCCTCATCCACATTAAAAACTTCAGAGTCTTTAAATAACTTTTTTTTTCAATTTGAGGCCATTTATATTTCAACCAATCTTCAACTACACTTATGTCCAATTTGCTCGCAATTCTAACGCTCTCAATGTTATGTTCTTTCTATCTAACTTTTACTACATTTGAAATCCCCAATGTTCTTTAGTTTGCCTCCTAATTCTTCAGATTTTGACTGCGATACCGCACCAATGATAGTAACATTTCTTAACCTCTGCTGAGTAAACTATTTGAATAGACCCTGGTCTAAATCGTCATTAGAAGATCTTCGTATTTTTCTGATTTGGAATTGTCGCGCTCATAACTTTCAAGAATCTAGTTCTTTTTTTTCCAGATGGTAGCAACTGTAGATTTAATAAAGTCAAACTACCTACAACAAACATCACTTTGCTTCTCTCCCTTTTCAAGTTTGTTGACTATTTCATACTTTGTTTGTAAGAAAATTATTTTAGGCAGTAGATCGTTATAAGTAAATATTACTGTATGTACAAAATTGTAAAGTCAATCCGTTTCGGTGACATCTCGATACCTTCCGCTCTTTACGCTAAATAGAAGATTAAATACTAGAAATCGTTCTTTTCAATGAAAAATTTCTGTCTTAATTATTCCTTAAATTAATAACAAGCACCATTGCCTAAGCAGAAACATATTTTCCGATATAACTTCATCGTCAAACTGCCACAACCAGAGAAGAGATCTGGGTGCTTTATTATTTACGAGTCTTACTTACTATTATTATTTGGTTGTTTCATGTATCCATTCATTTCCTCTTCGAAAACACCGATACCGACCCTGTCTGTAAGTACCAGATGGGTCCTTGCAATGTAATAAAACGACAGCGCTAAGTTGAGAAATGTCCTGAACTATTTTATTGCTGGGTGCAAGTCGTCAGAAAATAGGCTTAATTGCAAATATTTTAAAAGTGGTAGCGCTCTGGGACTTTTTGGCTCCAGCAAAAACTATCTGTTCCACAATTTTTTCATGCCGATTATAAAAGCTACAATAAATTGCCTATCTGATGACACTCAGAACAACATGTAAGTAGATTTAATTTATGCGTTAAAATGTATACAAACTTGAATAACTTTCTAAAGCTCGGGGCTTACTACTGAGACAAATATATATTATCAAAAAATACGTCATCGAATTCTTTAATCTTTACTCTTTCTGCCAATATAATCAGATTTTCTTAGAAATGGATAACAAAGTCTGGAGTCAAAAAGTCCGAGAGCGTGTTTTCTCTCTTTTTGGGCCAAACTTGACGCCCACCAACACTCGACGATCGATCTGTCTCACTGATACATACATACATTTTTCTCGCGGGCACTTTACCAAAATTCCCGAAATCTAGCCAAGTCCCCATAAACATAGAGCTGTTAAAATTGGCTGATGTATACAATTAGCACCTCGGTATCTTTTTTTTAGAAACTAAGAAACATTTAACAACAGTTCACAGGACAACAAGAAAGAAATTTGTATCTGCGGTAGTATCACATTTTTTTTACGTTTTTCAATGAGGTGTAAAAGTAATCAGTAACGGTGTTTTAAGCGTTACAATTTCAAGGGTAATTATTTGAAATATCGTCATAACAGATCGTCTTATTGCTTCGATATTATTGAATATTCCAACATATACTTTCTATTTGACATGAGCCCAAATAATGTTCTGTTGTGAGGCTTTATCTGAGGATCTAGAGAGACATTCTATCGGTCAGTAGGTTCAAATCCATTGAATTTTAAATTATTAATTTAAACATTTCTAAACAACACGCCTTATTTTTCTGAAACCAGCGTATGGAATGTCGTCTAAAAAACCTTCAATATTTTGTCTCAAAAGTTGAATATGTTGTTCAGCTATTAAGGTTTTGTCATAAGCTATATGACCTAGTAATCTATCTAAAATACTGAATAATACTCAGAAGAAATGCCAAAAACACTTATTATGAACGATCAAAAAAATTTACAATTTTATTTTAGAAATATCATAAGGTCTCCGCCTGCTGAAGATTGAGGAAAATCAGGGAAATGACATTTTAATTAAATGAAATCATTCAATACACCATTTGTTGCAAACGTAATTAAAATACTGACTACCAGGTACAGCTTGCTTAATATTTGACAACAATACTTCCAATAATAAATGTGAGGGAAAAGATTGCAGGGAATAAGACCAGCATATTTGTAAATTCACATATTAGAGAACTGTCAATTGATGATTCCTGTCTTAATCATGAATTTATGAAAAAATACTTTAGAATTTTCTAATAACTTTTACTTTATTGAAATATTTTTATTTGGTGAAGCGTTTCTAAAATATTTACACGATTCTCCCAGAATTCGTGACCTTTGATTGAATTTTTTCAACTCCCAAAATTTAGTTGTATGAAATAAAACTTTCGATAAAAAGTGAAATAGCAAGGAATGGGGTATTTGTCTCCTTTTTGGAAAATATAATATTTAGAAAATGTAGGCGATTTCATTAGACCGGTATTTTGCATTCTTTTTCTACAGTTAATATTACGTCCAGAATTAATTTTTTAATTTTTGAAGTGAGGGATTTGTGACGTACATGTCCCGCATGCGGTTTAGTTAGAAAAGAAACCGTATGATGGCGCCACTCAAAAACAACAACGGCGACCACGGACAGTTGCGATCAGACAGAGAAGCTTGCTTACAGTCTAATATGGTTTTATCTTACACACTCAAAGCACACGACCGCCTTCCATCTATTTATAAATCAAATTCCATTCCGGTTTACATATGCGCACTCTCTGCTGGTAGTGTAGCATACTAACTAAAGCGAAAATCCACTCAATATAGGTGTGAATCTGGGATATGAGACTACGTACGTCATCAATATCAACTTTTGCAAATATTTACGAAAATACGCAATAGAAAAACGGGAAAAAATATGTAAGCTTCTTTCGGGTTTTTGCATACATCTAGAGATTAAAAATAGCAATATTTTTTATGGGCAAGTACCCCTTTGAGCAAAATTTTTTGGGTAACTGTCTTTTCTTTGCTACTTTTTGTATGATTGCAACTGAAATATGACCTGCATAAGTTGAATTATTATTTTTGGGTGTTGTAGCCAAAGCAACCTCTTATAATTTTGGATATAATCTCTAAGTTAGTTGTAATTTGTATCATAAATTTAAAAATAAATTAAATTTACTGATACACTTGAGTTTGTCTTGAAGTTATTAATGAGGGTTTTCTAATAACGCAAATTAGAGAGTTACTAGCGTTAATCTAATAATAATCTTAAAGTGATTGCAACTATTTTTGGTACAAAATTAATTTCCGAATCCAATATCTTGCAGCAAAACCACTGCATTAAGAAAGGAAATAATAAAATATCGGTGGTCCGTTTTATCTGTTGCCAACTATACAGAATCGATAAATATGTGAGAGATAACTTAATTAAAGGCGTAATGGTAACGTCGTTACATTTATGCAGAGATGACCAGTTAGTAACTTGATCGTTTTCACCCGGCGCCTCCGCCATCTGTCATGTAAATTAATTCTTTGATGGATTATAAAAGTATTCATTAAAGAAAAAATAAAACAAAGAAAATGCGTTTTTTGTCAATAATTATAATTGTTTGGCCCTTCTTCAATTATAAAACATCATAAATGCTGCATAAAATTAAACTTTAGGAAAAAGATATTAAACAAATTGTAAACTCTAAAAAAGTGTATCATCAAAATCGTTTGCAGATGCTTAATAGACGTTATTTACCGTTATTATGGAAAGGAGGTTTTATTAAAAATTCTTTTGGAAATTTATTTAAAGTTGTAAAATGTTAAGAAAGTAATTCCGTTGCTAATATCAGAACTTCTTTACACATTAATCATACATGATAAATATGCCATGAAGGCATATTAAAATAACTTAGAGTATTATTTAAAATTTTCGTTAAGAATTCTTTTATTTGTAAATTTAAGATACAAGAATTAAATATTTGGAAAATTTGATGTAACATTCAAATTTTGGTGGATTTTCTTAACAAGAAACACCAGAAAGGAGAAGAGGATGTCACTTTAACTCGTAACATTTATTTATTTTAATCATTAAATATTAAAAATTACAACACGTAGTAAAATAATTAATGTATGAGATGTATGAGTATGAGATTGTTTGCTATAATCAAGATAACGTCTAAAAAATGGTTTATTGCAGCCCTTCTTTGTCCTACGCACAGAAAGTTCCCCTAACAAAATACAAATATTGAAGTCAAGTTAGTCCTTAGTTCCAAAGGTATACTTGCAATATTGCCAACGTAAGCATAAATATTACATGGTCCTGCAACCACTTCCTCTGACTCAATTTGCAGTACCTCCTGTCGACATTTCGATTTTTCTGAGTCAATATGAAGTATCAGTTTTGTAACTGGTTTCAGATTGTTGACGTGCCTTTAGCAGCAGTTTGCTTTTAAGTGACATCAAAATGTTTACAGATGTGGAAAGTGGTTAAGATAATTTTGTTGTTTGAAATTTAACACAACGAAATTATCCCTCTTCTTCTACAAAAGATTCAAACTGCTAGCATTCATCAACCACTAAGTAATAAGACTATGTTTTTACGTTTTTCAGACAATAAAAAATTTCAGTTAAATTATCTTCTGCCTCCAGCAAGAATTGCAGCTTACCCATTGTTGAAATGTAACGTTCTGACCCGTTTCAGCGCCAATTAGGCTCGTCTCAATTAACGCTTCAGTGCCCGAGGGATTTTTTTCAACAGCAGCAAATCTCTTATCGCTTTCACCCTAATTCGCACCTTCTCCCCTGAGGGCTTTTCCTAAAAATGTGTCGCGAACAATAATTTATCGCGTTTCATTCGATTTTACAAATTCCCGGTCTTTCACAAAGGAAATAAAAAAAGCTATCATGGAATAAAGAGACGGAGACAATTTTAGACGCAACATTGTTTTTACGGCCAATAAGCCCGAAATTTAGGTACGCGGATTCCATATTTTCTATTAAACGAAAGATCAAAGATGGTTCTTAAACGTGTTTGGAAAGATGATTGAAATGATTGGAATAGAATCCGCAAACTTGGTCTGTTGGAAGAATTTCAGTTGTTATCACGACCTATGACGAGGGGTTGAAAGCTCGGATTCTAGTTGCACCCTCGTCTGTTTGTTGGCGGTTGAAATTATTTTTGTTCCTTCTGTTGGCATCTGGATGCAAATCCTGACGTTGTAGTAACAAGTGGTGAGCCTGCATTAACACGCCACCTAATCATGCCCATTGAATTTTGATGGGTCATGTCCCCGTTGTCCTTTCGCCCGGTTAACAAGGACGCACGGCTGACAGGTTCAGGAGCTTGTAAATATGGCCAGAACCGTGTGGCTTGATGCTGTCTCGAGGTGATTTATTGGCATCAACACACCATCAGTCAACCATCCACGCCAACATTTATTATTACGACGCTATCTATGATAAAACACGCTTGTCTTTGAAAGCAATCGTTGCAAATGTAATTGTGGACGGCGACGTTGTTCGAACTAACTGGAGATTTTCAAGAGAAAAAGTTAGAGAAGATGTTGATAGCAAACATCGCACGTCAAGTGCAATCATTGTCAAAGACGAATAATATCGAATCAAGTCGAAGCAATAATTCTTGATCTACGAGAAGCTGCAGGAGCTTAATGTAAAAATTGCCTTCAATTGCAAGCGCCCTGTGGTGGTATTGAAAAAAGAAAAATAATGTGGGAATGCATGCGCAACGAAAAAATTGCTTATTGAAAGATTCTGTGGGTTCTGAATAAAAATATACTAATTTTTCAGATAAAATGCAATGTTAAAACTAATAGTTGCAAGCTAAATTTGCAACATGGTCCGAAAATCAAAATATACTTTTTAATTTGAAACAATGCTTGGAAGTTATCATCAAGAGGCTGGACACAATATTGTTTAAAAACTCAATATTTTAGATACATTGTCGCGTTACACTACGTTATTCCAGTTACGAAAATTTATTTTAATTAAATATGTAGATTTCTATATGCTTAACAAAACTTTCAGACTTTTTTGATAAGTATTTAATGAGGTACTTACTTAAAAATGTGAAGAGCAATAAAAATATGAGCTGACAGCTCGAACTTACCTTCATTAGATGGATGCACTTAGACTTGATACGCTTGTTGTCACGGTGCACCCCGACTTGGTTGTATCGAAGAGTTGTAGTGGCGGCAAATTTGGTGTACACGTGACCCTTCTTTGCGACAAAATTACGGCAAACAAGGATGAGGAAGATCTCAAATACGTCTTTTATGCTTGAAATGGAGCGAGGGTGGTTATAGTAGAATGAGATAGGAAGATAGAAGTTTGAGATGGCAGGCAACCTGTAATACTCAACCATCCCGATTCACAAGATCGAGCCGAGGTACATAATTAAATATGGACTTGTCAAAATTGCTTGTCGCAGTCTCCAGTTTCTTTATAATCGTGCAACTCTACCCAGGAAGCTTATTAGAGACTGTGTTTAATTTTTTTTAAATATTTTTAAGTATAGAAGTCAAACTGTAACTAATTCATACGAGAAGGAGCTGGAAATAAAGAATAAACTGAATAAATTACATAACATAAGTTTTAAAAATTATAAAACAAATAAAGGTGACATGAAAACAGAAACAATTGGTAAGGGATCAGAGGAAAGAGAAAAAATTTGCAAGATGACGGTTCCAAAATGTCAAAAGTATGGCCGCTGAGTAAAAATGTATTAATTAGTGAAAGAAATCCATGACAATCTGTCCATCTGGATAGTCAGTCAATAGAGTAACGACATCTAGGAATCTGTCCAATGACACCTTTCTTTTTAACTATTAATCAATAACAATTATTCTTAAATATTGGGGTTAACTTAAAAACTAACTCAAAATCTAGTTATAAGTTCATTGGGGTTATTGCGCTTAAGTTTACGGTTACCAACATTTTATATAATAAAGCTGTTTCAGTAGACGATTTGGATGAGCAGGGTAGGTACCACTAAAGTTTTTTTCTCTTTTATAACACTTTTCACTTGGAGATCGCGGAGGATTACGACGTTGGGAATAAACCATGGGGCGTCAACAATCATACGCAGCACTTTGGACTAAAATCTTTCAAGAATTTCTATATTTAAGTTTAAAGATGAACCACATAGCAGTATACCATACGTCCGCACCGATTCTACAACAGATTTATACATTAATAGTTTGTTTTCCAATAAAAGTTTCGACTTCCCACTGATAATCCAGTAGATGTTACTGAGTTTCAGCCCCTGTTGCTTTTTTGTGAAAATGTGCTTACAGCAGTTCAATTCTCTATCAACATGAATTGGAAGGTATTTAGTTTCTTCTGATTGAGGTAGCTGTTGGTTGTTTAGCCGGACGGGACGTCATGTGTTTCTTCTAAGAGTAAAAGTCACGTGCACTGAATCATTTTTATTGACGTTTACCCGCCATTGTTTCAACCCTTCCTGTATCTTATTTAAATTGTCTTGCAGTATTTCTGAAGGTATTACAGGCACTTTATGCGTGACAAGTACAGGGCTGTCATTTGCAGAACTGGCTGTTATGGTATTAGTATTAGTAATTAGGTCTGCCGTGAAAAGTAACTATAGTAACGTTACCAGCACGCTCCCCTGCGGGACTCCTGCCTTCATTGGAAATATTATTGTATATTTCTTCTAAAATTTTACAAAAAGTGTATGTTTTGTAGGTATTTTCCTAGTATAATGAAGATATTATCAGGGAATATTTTGTTTGATTTTGCAAAACACTCCTGCCTCAAATCCTTTATCGAAAGCCTATTTAATGTCAAAAAAAGCTGCTGAACAACACTTGTTTTTAAAATCTTGGTTTACTGATGCTGTGATTCTATGGACTTGCTCGATGGTTGCATGGTATTACCAGAACCGAAGGTAATGATTTGGTATAAGGTAATTTTAAAAGTATTGGCCTCACTTTTTCCAAAATAAATTTTTCTAACAGTTTTGATAGAATTGCGATCAGACTAATAGGTCTATATGACTTCACGCCATCTATTGGTTTGCCTAGTTTAGGAATCATAATTATTTCAATAACTTTCTATTATCTTGGAAAGTGTTCTATTCTCAATATGGCACTGTAAAGTTGTGTGAATTATTTTATTCTTACTGTTGACAGCTCCTTAACTATTTTACCAGTTATGAGATCATAACCAGGTCCCTTGTTTGGATTAAACTTTTTGGTTATTGAAATTTTATTCTGAGCTATTATGAAGTGTTTGATTAGTAGTTTCAATTGAATGTATGTATCCAAAAGTATTTAGATTTCAGCATCTTATTCATCTGTGACTTCAAATTCAAAAGGTTAGAAAACTTCTGTTAAATGCGTTGCAAATAGTTTCTCTTTTTGCTTGTCGCTTTTAGCCCTGTTATCATATTCAATTTTTAGGGGAGAAATTGTTATTTGTTGTTGCTTAGTTGCTCTCGTTGTTCACCATAACGAATATTCGGTGACTGCTTTTGTCTTCGTTTAGGAATAGTTTCAATTTATTTATTGCTTCATTGAATTTAGATTTATCATGAAGGGATGTTGTTTTTTGTAACTGTTTCTTTAGTTAGCATTTTTCGGCAATTTTTTATGTAATGATTGCAGAGTATGTATAGCTTGTATCATTTTCTATTGTTCTGGTGTAGAACTTTGTACTGTCTACTGCGTGATTTTATTCAGGTGTTCAACTGCTGTCTTTAGCGTGATTTTATAATTAGATTTTCTTAAACCAATTATATAAAATATTACCAATATATTTTTTTAGAGCATGATGACGAAAAACTTATAGTGACCATTATTGAGGAGTGATCTGATAATAGTTCAAAGTTAGATTCTGCCTTGAGGCAATTACCAGGTACTCTTGGACAACACAGATGTCTAATTCGTCTAACGCTTTTCTTTGGTTAGTAGACCAGTAGATTGGTTATCCTGTCGATAGGTGCTGTAAATTGTTTTCTGCATTGTCTTAAATAGTTTTCGACTTTTGGATGTGATCAGTCGCGATCCCCATTAGGGATTACTCACGTTGTAGTCTCCCCCAGCAATAAATCGATAGCAAAGGAAATACAAAATTTAAACGAATTTTATCTCGATAATATTGCAATATTGTGGTATTAGCAGTTGTAACGTTAAATCTTACGATTTTACTCGTCACAGCGAACGACAGCTTTCATAGTGGCGAGCGAGTTCGTGGGTTAAACAAAAAATATTTTTAAATTATAGATTTAATAATAAAATGGGCGCCACCAAGTTTTAAAGATTAAACAAAATTACTGCAAAATTGGAAACAGTGTAAAAATTTTAAAGGATGAATCTAAATGTTTTTTTTTTGGCTAATACGAAAATACTTAAAATTTGAATGATGGTATAAAAATGAAAATTAAATCTAACTTTAGTAAGGTGCACGATACCTAAGTTTTACATCAGTGAAAATAGTTATTAAAATTTGGATGAAAATATTATTAAATGAAAATTGAAAATTGAATTGACTTAGCTGAATCCTCGGGATCTACTGGCGGATTCTGGTTCAAGAGTCAAAAGTAGGTGGCAGAAGAATTTGAAGGAAGAGCTTCGTGACGGGAAACAGTTGCGACAATTTGTCCTGAAGAATTTTCTAGAACGTTGTTTTTGTCGATAACGTCGGTAATCAAAAAATTACCGGTAAAAATCGGTATCAACCAATGAAGAAAAAAAACCCTCGTGTAGTGAGGATTTTCTTTTTACGGTAGATTTTTTTTGTCGTCAATCTCGAGAACTTTAGAAACCAGTTGAGGCCGGTCGGCAAAAAATTCAAAAACACGAATTTTAAATCGAAACCACTCAAACCGCCTCAATAGTCACAATCTCGTCTGTCCCAAACCTCTCGAGTCTCGCTCTTCTATTTCTTCCCTTCCAACTACACACCTGCTAAATTCAGTAACGATTCTAAATTCCCTAAGTTTCACACGTCACACAGTTCAAAAAGCCAAACATTTTCTGTAAACTTCTGAGTTGGAAAATATTTAAGTTGGGGGAACTGCTTTGACGTTAGCATTGAAAAGCCGTTGACTTAATGACGGAGAAGATTTTGAATCGTCATATTTTTCGTGTTACACGAGGTTATTTCAGTTGCAACTGCGTGAATCAAAAACTTTGTTTTAGTAAAATATATAGAATTCTATGTGCATAGCAATAATTCTTTTAATCAGATTTTTTTGCAAAATGTTTAACTAGTAAATTATTTAAATAATAAAGTTATGTTAAAATTGTCTGCCTTGCGTATTCCGCCTTTTGCTTCAAGTTTCAGATATCTTTACTCTTATTTATTATCTTTAAAAGTCTCTACCTCCCCTGTAATTGTCTAACTTAACCGAGAAAGCTTGATGCAAACAGTAAATTACGTATAATACTTTTAACTAAAAATTCAAAGTTTAACATATACATACGAAAAGGAAAAACATTATTGCCAGGTAGTGCTCGCCAAGCGGGCTTAAGCAACAAACTAGACAACACTACAATGTGATTGCCCCTAGAGAGAACATTATAGCACGTTTTTAAGCTTCAAATCATTATTTACTTTCATTTTACTGAAAATATGAAGCTCCCTCTGGTAAATCTTGTCTTCAAAATACTTCTCGTTTCCCAATTTTAGTTTCAGAAATTGATGCACATCTGTCCAAATTGATCTTCAAAATACTCGTCGTTTTTAAAATTTCGTTGCCTCTCGGTTGGGTTTTCAGTTTTACGAATAGTGGGAGATCTGTCCAATTTTATTGCCCAGTTGAATTTTTAGTTTCAAGAACAGGGGAAAATCTGTCTAATCTGCTCTTCAAAATACTCCCAGTTGCGTTTTCAGTTTTAGAAATTGACGCAAATTTTATCAATTTGGTTTTCAAAGTACTCGTAGTCTTCCAGTTGAGATTTTAGTTTTAGAAAAAGGTAAAAATATAATCAATTTTGTCTTCAAAAAGTTAGTAGTCTCCCGGTTAGGTTTTCAGTTTAACGAATAGGTGGAAATCTGTCGAATTTGGTGTTCAAGATACTCGTCTTCTCTCAGTTCGACTTTCAG
The DNA here is from genome assembly GCA_905333025.2 of Pyrochroa serraticornis. Classification (NCBI taxonomy): domain Eukaryota; kingdom Metazoa; phylum Arthropoda; class Insecta; order Coleoptera; family Pyrochroidae; genus Pyrochroa; species Pyrochroa serraticornis. Next base: position 2,799,872 of record HG995155.1, on the reverse strand, counting down.
TTTCAGGAATAGGTGGAAATCAGATCAATCTTGTCTTCAATATATTCGTCGATTGACTTTCAGTTTTAGAAAAAGGTGAAAATGTAATAAATCTCATCTTTAAAAGGTTTAAAGTCTCCGGGTTGAATTTTCTCTCAATTAACAAATAGGGGGAAATCTGTCCAATTTAGTGTTCAAGATACTCGTCTTCTCCCAGTTAGAATTTTACTTTCAAAAGTAGGTCAAAAAATCTGTTTAATCTTGTCTTCAAAATCCTCAACGATTCCCGGTTAAAATTTTAGTTTTAGAGAGAGGTGGGAATGGAATCAATTTCGTCATATTCTCATTTTGTTATTGTTATTAATTTCTTTATTTTCAGCGCATTTCCCACGTTATGCAATATTATCTTAGTTGAAATTGTGTGAAGCAAAGCTCTTATTTCAGTAAAATTTGCAAAATTTTCTCATCATGGCAATGATTTTCGAATAATATTTTCTCGCTAAGCATTTAGCAAGATATTTATTTATATACCGAGTTATATAAAATTTGTACATTCAGGCATCCCCACACTTATTTATCATCTTTATAGGTCTCTGCCTCACTTGTAATCGTCTAACTCTACGGAGAAAGCTTTATGCCAGTGATGAATTACGTCTCAATGTTTTCAACTAAAAAGTCGAAAATGTACTAAATAATACATTCAAAAAAGAATAATAACATAACTAAAAGAGAAATGAAAATTGAAAAAGGAAAGTCGTGACTCTGAGCCTTAAGTAAAAATTTAAACTGATTATGTCACGATGCTAATGCTGTATTGTAGTATTAGTTGTCCAAAAATCAAAATATACTGTATTTAGTTATTTTGCACACATTTTTTGCTTTACACAATGTTATCTCAGTTGCGATTGAGCGAACCAAAAATTTTGTTTTACTAAATAATGCCAAATTTTATTTGCGTAGCAATGAATTTGATTAAAAATTTTTCACTAAGTATGTAACGAGATAATTATTTAAATATAGAGTTATGTTAAAATAGCCTGCCGCTCATATCCTAGTTATAAGTTTCATAAATGTGACACAATACCGAACACACTTTAATCGGCGTTTGATTGTTGTCTTCTCTTCCTCAAGCGATGGTTGCCTGAAGCCTTAAAGCATATTACTTTACAAAGACCGCAGTATTTCTGGTCGTTCCAAAGCGCAAAGCAACATTTTCATTAACTACATACTAACAACAATTCGAGACAAATGCAATTTCAATAAAAACCCACGCTCGCTACGCTTCTTTTATTTCTAGTAATTATCAGTACTAGTGTGTTCTCTTTTTTTTTTGGCAATTTCGCAAATGTAAGCGATACGAAATTGAATGAAGCGCCAGTAGTTTGGATTGCACTCCTGCTTTTTATGATTCCGCAAACACTTTAAATCCTTTTAAGTTGTTTCGGGGAGCAGTAAAAGTTGGTTTAGTGTCTGTGGTTATGTTTGGATAACTAGAAAATAACCCGTGGATGAAACTCCTGTTATGTTAAGAAGAGACGCACGCAATGTTTTCTTTTTATTAGCTGCTGCTCTAATGAAACGTGGGAGTTTTTCGGATGAACTGCCACGTAGGTGTCTCTTAATTAGAAACTGTGTAGGAAAAATCGAAAGATGGTAGTGAGGGACGAAACTAACTTGTGTAGGTGCCAGAATTTAAGTAGATTGTTATGAAGCTATAATAAAACTTCGTGATTGGAAATGTTTCATAGTGTTAACGCCGTTTCGCCGAATTATAACATGAGTTTCACTAAAGTTCTTTTTATGGGTTAAATATATCTTCCATACAGGTTTTAAAGTCAAATGGTTTCAAGAATAAATCACAATTTTTTCTTTCTTTATTAAAATTTTCTACTTATCTTTGTTAATTAAGAAACTTACAAAATTACTGAAGAGATTTTTATTTTATTTTATTGCAAAGTCAACGGATTAAAGATTCTTTTCACACAAAAATAGTAATTTAGAAATTTGGTAATTATAAATAAATAATTTAGTATACAAAAAGTGTTAACAGAAAATATATAATGAGAGTTACTTCAGTAACAAAATAGAGTTAATTTAGAAATATCCATTAACAATTAATTAAGGGTCTTTTTTAAATAACCTAAAGTTATCAGTTTTGAACGGTAATGAGGGGATTACAATTCTATTCCATTACCGCCGAATTCTAAAAATAGAAGAATTGAAAATATAATCCCAATATGTACTGCCCTCAACAAGCACTCCAACACGTCTTAGTTCATATGGAACCTCCCTTTTAGTTAATAGATTCTTTAGGCAATCACAATTTATAAGACCCAACAGAACTCTCTTTACAAAACAAATGTCATGGTAAATATGATGTGATTTAATGGATTCTAAATTAATAGATAAAGCAAATTCTGAATAATTATGTTTATTATGTTGAAATCTTTTACCCATTTTAAAAGCAATAATCCTAAAAAAATATGTTGAATAGATTCTAGAATAGATATATGAGTGATTTTAGATGGAGACCACATAATGAAGCCATAAACCAGAATAGGTCTAACAAGAGTTTTGTAAAGATGTATGACCGTTTCATGAGATTTAAATTCTTTTGTTGAACTTATAATGAAGCCTAACAAACTAACAATCTATAAGCTTTAGAAATCAAATGCAAGTCAATTTCAAAATTATTTTGGTGAATTACACCTAGATTCCTAATACTACTAACGTTTTCAAGAATTTGACCATTTGCAGAGTAGTTGAAAAGAAGCTTCTTATTGTTACTTCTAACAATAAATAAAAGTTTGCATTTGGCACGATTTAGTTTTATTTGGTTAACACATGACCAATTGTAAATTAAGTCCAAATTGTTTTGTAACCCAATCTGGTCATAAAAACACTTTGCTTCTTGCATCATCAGCAAAGATGAGTACAACAGCAAACTTAAGAGTATCACAAACATCATTGATGAACAATATAAATAGTAAAGGGCCCAAGTGAGAACCTTAAGGCACACCTGACGTGGCAATAAAAGGATCACACAGATTACCTTTAATACGTGTTAGCAATTCACGTTCAGTCAAATAAGAATATTTTAAAGCAAAACGTTTTTGCCGAAAATGAAATGACTTTTAGTTGACCAAATTTTGTAAGATACATGCCGGTTTTGAAAATTTGCAGTACGATTCTACAGTTATTATTTACATTTTACCCATTTTGGAAAACTTGCTCATATTTCACTTATGTAAAACGACACAAGTAATTGTTTTTTATTATATTTAATAAACCTCATAGAAATGATGTTTTCAATTTCTAAAATTAATTTCATAAGCATGAAAGGTTGGTATGTAGTTCAACTGGACATTTATTTTCAGAGAATTTGTTATGAAAGTATGTGACCATCAAGATATCGTGACCTATTTCAATTATAAACTTCTTTAAATTTTGAAGAAAATTGGTTAAGGACATGTTTTCATTTTTAGAAATTAACAACAGATTGGGAATTTTTTAAAGTGAAACTTCTTTAGACCCGATAGGGTAAGTCGGATGCTCTATAAGAACATTTAATAATAGTTTGTTGGCTTTCGAGTTGGTGTGTCAATTTTTGGGATAGATTTCTAGGTTTGCCAATATGTTGAAAGATCTAAATTTTTCCAAATTTTAAGCATTAAACCAATCTAATCTGCTTTAAGCTAGATTTTCAAAGATGGTAAAATAAATGTTTAAAACGTCTAAAGAGAAAACTTTAAATTTTATAAAAATATTGATCAAGAAGTCATAATAACTGCAAAAATATCCGCTCAAATTGAAGCGTAGATAAATGTAGAATTTACAATATCACAAAAATTATATCAAAAATTTCAATATTTTTGAAAAAATCTACTTCAATTGATTGAAAATTTCAAAAATGCTAAAATGCTTACCAACAGACCTAAACTGACAAAAGTGCAATTTTCTAGTGTAATTTGTCTTCTCGATTTTACTTTCACGAGAGTAAAATAAAACTTGTTGTGTAAGAAAGTTCAGATTTTTGATTTTGATCTGAATTAAAATATCTCAAAAATTTGTTTATTCCTCAATCGATAAAGATTTTCAAAAATGAATGGAAACCAGTCGCATTCACTCTGCGGGAATAAAATTTTCTCTCGTAATTCGTTTTGTTGTTTTTGAAGTGTAACTTCTTTAGGCCCGATAGTGTAAGTCGAATGCTAGGAACGTCAGCGGTCACGAAAAAATGAAACGCTGAGAGGCGAATGAGTGGAGGGAGCACGGGCTCCCCCACTCCTCATACCCGCACGGTGGTAGGAGGGGAATCTTTCTCAGACAATGGGCCGCTTTGTGAGAAAATTGTGGAATTACGTCAGAAGTAGGGACGGTTCAATGGTCAGGTCTTGAAGATTTTGCATAAAATAGACATATTCCAATATTTTATGTACACATCTTACCAAATTTCTTGCTAAGAAATCGAATTTTAATTTGATTCACAGTTCTCTATTATTATTATTATTAATTAGTATTAATTTTTTTGAAAGGTATGGAAATGAAATGTTATTAACAATTAAAAAATGTGCATTATTATATATAAGAAAATATTATGCTTAAAAACTACTAAATTTAACAAATGGCGGAGGTGCTAGTTGAAGATGTTCAAATAAAAATTTGATATAAATTTCTAAATTAAACTAGACCAACACCTTTTTTCAGTTATTAGGAGCCAAAGATACTTAAGCAATTAAAGAATATTTTGAAGAACCGTTTTTTAGAGAATACAAATTTTTAATGTTCAATCAATTTTAATAGACATAAATTTTATTAAATTTTTCTAATTTTAACAGAAGGCTTAAAGTCAAATGTTATTAACAATTAGTAAAAAACTGCAATTTTTTATTTCATTGCACATTTTAAAAATATGTTATTTTCGAAAATAAAGAAATTTGTCAAATGGCTTAATAAAAATGTTCAGACTATGCTATAATAATAACAATTTACCGAAGACATGAAGAGCGAATAGTTCTAGAAATTATTAAAGATAACATATTTGGTTTTCATAATATTAGATAATTTAAAAAAAGATGAAAGAAACGAAATTTGACCATTAACGGAGGGACCATACAAAAATTGTTACATATTAAAGAATCAAATTAAATAAATGTCAATATTTCCTGCTTAGGCATCTGAACATTTTATTGCAATGCTTTCTTCAACCGTTACAATTTTGTGCATTTTAATACCACCATTAATCATTTATTAGCAACTAAATTAGAAAGTTTTTTTATTATTATTTTCATACCAATTTTTCAACCATACGCTAAAAATTAAGCAAATGGATGAATGGTGGAGGCGCCGGGTTAAAATGTTCAAATAAAAATTAGTTGAAGATTAAGGAACACAATTAGTCAGACGTCAATTTTTCCTTTAATTACAACCAACAAGCGCTTCTTAACTGAAAAAAGATATTGATTCAATATTTTTATTTAGAAGTTGCAATTTCTCTGCCTGAATATACTTTATATTAAATTTTACTTACGCATGATTTATTTACCTCCCTAATATCTGAAACCAAAATGTTATTAGTAATTAACGCAATAATTAATTATCTTAAAAAATTCCCGAATTTTTGATTGATCTTTGCGTCTCATAACAGAACATCTCCTCTTCAATTATGAACACTTCTCTTTCCAAAGCGCCAAAGCTGCAATTAAAATCCACTCAAAGTATTTACAAGAGAACAACCTCGAAGCATTGTGAAAGATTTGGAGATGTGAGATATTCGAAACTCACAAGCATTAATTTTCGTTCACCGTAGGCTAATTAATTTTTTACTCTATGATTAACGAGGGTACGTTAGTAACTCGGTTTTGATATCCGCCATATCCGGAACCAATAAATTAGTTGAAGAACAGAACTTTACCCTCCAACGAAACAAACTTATTAACTCAACAAATTACTTCACTAATTACTACTTATTAAACATCATTAATAGTTTGCAATAAATTACACACATCTTAAATCAAATCTCAGTCACGAACCAAATCGATACATTCCTAAATTTCCAACTGTTTCAAGTTTTTAATACAACTGTAATTCTGGATTTAGGATATTTGTGGCGTTCAGCCCACTGGTTTGAGTTATTTAACAATCGGTTTTGGGGCGAAAAGTTCATAGACCGTTCTTGAAGCTGCATCCGAGCTTCTGGGAATTGTTAATGTATCAAGCAAATCACGCAAACTTCGGGTTATTGAAAAACACGGTGGTTTCCAGCCTACACCCTCAAATTACTCTTATTTGAATCCCGGTTAATGTTAATGTGAGAGTTCCAACAAGTTGCAACGTCTGGGTTGATTTCTGAGAATTTCACGAAAGCGATGGCAAGAAGGGAAATGTAACAACGTAGCTATGTCGTTACGTGTTTAAGTTTGCAAACTCAATTAGGTAAAGCTCGTGATGTTTGTTGAGAGAACGGTTAATATTAGTGTTGGCTTGCGAATTTAGATGGTGTGTTGTGTTGCTATTTTTTTGAGTTATGGGATTATGGTTGAAATATTTATGGCACCGGCGGCGTTATCCTGACAAAGAAAATATTTGTTTTCCCCAGTTGGGTTGGGGCAAGTCGCGATTTTATTGAGTACCTACCCAGACTCGTTTAGGTCGCAATTTTGTGCGGCTTTTCACCAACAAAAACGCTGTCGAATCGAAAATGGTTCGGTTTAATTAGTAATTTTGCAATTTTCATAAAGTTAATGGGAACAACAATGATTAATTCGGTAATTGAAGTCGGGAAGCCTTGCAAATTTGAGGACGATTAATTATGAAATGTTGGGTCGGTCGTTGTACTTTGCCGAAAATTTTAGATGTTTTGTTATTACGGCAAGTTGCGGCCAAGTACTAAAGATAATTAACAGAGGTCTCTGGAAGCTGGCAAAGATAACCGCAGGAGGCGGACATGAAGCTCCCGGCAGATTTGGACCTCAAAGTATAGCGTTGCTAATAGAATGGAAAGAGTCGGTAGTATCTCGAATGCTTCGTTCTTTGATAAGGTAAAATGTTATATCCAAAATTGTTTCCTAAAGTATTTTTGTCAAAGTGAAATTAAACAAATAAACAAATTTCTAGCTATTAACTACAAATGTCAATATTTTTAGGTAATTTGAAAAAAATTGCAGTTGCTCGAAAATTATTAATTTAGAAGGTTTACAGCTAAAGCGTCAACTAAGTATATAATTTAATTAGAAAGGACATAAATAAAGAAATTCTACTGCTGGTTACTTAATTGTGAAGTAAGTTTTCTGGGAAATTCACACAAATTTGAGTATTTTTTAACTTTTTGAACTGAAGTGTTTTTATTTCTTATTTTATTTGCATAATGAAAAAAGATATTTTTCTCTTTATTTTACAGTAGTAGTTTAAATTCTTTCTAGAATATTACAGCGTTACGCTCTCTTGACATATTTTTTTATAATAATAACAATAATATATATTTATTAATAAAATATCAATGGGCTATTGACCGAAGTCCTTCCGCCCTTTTACAATAAATTATTAACATTGGACTTTAGTTATTTTTAATTTTTATTCACGCAATTCTTCAAATATTTCTTTAATTGCATGCGCTGGATGCTCTTTCTTTTTGATAATTTGGGATTTTTTTCACTGAACATACCATGACTTCTCGGTTAACAAATCTTTTTGTTGAGTTTGAAATTCTAAGATTTATTGGCTGGACTTTCATGGCTTCGTACAGCTCTTCTTTAGAGGGATTATGTAAAAGGTTAGTTTTGTTCCTCCATTTGGTAATGGCTCTTAAAGAGGATCTTTCAGCAATTTTCAAAACTCTTATGGTGCTGTTGTTGGCATTCAGCAGGATCACGTGAGCATATTCTATAATCGGCCTGCATATGCTTTTATAATTGTGTGCAGTCATCGAAATATTTATGCCCTAATTTTTATAAGTTGGACCTCTAAAGTGTTTTACCCTAGTAATGCATTTTTTTCGACGGATAAACATGTTTCTTAAAGTTCAATTTCTCATCGATAGTATCTCCAAGATATTTGAGGTGCGATCTTGGGCTGCAGATAGTGTTGCCAACCGTAATAGCTGGGCCAGAGGGTTTTAAACAATGATTAAAGATTATAAATTGAATTTTATGGGAATCTGGGTGGAGCCGTCATTTGTAGAACCATGTGAGAAATTTATCCATGAGGCTCTGCAGTGCTTCTACTGTAGACTTCAACAAAAAATTGTGACTTACGAGAGCGATATCGTCAGCGTACTGGAGGATGTATAGATCCTTGTTGAAATCACAACTTTCCATTATGTCATGGCAGTAGACATTGTAAAACTCAGAGGAGATAATGGAGGTCCCTGTGGAACGCCTAGTTGAGAAGAAAATTCTCCCGACATCGACTCGTTCATTTTAATCTGAAGCCTGCAATTGTTCAGGAATTCTGCAATAATCTTAAGAAGATAATTTGGGCAGTTAGGGAGGTATAGTTTGTAAAGAAGCCATTTGTGCCATACAGAATCAAATGTTTTGTTTGTGTCGAGAAAGATTGCTACACTAGGGCTGCGGCTTGAGTGTTTGAGCATAATATGGAGAGAGGGTGGCTTGTAGATTGTTTGCTTTTAAATCCGAAATGAAGTTTTGGAATATGGTAACCTATTTTTTCATAAAAAGCTTCTTTCATGATACATTCGAAGTTCTTTCCCAGAACTAGAAGAAGAGTAATTGGGCAATTGGGCTTTATAATTGTTATTCTAATTCCATGTTTTCATCCAGAGGGAAAATAGTGGTGGTTGAGGCAGTATTCGAAAATTCTGATGATGAATCTGTGGATGTCGTATTTCAAGCTCTTGATGATGCCTCTTGTGATGCTATCGACTCCGGGTGCTGAGTTTTTTTCTCTGCTAATAACTTTGTGTCTTCCTCGTTTATGGTAATTTCTTCCTTTGCATGGTTATTTTCTGAGCCAAATCAATGGTACCATTCGTCGACTACTTGCTGGATTTGTTGGTCATATTTTGAGCTGTCATGCTCTTTATATGTGCATTTAAAATGTTTTTCAAATTGAATGGTTTTCTCTTTGTCGGTTTTAAGAGTTTTTCAGTTGTTGTTTTCTAAATAAAGAGTGGCTTTTCGTTCTTTGTATCTTGAAATTTTTTTAGTTTGTTGCCAGTAGTTTTTACCTATGTGTTTATTAATGTTATTACATATCTCCATCCATTTATCCTCACGGAATTCTTGAATTAATTTTTGAATATCTTTGTTATAATTATTAATTTTAGTTTTGAAGGCCGGATCCTGATTAATTCTATATTCTCTATATAGACTCCTTTTCTTTTGATCATCAACAATATAAACTTTGGAAGCTCGTAAAAATAATGTTTAGCTGTAGTTTTCGGTGCCCATTTGATAACGCTTTTCGAAATAATTCTGCAAAATTTAGAGATTGCGTCAGTGTTAATTGAAACATTTTCTCTGTTTTTGATGTAATTTATCATCATACAATTCGCTTTATTCAGGTTGCATTTGTTAAACTTAATCTTCGGTTCTGCTTTAAGGCAGATGGTTGCATCTAAGTCAACACAGATATGAATAGCCAGATGATCCGATCCTAAGGATTGTGTTGACGTATTTCATGTTGTTTGTCAGGTTTTTAGTATAGAGCATTAAGTCAGGAGTAGTATCTTGGACATTTGGCATGATAAAAGTAGGCCTCGTTTGTACCATCTTGAACGTGAAATTTACTAAGAAGCTGTTGATGATCGTCTTTTTTCGTTTATTGACATTAAAGTCAACTTTGATTATTGCATATTTATATAGGGCAACTTTTCTGAATATGTTCCCTTTGGGATGTGAGATGAATGTAGTTCAGAAAAATGTAAAGTTGGTCGTCTTTGAATGGCAATAAGATATGCGTGGCTTCATTTAGAGAATTATTAATTGCTAGAGAGTTTTCAATTCCGAATGATCGCATCGTATGTAATTGTATTAAGCTTCCCCCTCTGATGTTATTATTAACTATATTGCCATTTTTTTTTTCAATTGCCGAATTTTGTGTTGATGTTCTCTCTTGTTTTGCTTTCAACTAACATCGCACAACTAATAGAGTTATTCTTGATATAGTTTTTAATGACATTTTTTTTGGGTACGAAGCTGTTGATATTGGAATATAAAATATTGAGATTCTGGAAGTGTTAATGCGTCCTCTTCTATATCATCTTGAGAAACGTTGTAACTAGCAAGACTTACGACGCTGGAATTTTGTAGGATTTCAGATTCAGCTTGAGTTTTCAGTTTTTTATGTAGTCTAGTAAATCAGGCTCTAAGGGCTTTACCTAGCAGGTTTGTATAGATAGTGTACATCATCCTTAGTATTGTGTGTTTGAAAGCTTCTGTGTAGGGATTTGGATTTCCGACGGTTCCTTCAATAAACTTTGTGAATGCTTTCATGGTCAAGGGAAAATTGTGTTTGTCAAATAGATCTTTTAAGTTTTCAAGAGATTGTGATGTATTGACAGTTTCAATTGGGGTGGACTTCTTGAATTTCTTTACTGAGACGGTTTTCTTTGGACCAGTTTGTTCTTGTTTTGTTTCATCTGGAGTTTTGAATAGATCCTGTGAAATTGTCATGTTTTCCTCTCCCGCCATCAGAAACCTAGGCTTTCTGATGGCGGCGGTCTTTTGTTGGGGTTTTTACTTGCGTCTGGACATTGTTCTTGTTTGAAATTTTTGAGATGTTGAAGGAGCTTGGGTGTTTTGAAATATGCAGTTGCTCGATATGTGCCCTGACTATCTGCAGTCAAATGATGTGTTACGTTCTTATTTTGACTTTGGTCTATTTTGACACTTTCCAGCTTCCTGCCTTAAGAGAGTTATCTTTTCTTTGGTTTATTCGTTAGTGTGCAAGATGAGAAAATGTTTATGTATCTGTTATAAGTGTGCCAGTCTATCGACAAAAAGGGTACCAGATTTATTGTGTGATTTGATTATGATAATTTGTTTTATAACCGCCTTCAGCATTTAGTAGTTTTTATATTTGTTGCCTTCAGCAATCCATTTAAATTCAATATTTCCTACCGTTTCTTCCTAGTGTGTTGTAGCTTCTGTTTTGTGAATAAATATATGTATTGTTGTGAATAAGACAACGGCGTTGTGTTGAGTTAAACCTTCTGGTTCATTACCATTTGGTAATTTTTGTGGTAATTATTTGATCGGTTGTGTTTTGCAAATTACCTGGCGCTCACTTAACATCATAATCCGCGACCAATCTTCACTGGGTCTGGCCGGAACACGACCATACAACCCCCCAGGGGTTATCCATCTTGCGATTGGCCCGGCTTTGCAAGGTTCCATATTTTATTTGTTGATTTTCGACAGAACGAAATCATAGAGCAGAGTACGTAGAAGATGTTAATTCGTCTAAGGAATGAAATACTCTAAATTCAGTGGTGTTGTGTTCTAACAACATCGACGAAGGTAACAAAAATTATTTGTTATCGGGTGGTGAAACGTAAACTTGTCTTCTGAAGCTCAGGATGTAGGCATGTTTTTCTTCTTGAACATCATCTCTTGTGAAGCTGACGGGAGATACAAGATTAAGACCTATGGTTTCAAGCATATCTTCGATAAACTTATGTGGGATTGTAGGATTAACATTTGATATAATTATTCTTTTTGATCGCGCTAGCATTCTTCTTATACCCATTTCTATGTTGTTTATTTTAATTATTCTATGTTCGGAGACAACTTTGCCGACAATATGAGAGTTCGCTAAGTACAATCACAAGAGGTTGTTAGAAATTTGCGAAGCAAATCGTATGTTTTCAGGGCTCACAATATTTCCAATAGCGAATATGTAATCGTTTCTTTTCAGGTTCTCGTTGATATTCATTATGACTGCTTGGTCTTTATTTGGATATATGAAAGTCTGTTTATATTTTGCAGCATTTGCATAACTAGTGTTGGATTTTAAGTTTGCGGTTGGTTGATTGCTCATTGTTTTGGGTAGTTGAAACGCCATGCTTCTATAGACAGGGGATGCCGTTGACAGGGAAAGGGTGGTAGACATTTTTTTTAATGTCTAGAAGCCGCTAAATGAATGGATTTTTCTATTCACTCAGCAAGCAGTGGAAGACGGTTTGCTTGTTATCAGTAGGTGGTTTTTGCACATTCCGGTACCAATTTTAATCAAATTTCCAGAAAACAAAGCTGAATTCTCCATGTATGAGCATTTTAGGTGTAATTTGATTGATGTGTACCTTGTTTGAGATGGTGCTCAACGTATTCTTCAGGATGTTTCCAATATAGAAGTGCTATTCTTGGGTAGATCTAAGTTCAATTTCTCAGAAATCCGTAAACACAAAATCACAGCGACGCCATTTTCTTCATGTTTTATAATAATAATTTTTTTATTATTTACATTTTTTGAAATCAACATTTAGTTTTAAAAAAATTTCATATTTAAATTCTATTTTGTAATTTTAAATAATATTTTTTTATAAAATCCCCAAAGATTTTGTATCTAGTCATTCAAATAGCTGCATATCTAGGGCCAATTTTAAATTGTAACCTTCGGCGCAACTAACGTCATTTTCTCTTACTTTCTGACGAAACTTCTTCCAGATGATGCGATTTTCGGGAATATCCCCAATAATAAAAACAGCAGACAGCGGGAAATGAGGCGAAATATAAACACTTGTGAACTGAAGACAATAAAAGGCACACTTCCCGAAAGACAACGAAAATACAACTACCTAGCACAAATCGCTATAAATAAATATCGTCATTTTATTAAACTTTTTTTACGACCCCTACTGTATGACATTGTGACTCAACAGCTACTATCGTGACCTGCATTGCGCTACAAATACGTCGATTCTCTAAAATTCTCGAATTTTCAAACAATACAAACAATGTTATCCACTTATGTTTAATACTGATAGACTATTTACAAAAAAATAAAGCAATAACATTCTTTAATTTTAACACTTTAACCCTCAACGGCGATTAGAGAGAACACCCATTTTTTTAAATTGATTTTGCATAGTGTGGCTTTACCGGTTCAATTAACTTGAATTCAATTGATTCTCATTCAATTAATTTGAGAGGCTTGAATGAGTGAGTTGCTGCTTATGGGTCGGTTTTAGCATCAAAGCACTTGTAAGGAAATGACAAACGTAAATGTCAAATAGGTGCGTGCATTAATTGGTGTTAGGGCGTAATTAACTTTACTACTTGGTGCAAATAAACAGAAAAATTAACATATCTGTAACTTAAATCAGCGGTTCTCAAACCGTGTAACGATGTATAGGTATAAGTGGAGCGCGAAAATTTTACTAGGGTTTAGTTCAAATAATGAAGAAGACAAAATAACAGAAATATTTTTTAAAAGATTTATGTAAAATTTTTATTTACAAACATGCAATATAACTAAAATTAAAGTTTTCTACCTAAAGCAAAAACTGCTACTATGTGTTTGAATTGCATAGTCAGTCTAAATTTGGTTTTATATTCTGGATAGATTTTCATGCTTGGTTTACACAGTACAGCCTAGCTTATGAGATGGAATAGTTAGCTACCGCTGTGCAGCCATTGTCATAGTGTGAACAGATAACGCAAATTACTGTCAAACTCACATTCTCATAACTTTAACATTTTTTGGTTCATTCACTACTCGCCTATCCTTACTACGTCACACGTTTGTTGCTCGCATATCAAATGCATTTTTATTTAAAAGTCAGTACCTGCAAGCCAGCGAATCTTATTGACATAATGACATATCGAACGGGTCTCTGAACTAAACTTCAAAATAACATTGGAAATGCTGTCTTCTCAAGAAAATATTAAGTTCATTAAGCTGTAGAAAGAGGAAGAAATCCTATGGAATGTTTTTTCCTTAATTACAAAAACCGAAATATAAAAAATCATTTTTAGAACGCATTGCAAATAAAATAAATTTAGCCCCCAAGGATCCATTCTTCAAACATTCGACAACTTTAATGCAGAACATAGTAATTTAGTTATAGATTTTGTCCACCCTAATTTGATATTTTAAGATCCGCCTTTGCACTCAACACTTAACTCGTTCCGTGTAAACAAAACAGTCCATCCTAGTACAGCAATTAAACTCCTGCGCAATGTAAAGTTAAAAGAAAAACAAGGTTTATTTCTAATACATATTATTAAATTTTAATACCATTCTTACATTTACATGTGCCTAAAACGGCTTCTGCCCGGACGTAAAGAGTTTTGTGGCAAAGATATACTAATTTGTTCTCTTCAATATTCCATCCTCTTTCTGATACCTCAAGTAGGAATGGAACTGAATTGGACTTTTAAGCCACATATTGGTATGATAGTTTATACTTAAGAAATGTTATCGTCGATTATCTTCAGTAGATGGTAATTTGTTGATAAGTCTTTGCAACATTATACTTTGCACGTGATTAATGTTCTTTATCTTTTGGGTAGTATATAATTTAATCATACAGTGAAGGATATTCTAGAAAAATATATCCCGTAACTTGGAAGTTTCTACTTTATCTAATAATTCTATTGCCGGGATATATTTCTCAACAATTGACTTACAGTTTTGCCTCCACTAAGAGCATAAAATCTTGGAAAATTTTTCATCAAGTTTGGTTTCATCCGTAATTCATGCACTTCAATACAATACACATTGTTCTAGGTTTTAACTTCTAATATATCAATATTAAATTGAGGAGATCGATTAGAGACTAATTACTTTTGAATGATTACGCTATCGTTTTCAATGTATAATTGTATTTGCTTTGAGCTATTGTATTCCAAATTCTTAAAGTATCTTTGAACAATATATAGAATGACAACATGTGTGTAATGTGTGCAATATTTTTGACTTCGTTTCTTGATAAAGCAGTATTCCTAATGTAACATATATGCATATATTATAATTACATAATTATTATATCCTAGATCCTAGAAGATCTTTGTTATCAGCTACATCAGAAAGAATTAAGCAAGGAATCAAAAATAGTTTTTTCAGAATTGCGTTGTTTGTAATCTCTATTATCAAGGGTTCGGAAATCTTTAAAGCGTGGAATTCTATTTATTTTATTTTGAATTTCATATTTTATATTTTTTATACCACTGAAATTTCTGATGAACCAAGAAGTAAAGCTGAACAAGGTTGACTTTCAGTCTCTATGATATAACTCAAAAGTGATTTCTTCTTTTGATAATAATTCTAGATTAGTTGGCTTCTATAGGATTAACAAGTTTTACTTTAGCCCTAAAATTATCTATTAAATTACTGAATAATTTTTCGTCACTTATAGATGAATTGCTTCTAATTTTAGTAAATTTTCTATGAGCAGATGTTGTCTTAATAACCCTTTAGTGTTTTGAAACCCTTCTTTAACTCTAATGTTAGTTATATCTAAGCATCATTATTAGAGTCAATATTTCTGTTAGTTTCTGAAGTGGTTGGTATTTTAGTACATTTTTTTCCATTTTCGTAATATTTAACTTTCATTTCTATTGAATCTTCTCTCTCGATTTTTGAAAAGTATGGGGAATTTCCTTTTGAAATTTCCTCAATTTTTTTTCTTAATGTTAGTCGTCATGTTCTGGATCTTAATGCTTTCAATAAATCTAACTGTGCATTTTTTTGTTTCCAATTGATAACTATGCGTTTTCTGCTTTTTTTATATAATTTAACTTTTAATTCAGTGGCGCTATCTGAACTCGTAGTGTTCAAATTAGACTCGATGGTTTACTAAAATAGGTTTACTACTTATAACAATCACCAAAAGAATGGAAAGAAACTTACTGAATGCTGGCACTTTTGACTGTATTATTAATGTTATTCTGTATTTATATGGACTTATACACTATCAAAAATAGATTTTTTTGATAGTGTAAAAAAATTCCAGCAAACATCCTCACACCACACACACGTGTTTAGTAATGTGCCGCTATACCAAAATTGCCTTTATTTGCGTATTGCGCCGCCAAGTAAAAAAATTATTTGCAAAGAACGTATCCATGTTATCTAAAAAATTAAAGTACCTTGGTATGCCTAAATGACTGCTCTTTGACATTATTAACGAGTATTTTTCAATATCATTATAAATAACTCTTCTATAGCACTTTAAGTAAAACGGAGCGTATGCCTAAACTAAAGCGTGCGCTAGCGCGCGATGAACGATGACCTTGCCCATATAATAACACTAGTGGTACGGATTTAAAAATTGATTTGTAGCGTTTAGGTTCGCTTCGTAGGTATCCAACATAAACAGAAATATTGCTTACATTTTGAGCATTTAAAAAACGTAACTTGTTTTTGGGGTATTTTTCGCATTTAACAAAATGCAACCCTCCCGTGTAGGACAAACTTTTGACGACCAAAGGGATTAATATTTTTAAGGCTTAAAGAACGATTTAAAATACTTTCCAGATTTTAACCAAAAAGTGCGAGAAATAATTTCTAAGCGACTTCGAGGCTGCCGTAGACTCTACTAGTCCTAAAACCCAATAAAGGAGGAAAGAGATCTACAGATTGGACTAGGAGTTTACTTGTAGGTGTAATGTAATACAATACCGCTTATAAAACTAGTCAATTATTTTTAACCGGAATCCATGACAATATATAGAAGAACCAAGAAATCGAAATAAAAGAAGACAAACTCAGTACGATTTTTCGCCTAGAATGCAAAGATATTTAATAATAAAAAGTTGAAAAATTTAATAAGAAATACAATGTAAAGGGATAGCTATATGCAATTTTTCGCAAACTTAAAAGAATGATAAAGGACAAAAGCATCTGCAACAAATTTAGAATGGAGTTAGTAAGGAATTTATAGGAAACGTAGAAGTGGCTTAGATAATACATGAAAACTACGAACAATATATAAAAAAAAATGTCGTTACAAACTGAAGAGTCCGTTAACCATTTGATGGCTTCTTATGGACTTGAAGATTGTTAGGAAAGAAGCAATAGAGAAAATTTGTACGAAAAGCTTTCATTAACTTTAGATCCCATCTAGAAAGAAGAGTTTATAGTATTACTAGACAATTTTAAAGCACGTGCGTGTAAAACACTATGTAGTAACAACGTTTTAGTGAGAAAATTATGAACGATAACAAAAAAAATATTTATTTGTGTACTCTGAGATTTTCTCGACACCAATATCGGTGATTGTTCTTATTAAAAATGTTGTTGTTACTAAAAGTATATTCATGTGGCCAAATAATTGTTCTTAAAAAAATTTAATTTTTACAATTGTATCTAAATAGAAAGAGCAAAATTGCTTCTCCCGACCTCAATAATTTTTTATTAATAGTTACACTTTTTGAGATATGTATGTTTTAAACTTATGTTTTTTAGTACTTCATATACAGTTTGGTTTGAAGCACCAATATTATTTGAAATATACGGGTTCTTGCATACACTCAGAAAAATATCTAACTGGAGATTTCTGCCAAATTGGATTTCCTTCCGGTTGGGTTTTAAAAGTTCCAAAGTTTCTCAAATTTGCAACGTGTTTTACAAATGTTCGACACTGAGGGCCTTCTCTGTTTGGAAAGCGATCCTTGTTAATTCCCACTTCTTAAACAAAATTTTTTTTGCATTTACAATACATTTGCAACATGTTGATCAGTTGATTGTTATCCATTATTTACTTATATCAAAAAATAATTACAATACGATATCAACGGCGACACTGACGGATTATTGACATTTAACGTTTCTGTTTTTTACAGCACACTTAAAAGTTTTAGGAAAAATAGGCATTTTAGTTATTTTATTAAATAAATATTACACCAGAGTCAACTTTTTAGAAATCATTAGAGAAATACGTTTCCATGTGAGAAAAAAGTTAAGCATCATTTGACATCCAAGTAAATAATTAAAAAAATTACTACTACTTTGTAGCATTTTAAGAATTATTTGTTTATTCAAATAGAATAATAAATAATTAAGCTACAACTTCTATCCTCTTTCGCCAGGTCCTTAACTTATTTTCTAAACCAGGACTTGCTTCTACTGGTATTGACATTAATTTTTCTGCCGCTATTGCTTCTCTGGCGCTCTATATTATATTAATTTTTAGTTCAGTCCAGGCAGAGTTTACACATATTCCCCAAAATCACTGCCTGAAAACTGCTTTTGGGTATTTTCCGGAACAATAAAATCGTACTCTCCTTTTTGTAGAATTTTATGTTGAATCTATGATAGTTAGGTTATAGATATATATTGTTTTGTTCTGGAAAGTCACATTCTGTCGATATTTAAATATGTACACATATTACATTCTTAAAATAACTGCACTTCGAGTCAGTTATGAAATATGAGCGAGACCGAAGCGAGTTTGAAATATCTGGGAAAACGTAAGGCGGATCCAAGTTTTTAATTTAGAGCCAAATTTACCTGAACACTATTGTTAATTATTTACCCCTATAAATTGAATTATTCTTTGACACCAATTTAAATACTTTAATTTCTTCTACAACACTCATGTGCAGATGTGGAGAAACGAACTAAAATTTGAGATTCTCTTATTGTATTCGAAACCAATTAATTTAAAATGAAACCGTTGAATCGTTTACACTTAGATTACGTAACATCGTCTATATACTTATTTGACAGGTTTCTCTAAAGCTCTCCTTTATAATGTCAACACGTATGTTCCCGTAATTACCTCTTTCAATGTGGATTATACCATGAAAGAAAATGATTTTCGTTTAAACTCGTTACCTAACGTTTCCTAGAGGAAATACGAAATAGTTTTCCGCTCGGCCAGTTTGCAACAGAAACAAAACAACAACTATCAAGTAATTCGTGTTTATGAAAAGGCTTTTTGCTTACCTTCTTCAACAATTAATCCTAATTGCACGATGAATTTGCCACTTAACTCGCTTAATGGGTTTTGCGGTTCTGTCGCGCTAGTATTGAGAGTGGAGAACCGTAACGAAGTATGTGTACTTAATGAAATAGATATGAAATGTAGCAAATATTGCGGTAAACGCTTCAGCTTCAACAAACAAATGGATTGTGTAATAACAATAATCGCACCAGAAATATAGTTCGGGTAGCTACAATATTAAATTTCAGGAAAAAATAATAAAAATATGAATGAAGCTTTATAACAAAATTCCACTAACCGTTTGTTTGTTTTATTAAACTTTTCAGGCGGTCGACAATTTTCTTGACGGTACGTTTTCCTTTTGGCAAGACTAGAATTATTCATCGGCACGCTCATCTAAGACGCGTTGATTAGGGTCTTCCAGGGTCTCGACTTATCACTGCTACGCCATCTGGACTAAGTTCGATTACAATCAAGACTTTACATTCCTGGAAGATTTGACCAAAAGCGTGTAATTTTAAGCAGTAATTTTATGCAGCAGCGATTTCAGAAAGTTAATAGTCATTTCCAAAGAATATTTTTCGACCTTGTACAGGGTCATCCTTGTTCATAGACCATAAGAAAAATATAGAAAAACCAAAAAAATACAAATCTAAAGTATTGTACAGAGATTCAGTAGCACAAATAGGGGCAGTTCTGCTAATACCGAAAGTCGATCTCAACTTCCTTATTTTAAATCAATTTCCGCAATTTTTTATTTTTGGAATGACCGTTGAATTTTAGTATAAATCTGTGAATACGACCACTCCTCGATATTGCCCTATTTTTGAAAAAAATATGTTTTTTTTTTTATAACATCAAAATTTATAAACAAAGTGAATTAATAAGATTGAAATTTTCTTAGTGTCAAGATACGATTGTGGAACATCAAGTTGCTGCAATTAAATTTGCAAAATTCTAATAGTGAACGGAATTATAAAGAGAAATTTTTGTACTTTAAAAAAATTGTAAAAATTTTTTTTAACTATGTTTTTATATCCCTAGTCAAAAGAGAATTAAATTCTGTTTCTAAACCCATCGGTTATTGTTTTCGGGTTTTCAGAGTTTTCCCATATTTTTGTTTAAAAATTACAAAGTACGTGAGGCAATTCAAATCAATTTTTTTGATTATTAAAAATAATTGATAGATACTTTCTTTAACATTTTCATTAAATCTATGCGATTAGCGTTTTGTTCTTGTGCTTTTTCTCGTATTTTTTTTGCAATGTAAATTTTTTTTCTGCATTTACGAAGAATGTCAAAATTATTTCCAGAACTTGCAGAACGTTTATGCAAGACACCCGCTTCGTGCCCCAATGACTCGGAAAATATTTTGAAGACTTGCAAAAACTTTCAATAATTATGGGCAGCTAAACAGTTTTCAATGAATGTAGTGTAACGTTAAATCTTTCGATTTTATTCGTCACAGCAAACGGCAGCTTTTATAGTGGCGAGCGGGTTAGTGGGTTCAACAAGAAATAGTTTTAAAAAGATAGATTTAAGCGATAAATTTAATAAATAATGAGCGCCACCAATTTTATGAAGATCAAGACAAAATTACTGTAAAATTGGAAACAGTATAAAATTTTAAAATGTGAATTTAAATGCTTTTGATTAAAATGAAAATGATAAATTTCGAGTAATAATAAAAATAAAAATAAAATTTAATTTTAGTAAAATGCACGTTACTTAAGCCTTACAATGAGTAATAATAAATGTTATTAAATTTGTGGATACAAAATTAATTTGACTTAACTGAATCCTGGGTCTCCGATAGAGGATCCTGGTCGAAAAGTCAGAAGCGGATGGTAAAAAAATTGCTAAGGAAAAGCGTCGTGACAGGAAACAGTGGCGTCGATTGGTCCAGAAGAATCCCCCAGAACGTGGGCAAATGGCAGCGATAAGGTCGATAATCGATAAAATGGTATTAGGAAAAATCGGTATTAAAAAGAACTGATTTAGTGAGGGTTTTTTCCACGATAATATTGAAGCGACGATATCGAGAACGGTAAGATCTAGTTGAGGTCGGTTGGCAAAAAATTCAAACAAACGAATTTCAAAAATCAAAACCACTCGAGCCGCCTCACTAGTCACAATCTTGTATCTAATAAAATTTTTGAGTCTCCTCTTTCGTTTGTTCACCCCTCCAGCTACACAGGTTGCTAAAATCACCGAAGTTCAAAAATTTCCTAACTTACAGGAAAATTGTAGACCAATCAACGAATTAAAAAAGAGACAAATCGCCGTCAATGATTAAAAATAACAAGCGAGAGAAAGACAGAATTGATGAGTAACTCACTCTTTAGCTCGACGTAACTTGCACTAAATCGTTTTCTGCTGATAACAATTGCAGCATGGCAAAATAGTAAATGAACTTTGAAGGGTTTGTTAAACGAGACACTAAAGATAAAATTTATACTACTTTTGAGTTTTAGGAAAGAAGATACAAGCAATATATAAGTGACGTAACAAAACTAAATCTAAGTGTCTTCAGACCTAGATGCGTCGTGCCAAAACATGGCACTGGAACGTTTCTTGAAACGTTACAGTAGAAACCTGTAACTGGAAGTGAAGATACTATAATTACGGTTTTATGGTATTTTCACTCAAACCCAAACGCGTCCGCTTGATCTGCTCAAAATAGTTTGGACTCCTCCCGATCTTCTGTCCAAACCATTGTGCCACTGTGCAAGCTTTTCACCCTCAGAATTCTGCATGCAGAATTGATTTTTGTGAAATGCTATTGGTCAAGAGTAAAGCAAATTGTAATTTAAAAAAAAGTTACTTGGACAAGGTTTCAATTAAGGAATCTTCTGTGGTCATTATTATCATTATTGAGCACAAGACAAACCTCATATTACCCGAAAAAGATTTTTTCAAGTAAAATGCAGCTTTTTGTTAAACACTGAAGTCTATTATTAGATCTATGGTCAGAATTTGACGATAATCGATCTTTGGAAATCTTAAAAAACCAAGTAGAACTTTTTTTGGATGGTTCATGTACTTTTGCCTCGTTTAGTTACAATTAGACGGCGCTCCAACACACCGTAACAATATAATTAGGAGGGAGTTGAATAAAATTTTTGAAAGTAGGTGAATTAGATTCAGTAGATCATGGAGTTGATCTAGATCTCCAGAAATGACTCCACTCGATTTTTTCGTTTGAAATAAAGGAGATAATAAAATAGTGGCGACTATCAAACACGGTTATGTACGTGGATAAGAAAGTCTAAAAGTAAACGGTGCACAGTTTGAGCAATTTATTAAACTACTTTATTAATTGAGTTTTTCCTGTTTTTGTTTCCTTATATAGAAATGGATGTATCTTGAATCTGAAACCAACTCTCGACATTTATACTGGAGAAAACTCCAAATCAATTATTTTACACAATAAAGAAAATTGATATCTCACGCCTGGCATACTTTGTAATTTCTAAAGGAAATAATCTTTGTTTCTAATCGAGAACTGCAAAAATTTGAACGACCAATAAGTATAAGAACACTCAATGGTTAGAATCTGAATTTTTTTTGCTAGAGGTATAGACTCATTTCATTTAAATAAATTTACTTCTTACAGTTATCTTAAAGTAGAATAATATCAATCCATAATTACGTTTCCTATTAGAATATTTTAATTTAATTACTGCTGCCTTATGTCCCACCACCTTCGATTTCTGATTATGTAAAAATTTCAATGTTATTAATTTTCTTTGTTTAGAAGTTATAATTTTTTTATTCGAAGAGTATTTTTCGTATTCATAAGAGAAAATAATTATCTTCTTAAAAATGGTGACTCATATTAAAATTCAATGACTATTTCAAGAATGAAAAAAAATTGACAGTGTTCTGTTTAAAATATCGAAGCTGAGATCAACTTCCGGTATTAGCGATGCTACCACTTCTAAAATATTTTCCTTCCATAGAATTCGAGCTATTTGATCTCTACAAAATTTCAATTTTGATCTCCTGTTTTTCTATACTCTTCTAATGAGCCATGAACAAGAACCACTTTGTATACACCTCTATATTAATGACTGGGACAAGGTCTAGAATATATATTACCAAAGATTCTATAGTTCCTCTATGTCTAATATTTATTATGTTTCTCACAATGTCCAAGTTCTTTAAACCAATTTAAAAAAAAAATTATTTGCGTTCTAAAACAATTCTGCATGTATTTTATTAATTTGCAGTACGCATTTTAGCTTTTGGCATTGATTTTTACTTTATAATTTTGTAAACTATTGGTTTTTAATTGATCTTTTTCAGCAATTGTCAATAATTTTTTGTCATCTTGTTACCTCTTGAAAAAATATTGGGGACTTTAAAGCTTCTTAGTCCAATTTGTTTATAATTTGTAACTAATTTCCAACTATTATCCCATTGATTTTTCATAATTATTTAATTTCATTCTTTCTGAAATTCAATAGAAGTGTAATTTTTTTTAGCATTTTGCTTGATTTTATTTGCTTGAATATTGTTTTGTCCATAAAACCATTATAGTTTGTTGATACAAACTGTAATAAAACTGTGAAGTAGTCCCCAATGGAAATGTAAAATGATTTTCTTGTTGTTGATACTGCTGCATAGGTTGTTTTAAAAGATTTTATTTTGTTACTAACTGTAATTAATTTTAAGAAAAGGAGAACTTACAATTTAATATTTATAAGCATCCAAATTAACACTAGAATTAGTGCAAAGTAAACAATTTTTTTTAGTCCCAGTTTCTGATGACACAGCACGCCTCTTTACTATAAGAATTCTTGCTGATAACTCTAACCTATAACACTAGAAAAATAATTTCGAATTTGTTGTTCATCTCTCTTTTTCTTTCACTATATTGTTTAACTAGGTGCTCATTATTGTTCTTAATGAGTAAAGTGTTAAAATCTTCAACAAATTAATATCTAACTCGGTGTCAAAATTTCACCACTTTTTCTTCTTTGTTTTTCTTTTTCAATATTACTAAAATCCTATCCTCATTTTCCCACAAAAAAACTCACAAATTACATTCTACAATGTTTATGCAGATTTATGTATGGAATAAATTAACTGCGGAACTAACTGCTGCGTTTCGGAAAAAATCAAAATTACGCAAATATTCCTGAGCTATAGAAGCTTATGTAATGGTAATTTCTCCAACAGTGCCCTTCACCACCAACAGCAGTGTCGTTGACGTGTTGTCCGCAAACACCGTTTGCGTCATAACACAACCCCGGATAGATAGAAGGGTGGATGTATGCAAAAAAAAGAAAATTTTGAGGCCGACAAAACAAGGCTCGCCCCCGTGTTTCCGTCGCTTTCTAATCAAGTCAATTAACGGGCATCTTCTTTATTTTTTTTCGCCAGAGACAAAGTGTAATCCTGAATCAGGACACTTCAGCAGGCACGCAGGGTTACACGTCAAACCTTAAACGCTCTTAATTTTATTAGGCGGCGGTCTATAAATTAACGGCTTTCCCCCTTTTGCTGCGTTGCCCCCGTTTACAAAAGCGTTGCGTGATTTTCATATTCATTACCAGATTACTGACGATGAGAGGTTAACTTCAGCATTAGTGGTGCAATAAAAGCTTGATTGCTAGCAAACTCGATAGAGGCATCAAAGTTGCGCGATTAATGAAGTTTGAAAGCGGCATTTTTATTATAAACTCTATCTTAAAATGTTTCGAGTACCTGGAGATATTACGTTTTGAGAATTTCTAGTAGGAAGAAGATGGTTTTTTATCGATTCTGTGAGCATTTCGGAGTGAAGTTATATATATTATCCAGATGTGCTGTGAACAATAACAAATCATAAGGCTGCAATAAATTAGTATTTAGGCAAAAATAAAAATATTTTATACATTTTCCTTCTCAAGTTCCATTAAAAAGGCATCGACGCTATGTCAGCCAAAACCAATAATTTCTGATTTTTCAATTTGTCATCACCAAAAAATTTTTGTTTAGTTCAATTTTTACTTTAAATATTATTTCAGTTGCAATTGGACAAATCTGCATAGATTTCAGCATATGAAGTTACCTGTATCAATTTTGTTCTTCTTTTATCATGTCGAGGAGTTGACAAAGGTGCTGGTTCCTGTGAGTTACCATCTGGGTGTTTTAAGATCTTGAGGAATGATGTATTTCTCGTAATCAAGTAATTTTCTTTTTCAACACTGATTTTTGATCCTTCCACTTTTGTAATGGTGTAAGGGTAAGAGTCATAATTTAGCATGAAAGAGTTTACCTTCTTTTGGTTGAAAGGCATCACATCTCCTAATGTTGAAATTCTGCTTTCCGTTTTTGCTTGATTGTCTGAATATGTCTTATAATCCTTTCTTTTTTGTACATCTATAGTTTCTTCAATCTTCTGTGGTAAAGTTGGTATATAATTATTTACATTGTTTATTTACCAATCGAAGACTAATTAGAAGGTTTTTTTCTATTATGGTGCTTGGGGTGCTGCAATAATTTAATAAGAGTTCTTGCAGTTGTAAATCGAATCTGTAGGTTTCGAGTTGTGTACATGGGAGTCCTTCGACCACACCAAAGAGGTGTAGTTTTGTGATTTCAAGGTGCTCCAAGAATGTTTTAAATTCATTCAGAGTCTGACGCGATATTATCTACGATTCCTACCTTAGCAAAAACTTCTTACAGGACTGGTTTCAGGTCAGAGGATCTTTATAGTGTTAATGACCGGAAATCTCAAGTATTCGTTGATAATTAATATGACGTTTTTACTGTTTGGAAATGATCCGGCAAAATCTAAGTCAAGAATTTCAGATGGCTGTTTTGATATTAAGTCAATCTTTCTGTTTGATGGTGTCCATAGCTTGACATGGAATACAACTCTTGATTTCCTTTTCTGCTAATGAGTCGATTTTGGGGAAACCAAGTTTTCGAACGGAGTAGCTATTTGGTTTTGACGATGCCTTGATCTCTACATGTGATCTATTCCCAACTCGTTTTCTAACCAGTCTAATAAACTAAAATGACACCACATTACAAAATTAAAGTTTAATATTGTTGGTGTTTATACGCATTCGACGCACAATTACAACAAGTTCTTAAAAACTATCTACCAACTTAGTTAAAGTCTACTTAATTAAACAAGTTTTATAGCTTTGATGGACGTACTCTCGACGGTGCACTACATATATAGGTTAAAGCACCTTGTTCACAGATTAAAGTTCGCTTTGCTCATTCTTTTGTGCTAGTTCGAGAAGATTTAGCCCTTTTTAAACTCCAAACAAGTTTGACGTTGTTAAGTTACACGGTGTTGGTGAACTGTAACAAACACATTTCTAGATTTTCTACATTTATTTTTTTATTCATACTTGCGGCGCATTTCCAGTGGACTTGCGACTTTTGGAAAATTTTTAGTTCGGCCTGACTTGCGCCCAGCCCAAGCCCCGAGTGTTATTCGGCCCAACGTAGCCGGGCCCGAATGTTATTCGGCCCCACCCGTTTTAGTTATTTGTTGTTTTATGTATACAATATATGTATATAAACAAATCAGGTTTCATATAGCCTAATTTGAATTATTAGTAAAGGTATAATTTCTACCGGCCACGTGTGGAGTTGAACAGTGGATTTTTTCTTGGAGCTACCTTGTTTATTAAACAAGTTGCAGAAATAAAAGCTTCCGCCTATTTATAAAAGATAATGAATAAAGCCCCAAAAATTATTATTAACTCTGTGAAGGGCTCGTTTCTGGGCTGTGTCACGTTCCAGATTTTATAGCTTTAATTTTATTAACCTTTATGTTTGCAGATCGAACACCCAAATTGTCCCACAAAATTCTATCGGATGGATAAGTTGCTTAAGGGCGTAGGGTAGGTTCAAATTTTATTTTATTTTTCGATTCTTTGTGAAATAAATTGTTAGAGTATAGAATATCATGATATTTAGTTGAAAAAAAAATTTAAATGCATGACAGATAGAACAATAACAAAATTTAACCTTATTTCGAACACCGATAAAGACCTATTTATTTAATGGTTGATTTTTTTATGGAATTAAAGCCTCTTTAATCTACTTTGCAGTAACATATTTTTTATTGCCCTCCGATACGTAACACCATCATAATTAATGACTGAAATTTGGTATAGCAAAGAATCGTTAATTTAGTTCATTTAACCGGCAGCTATTAAAACGAAATTATCTTCACTGCATAGCTTATAGTTTCTTGTCACTTATCCTTCCTTTATTTTAAAATCGCATTAGTGATAGCAAAGTCGTGTTCGTATAAGAAATCAACTAAAACTGTGTAATGTGCGTAATGTGCGTTATCGATCTTATATTTTTTTAGTACCTTTAACAAATATTTTTAGTAACCTAAATAGAACTTGTTTCTTGCTATTTAAAACTTTTTCTTACATGAAGGCCAAGTAATTTGATTTAAATTTCTTGAGTAGATCTTTTGAGTTGTCTGAAATAATTTGACATACCTTCTTAATCTTATTAATTATGGATCAATTTTTGTTGCAATTCTTCTTTTCTGTAATAAACATGCTTCTTGAATGTCCATTACAATTTGTTTCGCTACGTGATTTTTGCACTGTTATTTTAAGGGTGTTCTTAAATCGTTCTAAAATATCTGTTTGTTAATTTAATTCTATTTTGTTTATTTTTCTTCTTTAGTATTTTTTAAGTATTATTTTACTTTATTTTTTAATTATACTTTTGTTCAAGTTTAGAAGATTTTTTGATATTGATAAAAATTATTGATTTTTAGCTAAAAATAGAGTAAAATAACCCTCCTTCAAGTAAAAGTTGCAACTTTTTTCTTTAACAACTTTATTAGAGGTCTTTTCTTTAATTGTGAAAAGTGAAGCCTGTATTAAAATGTATAGCCCAGACTTTATTTTAAGAAGGCCCAACTGTAACCTTACTTCGTCTAACAACTTTTAAGTGCAGTGAGCACAATACAATTATGCCATATTATGTTAGAACTAATTTTTAATTTAGTTTCTAATCAAATATATTTCTTTTTGAGTACCATACTTACTAGTCAACGGGTGTTAGAGACCTCTCTACACGTGCCTGTGGTATCCGAATCTATTAGTTCGCGACGACACGTGGGATCTACAGCTTCAAACGGGTAGGAGAGTCCAATTTTTCAAAATGATCTAATGGTTACAACTAGCGCCAACATAACGAATTAGTTTGGCTGGTGAACACACCATCGAGCAATCACAAAAATTTAGAGAAAATGCTTTTCTTGACAAGGCGTCAATCGGTGGTTTGCCATTGTCTTCCGAGGAAAACCAACCAAAGAAAAATTTTACGCCAAACAAAATGACTCCACGATATAGTTCTAACCTTTAAGCCACGGTACTTTATTTTCTGTTTTTTATTCTGTCGTTTTGCATACTTTGTATCTAATCTACTAAAGTCCCTTAGTTACTTCTTATACTCTTTAATTAGTATTCCGGCACAGGTGGCATATTTACTTCTCTATTTTTATAAATATTTTATTTCTTTTTGCGATGGTACCAAACCTTTGGGAATATAGGGCTTAATATTTTCTTTACCGGCATTTTAGTCTTTCTCAATTTACACCTTCATCCCCTTTTATTTCACATATATTCTTATGACTTATAAAGCTTAACATTACTAGTGAAAGAGATTTTGTTACAAGTTTCTTCTTTTTAATGAGAAAGTAATTCATTGTTGCACACTTTTTTCTGAGGTTATAATTTTAAGTTCTCTTAACACATTTTTTAACGTTATATTTTTAAATATAGAAATTTTTCTGGAGCTGGGAAAAAACTCGCAAGTTCTTGTTTAATTCTTCCAGAACAAGTTGGAATTTAATTTACGTTGCTTGAAGTTCCTAAAGTAGTTATTTGCTGAGATATGATTGCGTTTCTATTTGTCGAATAAAATTAACTCTGGCACTTCTTTAATTAGGGCTGTACAAAATTTGGTTAACTTAGTTCTCTGTCTTCATGTACATCAGGGATGCAGCTAGAATATAATGTTAAAAAATCAGTTTAATAAAGTTTAATTCACCAATATAATCTTAGAAAAATCATTTCAAATCAAAGATAACTTGATGTATCTTATGCATTGGTAAACAACGAAACTTATCTCAAACTAAGGTAATAATAATAACAAGAGCTAAGAATTCCCTATCGCGGTAGACATAGTCACTGGTTTACCCGAAATTTGCGGAATTTACGTACAAGTTACAAATAATATAAATAATATTGGTGCTACAGTAAAAATAATCAAAAATAAATGAGACAATATTTGGCAATTCCATTAAAAGATTCTAAAAGATTTAATTTCAAAGAAAAGCTTTAATTATATTATTATTGCCTAATTATTCTTCTATTTATTGCTACATTTTTCAATTTGTCTGCATGTCTACATCATGTGACTATTTAACTTTAAATTTGGACAATGAATTATTAATTATCTTCGTAATAAGTAATTCTCATAATATTTTTGTGCACGTTTACGCAAAAACGATTGTTGGTTGCTCGCTCTCAAGTCGATCAACTTTGTCGACAAAAAATGTGTTGTGGATGACAAGGGCGAGTAAATAAATGGGACACTTGCCTCAGTCATAAATAAATTTGGTTGCCTTCAGGCGAGTTAGGCAGATAGCTTCAGGTAGAAGTTAAAACGGAGGTGGTAGGTCAACCGGGTAGAGGAGTACATTCTGTCAAAATGCTTTAAAAGGGGCCTTTACTTCACCGTATACAAGAGATGTCGCCACGGTAGTATTAGGTCGATTTCCGAGAACTACGTTATGACTTTACTCTTCAAAACACTGTTGATTTGTTTGCACAATCAATTTCTTTGAAAAATACTCTCGTGATTAAACCATTTTGAGTTAATGCATTGTCAATAATAAAGTCAAAAATCCAAGTTGAATTTTTCCTTAATTCAAATTTTTTCTTAATTGGGGGGCATTTTGAAAGCATTAATCACGAGACCAGCAGACAAGAAGTAAGTATGCTCAAATACAAGTCGAAATAGTTGATAATAACGGCAAGACGTTGACTTCCCCGATAATAATGACAGTTATGGGTGCAACGACCAACAGCAAGTTATGAAAAACTTCAGCTATTCCCAAAGATGTGTCGCTGTAGTGGATTGTGTCCGCTTGTAACAGTTGACTGCGTTATCGGCTGTCGAATTTCGATTTTTCGAGAATTTTTACTTCACAACGGCATTATGGTTGTGTGGGGAAAAATAAAACAACTTCCTCCTCATAAAATCTCTGGCGGACCTAACGGTCACCCCGGTCCTTTCCAGAAATTTACCTGCTAGTCAAATTGAGAAGATTTTTGTTTGGCCATTTTTTTGCTGCTCTAGAGCGCATGTTTCGTTTGGGCCTTTTTTGCAGATTTCGACTACGACCCATTTTAATCGATATTAAACACAAAGCACGTTACATGGAAAAATTTAACACAAAACACCAAACACAAGTCTCATAAACAATAACCGTATAAACTATCAAATATATTCTTAGTTGCACTGGAACAACAAACACTAGTTTTATAAACGATAGTCGTTTAAACTATGAGCGGGTTTTGTCATCTTTTGTCGCACTTATAATTGGTATTTCTAAATTTCCCAGAAAATTACAACCTTACCCACCATCTAGGACAATACGCTCCCCTCAATTACTAATTTATTGCTGTTCCTAAATCCCGACCAGCTGCACTGTTTACCTCAAGACCTCTTTTTTTCACTTGTAATAAACATGTCGTTGTTAATCTCCTAGATTTTCGTCGATGTTAGTTTATAAATAAATAATAAAAATATTAAATTTGGTTCCGAGTATTGTAGTAGAAACAAGCTCGGTCAAGTTGGCCCCCAGCTCGGTCAAGTTGGCCCCCGACTTTTGATTTTTTATTTTTTTTTCTGTGGCATCAATTGTGCTCGTTTTGTGCTCAATAATAACGCTCTTTATTTCAATTGTGCTTGTTTGTAACAAATAAAAAAAAAAAGTAATTTTATGGCAACGCAGACGGTCACTATGTAGCCCCCCTGACTTTTTTCAGAATATTTTTATCTTATTCAATTGTGCTCGTTTTGTGCTCAACGATAACGCTCTTTATTTCAATTGTGCTCGTTTGTAACATATCAAAAAAAAATTAAAAAGTAATTCTATGGCAACGCAGACCGCCACCAGCTAGCCCCCCTGACTTTTTAAAAATATTTTTATCTTATTCAATTGTGCTCGTTTTGTGCTCAATGCTAACGCTCTTTTTTTCAATTGTGCTCGTTTGTAACAAATCAAAAATAATTAAAAAGTAGGTCTCTAGCAACGCAGACCGCCAATTTAGCACAAAACCAGCACAATTGATGTCACAGAAATAAAAAATTAAAAATCAAAAGTCGGGGGCCAACTTGACCGAGCTGTCCACTAGACTGTTGTAAAGAAAATACTTAGTTCAAGCAAGCAATTAACTTTGATATCAATAAAGCATTTATTGATATTTCTTCTGTCGAAAAATCATGCTTGTGACCCCCGATTGTTCTTATGTCGCTGTGGATAGTTTAATTATTTGCATTTTATTTTCCATTTTACAAAAAAAAATTAAACTTGAGATGGATAAATTTACCACTTAATACTCAAAATTTATATTTGAAAATAAATGTGAAACAAAATACTAAAAAATAAATCGAAAGTTTCATGAGTGTGGGTGTAATAACTTAGAAAATTATACAGACGGCCATAAAGATTTGTGGCCCAGCGAAGGTAAAAAAAAAATGTTGCACCATTGAAGATATACAATGATTGAAGCAACCGCCCAGTTCCGAAAACTCGTCGGATGCATAGTGCTACTTGTGCCTGTCAATGAAACCGAGTACAAACTACATAATGGCTACCCGCACCCCCCTCTCAACATTTGTCAACGCTCCGCAGCTATCCTACTCAGAGTCTACCGTCTCTTACGCCACGAGGGGCAAAAGACGAAAGGGGACATGATGGCTAGGAACCTAGAGGGTCTATTTATTGCGTCTATAGCCGAGTTGAACACCTGACAGAAAAATTGAATGCTATAAAGCGACATCTGTTAGGTCCAAGTTTGGGTAAACACGAAAATAATTCCAATTTTGCGACTTCAGCGCCTCTGGCGATTTTTGTCGGTAACACATTGTCAAGACCCCTTTTAATGGTTACTACTAGCGCCCCCATAACGGATTTGTTTGGCTGGTGAACGTACCATACGCTCTTAAGGTGGGCGTTAAGCTTGGCGCAAGAAATGAAAATACACGCCCTCAAGTTTTTTGGTTTCAAACTTTGTTGTTCATTTTTAAGAAAATCTGATTATATTGATAGAAAGACTACAAATCAAAGAAATTAGTGAATTATATTTTTGATAATATATTTGTCTCAGTAGTTACGCTTTTTTAAAATATCATGACGGTCTAAAAACTGGGAATAAGTTGAGCAGGTTTGTTGGCTAAGTGGCAAGAGTTTTTCATCTACCACATTTGCGATTGTTAATTGTGAAAGTTAATCTTGCAAAAATATTTCTGGAGTGAAAGATGTTTTTTGTTATTTGATTTTGCTCTTGCAATATTCATGCAATATCCACTCCGTTTCTTTCGCTAGCCTTTCTTCATCAATGTAATATTTAATCCTGCTCTCCTCTAGCTGATTTTTGCTAGGATTTAAGTTAACTCTCTTGAAGTTCTCTGCCATTAACATTATGTAGTATATGCTGTTTTGCATCTTATTATTGATTACGAGCACTGGCTGCCACGCCTTCCATAAATTAATCTGATTTTCCGTTTCGACTTGACTCTCTTGTAATAGAATCTGGTTTTCCTGATTTAATTTACCTTCAGCTGATGTTGAAGGTTGTTGCATCACGGTTACATTACCCGTCATGTTGCTTGCACATATTTACTTTCCCGTAACCTGCCAATGCAGATCCCATCAACCTGATAAGAAGAAGATTTATAATAAACCCACTAGAAAGCAGATCACTCCGTTACGCCGGACAGCATCACCAGCTCGCAAACACCGCAATCAAGCACAACATCCCCCAGACACATCGGTATGACTCAATGCAATTAAAATTTAAATATATCAAAGGAAAATGAGACAAAACAAGAACCAAATTGCATGAATTCGATAAAGTTTTTGTCAGTCGATTAACCATTAAAAAAGATTTGGAGAATTTTATCTCTTTAATCCTGGAAGTTAAATCAGGATTGTTTCTGTAAGTGTTAAGGCAATAGTTATTTCAGTCTTGAGTTGTGTTAGAATTGCTGGCAGCGTGTGCTCAACTTCTCGCTACAAATTTCACGCATTCCCCATTTTCTTTAAGCAGTAGCCATTAAAATTTTTTGGAAGATTTCCATTTTTTTTCTTATACACAAATTGCCAATGTATTGAAAAAAAAATCAAGCAGTTAATTATACAAGCTCAAAAATTAAAAGGGACCGTCGAGTAGCGGGTAACCGTTTCTTTTTTTGTTGAAATAAACGTATTTTTGGCAAGAGGTCATGAACAAAAAAAAACATTTGAAAGCAGTTTAGATAAAATGAAGAGTTTAGCGAAGCTAAAGGAAATTAACGTAAAAATCCTTCTTATCCGAGCTTTTACCCAAGTAACTGAATCTAATCCTAGACGACGTCGTCTTTCGACCATCAAAGCGCTTCTTCGAGCGAAAGGACTTTTTAGTTTGAGAATAGTTACGATTAAAGAAACGTTTCTGCGATCCTTTTTCTCCCGGTTTTGTTCCCCGGTAAAAGGTGTGCGTGTTTGCCTGGAACGTGTTTCAAGATTATTTGTTCTTTTATTTTTACTGTTATGTGGAGATGTCCGAAAAAATTTCCAACTGATTACAAGTTAGTGTGAGAAACTGGTAAAAGATCTACGTGAGGAAGATAACGTCGGGATTTAGTACGCCACTATTCGACCGGCGTCTAATTAAAATTTCACGCCTCACCTCCAAAGAAACCCATTCCGTTTTGTTGCACGAAATAAATTATTTACTAGAGGAAAGAAATTTCACCAAAATTTCCACTGGATAACTATTGCCTTAGAAGTGGGGGCTGGATTAACTGGAATAACACCTGAAGCCTGCCACTTACTCAAATCCTTCCCAGTACCCGCTTGAAGATTTTCTACATCTCCCGCAACTACCCCTATTTATTGAAGGATGTCGTAATCCATCCTCGTAAAAATTAAATTCGGCCACATTGTACCGAAGAGAATTACGGAAGTGTTACAATATTTAATAACCGTGTTTTGATGTTGTAAGTAATTTATGAACTTGGTTTTTAAAGCACAATTTCCACTCGAGACCTTTCCGCTATCAGCTTCTTCACTATTGTTACAACTTTAACGACTACGAAACCATCCAATCGAGTTTCCTTCTATAAATTCTATCATCTAATGATGTTTGCTAGTAATAGTACGAAACGTGATAGTATCACAAAGTTCCCTCGACACGTGTTAAAGCTCAACTTAATTTACCCAAATAATACTCCCAACTAGCCCTTGCGCTATCGGAATCTTGCAGGATCACAACGTTTCCGTCCAGATCCATCCCTAACAAGGATTTGCCGAGTCTACAGAAACCTTCTGGCGATACGTCAATGTTGTAATAAGCTCCAATATTCAATTTATGGCCTAAAAACAAAAAATTGATACCCGTAACCGCATGAAGAGTTCTTTTCTGGGTCGCAGATGGAATTTAAATTATGTTGTCGATGCACACACATGTGGGAGTCGTAGCGCTGCGTCCTTACATTATGCGGATCACACTAATGGCACTAACATCCACGTTTACCATCTGGCCAGATCCTGCGGGATGAGATGAACAAAAAAGCAGGAGGGATCGCAGATAAGACACTTTAATCAGGAAAAATTGCTTTGGCAATTATTTACGTAATCTATCTAGAGGAGGAACGCCATAATTTTCTAAATGACTTTTTGGCTCGAAATTGAGATTTTAACATGTGGTTTGAATGAATCTTCACTAATGGAGAAAGTGTCGTTAGAAAGCTCGGTATTAAGAATCGATTGTACGTTGCAGCCCGTAAATTGGGCGCATATCATTTGAAATTTATGGTGTTCGCTCGTCATAAATCCAACCGCGCCGGGAACTCAGTAATGGAAACCTGGTAATACATACTGAATAGAAGAGTTAAATATGTTCCGGAAGCGTAGCGTCGAAAACCTTGTTTGATGTACTCGCCATTTCTCACAGTTTTAAAAAATATAAATATTGGTCGAAATCAAAAATTTCAATTCCTTAAAAAGTTTATGGTAAGTTTCAATCAATAATTTGTAAATTATTAGAGAAATTGGAAAACTTTAAGTCATTAATCTTGGTAATTGCTATATTGCAGTATACTTGTAAAGGATACGAATAAATAACGTACAAACAAGAAACTTGTTTTCTTTGAAAACAAGTCGGATGGAAGACTATTGTTTTCTGAAGAATTTGCTTATCACTTCCATTGCTGCCTGAAAAAAGTCTCATGAAAAATTAGAATGGTGAGAGTATTGCACTTTAAATTAATGCACTTAAATTAATTATTATTATTGTTAGTGGAAAAATAGAGTTTAAGCTATTATTAATATATTGAAGTAACTTTGTAATTATAATTATTGAAATAGTTTGAAGCTTCGTAAACGAAGCTTATTTCAGTTCATTTTAGAAAAAAAATGCAATTCTTAACTTGTCGGACAATTATTGATTTAAAATTATTAATCGGCGCATCCGCAATTTGTCGAGTTTGGTTAAAAAAATAAATTTTTAATTATTAAAATTTAGAAAAAGCTTTTCTCTAAATTGAAGTCATAATCTGCTTGAATTGTACTGCTGATTCACAAATAAAAAATTGCGGGAAATCTTTAGAGCAGGAATGTCATCAAAATAGTTGAAAATTGAAGAATAAGTACTAATTGTTATTTATTTAAGAAAATATTCGTGTTTTCTTAATCAATTTTTCTAAATTTTGCGACTTCTTTTGTTATTAATTTTATTGTTAATTTAAAAAAGGATTGCTTAAATCTTGTTTGAAAAATTGTTATTGTATTGCGATATATATTGTTGATGGTGAACAACTAATAAAATTCTGTTAGTTTCAAAAAGTATAAATTTTATAAAAATAGCAGAAAGGTATTTAAACGGAAAAAAAATTGTTGAGAAAAATTATGATCAAATTTTCTCGCAAAATTTTTTCGGACCTTTCATCATTTGTTGTGATTATTAACTTTCAAAAAAATTAAATTTTATTAGTAACTCAATTGCCAAAACATTAGGGGAATTTAGCACTTCTTAACGCATATTTTTTATTTTTATTTTTTTATTTTTTTTATAATTTTATATCTTTATTTTATTTTGAGCCTTTGGCTTCATCCTTCTTCAAGTATTTCAATTCAAAAAAAATTATTGAACTCTAAGGAAGAATAGTTTTAAAGCAATAAAATTATTCAAAAAAATTTATAATTTTTCAAAATACATTTTTTATAAAGCATCTATAATAGTAATTTTTATTATTATGCTTTTTAACAAAAACAACTTTTGAAGGAAGCTCCGCTTTTCAATATTTTAGCGCGAGATAAAAGTGGCTACTTTTAAAATATTTATAAAAAATTAAAAAATTATTATGATTTGTCTTTGTTCTCAATATTTCTAAAAAAGCTCTAACTTAAAACTCTTTACAACAATCGTTCTACAATTATTAAAATTTTTGGCATTAACTCATCATAAAGGATAAATTTTCAGACAGAATAAGATCAGAATAATTGAGTTTATTGCACATTTAAATTCGACACGCCTACTTAGAGCAATAAGTAAATTAATTGTAAGTTGATGGACTTGAGAGTGATCGTCCAGTGATAACCCACTGTCGTCGTAGTCTTCTTCGGACGTTTGAAGGATTGCTTATTTCAGCCACGTATAGATTTTCAAGTCCTGACAACCCCTTGTGATATGTAGTGGAGTATATTTTATTTTTTCTGTCACAAATGCTGATAACTGTGTACAGTGAAGTTTGACAAATACCAAGAGGCATTGGTTATGGAACAAAGCATCTTTGATTGGAACCTTTGCATTATCGTGCAGTTCGATGGTTTAGTAGAGCCGCACAATTTTTGGCTTTATCATAAACTTGTATAGAAGAAATTTATTTTCCAATTACAATTTACATTCTTAACCTACCATGATATTATCCGTACTGTAAAGTTCAGTCGTTTGGTTTTAATGTGTTTCTGCCATGTAAGTTTCTGGTCTAAGTGTAGACCTAAATAATTCACTTCGGTGTGGACTGAGATTTGTGAGTTATTGACGGTAACTGGTGAACAATTTGTAGGTTTAGTTGTAAATGTGATCTGCACAGAATTTATCTAGTTGATTTTAATTTTCCATGCATCGAACCAGGCTTCTATGATGTCCAGATAATGCTGGAATTGCTGGGATGCTACTTATCAATCATCGTTTATTGCTAGTAGGGTTGCATCATCCTCGAACGTTGCTATTGTGGTGTTATTTGTTGCTGGTAGATCTGCAATGTATATTAAATACAATAATAGACCTACTACGCTCTTTTGTGGTACTCCAGATAATATTATTTGTATTTTGTTCCAAGATATCTTGGAAATTTATGTTTAATTTTATATAAAGGTCCAGCAAGCCAGACTTTATTCAAGACCTGGGCTATATCTAAAATACTACTGTACAAGACATTTTCTTCTTTAGGCTCTAGGCTCTAGTTAACAATTCTGTGTGCTTGTTGGATAGTGACGATTGGTTTTCTCTAAGTTTAAACTGATAGTCAGATATAAGTTCCTATAATTCTGGGTAACTTCTGATTCTATGCAGTAAAAGTTTTTAAAATATCTTTGAGGGAATAGGTAGAAGACAAATAAGACGGTATGAGCTCACTTTTCTGATTGGCTTTTCAGGTTTGGGAATCATTAATTTCCACATCGCTGGAAAATATGATAGTCAGAACATGCTATTGCAGATAGTTGTCAATGCAACTATTGCCTTTCTTGCCAATTGTTCTAGTTATTTTCTCTGTTATAAAGTCATATCCAGGTGCTTTCTGTTAATTTAGGGTTTTAAACTACTGTGCTACTTCTTTTGCAGAGAAGGATTTAATTGAGAATGACAGCTGGCGAAGTACTTACAAGAAGTTTCCAATTACATTGTCGTCATTATAATTGTTTGGTTCATATGGTACTCCTGTGAGGTATTCCGAAAAATTTATAGCTTTTTCCGTGTCACTTCTAATCTGACTTCAATCAGGTATCTTCACGGAAGATATCAATTTTTGGGGTCTTTAAATTTTTTGTGGCTTTCCAAATTGTGTGATCATCTTTACTAAGGGATGTTATATACTGTTTGAAAATCATATTTTCGCTTTTGCTAAGTCGTTGTGCAATTTACGTTTGAGTCTGTTGTAGATTATTCTGTCTTCATTGCATCGTTATCTTTGCCATCAACTGCGTGCTCTGCGCTTTTCTGCTACCAGGTCGCATATATACAAAGAAAGGTGTCTATTTCCTGTTCTAGTTCTTGATGTGGGAGCTGAATGCCTTTCAGTTTCTTGAAATAGAATGGTAAAATACTGGGTTGCTTGGTTATGTTCTTTAATTCTCAGGTTCATATGATCATCGATGTAAAGCAAAAGTTATTTCAATTTTTGCATTTGTGATTAGCGTTGGTACAGTTGACTTATTTATCATTTGAGTGCTTAAAGTTAGTATTACAAGCATAGGATTTGAGGATATTTTTGTGGTTACTTTCTTCTTGAACGTAGTTTGTAGTTACAACTTTGTGAATAAGGAAATTTAATAAATCTTATCTTCCATACGAGTTAGTTGGCAACTACGTTGGCTTGAGTAGTTACAATTTTGTCTATTTATTACATTTAGTAAGTTTCTTCCTTTAGATGTTACCAATCTTGCTCCCCATTGAGTATACCTCGCGTTTCAGTCTTCTCCTATCAGAAATTTAAATTTATAGAATTCAACTTACTTTTCACTTGGTATGACGTGCCGTGAGAGACAATATATTGCTGATATCCTTAAAAGCCATAAACTTTGATATGTGCATCTTGAATCTTTTTGGTCTAGAAATGGATAAGTTTATGAGATTATATTTCGAATTATGGCAGCTGCACCTCTATGGACTGTGCTATCAGGATGTGGTTCAATATCTAATTTGTTCGCATGTAGGAAAGTATGTAGTTCGAGCTTGTAGTTTACTAGTCCGTTCGCGTTTTAGAGTACTATGAGCTATGTATGTATGATCCTACTTATAAGAGCGCTTAGCATTCATTGTCATGCTCTCTTGATTGATGATCTGGTTAAACATCATTTTGAACTTGTTGAGAAGGGCCGAAAATTGATCTGTTTTACTGCTAGGTGGCTGTCGATTTTGTATAAATATTTGAGAATATGAAGTTTGTTGATGGATACTTAAAAACAATTAATTATTGTTTTTTTGCAAAAAAAATTGTGTTTGTTGCCGTGCTTGTTTTATCTTTACCTTGCTCTCTTTTTCAAGAATGTATTTGTTTATTTTCTTAACCA
Organism: Pyrochroa serraticornis; assembly: GCA_905333025.2. Taxonomy (NCBI): domain Eukaryota; kingdom Metazoa; phylum Arthropoda; class Insecta; order Coleoptera; family Pyrochroidae; genus Pyrochroa; species Pyrochroa serraticornis. The sequence continues at coordinate 2,760,489 of HG995155.1, read as the reverse complement.
CCATATTGCAACTGATACACTAGCGCAATTTTTAATTGTTAAGAACACTTCGCAACTTCAACAAATACCCAAATTTCTTTGTTTGTTATTTAAAGGGACAACAAGTTAAAATTTTATTAAAGCTAAAATGTAATTAAGCTGCTGCAAACACATCAAAAATATTGTGACCTCTGAAATAATCCTTTTAGATAAATAATTCTAAACAGCCTGAAATTTCCTAAGTATATTTTTTTGAAAAATGAATGGCGTTTCAATAATTTATTTTTTTAATTTTTTACGAATTTTTAAAACACCATTATCACTCGGTGCATCCACCATTCGTCAAGTTTGCCATATTTTGATAAAGTATTAAAAGCACCTTGAAGAAATTGCCTAAAGTCGCCAAACAACGTCTTCTTAAATTACATAAATCACTTTAGTAGTAAATCTTTAGGAGAGGTCCTTTAGACTCAATGAATCTTGAGAAAGATTATATTACTTTGATATAATAAAATCTCGGTAGAGTTACAATAACATTAACAAAGGACTAGAACTAAGTTTCAGAAACAACGCCTTTGCGGATCATTTACATAAGGAATTTTAGAAATTAAAGTTTCAAAGATATAATTGAGACTGAATGGATCTTAATACGATTTACGGTGCATTTGATATACGAACGCTCCGGGAGGATTACCATAAAGTTTACAAAAGACTAGACGTAAGTTTTTTTTTATAATTTAAGAAATTTTAAAGTTTCATACATCCTAAGATATGTAAATTTATCTGAAGTTTATTCGGCAACTAACTGTGGTACTAAGATATTATAATTTCAATCCTAAGCACTTATAGAAACAGTTTTAGTCCAAAAACCATAAGGATGGTTTACTTGACACCAAAATAGAATTTCTTTAATTTAAATTTTTAGTTTTTGAAGAAACTTATAAAAAAATTCACCCGGCGCATCCACCATTTATTGAGTTCATTTATTTAAAAAAAAATTAACAATATCGCAAAAAAATTGACTAAAGTTATTAAAAGCTCATGGACTACAAGTGAATTTATTGTTTTAAAATTTTAGAATTAAAATTAGTAAATTATAAAAATTTAAAGCTATAATGTTTCTAAAGCGGGTTCATTCTGCTGCTAATGGACTAATTTGAAAAAATATTATTAAAAGCTTACAACTAAAATCTACAAATTTACGAAACCTTTTTTATAACGTTCTTGTAAATTACTTAAAAAATTATGTAAGTATAAATTTCGAACAGAAAATAATTTAAACTAAACGATTCCAAATAAACTTTACATTGCTTGCATTAACGCTCCGAAAATTTTACCTTGTAGTTAATTAGCAAGACCATTGTTTATCATTTAAATAATTTCGAAATTTGAAACAGCAATTAGTCGTTTTCTTCGAAAAGTATTGTAACTCATGCAATTGGACTTTTAGAAAATAATTTTAAACTACATAAATAAACGCAAAGTATGTTTTTTTGATAAATGAAATGACGTGTTCTAATTAAAGTTTTTAATTCTTTGGCAATTTTTTAAAGACTAATTTTATCCGACGTATTCTCTAACTTTTGAAAAAAGAATTAAGAGCACGGCGAGCTAATTCCCTAAAACCACCAGAAATTCCGAAACAGAATTTTTACTAATTCTTTAAAAATTTAAAAAATAAAGATAAAAATTTAAATCTATAACGTGTCCTTGCTGCTTCTAGTACACTGATTTGAGAAATTAATTATTAACAACTTAGGAGGAAATTACCTAAATTCTAAATTAATTTAAAAATATTGTAAAAGTAATAAAACTTTAGTCAAAATTAATTTAAAGAAGTTTTGTATTGCTATTAACCTTCGAAAATATTTCTTATAAAGTTAGCAAAAGGGTAGAAGCTTTTTGGTTGCATTTGAAACGATTTCAAATTAACAATTTCTAGAAAGTACCAAATTACTTTTTATCATAATCATTTTATAAAAATAATTTTAAACTGCCGAAAAGAGCTTGAGTATTTTTTATTTCATAACATAACTACGAATTTATTGTTTATATTTTTAACTTTTGACAATTTTTTAATCACAGTTTTCACCCGGCGCATCCACCATTTCCCTAGTTCTCCAACTTTTGAATAAAGTGTTGGGACTACGACAAAGTCACTGAATGTTTAAAAACAACCTGCTGAAAAATCTAGCTGCTGCACTAATTTGCACAATGAGTTACTGAGGACCCACTAACGAAGTTGCATATAATCACCAGAAGTTTAACAATCTTTATAAATTATTGACAAAATCTTGTAAGTAAAAAATTTAGGAGCAATAATTTAGTCAAAGTGGATCTTAAGGAGCTTTATGTTACTTTTAAAGTACCAGAATTCAAAGTTAACAGCAGACCACCAGTAAGTTTTTACTTACGTTTTAATAACTAATTTCAAATAGAAATAATTCTAAACTATCTTTAGTTTATTTTTTAAACCTCTGACGCACATTTCAGTAAGGATTTTTATCCGGCAGCTACATCATTTATTGAGTTATTTAGTTTTTAAGAGAAATAATTCAACGATATTGCATACAGCTTAGAAAATTGTTTTTAATTTTTCAAGAGAAATTGAAACAAAGGATTCGGTGAATCGTTAAAACGTGCATGCTGTTGCTGATGTAGTAATGCAGATTCTAATTATTAACACAGGTTTTAATTATTATCAAATAGTAACTGTAAAGCCGGCAAAGGCTCACGTTTGCTTTTCATTTAATTAATTTTAAAATTAAAATTTTAACTTTAAACTCTGCAGCAACTGATGCACTAAAAATATTATATCTTCTAAGATCTTAAAGATAGTCTTAAATAATGATTTTCTTTCAGCGCATCTACGAGTTTATGTAATAATTAATAAAAATGCGAAAAAAATTAAAACTTGCTAGGCAATTGGATATAACATTGACATTAATTATTTAAATAACTTTAGAATTGAAAATTGCCAAAAAATACCTATCTTACATTTTTTATTATAACTAATAATGTTCTAATAAATTTTTGATTTTTGAATTAATTCAGAAAAATAGTGTTAAAATTGTTATGGTATATTAAAAATTTAATTTAAGCTTAAGTGTTAAAATTGATAAAAATTTAAAATTATTCACCCACAAAATATTTTAAAAGATGTCAATTTTCACTAATCGTAAAACTTATTTTTTAAAGAAATGATCAAAACTGGTTATAGTTTTAAAATAATTACAAATTAAAAAGAATTTTTCTTCATAATTATTGTGGCTATAGGAAACAGACTTATAGGTACTTGTAAATCAATTTAAAAATTATTTTTAAGATAACAAATGTTTGAAAGAAAAATTTTGTTTCGAAATTATTTTCAGTTTCCAACGGCATGTAAATTTCATGAAAATCCGGTGTGCCGCCGAGTAAAATTTGTCTTTGGTTTTACCCTGTAAATCACGTGCTTTATCGGTTTATCAACAGTATTGCTAGTGGATTATGGCCCGTAAAGATAAGAATTTAACTACATTGTACGAATTTACGACATTAGATCAATGATGGAACAAAATAAGTTATGTGAGGTCCAGTTTCGATGGGATCCAGTTCGACTACAATGTCAAAGATATGGGACATGAGTAGATTTCTGTGTTATCGTCGAGATTTGCGACCAGCAAAGGTTTCAGGCTTTTCATGAATTTAGATCGACCTTTTGTGTCGCAAGAATTGCAGGCATTCAATGAATAATGGAACATATAGATACTTAATGACTTGGTTAAAAATCTCACTTACAAAAGAAAATAGAAAAACCAGTTTAATTCTAGTTATAATCGCTGCAAATTTAAACGAATTGTTTTTCCTGATTTAATGTTAACTCAGTTGAAGTTTTAACTGCTACAAACAACCGTTCGTGCGGTTTCTCTAGTTTGAAATGGTTCTCTCCCTCCGAGAGTTTTAGATAAGGATAATTGCAGCTGTAATTATCCCAGTATTAAAGATTTCCATCTTCACCTGGTAAAAACTGCAAATTGAGGTTCTTTACTACCTCCTCTATTACCTTTATCCCACGATTACGTTAACCTACCCTTAAAACGTCTTAAATTTAAGTAAAATAGACAACATTAATGTACAACCTGCCACCTTTAAGCAATGATAGCAAAGAAAATTGCCAGTCTCAGACGCGCAATATTTTCGTTGTTATGCGGGCGAAAAAGTAATATGTTCAGGACCGGACCTGGGGATGTCTTGCCGATTTCCCTAAGGAACTCTTTGTCAATGTGCGGTTTGAAGTAGGTTTTCCGATTTAATTTATTGTGAAATTGCCAAGATTTTTTATTTAATCATCTGTTTGTTGCAGTTATGGAGGATTGGATCAGCAACAGTACTGAGTACGATTTGGGTACGATGGACCCCGAAAACGCCTACACCCCTTATGAGCAACGACCGGAAACTTATATAGTTCCGGTGGTGTTCTTTGTGATTTTCGTAGTGGGAGTGTTGGGAAATGGGACGTTAGTCATTATTTTCTTGCGACACAGAGCAATGCGGAACGTGCCTAACACGTAAGAAAAAACAACGTTAAACACGAGTATGAGAAGAAGAAAAAAATCGCTTGTTAGTGTCAATTTATTTTAGCGCAGGTCCCGCGACCCGATCAACTTTAAAACTCTTAGATCGGGACGTTGAAGGCGAACAATTTCGGTAAAAAGCTCGTCATGGAGCGATAAGTGAAATTCGAAAACAAGTTTGTGATCAAATTATTTGAAGTCGATCATCTTTTATGGCAAGATGGTGGGGTGTAGATTGAGCTGTTTAAGGCCGGCTTTTCACGCAATTTTCCACGCATTTTCAAAATTGGATATTTATAAGATGATTTTTTAGGGTTCCCTCGGGCGTTCAAGCTTTCTATGCAAATATACGACGATTACATCCATAAATAGACCAATCAGTCTTAGTTTAATTGAGTTTTGTTTGCTCGATCCTTAATCCGGACGGGGGTTTCGATTTTCCACCCCATTGTTATTCGTGGTCACACTCGTTTTATTTCGCACAATCCCTAATGGAGAGCGTGAAACTGAAATGCTGAAACGGTTTTTTGACAGGTGAATCAATGTGATTAAGCTGTTCATATTGTTTTCGAAAGAGCTCAAAACGAAATCGAAGCTTTTATCCGACGGTTAGTTCTTTTTTATTACGGTTATTCTCACAATTTTTTCTTCAACTACCCGAGTGCAATCAAGGGGTAGGTTTTTTAACTACAAGTCGCTAAAATTTGACTTTGATCCATTTTTTTCTGCTAACGTTATATTAATATCACTTACTTGCCATTTTTCAGCATAATTACAGGATAGATTACCCGTCGAAGTATGATGGCTCTGAACAATCATGATCACTACTTCTTTTGAGTATGACTTTTAAAAGCGTACTGCAAATTAAAATCTTGCAGGACGACTTTAGAAAACGTACTGCGAGTTCAAAACCTGCATTGCGAGCTTAAATGTTGCACTCAAAAAAAGTAGTGGCCCTTCACAGCCATCGTATGAAAGTGATTGAAAGAATTCTCTTTTAAATTATAAAAAATTTAATAATAGCAGTAAATCAATCATCAAAGGAGTTTCAGGCAATAGGCTTATTCATGTGAAAAGACGGGAAAATGAAAGCCTTGTCGTAATAAAGCTGCGTTATTGCCCTGTAATTCCTATTGGCTCCAGTCCAAACTCTGTCCATCATTGCCGATTTCTCCAGCGATAAAAACGAAAACCCCAACAGACTTCGCAGCAGGAAAAGGAAACTGTATACCCTTTCGACCATTCGTCATCGCTTCCTGAAACTTCCCATTTCCCCTAAGACATGCAAACACATATCCCGTTTGTATTTAGAGAACTCGTGTTAACGCATCACATTTCCTTAATAACTACAGAAATGATGCGAGCTATGAAAAACGGAATGTTGCAGTTTTTCCGCGAAATAATTAAAAGTGTTAGTTGAGATAATTAGAAAATTTCAAGCAACTTCTGAACATACTCGTGTCTGTTGGACAGAAAGTTACGTTAATTAAAATCTAACTTCTACCGGTTTAACTTTTTTTTGCAGGTACATTTTCTCGTTGGCTCTCGCAGACCTGTTGGTTATTATCACTTGCGTGCCGTTCACTTCAATCCTCTACACGGTGGAGTATTGGCCGTGGGGCGTTGTGGTTTGTAAAGTTTCTGAAACGGCCAAAGATATCAGTATCGGAGTGTCGGTGTTCACTTTGACCGCCTTGTCGGCGGAAAGGTACTGTGCCATAGTTAACCCTCTGCGAAGATTGCAAGTAAGTTGGAAACAATTCAATTAACAGTTGAAAGTCCGGGTGACCACCTCTCTAAGTCCGGTTTGTTTGAAGGTACTTTCAGACAAAACCGCGATTTCTATTGATGTTGAATTTGCCAGAAATCTCTTGGTGTCCGGGCGAGAATAAAGAGAGTGATGTTAAATGAATTTGGGGTGCAAAAGAGAATTTTGAATTACTAAATATTTAGCGGTAAAATTTGTTGCTTAAGATTTGCTTTTGGGGGGTTTAGAAATTGCGCTTTCCTACCTGGAAACCGGAAGGATGTTCTTGATTTTCAATTAATTTAAATCGAATGGGATCAGATTCTTACGTAAATTTATTAAATTCAAGCGTTCCAGTTTCCAACAAAGACATTTTAATAAATTTCTTAATAAAAAATTGATCATGTTACGGTTTGTTTGCAAAATAAACAAACTCATTACCATCAAAAAAAAATTAAAATAGTTATAGTTATACAACCAACAATACATCACCAAATCATGGACCAAATATAAAAAAGTGTTAAATAATAATTTTCAATTTTTTTTTAGTTGTGTGAAACTTGTTGCATGGTTTTGCAATCTCGAGCAATTCAACTTTTCGTTTGTAGGTTTTCTACTATTCACTACAAAGCTGACAAGTCTTGTTCGGTATTTTCGAAGTAATACTGGTCTTGAAACCGAGTTGTAGCTTTGACAAATTCAGATGATTAGGCGTCGCTTTACAAATCGCCGTCGGGACATCCTTATTAATTAGTATCCACAAACTTCCTTCCGAGGATTACCCGGACTTTAATTCGCATAATCCTAGAAGCGTCGATGGTTGTAACGATTATACAAATAGTTTTTCTTTTCTTATAGACAAAACCTATGACTGCAATTAGTGCTGGAATGATTTGGCTTTTAGCTACAGGTTTCGCTCTTCCCGACGCCATTTGTTCCAGAATCGACGTGAGGTTGTTACCCAGGTAAGCTACTTAACAAAAATGATTATGTACCTATACTAAATTTATTTGAAATTTTTTGTTAATTGGGTTGGAGTGATGAAAAGTTTTGCTAAAGGATCGGTAGTTAATGCAAAACCTAACTGCCAGAAATAATGATAAGTAGTCCAAGGGATTGTGAGGCATTGAGACACGCTATTAACTCATCTGGTTTAATAATATTATCGTTAACAGTACATAATAAATTTATACCGGAGAAATATAGAAAGAATTCTGGAAAATCTAGGTCAATACAACAATTGTATTTGAACTAAGAATGAGCAGTTTGCATGTTTCTTGTCTAATTTTACGTATTTAACGTTATCCTCGTAACTCATTGAATCATAATGTTGACAAGAAACGAAAAAGAAGAACATAACAATTCTGTAATTAATTGTATACAGATGATTGCTACACTCGGAAAATTTAAAGCTCCGTGCTTCGCAAGGTAACGATTCGTCAATAATCCCCTTGAATTTCTGAGCACGACGGCAGTTCTTGCTGTATGCAAGGTTTGGGCGTGTGTATCAGGAAATCTTTGACCCAGCTCCACGTAGGACATATCGCAGTTACAGGATACGGTCAACGCGGTCTTGGCCGTATCCAGCATTCTTCAGTGCGAGTTTAACGATAGAATAAGTAATAGAATTCTTACCAAAGTTTCACCTCACAGCTGCCAAGTGCTTTGTTTTAGTTTGTTTACAATAGAAATGCAAGAAAAAATTATTTTCATTTGAAACAAATTGTATCTAGAATACCCAACGGACCAAACAAATATTAACTATCAATTATAACTTAATTGTAACTTTTTTTATTGAAATTGGAATTTATCTGTTTATTTATTTCTGAATTTTTTATATTATTTACTTAATAACGGAATAATTGTTGATGAAAGTGAATAAAATCAATAAAATGAAAGGAATTTTCAAAAAGGCATGCCAGAATTTTCTAACTATGATTGATTTCCTGAATATAGGGGAGGTTCGGGATGTTTGGGTCATTTTTTATTTTCTCGCTCTTGAATTTTCATAAGCTTTTTGTTAACGAATTTACAGGTCAACAATATGGCATCGCTTCGAGTTAGTATTCTAGAAACTACGTGAATTATTTGAAATCGGCAACGTTCAATTTGAGAAAAAATATAAAATTAAAAAAATATCGGCCATGTACATTTGACCTAATTGTTCCGCACGTGGGGAGGTTTGCGTAGGTAGTGGGGGATGTTTGGGTATGTAGTCATTAATGTAAAAAAACTGTCTTTAATGACGATAACATTAAAAATAAGAACATAAATAATTATTTAAATAGAGGCAAAGCCAACGAATAACATTAAATAGATTTTTAAAACAAAAACGATATTCATCACATTAAACATTTTCTTACACAAAATTGAACAGACCTACGTGTTTTCCTCGCAGGTTTACAACTCTCTGGCAAAAAAATGATAATACTACTAAATACTACTAATGGTAATCTCAACGGATGATAATAATACAAATAATATCACAATATATTAAGGCAAATTTTTTACAAAAGGTAAATCAACTCCGTATGCTTTATGTTGGACAAACCGGCTGGTACTTCCAACTGAAACTGGAGGTGGTAATCGCAGCAAAATATTTTCAAAATCGATGTCATCCAGTTTGTCTTCATTTTCCTGGAGAAAGAAAGTGAGTGAATTACCTCTTCTTCTCATAAAGTTGACCTAACATTTTTCATCGCTATGTATTCCTTCGACTAGTCCTACATAATGGATATCAGGCGAAACTTTTCGATTACTTTCAGTATAAAATTTGACCAAAATGTAGTCTCCAATTGTCAATCCATTGACAGAATGGTCGAAATCCCTATCTAGCTCTTCAGGAACGTAATTGGATTCGACAGAGCTCACATATGAGCAGCTGATCTAACTATTCCCCATCTCAGATCTTCTCCTTTTTGTTGAAGTCTTTGGCTGCTTAGCATCTGTATCAGTTAAAGTTTTTCTTTTCACACTTTTTTGAGTCTTCAACAATCTCTCATTCTCCAGTCTTTCCAGCTCTTCTTTCTCGGGGGTTTCAGTTAATATTCTAGTCTTGCCTTGCTTGCGCCCTCTGTTCGTCAATTTTCTTGGTTGTGCCTTTGGGAAAGGTCTTATCATTTCTGGAGTAAGTTTTATGTCGCTTAATATGACAATTCTCGGTGTCTTCGGTTCAGCCGTAGTTCTTGATGATACTGCATCAGGCTGCGATGAAATATTTCGTTCATCTTCTGGTGTGTGGAGTTTATTTGGCGGCATTCTTTCAAGTTCTTGAACGACACTTGCTTGAGTATGATGTGCTTCAGTCTCTGTCTCAACAGGTGTGTGATTTTCTGAGGCAGGATTTTATCTGCCTGTAACGGATGACGTCAGAAAATCTGCCTCAGAAAATATGTCGGCATCAAATGGATGAATTCCTGATTTTTAAAATCCTAACAGGATGTTTTGTCTTAACATTGCTTTGATCAACTCCAGTAGGTGATAAATGGTCAACGTCTTTTCAGGATTAGAGGTCATCCAGCTATAAGCTGCACCGTTGTAATATGTAACGTCCAAAGGTTAGAGTCGATGACTGCAATGAGGCGGGAAAGTAGGCAGATGCACACCATTTGATTTTGCCAGAGAGACGACATCAAGGTTCACGTGACTTTCATGATTGTCTAGTAGCAACAGACACGGATTCTCCTTTGTAACTCCCGAATATTTTATGAAATGTTTCATTACCAGAACAAAATTTTCTTTCGTCATCTACCCACTTGTATAAGCTAACCCCAGAGTGTTCTCGGGGGCATTCATAATCATGTGATCTTTAAATTTCTTCAAAGGAAAAACGATAGCGGCAGGCAAAGTATTTCCTGCAGCGTTAATAAAGCAGCATACCCTAATTAATTTTCCTCTTTCTGCACTTGTCACCTGCCCCACTTGTTTCTGTTCTTTCGTGGAAATTACTCTTAGAGGCTTATGAAGAGTGGTGCAGCCTGTTTCGTCTAGGTTGAAGATATTTTCTGCCGAAAATCTGTGCTCATCCAATAAAAACTTTAGACTTTTGAAGAACATGCCAACATTGTGTTTGTTGAAGCTTGTTGTTATTTAGGAGATATCTGTGAAGTCATGGGCACGGGGTACGGTCTCTAGTTTAAATTTGGTACAACTCTTAGGATTAGTCAATGTGCACAGTCCTGCATTTTGAAAAATTACGTGATTTGTGCAAACAGATCCTGACAGTAGAGATGAGCAAAAAATCACTTTCTGTGAATGAAAATTCACATGTACGACATGTGAACAAAATAATCAATAAACCGTAATTGCTAAAACGTGGTTTCTCACCGCTCTGAATCGATCCGATCTTTCGATCACTGCGAGAGGAAAAAGGCGGATATGAGTCAGTGAGTTACTTCTAGCACTCAGACTCACCGCGTAGCAACACCTGCTACTTGACTTTCTGTCTACGAGTTGCAACTTGTTCACCGTGACGACGATTTTCTCGATAGAATATCTGTCCTTAGAAGAAGAAGTTAGCTTCCTTTAGAAATTTTTCGAAGAACTTAATGCAAAATTATGCCAAGTGTAAAATGTGTAGCTCTAGCAGGGACAGGAATGTAGCGTTCGTTCATCATCGACTACCGGAGCCGGAAAACCGACATGAGGGCCGTCACCGCGGCGACAGCAAAATGAAGAACAAAAAGACAATTCACCATCACAACCCCAAGCAAGTTCTTCAGAAGTATTGGCGTTATCAATAAGACCAAAGCTTCCTAGAATTTCCACGACCGCGTCGGTGCTTAGTCGCCAACTGCAAATATCTACCTTCATACCAAAGCGGATGACTCCAAAATGTAAGCAAACTATTGATGCATACTTCTCAACCTTTCAGAATTGTAGAAGAGAATGCATTTCGCGAGCTTGTTCAAGCTTTGAATCCAAGTAACAAACTACCGAGCAGACACTGTAGATCAAAAACCTTGACACCTGCGTTGCATGAAGAGTGTGTTCATAAAACGCAAGATATTTTGAAAACTGTTACTAAAGTCCGCATTACACCAGACTGTTGGACATCTGTAAATAGAAAAAGCTACAAGAGCGTCACAGTGCGCTTTTTAGATTATTCTTTTAATTCCAAATCGCTATTTCTGGAATGTGCCAATTTGCATATACAACATGCATCTGCTAATCTTGCTGCAGAATTGAAGAGGGTGGTCAATGAATGGCATTTGGAACGCAAGGTACTTATGGTGGTGTCCAATACCGCAGTAAATATTAAAGCTGCAATTAAGAATGAGTTACGATGGAAACACTTTGGATGTTTTGCTCACATTATAAACCTAGTCGGGAACGATGGTTTGAAGGAAAAGAATGAACCTGGGGTTGGCGAGAGAAAAACTGTTGACGTATCAACAAAATCAAGAAACTGACGGAGACAAACTGTGAAGAAACATCTCTGTGTGTTAAAATTTTGACGGCTAATAGTGAGTACGTTAAAAAATCTCAAAAGTTCTTTTTGTTAAACGAATATCGTATGAAAAACCAAAATCTACTTTTAAGCTTTGCCTGTGAATGATGAAACTTTACTAGCTTTTTACGAAATTGCATATGAAATAGCGAAAAGCTGCACCCCGTTGGGAAAAAACTTGTTCTCCCAACTGCTATTGGGGAAGAATAATTTGAGTTGATTTTGCCGAACAACTTCAGTTCATACCTCTATCAAATGATTCAGTTGCTTGCCGAACTGGTAACGTTAATCAAAGCTTTGTAAAAAAAATCGCAATTCAGCTTAACGAGACAACAGATAGCAACAAGGATTGTCATTTAGTTGAATATCTTCGATTTTGCGATGGACTGTCAGCAGTTGACGAATTGTTGTTTTCCAAAGCAGTGCTTCAACACTTGCATTATTTAATATGTTGGTCCATTTTACGTGAAACGCAAAACTGTGTTGGAAAACGTACAGATGATTCAAAAGTAATGTCTGGAAGATTAAGTGCTTGTGGGACAAAAATCTCCACAATGTATCTGGAGGAAAAGTCCTATATAGAAAATAAATGTTTTTTTTTTGCACTTTGCAAGAAATGGACAAAGACCGTTGAGCGTTATTATTTTAATGTTACGTTCGATGGCTATCACGCAGCAAATTCTTGTGGCAATTTGCCATATTCTTAGAAGAGGAAAGTCGGCAGGTAGCATAGTTGTTTTGAGACTGATTGTTTGCTGTTGAACTACGGTGTTAATATATTTGAGAAAATAAATATGCTAAATCTTTAATTTCAAGAAACAAATACATGTAGCTTGAATCTGAGTGACCAAATACTATAAATGCCTTTTGTAAAAAAGTAAAATTGAGGAACACAACCGTAGTCCAGAAAATTCTAAAAATATTAACAAATGTGAATGCATTTGTCACAACCTACAAAGCCAAAGAGGCGCACGTAAAAATGTTGCTTATCATCTATCGAAAATCATTTAAACAGAATAGCCAAGAATTTTAAGAGATATGTTTATAACATGATAGCAAGATAGGAGTGGGTCATAAATCTATTTCAAAATATGCCCGAAGGTGTTTGAAAAAGAGTAACAATTTATAGATTTTACGGCAATGTGCGGAATCAAAATCCAATTTGCTAACAAATTATTACTTGAATTTTTGGCGAGTCTTGATAATGAATCTACTGCATTTACAACAAAATAATTTCCTACGATTTTACTATTTCCAGCATCTTATCTTTATTAAAAGGGATATTCTGTAATGGTTGCGTTACAGACCCCAGCAAAGAAAGAGAACTCGGGGTGTAAATTCTCAATATATTACCATCTTATGAATAGCTCTGTTTTACCCTAGGTAATTCATGGTTGTTAAAATTATTGTTATTGCAATTGGTAAGTTAACAATATTGACTTGTGTTTTACGTAGCTATATGAATAAGCCTTATATTTTGTTCTTTCATTATGACTGTTTTTAGTGCTTTTGTTGTTTTATAATTTTCTATGTGCAAATTAAAAAAAAAATTCTACACATTTTCTTATTTCTATGTTTTCCCAATTCTTTGTGCTTCACAGATTGAGAACAACTGGTTTAGGAAAATTATCTGTTTCAGTTAATTTTGATAACGTATACTAGTAAAATGTGTCTAATTTCACGTTCACTGTTTTTCTTATTTATATTTCTCGAGTTAAACCATATTTTCATTTCCCTTCCTAATTTTACAGTTCCGATCAGCTACTTGATCCTTCAAAATTATTAGTTTTTGTTTTTATATCTGAATTCGTAAATTTATACTAATTGAAAGTGATTTCTTTGTGATTTTTTAGTTTCACGTCTAACTGCAACTTTAATTTCATCATTATTGCAATTTAGTAAATGGCTATTTTCCTTGCTTTCATGTTTGTTAGATAAAACGGCAATATTCAAAAAGATAAGAAGTTTCTATTATCTAAGAGCTTTTCTGACATCCTCAGTCGTCATCATTAAAAACTCTTCTACAAATTTATATACCTGCTATAATATTTTAATGTAACAAAAAGTAAAACTTTATAAGAAAACTAGCTGACCCGGCAAACGTTGTTTTGCCATGTATATTATTTCTGGGAAACATTTTCTTTAGTTCAATAAAAGTAACTATCTACTATAAGTGTGCGGGGATGTACTTGTAATCGAAAGCGTTATATACAATAAAAGTATGCTTTATTTAGGGTAATAAGTTAATCTTTATTAAAGTAACGAATATATTTTAAACTACAATTCTTGATAGCTCTCTAAACATCAAAAATAATTATTCATATTTTTACTATCAATTATGGCAGTTGAAAAATAAAAAAAATAATCTCTCAGCGCAATAGAGTGCTCTTATATCTCGCACGGCTCTAGAATTGATCGTTCGACGACTCAAATTGGCCCCTTTGCGTTTTTTTGACATTGCTGACTGTACATAGAACATATAATTAAATGAAGTTAAAATACTTAAACGGATAGAAAGATTTGTTTATATTTGATAAGCTTTATTAACTGTTAATAAATGATTTTTTAACTTCGTAGGATTTAATAAATATTTATTAACAGTCAATAAGTAATTTATTAAGTACAATTTACAAATTGTTAATAAATATTTATTAATGGTTAATGAATATTTGTTAACTGTTAACAAATATTTATTTAATAAAAAAGCAATATTAGCAATTTCTTTAAACACTTTTTATAACTCTATAGCTGAAATACATGATAATAATTCAATTCACAAAATAAATTAACGTTTTTAATATATAAATAATAATATAATTATGAATATAAATAATTTATAAAGATGATTTTTGTTTATAAGCAATCTTCATATCATATGACATTGTAAGCAAAACAAATTCACTCAATAAAATATTTATTAATTATAAATATTTGTGAACAATTAATAAATGTACTTTCTTCCCAAATAAATATTTATTTATTGTTAAAAAAATTTAATTTAAATTTAATAAATTAAATAATTGTCTTTAAATAAATCATTAATAGTTAATAAATGCTTCTATCAGTGTATTGGTTTGTATTCATTTGCTTATTATATGACTTACCTTTCACAATAATAAAACAGGTATATTTATTAACCACGTACACGTTTTCGTTTTGACTTAAAACTATTTCCAAAAAATGTTAAGTACAATATATACAGGTACGGTAATGGCCGTTGTTGGCGGGAGCTTACAACACGTATTTATTTACATGAGATCACTTAATTAACTGAGAGTTAAAACTGTCTTTGTCAGATTAATAAATTGTAAATAAATAATTATTGCATGTATATTCAGTAAGACCGGCTTCGTCCTCATCCCTACTCCGTGATGTTTGCTGGATGAGTGGTGACACCTGGCGGGGATAACTGATCGATTGATAGTTGATCAGTTGTCGACCGGCGAGGGCGGGAGATCAAATTGGATTTAAAAAAAATCATAATTAAATGAACTTGAAATTATAAACTCTGAATAGGAATTTATCGTACTACAATTATAATATTCGATTGCCATTTTGCAATCCTATTGCGGATCTGTGGATAGAATGAAAAAAATAAAAATCGAGACGTAAAAATAGGGGTTGATCGTAAAAATTAAGAGTAATATGAATTTTTTTATTCTAAGTCATGTCAAAATAAAAATCTTGCCAAAAAAAATTAAAGTTTTTAATTAATAAATAAAAAATATGGGTTGATCGTAGAGGGGTGAAAATTTAAGGTTGTATGTATTTTTGTATGATATATCATAAAAAAATAAAAAGAAAAAATGTTGTCCAAAAAAATTTAAAAAAAATTAAGGGTTGGCCACCCTTGCTAGGTTTTTATCGTTGTCTGCAATTACACCAGTGTATTGCTGGTTGCGGAAAACAAAATGCCCTTGACTTACAGAGAGTGGCAGAATTAAATTTTGGTCCGCATATACAAATTTACTTTTGATTTTTTTTTCATTTTAAGGGGAGTAAAAGGTAATACTTACATTTTTATTTGCCTTAGTGTTACCAAAAATAGTCCAACAGTCACCAGCAAAGTTATGCAATTTTTATAACTATTAGATTAGACAAGTACGGTGGATTGGGCAACAAATCACTTAAGTATTGGAGATTTAACGGCCATTTGTTCAGTTTTAAAATTAGATTACACGGGGACACCGATGGAGGTGGCGGAGCGGATTTGTAATGCTCTCATAAACTTCGAGTTATTATGTGTGAACGAGGAAGATACGGATACAGAAGAAGGAGAGGATGCAGATGAGGAAGTTGAAGTTACGGATGAAATCCCTGAAAATGGCGGCCAACGACCACGCTTTCGTACGGAAAAGTTTCAAGTCAAACGTCCCACGTTTACCATATCTTATCGGGACGTTGAGGAAACCATCCGGACATTTAAAGGGGACGATAACTATCCAATCGAAACGTGGGTGAATGATTTTGAAGATATGGCGCGAATAATGAAATGGAGCGAGTTAGAAAAATTAGTTTTTGCGAAGAAATCTCTTTCGGGACTTGCAAAGTTATTTATCCAGAGCGAGCGGGGCCTTTCTACGTACAAAAAGCTAAAATCTGCACTGCTGGACGAATTTTCCAGAAAAGTAAACAGCGCGGAACTTCACCGCATGCTTCAGAGCCGTTCAATGAAAAAAGAAGAATCCGTCCAGGAATACCTGCTCAATATGAAGGAAATGGCGTCGAGAGGATCTATTGAAGAAGACGCTTTGGTTAGCTACATTGTTGATGGGATACCGGATGTAGCTAGTAACAAAATATCTTTGTATGAAGCCCGAAATCTCAAGGAATTGAAGAAGAAGTTGGAAGTTTATAGTATGGTAAGGGCTAAACTCGTGAAAAAACCGTTTGTTTCTGCCGAGGGTGTCCGCAAGCAAGAGGTATTTAGGAAGCCTGTACACTCATCCAACCTCGGACCGTCTTTTGTTCGTCGGAGTGTTTCATCGACAGCGTGTTTCAACTGTAACCGGGAAGGGCACCTCGCTGCGGCCTGCGATAGACCGAAGCGGCCAAGGGGTTCCTGTTTCGAATGCGGGAAAATGGACCATCGGGCTCGAGACTGCCCCATGAAAGCCCCTTCAGTTCGTACAACCAACTTAGTGGAGTCGATACACCTGGTCGAACCGTATGCAGTGAATGTGGAGTATTCCGTCAACTCTCTCGGGGCCGAGGTGATGGGGGAGTTTGGTGCGGTTCTGCACGACATCGAGAGCAATCCCAAATCCAAGCGGCAGAATTAATTTCGGGCAATCCCGGAAGTACCGATATAACAATGCTGGAAAAGTGCCAATCAGCCCAAGATGCTAGTACCATATCCCGAGAAGGTCAACAAATGCTTTTTGCCATAGAAAGCAGTCGCAAACCCATAATAGCGGCAGTTCAAGGTTCCTGTTTAGGTGGGGGTTTGGAATTAGCTCTGGCCTGTCATTATAGAATCGCCGTTAAAAACAAAAAAACTAGTTTAGGATTACCTGAAGTTATGTTGGGTCAACTTCCCGGAGCAGGAGGCACTCAACGATTACCTAAGTTAGTTTCTTTACCAGGCGCTTTAGATACAGCTTTAACTGGAAGATCGTTAAGAGCTGATAAAGCAAAGAAAATGGGTATTGTGGATCTTCTAGTTGATCCTCTAGGTCCCGGATTAGAACCCGCCGAAATCGTAACGATGAAGTACTTAGAGAATGTTGCTATCCAAATCGCTAACGAATTGGCGAATGGAAATCTTAAAATTGATAGGCAGAAGAAAAGTCTAGTTGATAAAATTCTAGCGTTTGCTTTACAATACAATTTCGTTAAGGACAGAATTTTCGGAACAGCCAAAAAACAAGTAATGAAAATATCAGGAGGATTATACCCAGCACCCCTTAACATATTGGAAGTGGTTCGTACAGGTCTTGACAAAGGTTCTAAAGCCGATATCGTGATCGAAGCCGTTTTCGAAGATATTAACGTCAAGCATAAAGTTGTTAAAGAAGTAGAAGCAGTAATTCCGCCCCATTGCGCTTTCGCCACTAACACTAGCGCTATTCCGATTAGTAAAGACGCTGCAGCGTCTTCAAGACCTGATAAATTTATTGGTATGCATTACTTTTCGCCTGTGGATAAGATGCAATTACTTGAAATTATAACGACTGATAAAACAAGTAAAGAAACGACAGCTCTTGCTGTTGATGTTGGCTTGAAACAAGGTAAAGTTATAACTGTCGGTGATGGCCCTAGATTTTACACGACACGAATTTTATCTGCTATGATGGCCGAATCTATAAGATTATTGCAAGAGGGTGTTGAACCTAAAGAACTAAACGCGTTGACTAAGAAATCTGGATTCCCAGTAGACGCAGCTACTTTATGGGATGAAGTTGGTATTGGTGTTGGTCTTCACATCGGACCAGATCTCGCAAAAGCTTTCGGCGAGCGTTTTGGTGGAGATCTTGGTGTAATGAAAGATATAGTACAGGCAGGATTTTTGGGTCATAAATCGGGTAAAGGCAAGTACATTTACGAAAAAGGAAGCAAGAATCGTGAAGTCAATCCTGAAGCTTTGGAAATTATTAAGAAATATTCGATCGCTTTAAAAGGTTGTTTTGAAGATGAAGACAAGCAGTTGCGGATGGTATCGCGATTTGTCAATGAAGCTGTTCTTTGTTTGGAAGAGAAAATTCTTGCTAATCCTCTTGAAGGTGATGGTTAGAAATAGCGAAGTCACCGTGATTGGTCCCGATCCAATGAAACCTTGGCTTCATTGTTAACGCTTTATAGATTTATATTTTATGTCCTTATGTAGTTACCTTATGATTGTTTAGTTCGAAGTGTTTATTTTGCTTTGTTTTCGTTATATTCTTAGATCTTTATGTGTTTACCTTTATGAGCTTATGCTAGCCTCGCGAATGGTGAAGTTATTTTAGATTTATGAATTATGATATTATGTCTTGCTTATGCGTTTATGTTTATGTTTATGTCGTTTAATGTGTTCTTATGTTAGTCTTCAATTTTATGAATTAAGCAATTATGTAGGTGTTGTTTAGTGTGTAATGTGTACTTATGTTAGTTTTAGAATTTAAGATTGTTATGCTTATGATTGGTAGTTGAATTATGTGTTGACTGGGTCGGTCAAATTTTCAAGATGGGCGAACTGTAGTAACCAAGTAGGGTGGCAACCAATCATACATCGCATTTCTTAGTGGGTAGTTTTAGGTTGGTACATTAAGTACCAACCTAAGAGAGCTTTTAAGTTGGCAGTCTAGTCGAGAAGAGTCTTGGCTGGAACGTTGGTGAATATGGTTGTTGTGATCCACGAAAACCGTTATAATTAAATCATTCTTAACCATCCTGAGTGTTTTTTGGAGGAAACGAGCTCCTCACAGTAAAAAGGATGAAAATTTGAGAAGCGCTGCATCACCTGGTAGACTAGACTGTTTATTTTAAAACATCTTTCAGTCTCTGTAGTTATCATTGGAATCCCAATTAATATTTCCAATAATTTCAGTGTTTTTTTAAAAAGCTCTTCCAAGTTGTTTGCAGTGGTATGCAGAAAAGTAGCAGCTCCGGCGATGTCCTTTATAACTTTTGTGCCGACTAGAACCAGCAACTTCTATCTTTATATATAGCAGAGGCCTTTCAAATCTTTTGATATCCATTTTGTTTTCGTCTGATAAAAGCGATTTTTTTTCCATACTGTATGAAATTCATTATATTAGTTTAACGTCTAACCCGGCATCTGATTTGCCGTTTAGCTTTGTTAATGAAATATCCGATCTTTAAATAATGGTTCTGCAGACTCTGCAGCCACAAATTTGTGTTATGGTCCCATAAGCATCACGTTAGCGACTGACCAATGAAATCTGTCGCTGGTAGGTTGAAGTTTACGTTTTATAAATAATTGAGTTATTATTTGAATTACGGACAAAATCTAAAGATGTCTTTATGGTTCTAATGTATAACTTTTATTTTTCTCTTTCTTTATGTGTTCTGCAGTTCCGCAGCGCCTACACACCAGGCGCAAGTACCAGACTGTATGCACAACTTTCTCAAAGATTTTTGTTGGTCTAATCTTAAGTTTTGCGCAAATTACATACTTGATTGCTTGAGAATTTTCGAATAATTAGCTCCTGTCAACATTTCTAGTTCCTATAAATCGATTTTTAATCTGCCCTAGTATTTAAGAACGAAGATTTTTGAAATCAAATTTTGGTTGTTTTTGGAAGAAACTTGTGCATTTCAGGGCCTCATTTCCTCTAAGCTATTCTCACGTTACTATTATGATAGTTGTTAACTCTTTCAATTTTTTTTTCAATAGAATTGTTCTTTTGTGATAAATAGAAAAAATTGAAATACTCACAAGGAACAAGCACATCGATAAGTTCTATGGCCGCTTACTATATCCCACCATTTACAAGTAGCTTGTACGTTACGTATGTTACTGAATGCACACGTTGATGAAGGCTTCCCTAACAAAACATCGACATGGGTGACCAGAAGGCTTTACAAAAATGTTCTTTACATTATAAAGAGATTGCAATTTGACTTGTCTCTTCCACCTTATTTAATTTAATTTCGAATTTTTTCCTGAAATACTTCATATGAAGTTAAAAGGGCAAGCAGATCCTTTTTAGCGGGATTCTGGCATAAGAAATGCGGTAATAAAATTTTACACTGACATAAAAGGGTCGTCGGGACGAAGCAGAAGGGTCGGAACCGTCAAATTATTTCCAACGACATTACACGAACAACGATTTGAGAATGAGACACTTTATTGTGCATATTATAAACGGACAACAATTTGAATAGCAATTCCGAAATTATTACGCAAAAGACGCCTTTAAATTACCTAAATGAAGTACGCCTGGAGACGAGTCGTCTTCCCCTTTTTGATTTATTCACTCGTTTGCCTCAAGAAAACTCCATCAAGTAGAAAATAAGATAATAGATACAAAAGGTCAGTGGCAATGTTTATGTCTTGAAAGAAGAGAAACACATAATAACCGTAGAAACGTCAAAATCGTTGTTACTCTAGAACCACTAGTAACAATATTTTTTTAAATGATTTTGGATTTATTTTTAATTCGTCGGGTTTCTTTAAAGAAATCGTGAGTTTAAAGCTTATTTTTGGATCTTGTTCAGGCAATGGTGTCGCTAGGAGTGGAAGCATGTGGGCGAACTCCCTCGCAAAAATCCTCCCCATTCACTTGTCCACGCAGTTTTATTTATATATTGTTTTAAATATTATTCCAAGTCTTTGTTTAGCGTTTTATTAAGTTCTACGTAACAAGCGTACAATAATTATTTCCAGACCTGAGGACGTGTCACGCTCACAATCTTAGTATCCTTTTACTTCTTTAGACTCTAGAGTTAGATAGTGTTCTTGTTGTTAATAAAAATGATAAAGTTCCATCTACTACATTACTTTCCTAACTCTAAAGTTGCCGCTTTCTGCCCTAAAAAAATTGTAGCGCCACCACTGTGCCGAATCGAATGAAAAAGAGATTGTCGAGTCGGTCCAGAATTACTCTTGAAAAACTTAACGAGTTTCAGGAGTCATTAAGTCCGGGCGAAACATTCCAGTCAATCATTCTATTTCGTGTTAATTTGATGGAAATTTACCGGACCTTGACAGATATGTCCATTAATTTTCAGTTATTGCATTAATCGATACATCAATGGCAATATGTATTGTAAAAAATTTTTTTTTCAAAACTAATTTCTTCAGAAACTTTCCTTGTTGGACCAAGACTGGAAAACGCTCCTATCGCGAAAGTTAGGGTATGCGCTGAGCTGATCGGCCAGCAGGTCACCCTGTTGGGCCCTGCCACGATTGCAAGATATTCGTGTAAGAAATTGAGTATAGTTTGACATTGAAGTTAATAATCACTATTAGGACCACTTTGTAGTGATTTAAGAATAATTTGCTAAAGTTTTTTGTTTATTCAACTCGGATAATAAATATCGCAGATACAGCTTGGGGTGTCTTTAGAAAGCACCCTGTAGACTGCCTTGAAATAGAAATTCAGGCACAAAATTCAGCTGATCAAGAAGACTTAACGTGGTCAGATTACAAAAAGTGTAAATATTTAAATTCATGCGCCCCGGATGGATTGATAAGTTTTATTTTCTAAGAGTACGGTAGATTTATAAGTGACGTTACCATTTTCGAACATTGCGGATATTTAGACAAGTTACTTGCAGGATCTTTGATTATGGCCCATAGGGGATTTAAACAAACAGAAAACTTGTTACAGGAGAGTAAATGCACGCTTATCAGACCGCCAAGTGTTGTAAGTTATACGAAAGTGATCAAAGATGATGTCCAAATGATAAAATGCATTACATTATTATACACACAGAACAGGCGTTAACAGCAATAAAGTGTGAAACAGCTTGTTCGATAATAACAGTCATTTTCATTTCGCGACAACGTAGATCGCTTTATTACTTATTTTCTGTAAAGAGTAAACCGTATCAAATATGATTCTCAGTTATTAATATTTAATTTTATTTCAATTTTGTTAAAGTATGTGATAAAAGATGTGATCTTTCACAGGTTTTAAGTAGCCGTCGAATGTGGATAACAAAGCGCGCGTTTGGTGTGTATGCTTTGTGACGTGGACCAATCAAAAATGGGTTTCAGATTCATATAAATATGTGATCTCAAACAGGATTTCAAGAATCATTTTTTTAATAATAATACAAATAACGGGGGTTATTTAACAAACAAAACTCATATAAGGAGGCAAAGTTCAGCTACTAGCTATTCCACTTAACCTCTTTACAAAAAATATAAGTAAAAGACGGTTACAAACTTAATATAAGTGAAAACAAATGCAAGTACAACCAAAATACAGCAAGAACAGTAGATAAAATTATAACACTTTATTATGTATAGCATGTAAGAGATCAGATGGATACTTTACTGCTTTAAGAAATTAAGAAGTGGATTTTTAAAAACATGTATAAGGGAGAAAACAAAAATCAGAGGAAATAGTGTTGGAAAGTTTTACAGAATAATATATGAAAGAACGATGGAACAGAGAAGTGCAATAATGTGGAAGTGTCAGCATATTAGAGCCTCTAGTTTTCTCAGAATGAATGTCAGATCTCAAAGCCAGTTTCCTTTTTAAGAATTCACTAGAAGAATCCGATCTGAAAAGTGGGAGCAGAAAATTACCCGGCTGATGAACATTAAGTTGCTCTATTCTGAGCCACCAATTGTCATTTCTGAGGAAACATAATCACACCTCTTCAGGTCATATATTCTACGTATGCAGACGTTCTGGACCCTTTGAATTCTCGCCCTGTTGGCATAAATTCATTTAATCGACGCGTAAGACTTTTGCAGAAGTACCTTGACGCGTTCTATAAATCTAAAATTGGTATCCAGGATAACGCCAAGATTACAATAAGAATCCAGAAATGGTACACAAATACCATCAATGAACAAGAAGAAGTTATTGTCTACCAAAAATTTCTTGTACCCTTTGCCAGCAAACAACAAGGCACAAGACTTGAATGAATTCAGCAGCAAGGCAAGCTTTCTAGAAAGTACATTAAGACCACTCAGGTCCCTCTAAACAACCTCCAAAGCTGAGGCAAAATCAGTATAACGGAAGCTGTGGTGCACCTGAGTAACATCAGCATACGCTTGAACCCTTCAGATATTAGCGCATGTTAAGATGTCGGCAGTATAGATAATAAATAGCAGAGAACTCAATATAGAGCCCTGAGGTACTTCTGATTTAACCGATGACGATGGCAAATTATTAAGTAAAATCTTCTGATATTTGTCGTCAAAATATGAATTTACAAGAGCAACCATAATATATCAGCTTGGCACATAGCAACTGGTTGATGGTGTTGAACGCCATCGAAAAATCTAACAAGACAAGAACACAGGCCATGCTAGCATACAATGCACGCATCAAGTATCCACAATATTTGCAAGACAAGTTGCAGTGCTGAAGCCGAACCTGAAACCCGACTTGACGTCAGGTAATAGATTTTTTGCGATAAAATACAACAAAATCTGCCCACAGAGAACGTTTGCAAAAATGTTTGATAATGTTGGTAAGATACTGAGGACCCTAAGTTCAGAGAACTCTTTAGGGTTAGGCTTCCTTGGCAATGGTTTTTCTATAGCCACCTTCCACTGTGATGGGAAAATGGACTGTTTAAGACAACTATTCGAAAAGTGAACAATTTACCTATCAATAAATTGTTGATGAACGTTGTCTGTCTGTTTCATAAAAATCCTAAAGTTCTCATTAAACCATGAAGCTCAAGATTTTATTATCTTTGCTTAAACAATAGGACAGTTTACATCAAACAAGTCGATCAGAAAGGCATTGAAAATCTGGAGTATTTTGTTAACGTCAGTCTCTCGCAACATAATATACCTGGGAAGACTCTGCTGCTTTGCCTGAGATTATGGGCATTGAACCCTCGGAAATCTCTATATGTAACAGTGTTTGTTGCAATTTAAAATCTGCATATGATTAGAAATATCAAAGACGGACAACATGCCACAAGAGTGCACAGTCATTGATGACAAATATAGGATTAATAAGTATAGTCATCAATGAAGTAATCCCAGCTGGCTCATTCAAGACCTGATTGAAATTATAGAAATGGAAACAATTAAGGACAGGATTTGGAATTTTCAGGAAATCAGAATTGAAATCGCCCAAACAAATTAACTCTTTAGTGAGGCATAAAAGTGAGAGTAAATTATCGCAGTCTTCGACAAAGCCACGCATATTGTTATCAGGGGGTTTATACAATTACCAAAAGTAATCATTTAGACCCCCATTCACACTATAATAAAAATGAACACCATAAAAACCCCGAAATCCAACCCAACGCCCTCATGCTTTACCTTCATAGCATATCTAACAAAAAAGCAACGCCACAGCCCCTTCCATCTGTATCCTTGATAAACAAGTTCTATTCTGAAATAGAAACCGCAGCACTATCCATTCGACTATGTTTCCGTAACAGCAACAATGTCAAAATTATTTTCAAGGATAAGCGGCACAAAGTCTACAAATCCTGTAAAAATTGATCCCACATTTAGATGACACACACTCAAACACATACAGCTATCCATATACAATTCACAATATTTCCAGAATTTCTTTTAAATTTTTCAATACCTTCAGTGTATGCATGAGAAGCATCATCCGCTACCTCATTATCAGTGGCGATATTCAAGTTTAAGTTATTCTTGAGATTATGACAGTTGATACGTTTCAGTTCGTGGGATTTACAATCTATTAATGCATGAGTACAGAAACATCTAGGACAAACTACTGAGTCCTTTCTTGGGCAATTTGCAGTTAAGTGATTAAACCCACAGCATAAGTACCAACGTTTTACATCAATGTACAGGACAGTCAAAATCGTATCTCACAACAAGTCTACCCTTCTTGACAAGTTTGTAATAACTTTCTACACCTATCTGTAATATTGCCCGAAAGAGTTTCTTATTATTCCGGTGAGGTTTGACCTGTACAATCTCATACAAAGTGTTGTGACTAATCAATCGTTAATTTGCTTTTTTACGTAGTTCAACAGCGACTCTTTATTTAAGTTTTCAGAAATGTTAGACATTCTCACTCGATTGAAGACTTTATATTTTGTATCTAATTGATCGTGTTACCTTTGTGAACTTCTCCTGAGAATCAGAATAACTAACTATAATCGCACAATAACGACCTCCTCGAACATTTCAATTACTAAAACTAGACGACTCGGGATCGGCACTTCAAAGTAATTCCTTTTTGGTGGCTGAAGAAGTCTGAGGATCATTTGGTTTAACAATGATGGATTTTGAGACAAATCCAGAACTGGCCGCAACCACCGCTGCTTACGTTGCCCTGGCAGGTAGACCGGAGAAAGCAGAGGAGCTCCAACAAGAACCCATCAATTTTTCAATGAACCAGCAACTTTGACATACTCGACCTCAACCTTTGTCTCCATGAACAACACAGTAACTGACGCACTTACAACACCAGCCAAAGCATCAGAGGAGATAGCTCCTGTATCTTTAGTATTATCGGCATCAGAAACATGCTCTTCATTCTCAGCTAACGGGCTAGCCTCGCAATCATTGCAGAGTCATAATTTAGTGCCACCGTAATGCCTAATATCCTCTAATTGCTTCGAGGAAACTCCCACACAGTTAATGGGGTTAATTTCTTCGTATACCTTAAATATTCTGAACCACGAGTAATGCTGTTTTTTCATCTTTCACAAGGGAATGGCATAGTGGCGGCGTAAATGTCATGTAAAAATGTTTGTCTTGTTCCATGTCTCCCCAGTTTCCTTTCTACAGCCCAAGACTAAAAGAAAGCTGCCGTGTCCCTCAACTTGAAACTTCATATGCACCACAGACAATATTTCTATACTTCTTGAGAAGATCTAAACCTAGAAAACTTGACTTAGATGAAGAGCCACGGATCAATTTTTTCTATTTAATAAAAAATTTTCAAAAATTCTTCTACAAATCAATATTAGAGGTATTAGAGACAAAGAAAATTTAATAGTTTTTGGTAATGTTGTAATTATCGTAAACTTTTGTTCACAGCAACAAGACCATCAACATCTGCACCCCATTTCCGGACATCGTCAACCAAGTGACCTACATCAAATACAACGTCACGTTGAAATCTCTAATCTATTACATCATCCCTTTATGCATAATCGCTTCTTTCTACGTGTTGATGGCCATCCGTCTCCATGCTAGCGCCAATGATATGCCGGGCGAAATCAAAGGAGCTCAAAGCATCGCCCAAGCAAGAGCTCGTCGACACGTCGCCCGAATGGTGCTGATCTTCGTATTCCGTAAGTATAACATCCAAAAACATCTGCGGCTCAAAACTTTCAATATTGCGTTTTTTTTTTTGCCAATTCCTCACGAACATTAAATGCAGCAGGACCGCCGGGATCTTGTTATTTATCGACGAAATTGGTTTTCTTTTTATACGGATGTTTTGCGGAAATCGATGGAGCAAATCATTTTCAAACAAAAGTGTAATTAACTGAAAACGAACCGGTCAATTTCAGTAAACACGTGTCAGTACAGGCCATTATCATAATATGGTCGTTGCTATGCAGATGGCATTATTTAATATGACAGCAATAACGGAAGGAAAGCAATTGGTATTATGATTCAGCCGCAATTTCAAGAGATATTATTATGAACGCAGCGAAATTTTGATGATGACGTAAATCGCGTAATCACACACGGCAGCGGTTCTCAATTTGTGGGGCACGGGAGTTTCACATAAAGAACGATAATAAATGAATCAAATGCGTCAGATTTTTGTACGTTCTAATTTCTAATTTTAGTTTGCATCCATTAACATATACCTGGTTAAAAAGAAAACATCATAACTGACATTAAAATAAAAAAGTTCTAATTAAGATAAAAATTACTATGTACCTACTAAGTGTTCGCTTTGACGTACATAGTTTGTCTAAATTTGTTTTTTTTTTCAAGATAGGCTCTTAGTTTTCTCTCTATTTGAAGTTTGTCTCTATACCTAAACTTAGAAAGCGGTCACAGCTGAAAAACCAGTTTTGCAAAGGTAAAAAGTTGAAGAAGGTAGCAGCATCCGAAATGCTTTTGCTTTAAAAGAAAATAATAGAATTTACTTTTACTGCGCTGCACTGATGAGTGGATTTGGTGGATTAGAAATGCTAAATAAAGGAATGGGGGCATCTACAGACCGGACTAGCAACCTACTTGTAAATATCACATAGTACTGCTTACAGAATTGGTAAATTGTTATTGAAACTAGAATTGATAACGATACACGCAAGATCATGGGAATAGAACATGGCAGAAGCAAAATTTAAGACCAATTGTCACGTGCAGTATAAGTACCTATATTCAATAATTATGGCCAGAAAATTGTAAAAGAAATACAAGATAAATATATGGGATCTTTGAAAACTAAGAAGCGTGAAGAAAAACAGAAGTATTGGGACAAGTATTTACTGATTTATATTGAAGTCAATAAAGACAGTACAGAAAATGAAAGAATTGTTATAGTAATATATGAAAAATGCAAGCAATATATTGAAAAATGTGGTTACGTATAGAAGAGAATGTTATGGTAATCAAGACAGTAGATTAACTGCTTATAGATTTAAAATTTGTAAACCAAGAAACAAAAGAGAAAATTTCCACGAAAAACTTCAACAAGTCTTAGATTCCATCTCTAAATCTAGATTTTGATCTGAAGAGTTTATAATATTACTAGAAACTTTTAAAGTACTTGTGGATAAAGAAATAGTACCAGGCGTTAAACCAAGTCTTAGCCAGAAAATTATAAACAGTAATGGAAAACTAATAACCGCTTTATGTTCACACAAGGAATTAAAAGTTAATAAAATTTTGTACAATCATAGAAATTGTACAGTTCTCTATGATTGTACAAAATTTTATTAACTTTTAATTCCTTGTGTGCACATAAACCAAGATAAAAGTCAACAATGGATTACATAAGAATAGGGAATAGAGAATCCAATAAATAATAAAAATGAAGATATGGAATTAATATGCCAAAATGTTGAGAACAGCTTGAGAGAGCAACCCAAGAAGCTCTGGGTATGTGAATTGTAAACAAACTTAATATGAACATAAATAATACATTATGGTTTGGCAAATGAGTCAAAGAAAAGTGTCAGTTGAAGAAAAAGATTTATTTCAAATTCAGATATGTTCATTTAGTAGAGACGTAGGCAGCATATAATTAATAAAGTTGAATCATGGATAAAACGAATTAAGTTTGATTATTGGAAGAGATTCTCAAACAGATTAGAACGAGAATTTTACGGTCCACAAAAGCAAAAATGGCACCGCAGCGTAAGAAGATCAATGAACTAATAGAAAGTAATTGAATTATAGACATAGAAAAAGCAGTATGATTGCTGAAAAATACAAAATTTCTAGATCAAGAAGAAATTCAATATAAATTATTAAATACGTAAATGATATTTTTTTAAAACATCTTACTAAACTAATTCATGAAATTATAACTCGTAGAACACTCGCGTGGTGGCGAGCAACCACTACCAAGATACTATTCAAGAAGAAGGCCCAGAATGAATGAAGCAATTACCAAAGAATTAATTTTCTTGATACAACAAAAGTGATAGTTAACAAGATCAATTGCGTAATAGTCCTGTTCAACAAATAATAAAAAAAAATTTAAGTACATCTTTTACAGTTGCAGTGTTGCTCTAAGACAAGTGCTAAAGAAAGATCTGAACTATTATAAACCAGCTCTCGTATGTTTTATTGATCTGAAAAAACATTAAACTGGGTACAACTTGAAGATGTTACATTATTGCTGGACAATAATTAAACAGATACATCATTCCTTTAGTTAGAAATATTGTTCTGATATTCCCGTCTTTCATGCATTTCTTGATCCAAATATTGTTACGTCTTTATCTGGACGTAGCTCGATTTTGACATTAAAACGCAACGAATTCCTAACAGCCCTTTTATTAACTATCTAAATCTACTTACATGATTTCACACATTGTCAGGAGTCACTTGTCGGCGCCACTCTCATTGACGTATCTCCCTCTATTTTCTATCTTCAGCTACCAAATCCCTCGATCATCCATAATTATGTCTATCTTGGTATTTATTAGCTGAATGATCGAGCGTCAGCTAATCTAATGAAAGTGGATTGTGCCACCAAACCTACTTTGATTGAGAAATTAATAAATTCTGGCAAGGTGCTAAATTTGAAAAATTATGAAATTTTTAATAATATTAATCTTTTCGGAGATATGTCTGGGATCTCCTACTTTATCTATTTATCGATTCTGTCCACCATTCTATCTACATGATCTTTATTAATGTTTAATAGATTTGACCCATCCGACTACGTCCTCAGGGTGTAGTTCTATTATAATGACACTATTTGAATTTGATTTTGTAGGACCATTCTTTTTATTATTTTGAGAGTCTTCAGCTTGATTTCTCCCATTAGTAATTTTGTTTTAGATGTTTCTGCGTGAAGTTCAGATGCGTAAGTTAAAATTGGTATAACACAGGCAAATTATTGTCTCCTAACACATATTTATTTCTCTATACCATATCTCTCAAACATCGGAAAACTTTGAACACTTTGATGAAGTTTATTATTGCTTCTTCTATTAAGTTACTGTCGCTAGAAATTTGATATTCAGGATAATTTAATTTTATTACTTATTTAACTTGCTATCCGCTACTAGTTTGCACTGGATGAGATCATTCGTTATTACTATGGATCTCCTATATTCAGTGGAATGGAGGTAATCATGTTAAGTTTTTCTGCGGCTCTTACAAATCTGTAAAAAATAAGTTGCAAGCCCTTTTTGCTCTCCACAATTAAAGCAGTACCACCAAGGTAACAGAATTTTCAGAGATTTATTACCCATTTCGTAGCATTACTTCATTTATTAAAATATTTAAGACTGTTGAACCAACTTCTTTTCTTTGTCTTATTCTATCGTTGGCATCTATTTCCTGCGCCAGAACTTGAAGAAGTTCGATACGGGTCTTACTTTTTCTGTCAAGGTCTTGGCTAATTTTGATATATTTATTCTTAGCTCCTGTGAACGCAGAACGCCAATAATATTTTTCATACTCAATCGAATGTCTGCTTTGAGTGCATCAGGTATAGGTTAACAAGTCTTTCGATATGCTCTTGTACCATTTTTTAAGCCAGAATGCTTATGAATATTTTGAAGGTGGTGTCTAGTAGTACTATTCTGTAGTTTTTTGGTTTAATCTTTAAGAATAATTTTGCAATTTTTTTACGAGAGTTTGTCGGGTATTTTTTTATTTCATGACTTATGGAAGCTTTCGGATTTTGAATCTTCTCGCTATGATTAATAGGTATTTTGATTATATTTTTGGTTGGTCTTATAATTGAATTCAGTCTAATCTTAATCCTTAGATACTTCTTTATGATGTATAACCCACTTTTCTAAACGAGCCCATATTTATTTCTTTGTTTGCTGTTTTATTCCAGTTTTTGAGCATTCCTACAACTTCTTTCTGCTTTGTATATAGACGGTGCTTCCTAAAATGTGCCCCAAATTGTATTTCCATTATTTATACAGCTTGGGGCATTTTCTCAAAAACCTTAGTCGATGATTCATTTCTAAAGAGAAATTATCCCAAGACTACTCCTTTAACTTTTGAATCGCTAGGTTTACTCGATTTGGAACTTTCTTGCAGCTATTATATTTCTTCCGTATCTCCTGATTTCTGCATCGTAACTATGCTCTTCGTTTTTCATTGGTAAGCCCTTCACTTCTTTTATAAACCTGGTCTTGTTGCATTTTCTGTTATTGATATTAATTTTTCTAGATTCTTTTCTTTTCTAGCTCTCGATATTATAATTATTTTTAGTTCACCTCAGGCTAGGTTTACACTGTCATGCTCTTCAATAGCACTTCCTAGCAATTTTCTTCTTTCTTGACATAAAAGGAATTGTATATTTATTTTGAAGAACTTTATGTTTAACTTCGATAGTTAAGTTGTACATAGCCGACATCGAACCTTAGCCGGAGATAGACGTGCTCTAGATAGTGTTTTCGATAAATAATAGATAAGAAAAACGCGATAACAATCGGTCAATACAGATAAGATGATAAAAGAAAAAAAGTGTTAAAACTAAAATATAAATATGATTTCTTTGGGGAGTCTTATAGGTTTTGACAAAGACGGACAATCGACCCATCAACAACACAACAACATACAGGGTGACTCAATAATGAACAGCCGAATTCCACAAATAAATATACCCTTAACTCAGCCGAATTTTACACAGTATTTTTCAATTTCGAGTATGCAAATGTCACCAATTCAAATATTTCCTAGGCAACACATAGAGTCCACTATGTATCAATAGGCCTCCGTTCAACCGAATCAATAACAGTATAAACAAATGCATCAACAATAAGGAAATTATCAGCCAATTGTAAGAATAATATCTACTAGTGATGATGAACTCGATAACAAAAATAAAGACAATCCCTCCCTGGCAGCAAACAGTAAGAAGTGTGATAGGAAAAAAAATGACGATTGATAAGGACATAACTACAAGCAATAGGTATAGTGCTTTGACACATCTAGTGCCAGAAACCTCAACTAGCAAAGACAAAAATGATAAAAAGATAATGAAGCCACCACCAATTTTTGTAAACTGAGTGTCAGATTATAGAAACATGATTACTAAAATAAATGAAGTACTAAAAACAGAGCAATACGCTACCAAAACCTTAGCAGACAATAGTATAAAAATCAAAACCACTTCACCAGATGATTATAGAAGATTAGCAAAATTCATGTGAGAGGAAAATATAATACAATATACACATCAACCAAAAGCGGAAAGGGCCTACAGAATTGTAATTAAACACTTACACCACAGTTTAGATACAGAGGATATTAAAGAGTAACTACAAAGTAAAGAACATCAAGTCCAATATATAACCAACATAAGACAAAGAAAAACCAAGGAATCATTAAACATGTTCTTTGTAGATCTGGAACCGGCAAATAATAACAAAGAAGTATACCAAATAAGAGGACTTCAGAACAGAGTTGTAGAAGTTGAACCACCTAAAAAAGGCAATAATATTCCACAGTGTATGAGATGTTAAATGTATGGTCAGACAAAGTCCTACTGCAACCGACCTTACTTGTGTGTGAAATGCGAAGGATCACACGAATCCAGATCCTGCAAAAAAAGCAGAGAAACACCTGCAACATGTGCTTTATGTGGAGGTTCACACCCTGCTAATTACAGAGGATGTGAGTCCTATTATAACTATCATAAATATAACAGAAATAAATCGAACATACAACCGCCACAAATAAAACAAAAAAAAAACGTTATCCAGCCAAATCAAACAATGACTGTACATCAATCTTACAGTTGCATAAGTGCGGTAGAAAACGCTGAAAATCAGACAACACAAAATGAAGAAAATTTCAGCAACAAATTTCTTGAGGAACTCAAGGGAATATTTAACCAAATCATTCAAGAAAATAGCATGGTCTTGAACATGCTGACTATCCAAACTAAATAATATCCAAACTAAAATAATGTCTAAGTTTCTCAAGATCGCTATCTTGAGAAACTTAGACATTATTTTAGTTTGGACATTATTTAGTTTGGATGGAATGCCAATGGCATAGCTCAACGTAGGGAAGAAATAGAAGTATTTTTGAATCGAAGCCAAATTGATATTCTATTAATAGGTGAAACTCACTTTACAAGTAACTCATACTTTAAAATTCTCTACTATACCCTGTATCATACGAATCACCCAGATAATATTGCTCATACCGGAGCAGCAGTATTAATAAAATCAACGATAAAGCATTATGAAGTATCAAGGTATGAAGAAAATTAACACCAGGCTACCACCATTAAAGTTAAAGCAATGCCATATGATCTAACAGTCTCAGCTGAGTACTGCTCTCAGCAACATAACATCAAAAATTAATGATTTCCAAGATTTCTTCTTGACACTAGGATCGAAATTTATAGCAGGAGGAAAATACAACACCAAACATTCACTGTGGGGCTCCAGAACCATCACCAAAAGTAGAGAGCTATTAAATCGATTACAAGAAAGAAATTACTTATTCTTGTCTACCCGTCTTATTGGCCGAGTGACCCTAATAAACAACCAGACTTGCTGAATTTCTTTGTGGCTAGTGGTATAGCGTCAACTTACACCGATGTAGTTCCCAGTTATGACATACCTTCAGATCATACGCCGATTATTGCAACTATCAGTACCTCAGTCATACATTTCAAGAAGATACCTAAACTGCACAACGCAAAAACAAAGTGGGAAAATTTTAGAAATGAAATTAATAATAAGGTAAACCTTAATGTTAGTCTCAAAACTTTTGAGGAAGTAGAAGAACCAACAATGACACTTATCAAAATTATGTAAGACGCCGCCAAACAGGCTCACCTCACCTAGAACCTCGTAAGCAAAAACTCAATATTCGGGTAGTGATAAAGAAACTTATATCTGAGTGCCATAGAATAGTAAATGCAATTAATGAAGCTATTGAAGAAAAGAAGTATTGTTCAGCAGCTTTTCTAGACGTGAGTCAAGCATTTGACAAGCTGTAGCATGAAGGTCTGTAGCACAAAATCAAACAAACATTGCCAGATCCATTTTATGACTTATTGAAGTCATATCTAACAGACAGGAATTTTAGAACAATGGTCAATGATGAAGCTTCCCAGTTCCAACCCATCAAATCTGGAGTCCCACAAGGCAGTGTCTTAGGATCAGTCTTGTATCTTATATATACATCTGAGCTTCCCACAACAGACTCTACCACAACAAGCACATTTGCCAATGAGACTGTTATTTTAGATGTACATAAAGATCCGGTAATTGTCTCAGCAAACCTGCAAGACCATCTATTTCACATAGAAGAATGGACCAAAAGATGGAAGATAAACATTAATGAAAGCAAATCTCAGCATGCAGCATTTACATTAAAAAAGGGAAAATGTCCTCCAATGTACACTGACAACACAGAAATCCCATTATCACCTTGTATTAGGTACTTGGGAATTTACCTCCACACTAAACTTAATTGGAAAGAACACATAAGCAAAAAACGAAAGCAAATAGACCTTGTAAATGAGAGAGCTGTACTGGTTGCTTGATAGAAAATTGCAAATGGCATTAGAGAATAAAATACTAGTGTATAAAACTATAATTGTCCCAATCGGAACCTATAGTGTTAAGCTTAGGGGCTGTGCTAGCAAGTCCAGCGTGACTGTAATTTAACGAGCACAGTCAAAGATCTTAAGAGCATTAGTCGACGCTTTATGGTATGTCACAAATCAGATGCTACATCAAGATCACCGTATCCCAACAATTCAAGAAACAATAGAGACGAGAAGTCAGAAACATCATGAGAAGATTGAAATACACTATAATAATATACTGTAGCCACTACTGCAAGAGAGAAAGAACAGAAGGCTGAAAAGAAGATGGCCAGCGAACTTAAAATAAGGTAAAGAACAAACCTTCTCGAAGGAGAAGTTTCAACAGAACAGTAGTAAGCCTTATTGGGAATGGTCTTTTAGTCAAGAAAATAGCTCATAGATGTGATATTCTCATAACTGTTTAATTTATTAATAAAAAAAAAGTTGTAGATCTTTTTATAAAATGTTACCTTCTGTCAATATTTATATAATGCCAGAGCATGTTTAGTTGTCGCACTTGCAGATGTCAGTACTCTTACTTCTAGCATGTGTTGAGGGTTATTTATATTTCTGTTTGTTTCTATGGAGAACATTTACACAAGAAATAGAATCTAAGAAGCACGTTCAGATGCAATTACAGTCTAACAAGTCAATATGCAAGAGTATTTTTAAGTCCTTTACTGTGTGAAGCTGCTTTGTCTTTAAGCTGACCCTAGTTAAAAATCTATTTATATTTACTATATGGACTATTCTAACAATTACATTCTAATTGATAAAATCTGTTATGTAACACCACCGACAGCGGTTGCCAATGTAGCAAAATCAAGTTGAGACTCATCCGTCTTCAATTATTTTCATATATTTTATTATGCAGGGGAGCGGACAAGGTAATAATGGGAATGAAAAACGTAAGAGTTTGAGAACTACTGACATACAAAATTGGGGCTTATTACAAATTCTGAAATAAGCCAGGAGAATGAATTTGGATCTAAACCTGTTATTACTGTACTACTGTTCAAAGCCGGATAAATTGGGAATCGATAAAAATAATCGCTTCATTATTTATGATTATTATATTTACCGAACTATATTCACTAATTGAACAAATAGGATTTTAGTTGCGATCTAGATTAACACGAATGAAATCAGCGAAGTAGAAATTAATTCAGGACACAAGCAGATTAAGATCAATGTTTTCTTTTTATCCGTTTCGATTTAACTAACTCTTCCGCTATTGCTTCACGTTGCACTAAAAAAATTATTCTAAATCGTTATTGAAAATTTTAAATTAAATGGTAGTAAAATGAAAAGCAAGCAGGTCACCTCGACTTGACTTAACTTGATAACGTAGCAACTTAGGACGTCTTTTCATTTAATTTTTTTGTATACAGTAGGCTCTCGATTAACCGACATGACGGACGCTTTTCCTCGGAAGACAATTGCTAATCACCCTGCCTAAAGCAGTGTTTAAATGTTTGTATTTGGTGTGTTTGGAAACTTATAAATATCTATCCTACAGTCACGTGTAGAGAAGACGCTGACACCCTATACGAGTAGCTCACACAAAGAAAGAAAAAGAACGGGAGCAAAAAGTCGGGGCTCTCCACAATAACCGATCCTTCTCTTTTTTCGAAAATAATATTTTCTAATAATCTCCATAATTTCCAATGAAGTGACTTTATTTGGTTAATCCCGTTAACGACTTAATCTTTATTTATTGTCCTTGTTGTTTACTTTAAGATTTTAATTGGCTCTCCAACCTCGTCGTCGCTTCTTCAAAAACCCTCAATAATTTTAATGAAATTTTTGGCGGCGCAACTCGGTAATATGACCGCTAATGTAATTGAATCGATTTAAAACCCGTAACTGTTGGTCCCGAAGATGCTCCGGACGCAACTCACTCAAACACGATCAAGATTAAATGTTTCAAGGGTCGGGATTAAACCACCGACAAGACACGAGAGCTACTTGACCGGGCCACTGAAAACTTGGCAACTTTCTCAACTTGATATCGGATTTTTTCTAAGCAACAAGACCCTCACGTTCAACTCGAAACTTTGAGTTTTTGGAATATCCCTAATCCAGCTATCTAGACGAGTACTTTTCGTTTATCACTATAAACTTAAATCACGTATATAACTATATCGATATTTGCTTCAAAATTATTTAAACTTTATAAATTAAAAAAAGTTTTTAATAAAATAGCGTCTAATCTTATTTCAATTTTTATTTCAGTGTTCTTCATTTGCTTCTTGCCTCATCACGTCTTCATGCTGTGGTTCCATCTTTATCCTAACGCTGAAAGTGACTACGATGACTTCTGGCACGCTTTGAGGATTATCGGATTTTGTTTAAGGTGTTTGAAATAATTTTAACATTTTCGTTAGTAATTGTTTGAAGGTTAACGTTGAGGTCATTCCTGAAATCTTGCGTACATGTTTCGGGTTTCGTTAATTAATGTGGAAATGCGAAAGCGTAAATTTGAAACTGGACGCTTATGCCTGTAAATGAGAGGCAGTTAAGTTCGGCGAAAGCGCTTTATGCTGTTAATATAAATTGAGGTTCTCAATGAAACGAAATTCGAAACCAAGATTTCACGTTATCAATTTTAATTGAGTAACTGTTGATGGATTATGGAGAGCGAATTGAGTCCATTGCGATTTTAATAAATATTAATAAGTAATATGCGTTAAGAAGCATCATTCAATGCGCTAAAGATTGACACTAAAAAAGAAAATAATTATAAAATTAACTTTAGCGAACATGATTCGAGTGGCTAAAGTTTTTAAAAAACAAGAGAACTTACAGAAATAGAAAAAAAAATAGGAAACTAAAGAAAAGGATAATAAAGTGTTACGGTTTTATTTTGCCAAAAGTCAAATCCCCATAGTATGAATGTAATTTGGTAGTAGTAGATGGCAGGAGGGTCGGTACCTATTGATAGTGGATGGCGCACTTTTGAGTTTCTATTTTCCATGTTTGCCTTGGAGGCGAGCTGCTGCTTGAATATTTAACCCTTTTTTGCTACCATTAATTTGGAATTTTTTTCAAGCAGCAGTTAAATCAAAAGTGTTTTATTGCCATGAAGGTCTTTGGGAAAACCTTTTGATACCGATTTTCGGGATTTACGACTTCTAAGGTAAGAGCATGGAGATGTGTTTTATGCCGGTTCAAATTTGATCTTTTTTCTACTACTCACGCGAATACTGTACAATATTGATTAATAGCAATAATACAAAATAATTGCTTGAAGAGCAATGACGCAGATAGTAAATTCTCAAAGAAAAGAGAAACAAAGAGCATACACTATGAAACGGTTGCTGGAAGAGCGGTATAGTCCGGAAAACTCAAATCCGGGCTGAGGGCAACGGGGTACAACAATACACTAAATAAGGCTTATCTAGTCAAACAGCTAACGGCTTCTTGCGATAAAGCTCCTGGAGGGGCTGAGTCGTGATGATGGCCGAAGATGCCCTGGCGGCCACCAGACGTCGGGAAGGTCGTCCAGGACAACGACGACGTCACCACGATATCCAGCTGACCCTCGTGATAAGAGAGCCAAAAAAAAATTGCAAGCTCCCAGATAAACAACTGCAGAAAAAGAGCAATAACACCAAAAAACATGGACGACAAAAAAACCTGAAATAATTCAATTAACATCTATAAACATACACCAAACTACCCTTACCTTTAGTGAGACTTTTAAAAAATATAATAAAAAGTAGTCGTTGGCAAATGGGCGCACCGAAAACACATCACGTGAGTACTAGAAAAAAGATTAAATTTCACCCGGTGTAAATCACATCTGCATGCTCTTTACCTTGGAAGCCTAAAATCCCAAAAATCAGTATCAAAAGATTTTCTCAAAGGCCTTCCTGACAATAAAACACTTTTGATTTAACTGCCGCTTGAAGAAAATTTCAAATTAATGGTAACCGAAAATGGTTAAATATTCAAGCAGCAGCTCACCTCCAAGGCAAGCATGGAACAGAGAAACTCAAAAGTGCCATGCGCCGTCCACTATCAACAGGTACCGACCATCCCGCCATCTACTACTACCAAATTATATTAATCCTATGAGAATTTGGCTTTTGGCAAAATAAAACCGTAACAAGCTACTAATATTTATGTTTCTCCTGGCGTAGAGAATTATTTTTCCTAGCTCAAACCTTTTACTTTTAGATGAATAAAGAAAATTCAAATTTAAGCTCTGTGAACCTTGGATCTTGGTATAAAGAGCCATCTAGTTTGCGGCTGGGGGAGCATTCCAACACAATACATAGTTGGCACAATTAGAATGTGATATTTGGTGAAGGGAAAAAAGTTTTCACGCTTGTATGGTGAATAATTCTTTACATTAGGCAAAACAGCAATATTAGTACAAAAAAACAAAATGAGATATGGAGAAGATAAAGAAGAGAACAGAGCCCAATATGAATGGAAAAGAGAAGAAGACAGCAGATCATTTAAACATTAAATGGATGAGGCAATGGAATGGAGAGTACGAGAAGACATCTTTTGCATATAAAATTTATAATAACATTTGACCAAAATCGCGAAAATAAAGGAACTTATTTAAGGCTGGCTAGAAAGTGCAAGAAGCAGAAAGCATAAACAGAAGAAAAATTGAAGTAAAATGATTGTAAGTCAAAATTTACAGAAATTTATTAAACAGAGTTACATGGGTTACAGTTGAGCTTCCTTAACTCAAACTTCTTTATTTCGAATTTTCCTCTAACTCGAAATTTATTGTGGTCCTGTGCACTTTCTATATGATTTACATGTATTTTGACGTCTATAACTCGAAAATCTCTATAACTGAAACAAAATTCCAGGGACAAAAGTCGTAGACGTTTCCATAACTCCAGATTGCTTAGGCATTTCTTCGGAAATATTCGGAATTTAAGTGTTTTTTATAAATCGAATTGATTCTTGGAACTCACGGTTCGTTCTTCGGCTTTTAGTTTGCTGACCCGTGATTTCCAGTTTTCAGTGTAGGGAATTAACGTTGGATGTTCAGACGTGCATCGGTTAAAAATGGAAAAGCCTAAACTGAGAAGTCTCACCATTAAAAAAAAGTTAGAAATTCTAAAAAAAGTAGAAAAATTAACGCAGAACAGTATGACATACCAGTGAGTACTTTATCTACAATTTTAAAGAACAAAACGTTGATCTTGAAATTTGGTCAGGAGATTAGGAATACGACCAATTTCAAACGACAGAAACTGCGGAAAGCTGTGAATTCCGCAGTTTTGACGTGGTTTTCATCTGCAAGCAATCGGAATCAACCCATATCCGGTCAAATCTTAAAAGAAAAGGCTCTCAAATTTGCTGAATGTTTAGGAGAAGAAAATTTCAAGGCTAGTACTGGATGGCTAGACAAACTCAAAAAAAGATAAGAGAGGATTTTGTCAGTTATTTATGAAGGTGCAAGTTTTATTTTAACTTGATAGATACGACATAACGTAGAAGAAAGCTTGTGGAGACAATGCTGCTGTTAATGAAGAACAGACTGACAATTGGATTAAG
Source organism: Pyrochroa serraticornis (assembly GCA_905333025.2). Classification (NCBI taxonomy): domain Eukaryota; kingdom Metazoa; phylum Arthropoda; class Insecta; order Coleoptera; family Pyrochroidae; genus Pyrochroa; species Pyrochroa serraticornis. The sequence continues at coordinate 2,720,433 of HG995155.1, read as the reverse complement.
AATATTTTACCAGGACCTTTGGCCTCTTACAATAATAGTAATAATAATAATAATAATAAGTTTATTGTGAAGCCACAAAAGGTGCAGTTACAGTAAAACTGATCCAACAACCGACCCATTACAACTATTTACAAAATTAAAATAATTCTAAACTAACACATGGATTGCCACTCACCAAGCTCCGCCTCCATGCAGCTTTTAGTCCTACAACAGATCTACCGGCAATGCCATCACCAAGACTATTAATAATTTTAGCTGCAAGGTAGGTGAATGAGGCTCTATACAACGTCAAGTTATGACCAGGAATCGTAACCATGGCATTCATCCCCCTGAGGTTTCGTCCGTGAACCTTTCTTCTGGGTTCCAGTCTCTCGAACAAATAGACGGGGACACAACTATGACAGCAGTTCACAACCATCCCCATGAAGTGCACGAGACGACGCTCATCCATCCTAAGCCAGTTAAGGGCCCGGGTGTAAGGAGTTACATGCCCAAACCAAGGGACATCACGAATCACGAAGCGAACACAGTAATTCTGAACTTTCTGCAAACGCTTCTTTTCAGAGGCAGAGAGGCAAGGCCCGAAAACGCAATCTGCATAATTGGCATGGGACAGAACGACTGCATCCGACAACAACCCCCTACCGCGCTCATCCAGACTTTCAGCAAAAGGAGCCAACCGCCTCAGCGCGCAAAAAGCTCTACGGCAGATGAGACTGACGTGATCCGTAAACTTGAGATTTTCATCAAAAATTACTCCCAAATTTTTTACAGTGGTGCTCATTTTGACCGGACTCCCGCCCACAACCAAGCCCAGCACCCCACGCTCCAGCACTCTCAAGCGGCGCGACCCGCCAAAAACAATTGCCTGAGTCTTGACCGGGTTTAAAACTAGACAATTACTGATCGACCAGAGCCGTATGAACTCCAGGTCAGCATTAATATCCGCCACCACGTCCCTCAAATTATCAGGCCTAAAAGTTGAATAAATTTGGATATCATCCGCATACATATGGAGCTTGCTATGGATGCCCAACCAGGTCAAGTCGCTGGTGTATAATAAAAACAGCAAAGGACCAAGTACAGAGCCCTGCGGAACCCCCGAAAGAATACTCCTATATGGCGACCTATTACCGTTACATAAGGTGGCCTGCTTGCGCCCACAGAGATAAGTCCCTAGCCACTCCAGTGAGTTATTCTGGAAGCCAAAGAAATGTAGTTTGGCAAGGAGAAGCTTTATATTAACACTATCAAAGGCCTTAGACATATCCAGCAAAACCAAGGTTGTGACCTCACCCCGATCAATGCCATGCAGGATATCATCAGTCAAGGAACACAGCAGAGCAGCAGAGCTGAAGCCCTCGCGAAACCCAGACTGATTTACTGGTAGTACATTCGTTCTCTGTAGAAATTCGTACATTGGGATTCTGAAAGCGCCTTCAGCTATCTTAAGTGGCACACAGAGAAGACTTATTGGTCGCAAGTCTCCGAAGTCTCGCGGGCTAGCCACCTTAGAAATGGGTACGACAACAGAGCACTTCCACTGCGGAGGCACCACCCCCACCTCAAGCGAAAAATTGATCAAATGTGTCAAGGGAGCACTAACCCATCGACCAGCAAGACGAAGCATACGACCAGAGATATTGTCCGCCCCCAGTGTCCGGCCTCTGCCTCTGTATCAGGGCAGAGACGGCCTCTACGCTGACCGGTGCGTAAGAAAAATTTTCACCATCCCCCCAACGGCCAGCCCGGAACATTTTCAGATAATCCTCGCGAGCTGCCAGTTGCGGCACGACGTCAATAAAAAAGTCATTAATTGAGTTCGCATCAGCGATATGAGACGGCAGATTACAATGACGATGATATCTTTAATGCGGTCGAAATCTACCCATATCCGGTCAAATCTTAAAAGAAAAGGCTCTCAAATTTGCTGAATGTTTAGGAGAAGAAAATTTCAAGGCTAGTACTGGATGGCTAGACAAACTCAAAAAAAGATAAGAGAGGATTTTGTCAGTTATTTATGAAGGTGCAAGTTTTATTTTAATTTGATAGATACGACAGAACGCAGAAGAAAGCTTGTGGAGAAAACGCTGCTGTTAATGAAGAACAGGCTGACAATTGGATTAAGAGTATTTTATCGGGACTTTTAGCCTCTTACAATGACGATGATATCTTTAATGCGGACGAAGCAGGTTAATTTTTTAAATGCTTATCAGACAAAACTTTGATCTTCAAAAATGATAAGTGTCATGGTGGTAAACTCGGCAAAAAGTGTGACATGTTTATTGGCACCTAACATGAGTTGCACTGAAAAATTAAAAATTAAAAAAAGTGCTAAATCATGATGCTTTAAAGGGGTCAAGTGGCTATCGGCAAATTATAGCAACAATAAAAAAGGGTGGATGACAATTGATATTTTTGAGAAGTGGCTTCTGGAATTAGAGAAAAAAATTTAAACCAAGGCAGAAAGATTTTTCTTATCATTGATAATTGTCCTGCTTATCCTCAAATCCAACATAAAATGCATTCAATTTAACTGATATTTTTGCTACCGAGTATGACATCTAAATTACAACCCTTGGATCAAGAAATCATTAAATCATTGAAGTGTCATTATAGACGTAGAATCTTAAATAAACTATTGGATAGTTATGAACAATCTAGCCAAAAATAAATTTGATTGCGTGATGACTGTAGCAGCTGTTTGGAATGGCATTACTCAAAAACAATTCAGAACTGCTTCAAGAAGGCCGGATTTTGGAAACATTTCTTTTATAATGAGGAAGATGATATACCATTGGCGGAACTGCAACAACAGGTGAAGATTAATCAAACAAAAAAAGATGGAATTCTAGATCTTGAGGAAAAATTTGCAAAATGTACAATGTTACACAATTGTCTAGACAATGTGAGACTAAATGACGTTTTGAATGTCTATGATGATCTAATAACTAGCGGCAATCCTACAGAACAAGAAATTGTGGATAGTGTTAGTTTGCATGAAACTTCATTTATACCACAAGATCACACCCAAGAAAATAGCGCAGTGATGATGTACTAGGAAAGCCCTCTCATCGCGAAGTACGAAACGCCTTTGGGACTTTTTTTACAATGGAAGAAAGCACAACAGATTCGATTTACAACTCGTTGAATAAAGTTGAACTTTTCTATGAAAGTTGGAATAGGAATCATGTACAAAATTTAATTATTGATTACTTTGAAGAAAAATGAAAATATTACTGCATATTAATTAACACTACAATAACTAACTGTTCTTGTTATATACATTATTACAAGTTATCAAAATATGTAAAATAAATTATTTTTAATCAAAAATATCATATTTTCCTTTAACTCGAAGTTTCTATTACTCAAACTAATTTGGCAGTCCCTTGAGGATTCGACTTGTGGAAGTTCGACTGTATATGAATGGTGAAGTGTCAAAGAGAAGTAACAGAAAGGAACGAAAAGATATTAAAAAAATTAAGGAGAAATAAATAACGAAAAATTTCAGTTACGATTATTTTAAGTTTCAGTGCACTGAAATATTCGGAATTGCACGGAATGTGTTTCCGGAATTTAGAAACAGAAATAGAGCCCCTCCAAGGCCGGATTGATGTTGCATCAATAATCTTCACCTTTATAAATAATGGATCACGGTCTTAAATTCATAAAAAACGCGTTGAAAGTAAACTCGTAAAATCGACATACTTCTGACTCCAAGCAAGAAAGTTTCCAAAGTAATTTGGCGGTTAGCAGCCGACAAAACCTTGTTATTTAACACATTAGTTACGTAAACAAACAATTTCTTCTTCAAAACGTTATTTGTCTTCGTCATAAACTAAACAATAACGTTGTTAAATATATTGTTTCAGCTTTCTGAATTCGTGCGTGAACCCGGTGGCGCTGTATTGCGTCAGTGGCGTGTTCAGGGCGCACTTCAATCGCTACCTGTGCTGTCAGGATCCCAGATGGCCGAGGAACGCGCTATCCGCCGCCAACTGCGAAACCAGTTTCAATTCGACTTACCGCCGACACACACAGGTGGGTTTCACCGCTACAAACACACACTTATGACTTTTCTCGAATTTACGACGCCAGCAAAAATCGGAGATTTATGGCAAAACCGATCACGTTAAAAAAGCAAAAGGGAACAGGGAAGCTTCATCCCTTTCATAAACAATAGTCGCCTTCCGGTATTCAACAGGGGATTACCGGACGCTCGGACCTAAGTCTCCTGAAATAATAATCTGGAATCTGGATTGATTCAATTACAACTAGGATGAATTAGATACCTACGTTTTAGTGTGTTATTTTTTTTGCTGCAGTATAGTCGGTCACACCAAAGAGTAGAGAATTTCTTTGCAGTTTTGAAACGTCAAATCTCTTTAAATTGGCTAGTTCACGTACCCGTACATGTGATTCTTGCGAAGTGATTCACTAATAGTCGGTGGCGTATTATAGCAGAAAACTAAGAAGTCTATGCTTACCACGCAAAATTTTGAAACTATTTATTTTTCGTAAGGCAAAGGGCGCAAATTTCTTTGGACTTCACTCACAAAATCGAGGGTAAGAACAGTTTTGCAAAAAGAATTTTTGCTTATTTTTTAATTGATTGATTTTTTTGGCCAAAATTTTTAAAAATTTTTAGAGGGGTTTTTTATAGTCGCATTTTACTCAGTTTGCAACACGTTGTCAGTTTTTAATTCAGATTCTTGGCTGTCAATTTAAATTTTACTCTGATCGACGGTAAAAAATTGAGCTTTTTTATTTACCATCTCCAGACTTTGATTTTAGACTTTTTGGAAAGCGGATTGAATGTCGATTAAAGAAATGCCATGATGTTCGAAGCTGTTTAAGAACTATAAAAGTTATCAAGGATTAAGTTCTATATAAATTTAAAATCTTGAACTTGTTCCATTCCGGGTATTCATCCGCGTTGTCACTGGTTGGTCCTGGAAAGGACCGGTTTTTTGACGACGTTTCGGCAAAATCACATTTGCCATCTTCAGGTCGTTTGTTTGTATTGGTGCCGTCCGCTCTCATCGACCGACGACCGAATACGACCGAATTTTGTATACTAATTTTAAATATCCGAGATCCATCACTTAAATGGGTTAAGAGTGGCATATTATAGCAGTGCAAAAGTTTTAAGATTCTTTTTTCACTTGCTTTTAATTCAAAACTCTTTAACTATGTAATTCTTATAAATCAAAGGACGCTAATATTTTTACGATTTGGGCAACTATTGACTGCCAAAAATCTATACAAGTTTTAACCATAGCTTAGAACAGTGGTTCTCAACCCAAATTGGTCCGCGGACCGCCTAAATGGGGAAGCAAAATCTCAAGGCCCTCGAGTAGGTAGACCCTGGATGGGGCTAGCTCGAAAATTTGGTATTGTGTCCCTTTCTACCTTGACGACTTGTGGACTTTACCAAAGAGTAAAGAGGTTATAAAGAGGCGAATACCCAACAACGCATCCGGTCAGGCAACAGAGATATATCATTTATTTTATACCAAATTAAAGATCGATTTGAAAACGTAACCTGAAATTCGGTAGAATTAGCACAGCACAGGCAACGTGCGAGAGCAAGGCTCGGAAAAGAAACATAATATAAATAAATCCGACCGGAAACGTGCTTATCGCTTATACCATTGTTTATAAATATTAGATAGTAATATGTATAAACAATGCTTAATACCTATTTAAAGGAACTGCTGTTTCAATGTCATTTGATTTCAAAACTTCAAAGGAGCCGCAAAATGCGTCGCCTCTTTATAAGTTTTCTACTCATTGATTCTACTAAGGCCTACGTGGTTTGCCTTTTCCTTGAATCGATTTTATGGATTAGTCGCTGCAAATCGATTTTAATAAAGAAGGTGTTACTTCTAAGTACAACAGATTCACATGAGCTTCTCCTTCCGTCTGATTCTATACAATTCTCAAGATTATTTACTAGAATTTATGAAGATTGATATTTATTATAAAATTAATTTTTAATTGAATGGCAAAATCAAATAAAACAGAAAATTTTACAATTCATAAAAATCAATACGCGCTATTAGTAAATACGTCACACGTTAACCCAGGTCAATTCATTGGATGCCAATAAGCTCCGGCTCCCATAAGAATTAACACAGGAGCAAAGTTTGAGGCTCTCATATTGTTCAACCAGCCATATTTGACGGGGTAGCTAACTTGATCCACAATTCTGTGACATTTCCTCGTGATTCCCAACCATTTTCGTGTAAATTAAGCGAATGACAACCGAGTAATAAGTATTTGAATCTCACGGGGCAAAAGTGGGCGTAACTACAAAAACCATCGGCGCTGTTTCTGTTTTCTCCTAACAATATTTATCAGTGCAACTAAGTGGATTCATAATTTAGTGACATTTACCCGTGATATCCAACGATTTGTCTGTACATTATACGCACAATTACCAAGTAAATCGCATTTTAACGTCAAGGTCAATGTAACTTGGGAAAGTTAAAGTGGAATTTTGTAAATTATTGGTATTTACAATTTTTTTTTCGCTTGGTTGTGTCAAGCATCCTCGGGGATTGTAGCCAACTTTAACTTGGGTGAAATCAAAGCTTGTCCTGTTAATTATAACCATTTCAAAACAGCTTGAATGCCAACAGACATTTTTCCGAATACCTTTCGAAATGAATTTTATTCAGTGTAAGTACACCAAATGTTCATAAATTTGACATTTTTATACCGTACCTTCATAATTTCAGGTTAAAGAATTTTTAGATAATGGAGGTCTACCATGAAGGGCATTATTATTGTTAAACAATGAGCCAAGCCATCCACCAGCAGACGAACATTGATGAATGCATTACTATCATGTACATGCCACCAAACGTGACCTCACTGATCTAACCCATGGATCAGAAAGCAATACGTCTTACAAAACTATTTTATGGTAAAAATGTGTTAGTTTTTTCAAAGATGAAGTAGGTATTTATTACACATAAATTAAAAAAAATCGACATCAGTTATTATTTTAATTGCTTATTATGTATGTAGATACTTTGTAGGTTTAAATGTTAGGTGGTTAATGTAATAAACATCCTGTAAGTATCACTGTTGTGCATATCTAGAAATTTTGACGCAACTTCATCAACGTTAACAAGAGCTGATCGACTGGTGAGTTTCTGTACATTCCATTTGAAATAGAACTTCACTTCAATATTTTCCAGTAATTCACACAGGCTCGTCAAAATACTTGCGGTAGGAACTCCAGATGTAAAGAAAGGCAAAATGATCTCAGAAATTTGACTATGAAAAGCGTAAAATTTTATTATTTTGATGATCTTCCTCTTCTATCGATTTCTATTTATAATAATAATATTTCGACCTCAAAGGCAGAAATGTGAAGTGTGTGACTGCTGTAGACGCAGCGGGAGCTGAAGGAGTGAATGTAGAAGGAACCGGTACGAATTTTTCTCTTTCGACAGCTTTGGCTGAAAAAAGCTCCTACACAGGCGTCATACCGGTATTGCTGATAGCTTCATCCTGTTGGCTTTTAAATAATGATTATTACATTATGTACATTTAGATAGTTCACTTACTTTTATATTAGAATAGCATCTGGGACCTCAATGGTAGTTGTGGATTTAATGTACACAAGAATCGTAATAATAATGCACATCTTGGTAGATCTTCATTATCTAAAAATTCTTTTACCTAAAATTATGAAGGTCTTGTATAAAATAGTCAAATTTATGAGCAGTTGCTGTACTTACATCTGGAATATGATCCATTTCGAACGTATTCGGAAAATGTCTGTTGCCATTCATGCTGCTTTGGAATGGTTAAAATTTACAGGACAGGATTTGTTTTCAACTAAGTTAAAGTTGGCTACAATCCCCGATGATGCTTGACTCAACCAAGCAAAAAAAATAGTAAATACCAACAATTCATAAAATACTGACAAAATTTCACGTACATCCTTCCGAAGTTACATTGACCTTGACGTTAAAAAGCGTTTTACTTGGTAATTATGCGTATAATGTACAGACAAATCGTTGGATATCACGGGTAAATGTCACTGAATTGTAGATCCACTTAGTAGCACTGTTAAATATGGATAGTTGATTGTTAGGAGACAACAGAAACAGCGCCGATGGTTACACCCACTTTTGCACCGTAAGATTCAAATACTTATTACTCGGTTGTCGTGCGTTTAATTTACACGAAAATGGTTGGGAATCACGAAGAAATGTCACAGAATTGTGGATCAAGTTAGCCACCCCGTTAAATATGGCTGGTTGAACAATATGAGAACCTCAAACTTTGCTCCTGTGTTAATTCTTATGGGAGCCGGAGCTTGTTGGCATCCAATGACTTGACCTAGAACAACGTGTGACGCGCACTAATAGCGCGTATTAGAATGGATGATTGTTAAGCGGTGCTTCTACTGTTTAGAATTAAAATTTAGAGATTTCCAGTAACATCTAAAAAATACACCAATGTGTGTATAATTGTAAAAATAGACGCTTGATAACTGCGTAGCCTAGGCCATTTTAACGCCATGGTCTTTTAAAAACAATAAAATCTCTATCCCTTAACAATTTTATGATCTTTTGATGGCAGTACGTCACACTTGCGTTAGCTCTACGTATTCTGCGCTAAGTATTTAAATTCGTATAAGTCTGTTTCACCCCAATTTGGACTGTAATTTTTAACTCTCGCAGTGTAATGAGAAGAGAGGAGCAGAACCCCCTCAGAAGAGTAGTTAGTACCTGGTGGCGCATATTCGTTTTACCTGAAAATATAAATTATTGGAAATCCCGGTCCAGGATTCCCAGTTCTGTTTTCTGTTCATTTCCACCTGCACATAACCATAAAAATATTTACGAAAAATTTAAAAAAATTAAATGAACCTTGTTACTTATGGTATCATATCATTTTCTGTCAATAGTTAATTTATTAAATAATAGATAATTTACCAAAAAATTTATTAAATAATGAAATCTGACCCGCTAGAAAATTTGCAAGAGTTGGAGCATTTGCATGAGCGTGTAAACGATACTTCAATTTCAGCGCCAAACTAGAGCATGCGTATTAGTAACTAATGGGTGCATTTTTGAGAAATCGGCTAAGTTAGGGAACTAGCTGATATATAAAGCTTCCATGAAAAAAAAAAGTCACCAGAAGAATCTACGGATTTCCTCTATTTAATGGCACAATTAGTGTTTCGCGAGAAACGAGAGTTTTCTCATTCTCGCACTCGCTCTCGTAGCCAGAACGAGATCGAGACCGATACCGAGAGCGGGATACTAACCCGAGAGCAAGAGCGAGAAGGAGGGTGACCGAGACCGAGAATCTCGACGTAATTCTCGCTCTTGTTCTCGATTTTAAAAAATGCAATATGTCAATAAAATACCTAGTTTGAAATACGTTTTTATTAAAAGGAAAATAAAACTAGTACTTGATTAAAAATAAAACGGTTAAAAATAATATTACTTTTTAAACCCAAATTTGGTCTTTCAGGCCACATTTAGCCGAGGAATTTAAGCATAGAAGGTATTTACTAGAGTCATCGTTTAGGCGACTTCTATGTTTTCTAATAATTAACGAAACTTGAGAAAACAACTTCTCAACCGGGACCGAAGTAGCATTGATTGTAAGAAAGTCTCTGGCCATCCTTGCCAAACTGGGATAAGTGTCGCTGTATTTTTTCCAGAATGCCAAAATATTTTGATCTTTTGCCGATCTCTTCAGTGCTAAATATTCATCAATTTCCAATTTCCAGTTTTTCTGTGATGTTTCTTCTTCAAAAAGGGAGGTGAAGTCCAGATCATCATCTAGATGAATTTTCTTCTTTAGTGTATTTTGTTCTTGTACAGCAATTTCTGTTCTTTTGTCTTCAGCATTAGGTTCTTTATAATATTTGGTTTTAAAAATATTCTCAAACATTGAGTACGAATAATCCTTCATTTGTCTTCCCCACGTCGTCAAATTAAATGTTTCTAATTTGTGACGTGGATCTAATATCAGAATTACGCAGTAAATCCAGTTAGTCTTTTCATAATGTTTCATTAATTTTGCTTTTCCGGCCAAAAAGCTGATAATATAATTTCTTCGACATTATTCCTTTGCTTTTCGGAGAGTTCTGTTATGATGTGGTTAATTTTATCCAATAGCATATTAAATGCCACAATTACAAGAGAAATAGTCACATAGTGTTGTCCACATAGAATATGTGAACACTGTTTAAATGGTCTCAAATATTTATAAATTGTGGTCATAATTTCCCACTCACTATCGGATAGTTTGAATTTTTCCACTAACTTTGCATTATTATATAACAGTTTTAATGATTCTTTTAAGCAAAGTGCGACTTCCAACATGTCATGAGTACTGTTCCATCTGGTTTTGATATCTAAAGCTGGTATTACATAAGGCACTTCCAGTGTATCACAGCAATTTTTCAGTTTGATCTGCAGTTGCTCTGATTTTCTTATTTTGATAAAGGTTTTTCTTACCTTAGTGATTACTGTAGAAGAAGCAATGGTACCTTCACTATCTTCAACTTCGTCTTCGCAATTGGTCGCGTTCTCTTCTGAGTCTACTTCGAGGTTTTCTCCATCAGAATTATTTTCGCCTTCCTCGTCGCTGGAATCTTCTTTCCGACTTTTGAGCAATTGCAACATATCTTGTACGGCAAGGTTTAATATGTGTGCAAAACACTTGAAATGCTGATTTTTTGAATCAAATTCAATTCCCGCTTCATTAATCAGAATCTTCAGTTCCTCCATAAAAGTAGTATTCGATGACACGTTATCAACTGTGATTCCTTGTACTTTATTCAATATCTCGTATGACCGTAAACTTTTCATAAATGCTTGGGCAATGTCCTGTCCCGAGTGTTTCCCTTTTGCTGGTATAAAATCCAAAGCCAAAGATTGTAAGTTGAAGTTGTCTATAAAATGTGTAGTAATTCCGTAATACGACCTTCCGGAAATTGACGTCCAGCCATCAATTGTAAAGGAAAAATTTGAGACATTCTCTCTTAAAATTTGTTTCACATTCAACTCAATTTTTGCGTATTCTTCAAACACTTTTCTTTTCATAACATCCTTTTTCGGCATTGATGTAGTAGTCGAAGTTTTAATAGCTCGAAAAAAATTTTGAGTAGCATCATCGTCGAAAAAATTAAACGGCAGATTCTTGACAGCTAACCACTTTACGATCTTCTAATCCAAGTTTGTCGACAAGTTCTAAAATGAATACAATAAATTCACTTATATACCATAAAAATCATGCAAATAATATGTAGTAGGTATAGTAAGGCTGGGCAATTATGGATTTTCACAATCGATTAATCGAGTCCTCAAACAATCAATTTTATCAATTAATTAAATGATTGATTAATCAAATATTTCATTGATCGAATAATTACAGAATCAAGTAATCGATTAACCGTCAAATTCTTAAATAAAAGTTGACCTTGGCATTGATTTCATACGAAGGGGACGGTAGGGTAAAAGGGACTGGGATATAAAAATCGATAATGCGATTAATTGATTATTTGATTACTTGATCATAATTCGATTAGTCGATTATTTCTTAATACTGTTCAAACATCGATTAATCGATTATTTTTATCGATTAATCTATGTTTTCGCCCAGCGCTAGTAGACACCCAAAAAACTAATTGCATAGTTTCCGTTCCCAAAAATTGCAAAAATTTTGTTAATTTAAATTAATTTCAGGTACAACTACAAACTGACAAATATTTAATAACTTATACCTCGACGGTAGTCATGTTATACTTCATCAGTGTTTGCTGGTTTAATCCATCTTTTCCTTTTCCTCTTCTATCAGTTGTAGAGTTCTCGCCAAATACAACTGTATATTCTTTACGATGCATGAATTGTAAATGCCTTTTCAAACCACTTGTATTATGCAAAGCCATTTTTATTGTTTTATCAATATTCCTGCTTTCCTTGCAAAGTAAGCACTTCGCCGATTTTCCAGACGAATCTGCTCCATCTTTATCAATATCGAAATATCTCGAAAACTTGTTCTTCCTTTTGCTACCTTCAATTGAAGCAGATGTGGTGAGGGGAGTAGTGGTAGATGTAGATGGTATACCGGGCAAGGATTTCGCTGTACAATAATGCTCCATGCTCGCATCCAGATCTATCATTTCTTGGGATTGTGATGAACTTGAAAAAGTCTGATTGCTATCACTTTCACTTTCTACTGCTTTTTCTGTAGTTGACTTGCGCTTTTCCCCGCTTTGTACACCACTCAGAAAGCGTTTCATATTGAAAGGTACGGTATTATTAATTTTCGTTTGGTAAATATTCGCAGCACGATGTATAGCAACAGCATTAACAGCAACCAAATTCATAAACTGAACTGGCGGATGCTATTTTTAGAATTGGTAAGATGACACTGGTCACAACACAACAAACTGCCACCGATTTCTGCTGCGCATAGAGTAAAAGATCCGGCGATCAACGAGAACGAGAGCAAACCGAGAACGAGCCCGAGAAATAGCAGACTCTCGTCCTCGCTCTCGTTATCGAGAGCGAGATCGAGAAAAGATTTTCGTAGATTTCTGAGAGCGAGAACGAGAGCACCCGCTTCTCGTTCTCGATCTCGCTCTCGCGAAACACTAGGCACAATTCACCCCATGCATTTCCATACTAAGTTTAAAACCCTCTACTATAATATAGCTTTCCATTGCTGTACTTGACTTTTCCCAATTTTTAAAGCACATATGAGGCTTGTTTGAAGCTTTGGCACATATAACACAGTATTTATTACGTATGCCCAAAAACAGAATTTTGCCGGTTTCTCTCTCCAACTATACAGGCGGCTCCTGATCTGGGATTATAATTGGTACGGTATGACCTCCGACATCAAGCCCCATCTGCATTAACTATTAAAAGCAGCACATTATTTTCATTAACTTTTCCAAATTCAATCGCAATTTTAAATTCTTCTTTTGCTGCTTCTAACATGGACCGCCAACACTCAATTTGGAAAATTTTGTTCAAGTCGTCTTTAATGTAGGACGGGGCCGTAATTAACAACTACGAAACAATGCTTGGAATTGTTAATAATTAGCATTTATTTAAGTCAATGGCATTCGGTGTGCACTCGTACAGTGCCAAACACAATCTGTCCCTTCTCTCCTAACCTATCCACTTCTAAGCATCCTTATTCTAATAAATTTAACTTAACATAAACAAATAAACCTAAAAATCTATAAACTATCCCTTATGCTAGACAGCGCTGACATCTCTTCACGTGAGGTGCTAGCCCAAGAGGAACCACCCCCCGCTATGCCACATTAAATTTATCATTCCATTTCATGTTGATTCTAAATTCGATTTAGTACGAAATGCCATAATATTGACTATTTTAAATAAACCACGATGGATCATCTCTAGGTATCTTCACTCCATTCCAGATAATTAAGAATGAAAGTGATTATTTCACTAATAAATAAATGATTAATACGTTCAATAAATAATGAACCGCTACACAATTCATTATATTACTTTAACTTGTAACTAACTAAACACTACCAATAATCTACGCGGTTTTAACCGAGGGACGTTACAAAGGTGAAGAGGCTAATAACGGGAACATCTGATTGTAATTGTTGTAACAATGAACAGAAGCAAAATAGCATTTGAACAACTATACGAAGCCGCTGCTTCAAAAACCATAACACACCTAATTTATGACCATTCCTAATCTTATATTTATGAGTTGCTTGATGACCGTTACGAGACCCAGCAGTCGAGAGAGATAGTTCGTGAGAGAGAAAGAAAATGTCAGTACAGATCTGGTGCTGAAAACACGGTGATTATTTTACACACATTTTTCCTTTATTTATTAATAAATCAACTATTTTTTAGGACTGTTATGTACTCAAAGGTTGCAGGAATTTCCGTAACTTGTTTTCTTTTAGCCAAGGTCTTTTTAATCACGATTACAGCCAATAGAAAAAGTGCGATATTTTTACCATTTTATGATTTTTTTTACGCGACAATGGGTGCATTTTTTCAAAATCAGTTAAGTTAGGGAAGTAGCTGATATATAAAGCTTCCATTAAAAAAATAATGAATACCGTATGTCAAATGGTTTTGAAAAAATCCGTGTTCAAAAACAACAAGAAATAGGTATAAAATATAACGAGAAGTATCGCCTTAAACTGGATCGGTTTTCCATCGCTATTGCGCAGTCATTTGCCTTGTCTATCTCCTCTTTATAAAGATTTCTAAAACTAAACACATAAAGGGCTGTCCAGTGGCTTTCAATTTCAGAAAAATTGAAGAATTTTTTTTTAAGTTTTCTTTATTTAAACTACTAATTGTTTTTTTCTTTCCAGGGTACCACTGTGGAGAACCCAAGTATTTACCGCAAGAACACTATCGGCAAAAAGAACAATCAGGATGCGCATTTGGTAAATTTGGACCAATCCAAAACCGAAATGGCGGAAATCGGAATCAAGAACGCCATGATTTTGCGGTCGGAAATGCAGTTGGACAGGGGCGGTTTTTGCAGCTGAGGCAAGAAAAAAGTGATGACCAGAAACGTGGTTTTCGACCGAAACGGCGTGTGAACGATGAGAATTCACGCCCTAATGGTGAGTCGTGATATTTTCAAATCAAAGCAAATTAAAAGTTGTAAATTTAAACCGAAACAAAGAAACCATCAAAATACAATGAAAGTTTTTTCGTTGGTTTCCCCTCGATTGAGGTTAAGTATCCTGTTTGTAATTAAACCTTTCTCGTAAGACAAATTGATCGTTAATGACTGAAGTTTTAATCAAGCTAACAAGAAACTTGTAAGGAAATCTGACAAAATTGCACTCTCGTCTTTTGCGATTTAATTTCGTCGAAACGGTATAGACTCGTCACAGTGATTGGCTGCAATACGAATTCAATCAAGAAAATTGCTTCGTCTCATTATAATTTGCTCGTTCAATTGTCCCTAAATTATTCAGGGAGTTCTTTTCCAAATTCTTATGCCTACTGTGTCAATTTCCAAGTCTAGACGTTCCAATTTGATGAATAGATGATTTTAATCGACTATAAGTTTCAACAAATTCGCGTTTATAACGCTTTTGGGCAAAATGTTTTTTTGCAATTATCTCGATGGATCGTAGAGTTGATAGAGATGTTTCATTCTATAATAGGAAGTCAGATGTGAAAGTTAACGGAACGCGACGGTACCGTATTTTCTGGACCAAACCGACAACTATTATCTAACTCGATTCATGTTTATGCAGATTTATAGCCCAACGCGACTCTCATCAATTATGCTTAATATCGCAATGTTCTATTTCTAGACTGACGTCAGCTATATATTTTAACTGAAGGATTGTGTCTTAACCGAACTACCTTCCACACTTTTAATAACTTATTCTAATTAAGCAGAAAATGTCATTTAAATTTAAAATGAATTTACCCGATCAGCTGTATTGCAAGGCAGCATTCAAGCACCTATTTTTTCCTGACGATTTGCGATATCTGCAGACCCGCTACATTTATTGACGACTAAACTTATTGTACCCCATAAACGCAAATCCAATAGCCCCAGTTTTTCTTGAAAGACAAGCTTATAATTAATAAAAACTTTAATGAGCTCTTTAAATCTTGCAGCGGATCTCCTAAAGTATGCAGCTCTTAGCTACCAAAAGTAGGTCTCGTCCCCTTCATCACATATCTTCTGTATTTCTGATTATTTTTCACTGACCTGTTAAGATTTTCCATTCTTTTTTCATGAGAATGTTGTCGTAATGATTTTTGCTAAACTTAAATTCCTTTTTATTGTAGATATTCATGCATAATTAGCCATGCATCCTTTTCAAAGTTCTAGTCATTATATCTTTGACCATATAATCTATACTGGGAGATAATAGAAGTTTTTACATTATTAAACATCA
This sequence comes from Pyrochroa serraticornis, assembly GCA_905333025.2. NCBI lineage: Eukaryota > Metazoa > Arthropoda > Insecta > Coleoptera > Pyrochroidae > Pyrochroa > Pyrochroa serraticornis. The sequence goes on along the minus strand of HG995155.1, from coordinate 2,704,502 downwards.
CAGAGGGGATGGTAGCAGTTTCCCGGTGGACATCTTCTGGTTACCTACAACTGATATGATGCGGAATTTTTTGATTCTAAATACCCATCTCTTGTCTTGTTATCAATTGAGTAACCCCTCGTCGATTCACTACTATGCTAATAGAAAAAGATGATATTAGCAAGGAGTCACTCTCTGTTTAGATAAGACCTCCAAAAATCTTCTGACTATATAATTGCGTTTTTAAATTAATTCCTGTGATGTAAGTATAAATATCACATTTTTCTTCTATAAGGTGATGAGCACATATTCTATAGCTGTGATAGCAAGCACCAAATTCTTGCAAGTTAGCTCTTTCTATGCTTAAATACTACCCATAAAATTCAATTCACGCTCAGTGAATCAAATTAATTGATTACGTCTCTTGGTCTTAATTACTTTATATCCTTCCTTGACCGGTTGAACAACGCTATTCAGGGAGTGTAAGTAAATCTACAGAAACTTCTTGCGAGTAAATCTGTAGCTACCTTGTTGCTTTTCCATGATCTCGTTGTTGCTTGATTGTCTCTCATCAAATCTTCTTAAAGTCTTTCACCTAACTCTGAAACTCGATTTTTTTGCTTCAGTAACCCAAAGGAAAAATTCCGTGCCTCTTATTCTGGCCTGAATTCTGGTCGTTGCCAGCTGGCCTCAGTCGAGACACAATATTGTTTACACTAACAAATAACTCTTAAAAAAGTTTTCAAATACGTAATCAACAAACAAAAATCGAAGGTATTAGTATCATATTGTACGATCCCAAAAACAAAAATTGAACCATTACACAGCCGAAGAACAAAAAGATATCTTTGTCTCACGACTAGCGGCGCTAATTGCTCGGTTGCTCCTTAGTAGAGAACGACTCAAGGATGTGACTGTCTTTCAGACAAGCATCAGCAAACGTGACGGTTGCCAAACAGAAAAACCTTCGAAGATAACGATATACAGGAATCGAAAAACGGTAGCTCCAATTAGAAATTTAGCAAGAGGAACCCCCAGTTTGGGAAAAAATACCTGAAATCTGAACTATAAGGGATCGATAGAATATATGCTGTAACCTTACCTCCTAGAGAAGGTTTAATATTCTTAAAAGGGTGACATCTCAAGGTAGGTTAGATCATTTTGAAAAAAACATTTAATTATCGATTGGACGAGATAATGGCGGTTAAGATTAAGTTCTCAAAAAATGATGGATAATCTGGATACCGCCAGAAGATCGCTTTCAAAGACTTGCAGTTCACCAATTCAACAAGCTCGTCAAGGCAAGATTTCGTCAAGCGAATTGCACAATACGGACAAACTGTATTGACAAAGCTTCTAAGGCTCTTTAATAATGACCACTCTTTTTGAGAAAGGCAAAAACCTCTAAATTGTTTTGAGGACCACATGGGTGAAGAAATATTCAACAGAAGGACGAATTGAAGGAAAACACTTAGCCTCACTCTCACTGCTAACTTGCCAAAATGCCATAGCATCATCAAAAGGCGAAAAATGGCGATTTGGAATGATTAATTAAAACCGAACCATAAGAACTCGTCAAATTCTCTAATTGTTTTCTTTTCGGTTTTTAGAAAGGTAAATAATTTTGATTTCCAGGGTTTAAAGTTCTATAAAATTTCAGACAATATTTAAGTAAGTAATGTGAATTGGATTTAAACATCTAACATGACTTAAAACGTCAATAACCTTACAAATTATCATATAGTATTTTGTTCTCCACAAGTTTAGAGATAAACAACTACACACACTAATGAACACTCTAAAATTGGGAATCTAGAAAATTGAGATGCAGTAAGGGCCTCCACGTAACCAATTTAAAAATTAAAACGAATAAAGTGAACTTTGGATTGCTTTCTTAATTTCTCAACATTTGCTTACTCACAAGAACATGACGCAATTTTTCCATAGTGCATAAATTTTGCCTAAAACCCTATCGGCTATTTCCAACTCTCTTTGAAAAGTAAATCCGTTTTTTGTTGCTATTTCCGGACTATAGCTACTGATGAAACGCAAAATATAAACAGACCAGAACACTTAACTATTTTGAATTGCATCTATGAAACTAATATAGAAGATAGAATTCATCACAAATTATGATATCTATATATTCAGAGATGAACAACTACACAGTCCAAAGAAGAGAATAAACTTGGGAATTTAGAAATATACAGATTGAATAGGAGCTTTCATGAAACCATTATCTTACTTTATATTTAACCAAAAGACACTTCGTTATTAAATCTTAAAAGAAGTATACTGAAATTTATATTACACAATCCGCTGCGCCGCAAGAAGGCGTCTTGGGATCTTTTTTTCTTACCGATTGTGAAATTTGAGGACTCGCTGTAATCTCATTTTCGGAATACTTTTTATTCTTTTGCATTACTTTCTCCATCTTTCATATTGAGCCACAGGAACATAACGCAATTTTTCGATAGTGCACAATTTTGTTTTTAAACCTTTTTGCTATTTCCAATTAGTCTCTTTGAAACGCAAATTAGTCTCCTGAACAATCCTTCCTATTTCCGAACTTATGAATAAAACGGAAAAAGCTCGCTCCTGTTTCCCATATCCGATTAGGTATTTCGCGGCTTCATTTCCCGTCCATTATGGAAAATATCGTTGAAGAACCGAGCAAACATTCCAATTTCAACCAACTAAAGCGACCATTTATGCAACCGCTCACTCCCCGGATCAACTCCATTGTAAATTCCGACACAATTTCCCTAACTTCATCCCCATCAGAATGTGCCAGATCTTCCCCCTAAAAACGAATTAATTTTTATTGTGTATGTGTATTTTTAATATTACGAGGTCACAGTCAACAACAATAAACTTTGTAAAAGAGACACGTTTTTCGTTTTCAACCAGCTAAATTACCGACGAAACGATTAACTTTTACCTTTCTTTTACAGGGACCTGCACAAAGAACTCCGGTGATATCACGAGCTTTTCATAACGAGTTAGCGATGCTAGATAAGTGGTTTTTTATGTTTCACTCGCTCTTTAAAATGGTGTAAAGCTAATAGGACCTAAGATGTTGACGACAAGAAGAAAACCGCCAACCGAGTTCGAACTACACTCGAAAACCGGATGGACTTTTTCATAGCGTCGTCAGGTTTTTCTACACAAAATTAATGTTTTTGGTGTCAAATTTGATGTGTAATTAGCTTATTAAGAGCGTCATTGTCGACTCGATATACAGGGTGGTTCAATGTTTTTAATCCAAGTGTGGGTGGTGATTCTAAACCAGAAGCTCTTTTACTGTTTCAAGACAAAAGCTTGAAAGGAGACAAAGACCCAGTAGTTCTATTAAATGGAGGGTTTACTCCAAACATAAATCGATAGATGTTGCCTTTTGTTTATTTTTAACGTTTTTTGCAATCCACAAACCCTTACACAACCAGTTTCAACACTCTCATTAATTATACGCCCTCAATAACGCGCGTTAAAATTTTATAGACGTCTCAAGCAACTTGTTGCGAGTTGTCTTCAAAACTCTATTTCGCTACTTATAATTTTGTAAATGGACGTACTTTATTGGATGCGCGTTGATGGATGACGTACACTGGATAATAGTGCGATAATGGACAACCAACCCTGTATGTTCGGTCCATCCTTCGTCTGTCGTGTTTCTAAAACACACGAGTCCGAACTCGGGAGTTTTCCTCGCGGCTTTGCTATAATTGCGAAAAAGCAAAAATTAATTAGGACCACAACACCATTCGCCGGTCTTGCCGAAGCGACTTTAATTTGACGTTTGATTTGGCGTCGTCGTTGTTGAAAATTTCAATTATCTTTCTAAGTAGCAATTTATATGCGCCGCAGAAACAAGTAATGCTGTTTTTAAAATACTTTTTTTTGGTCGATTTCATCTGCCGTTTTGTCAAACGTCAAGGGGAAAACACATAAAGCTTCACTAGTATAAGTGTATGTGTGAGAACGATTTTGAAGATATGTGTTTTTAAATTTCTTCGAGTAAATTTTTATTTTAGTTTCAATGGTTTGAAAAAAAAATTATTATAGCAATTTTCTCGAAGGGATCCACCTTAACTCACCCTCTACAATATCTACACACTAGACAAATTATAATCAGTATTAGCAAAAACCGTTCCATCTTGTTCCTTTTCATTGTAATTTTTGTGTAAATGTGTAAATACTTAATCATTCAAAATTCTACTATTCTTAAGTACGTGTATATTTTTTGTAAGAACCTCTAAAACATATTTCAATAAATGTGTACCAAAAAATTAAGTAAAGAAACACTTATGCTGCCCAAATTAAAATTTAGGTGCAAAAACCTTCAGTAGAAGCTTTCGGATTTACCGTGTCGCCTCTTCCATTGACTATGAACCGTTTGGAAATAAAATTTCAATTTTCGCATACCGTTCGTGTTATTAAAATCTATAATTCGTTGCGTCGAGACGACAAAACTCGTTTCTTGGGGCGAAATTTACGATACCTTCGTGGGGAAGCGTTTCGATATTGGGTTAGGTGGAATTCAGAGCAGGTAAGTGTTTCGAATGTCGAATTTTCAGGATGCGTTCGATTTTATTGTCTATTGAAGTCGTTAATTAAATCTCGAGTGTGTCAACAATTATGAAGGACCGATTAAAACAATTTTTAATTATGGAAGAGAGACAGATTTAATGGACCGGAAATCGATGCACTCGTAAGCGGGATATAAATTCTAATTTCGGGATCATAACGGATATCGCTTTATCAGGCCTCGACGCGGATTAGAGCTAATTGAAGCGGCTACGTCAAGGGGATGGGGGTTTAAAGAAAAACGACTCGATCACAACAGAATCACCACAAAAAACTGTTGAGAAACCTTTTTCTGATAATGGATAAAGCACGACCAATTGTTGGAAACGTCGTTACTTAAACAAGTTAGCAAGTTTTTCTTATAAACTTTTAGGGATACTTTTGTTGGTTTCTGTTAACATTTTCCGAACCTACTCCTAACAATTAAGAAATTTAATATACACCAAATTTTACAATATTTGGCAGTCTAACTATTTCGATTATCGATTCGCTACCAAGGGAGAGATTTATGAAGACTTAATTGAACTTTTAACTTTTTACTCTAATAGGATTTCGACTTGGGGAGTCTTAACATTTTATTATTGCCGGTATCAGTAGAGCCAGCGGCTATTTTAAATATATCTAAATTGCAAATGGTGAGGTTTTCGGAGAAATTTAAAGCACGTTTCCGTCGCATTTAAATAACCATGTTATTTAATTTTATATCCCTCAAGTGAAAGTTGTTACAACTCGCTCCTAACAGAAGTTAACGATACGTATCACGTTTTCGAGCTTGCTTTACTCATTTGGTTAAGGGTTGAGGGTGATTTCTATAAAAAGCTAATAATAAACAATGAATAATGTAAAAGTATATCAGTTCAGTGACAAGTTTTCAATCTTATTGTACTTGAAAACTTTGGAATAAATAAATTTTAAAAATGGAAGAATCGCGATAATGGAGATTTTTTGTAGCTAGTTTCCTCCGTAAAACAATAAAGCTAAACCAATAAGATTGGAGATTTTTTGCAGAATATTTTAGGTCCTATCCTTTAGTCAAACAGCTATATTGTTTGGGACCGAAAATTGTAAGTTGCAGTTTTTTAAATTCTGATTTCTAACATGAAATTCAAATCGCATAATAGAAAAAAATTTCAAAAAAGACACCCTTATTGGGTTTCTGTAAAGATTTCGAAAAAGTCAAGATTTAAAAGTTTTGGAATTTGTATATATAAGTACGTTGAATATTTTTATTGTTTCTTAGTTTGCTTCTACTTTCTGTATTTTGTGTCGGTATCGCTTCTCCAGATATGGTTGAGCTTGCCAGCAAACTTTAAATTTGCATCAAACATTCCGGTAATACATTCTCGAAATCCTCAGCTGCACAGAGGAAATAGCGTTACAATCCTGATTTACAAATATCTTCGCTGCGTTACTGCCTCGAGGGTTGCAGCTCGATTCATGCAAATTGCAAATTTCGCGTTTTTCAGAAGCGAACTGAGTTTATTGTTTTTTAAAAATTTGTAACCGGATGCAACATTTAATAACTCATAGTTTTCACATAATGTTTCATTTTGTTCGAGTAAAAGCTTATTTTTACAGCATCAAGAATCTCTTGCTCAGAGGGCTACTCATTCACCAATAAAACTGGTAAGTATATCTGGTTGCATACACATCAAAATTTTATAAATTCATGAAATCAATGAAATAAAATTGACAACAATTAAACTCTAGAAACGCGGAGTTTACATAATTTACACAATTACAGTAAGTGGAAATTACTAACAGTTAATAATTGTTCTGTGTCAATTTTAATTAAATCTAAAAAATTATTGTAATAAACGAGACAAAATTAATTAATTAAAATTATTGCATAATAAATGTTTTAAGCTAATAGTAATAAAATAAATAGTACCACTTTACAAACACTAAAATTGGGCACTTCTTGGATAATAACTGAAAATGCTAGATGTCCCAAAGCAAAAACCATAAACTTCAACCACAAGAAACGTAATATCGAGCCATAAAGAAAATAATTGGAGGAGAAATCAGTTGGAAAGCCATTCCCAAAAAAATATATAAAAAAAAATTGCCAGAGGAAACATTTCATGACTTAAGTTCGTTAAAATTAGAGAAAAAAAAACAATATTAAGTTGTATTAACGAAGAAATGATATAATAGTTTTCAATTTGTAAGTGATTTTGTTAAATTTTTAAAATATTAAGACAAATGTGCAAATAAATGATTTTCAGTTTCGGGGCGCAACTTGCCTATATTAGGAAAAAAATTTCCCAGAAAGATTCCATGCGAATATATAATCACCAGTGTTGAAAATTTTAGACAAAGTTCTAAACAGGAGAAGTAGCAGTTTCTTTAATAATTTAAATTAACGAGTCTTGAAGCAAGTTACTTAAATTAAACTAATTTCTTCTTAGCAAGATTCGCTGAGAATATATAATGACTACTGTTGAAGATCTCTAACAACGTTTAGATGTATTAGTTCGGAAGAAAAGAAGTGGCAGTTTTCTTAATTATTTAAATTAAAGAAATTTTTGTGAGATTTTGGATCAAAAACTTATAAATAAGGCATAAACGAGAACAGCAAGAAGACAAGTACAAGAGGTAAATATTTCTTTAGTGAAGGAAAACAATATATAGTCTTACTCTAATTTTTCTTAAGTTTGCTAAAAAACACTATGATCTCCAATAAAATCGCTTCCTAAGGATTACCGTTTTATTTTTATTTCAGATATTACAGTTTATATCATTAATATATTTTTTTAGCAGTTGTCTCATGTGTCGTTGGTCTCTAGTAGAAATGGCGAGACCCAAAGATTCTAGAGTGGCGTGCGTTTTTTTACTTAGGTCCTCTTTATATATTTATAAGTGTTTCTAAAACTGGCGCCCTCTTTCATTTCTCAACCTTATCCTTCATTCGTCTTTCTTTTCCCATTATCCCTCTTCTGGTTCTCTTCGTTCCATAGATTTATTCACTTCATCTCAAAACAAATCTCAAGGTAATCCATTTTCTTCTTCCTATCAGGCTCCAGTCTGTTATATTCTGAATCCACCAATTTTCTTCTGCTTTTCTAACTTGTTCATCCTATATCAACCTTTTTTGATTTGCATTCTTTTCTATTCGTCTTTTGATTTCTTTCTCCAAATTTTACTTCTAGTTGACACTACGCAAAAACCTTCTTTAGTACTCCATTTTGTTCGTTTTTATTTTATTACCGTTTTCTTATAAATTACTCAGAGTTCCTCTCCATATGTCATTATACTTCTTACTATTATGTCATGGATTCTTTGTTACATATTTTTTTGTGATATGCAACTTCCATAAGATTGAGTATAGTTGTTCAGTACATTTTTTGTTTGTCTCATTCTGTTGTTCATTTCTTCTTCCATTGTTCCCTTTTTGAATATAGTAAACAGACGTATTTAAGCATATCAATTTCCTTTATTCTTTAATGTTTGTCTATTTTTAGGTCTTTAACATTTCCCTCGTAATTTCTAAATACTTGCTTTTTCGTAGTTGTTCTCCATTCCTGCTTTAGTATTCTTTCTTCTAATTTTCTGAACATAAATCTCAGATCTTTATTTCCATCACAAGGTGATCATCGGCAAAGTTTGTGTTGTACAGATTTTTGTGCCGTAGAGGCGGTTCCAGTTTTTCACTCTCTTTCTTTTCAGTACAAAATCTATGTAAATTTTGAGGAAGTTAAAAAAGAATATCAAAATGGTAACTTAGTCATCTCTGTACAGCTCTTTGCATTAAATATTCTTTTCATTACTCTTAACTCGTGCGTAGCCTTCTATAGTTCTTTCCTTTGCACTAATTATATGCCCTTTATAAAGACAAAGTGTATATATATGTCTCTTGCTTGTTTTCATTCAACTAATTGTTGTAGAGTATACATATATCTTATCTATGATGTTCCCAACCTAAATCTTGCCTAATCTTCTAGATTCTACTTTAACTTGTAAATTGTTTTATGTCTCACTGCAGTCTTATTATTTTCTCCTATAATCTCTCAGATTTCTTGTTTATTATCGAATGCAGATATCTTAAGATTATCCAGAACAAAGCCATAGCTTCTACATCAATGTGAAAAGACTGATACTCTTCAACTTATTATGTTTCAAGAGATGAGGGAAAGCTACAATCATCTAAGTGTTCAGAAGACAACTTTAATGAATTTGAAAACAATAACAAGACGCAAGAACTTTAACAAACTCAGTCTAATTTATATTCTTTGTTTTTTTTTTCTTTCAGGGTAGGTCTTTTAACGACAAAACTAGAGGAAAAGAATCTTAAACAAAATCAAACATAGACGGAGAGGATAACAATAATGAATAAATAACTAAAATAGAAAACAAAAGGGATAGAAATCAAACATTAAAGGAAGATAGTAATTGATTTGTACTCTTTTGTCACTATATTCCTAATGTGTTTAATTTCTATCTCTTTTGTTCCTTTATTTTGTATGTAGCAGGTACAAAGCAGTAGGAAAGTAGAATAAAGAAGAAACTACGCCGAGAGTTTTCTTTCCTAAATTGAATCGTCAATTATCAACAATTTAATAACAATTATAGAAAATCTTTCTCTCAGTCCTACTCCTTAGCGAGTTTACCGACTTGTCTGTGGTATGCGCCTTTTTTAGTTGGCACAGACATATGGGTTGAATCCGAACAGTAACATTCAGTGGATTGCCATTGCTTTCTGAGGGAGAGCGATGGAAGAAGAATCCTCAAGATTGAAAGCAAAATTGAAATATTTTTCTTTATTTGTTCAGTATATAGGTATTTACGACAAGCTGAAAAGTAAAAAATTGAATGTAAAGAAAAAACAAACAAGAATCAAAAACAAAAACGATAGCAGTGTTTTTGAATGCCAATAGTTTGAACCACGTGGTTTCAAAAAATAGTTCTTTGAACCAATTACAAAAGATTATTAAAACAACAATTCAAAGTAAAGAGGCTAAGTAACTGCATTTAGACTCAAAATCTGTTGGAGAGTATTTCATTCAAGTTTTCCTGCTTATTTGCTTTTCTTTGGACTTACTTGTGGTTAGAACTAAAATAATGGTCCCACACTTCTGTTTCAGTCGTAATAAATGCATTGGACGATATAACGTTGAACTGAGACTGATATTAATCACAAATCAGTGTGTAGAAATAATTTGAAGGAAGTCTATATTGGGAGACAATGAAGAAGTGAAATGAACCCCAAAAATTAAGTGTAACCACTGCTTTAGTAAACAGATATAAACAAAAGACAATTCGAATCTAGGAAAAACACAACAAGAAAACCCACTGGCAGAATAATTCCTTTTTCAATAAAACAGAACAAAATAACTATTAAACTAAATATCAAACTTTGTCACAGTTCAAAATTAAGTAAACATAAAAAATCCAATAACGTTTCGTATTTACTACAGGTACTCATAGTCCGTAGAAACGCCACCTTTTCGTTTCTTAACCACCATCTGTTACGCACCTGGCTCGCTCTCTTCTCAACACTCGCCCTATCAAGCACATAAGACGGGAATCGAAGCGTTTTCTGATAAAAATTTGAACCTTTACCTTCATAACGAAAAATGTGTAATAGAAAATTGTTGAAACGTAATATGTTAGCTATTGTAGCGTTGGAAAGTTCTTGTTTTTGCTCGAAACATTATCGAGGGTGGTACACGTGTCAGAGGGGTTGGGGTGGTGGATTTTAAATTGGCTTCACCATCCATCCACAACAGACAGTTGGCACGGGTGCACCACCTATAGGGCAGTAGGGATTTCCCTCACCTTGCCAGCCATCTGCATATAAATGCTACTTCTAATACGGAGGAACTACGTAAAATTAGGGGTTAAAATTAGTATAAGTATTCGAAATTTCACCGAAATTTGCAGCAATAGTTTAAAAATATTTAAAATTATTACAACTTTTTTAATGATTTTTTTATCTTGATAGAGGGCGCTGAAATTCGAGTGTAGTTGCGGCCAGTGATTGACGCTGTGGTCAAACCCACGTCACTAATCAATTAATTAACAATAGGAGGGTGAGTTCCAATAAATTTCGAATTGCGAAGGAAATCGTGGCGAAATGTAGCGAACTGGTAAAATCAACATAATGACTTTAGGGCTATAAATCTCTATAAATTTTGCATATATAGTGATATTTAGGCTTCGGCATCAATTATTCATTACGTCTTATTTTTTATTAACATTTGCTGTTTCCGTTTAAGATTGGGTTTAGTCTACTATAAAACGTGTCAGCTTTACACGTGTTTCCGTAGCTCTGAGATCAATAAAAATATTCTAGTATGGCTCAATCCCGTTCCATTTTGTTGAAATTTTCCACTTTACTTCAGCAATTTACAGTTTCATTTATGGAATTCCTCGATTTGAAAAAAAAGATAAAAATCCAAGCATATACAAGAATTCTTCCGTTGCACCTGTCGCCGGTCTCGTGCAGTTTACGCCGTGCTCCCCGGTGAACCCAGCGTACACAAAGCAAGCACTCGTTCCGTCCGTACATCTGTCAGTTAGCAGCTGCTGAATTGATTTCGAATAGAAGAGGCGGCAAAACGGTTTGTACAGCAATGGTAATTTCTCGTGTAAGAGGAGGATGCTCCATCGAAATGGGGGTGGGAAACATATTTTGTGCGTAAGTAAAGTGAGTTCGTCCCTGTCCCACAAACGATGTCTCCGTTTGGTAGAGACGAAGACCAAAGCTGTGAAAATTTAGATTAAATTTCTTGCGGCTGTGGAAACGAAGACAGCTGGATATTTACCTACGAGAAGTTTCTGTTAATCATTTTCGGTTTGGTTCTGCGCGAGACCGGTTCGATTTTTGAATTGGTGCTGTGAAAGTTTAAGAAGATGAAGAGGCCTAAACAGGCGAGAGCGAGAAACGGAAATAAAAGGATGAGACAAGTGAGGGTATGTCGTGTTTGGTGTTTTGTGTGTTGAGGAATATTGGGTGATCACAAACGAAGAAAAGGTGGCAAGTAGGAATTTGAAACATCTCAACAAAGTTTTTTTTTCATTAATTATCTTACGAATTTTCTTCACACAAATTTTTAACGCTTTTAATTTAGAGTTAAAAATTGACCAAAAAGAAATTTAATAAATTTTTCGGATTTTTGTAATTTTAATTCGTCATTTTTTCAAAAAAATTATCGACGGACTAAAAATTTTTGACTGTTGCTGTAAGTACGAGGTCTCACATCCACCGGTCTTAGAAATTGACCAAAAATTGTTTCATTTCATTTTTAGCCCTCACAATTTTACTTGAACCTAATTCCAAAATTTTGTAAGTTGACCAAAAATTGTTGTCTGATGTACGTAGTAAGTTTCACTTCCAGCAGTGTTAGAAATTGACCAAAAAATTGTTTAACAGAATTTTTAACTTTCTAAATTTAATTTAATAATTTTCTAAAAATTTCTAAGTGAACCAAAAGTTGGTTGATGATTTAGAGAAAGATAAGATAAGGCAAGAAACCTCACAACTAGTTCTGTGCATCCAGAAACTGGGAAAAATTTTTGCGGCCGATAATGTCACGAAAATTGCCAATTAATTTATGACCGTAATTCCAGTTAACAACCAACATTATTAATAATTTACGACCCTCCTTACCTTTCCTTCAAAAGCATTTTGCTTGCACCCACGTTGTTTTTTTTTCTTGTTGTGTTCCTCCCAAGAAATTTCCTCCTACGTACAAAGACAAATGTCTCTAATGAAGTAACCGCATGTCGCGCTACGTCTCCAACTGTTGGCAATTCTGAACCCGTGCAATAATTCAAGCGAATAGGGTGAATTCCTTAGTTTTACCACCCCACAAACAAGAACACTCTCTCTTCATATCGATCATTCAGTTTTCGGCTTGATTGCGGTAAAGAATGTTTAATCAGTTTGAATTGTTGACAGGTTCGCGACGAAGATCCCATCAACGAAATGCTCAAGTTATGTCTGCAGAAAGTGTGCGAACTACAGGCAGAACTGGAACAATCCGAAGAGGATGTTAGGGATCCGGAAGCGGACGGATATGCCGCTTGCGCGATAGAAACGTTGCGGTTTTTATCGGCACAAGGATTACCTCCGGATCATCCTGTAGTCAAAGGATTGGCGGAAAGACTGTTGAGAAAAGAAGGCGATTAAGAAGGGGAACTTTCTTGGTTTTTCTAGTCATTATTTTGAGGCTTTTTTGGAGACTGCTTTTTAGTTGTAAGAAGTTCGGGTCCATTTTCGTTCAATATTTCAGGAAATAATTTCGAAAATTTAAATAGTTGCAATGCGGCGACGGGCTACACTCCAAAGAGCGTTGAGCAAATGGACCAAATTTCCAATTTACTTTTATTTTAGAAAATGTAGTTAACTTATTATACAGCGTTTCGAAAAAGCTCTTCAAACTCGAATTTTGTAGACTAGCACTTGCGTGGTAAATATTTAATAAAAGTGAGTTTCAAAATTTTAAAATTAAAAAGAAATTTCGACACGCTGTACATAAATCAAATTTATTGAGTTATCCTATCTAGTCATTGATGGCTCTAGTCACTATATTTTTTACATTGTAATAAAGATTTAAACAAAGTATTTTTCCTAATATTCTTTAATACTCATTAACTACTTATTTAGTTAGGATAGAATAAGGTCTGATGTAGCAAGCGGGGCTGGAAATTTTGAAAGTGTAAAATCGTGTCGTTTGTTTTATGTTCCTTAGGGAAAAATTATTTGCCTCTAGAAATCAATGTCAGTACAAATAAGGAAAATTTAAATTTGTTAAGTGAAGGAAAATCATTAAATGCCAGTGGCGTAATGTATCACAAGCTTTAAAAGGGTGGAACGTTTTCTCACTTGGTTTATTATTTAAACATTAAATTATTAACTATTTATTTATGTGTTTAATTTCTTTGTCGAAATTATTTTAATGTTCTTATTTTATTATTATTATTATTATTTTACATTCAATTCGCTCAATGCAACGCAGTTGCCAGTTTTTAATTTGAACTCATAATTTCGAAGATATGACGATTTGAAATTTTTGATCAACGTTTGTAAAAAAATGAGCTTTCTTATTTATAAAGCCAAAACTTTCATTTTCAGTTTGTTGGAAAGCTTTTTGAATGTTTATGAAAATGATATCTGTGTATTTGAAAAAAACTTAAAAACTATAGACACGATCTACATTAGAAAATGCCATTTTTGTGAGTTTAGAAGTTTTTGTTTCCACTTTAGCATTTTTTTTAATTTTAACAATTGAGATAAAAGCAAAAAATCTGAGGTTCTTATGCACTTTTTCATTCGTATCTTATTAGAAAACTTTCTGAATATTGATTAAGATTATCTACTGGCATTCAAAATAACTCTGAAGATCCAATAATTCTAAAAAAAAATTAATGGGATTAGTACAAAAATGTGAATAAGGATACATGTTACGTTAAAAAATGTTGCTTTTAATACCTCATAATGTTTGATGTTGATTGTCTAATTTTTGAAAATTTTCATAATTTAAGATAGATTTTTGTTTTAATATTTCGAGGCACTTTTATGGTTCCATTATATACTGTTGAATTCGCTTCACGCAACGCCGTCGCTAGTTTTAAAATTGCACTCCTACTTTCAAATTTATAGCAATTTCAATTTCACTCTGATTAACGGTAAAAAATAGTTTTTTTATTTACAATCCGAAGACACATTATAAAATCATTTAAATGTCGATTAAAATAATGCTCTTGTATTTGAAGTTACTTAAAAACTCTAAGAAGTTTAAATCTTGAAAAATTTATATTTAACGTTCTTTTGTGAAATCCTAAAAACTCCTCACTTAAATAAACAAACTTAGTCTAAAAACATGATCAGAGACACGAATTACATTAGAAAATTCTATGTTTGTTGGCTCAAAATAATTTTAGCATTTTTAAAAATTTTCATTGTTGTGCTCTAATTTTTTGACATACATTTTCAAGCTTTTCAAGGGCCTTTATAGGTCTCATTTGATAATACTCAATCTGCTTAACGCAATACAGACGCAATTTTTTTATTTCAAAGTGTCACTCTGATCAACGGTAGAGAAAAAATATATTTTTATTTACCATCCCAAGATTTTCATTTTAGATTTATTGGAAAGCTCATTATTTGTCTATTAAAATGGTATCCTCGTCATGAAAGTGTCTTAATATCTTTAATAGTTATCGAGTTTTAAATGTTGGAAAAATTTGAATTTGAACAAACCGCAATTGCGTATTATTTCTGAATATGTTTCTGTCTTTTTATTCGTTCATTGCTCTACAAATTCTGAATGTTAAACAAAGGCGTGTTATAGTAGAAACTTGAGAAGTCTAAGCTTCCGGAGCAAGGTCTTAAAAGAGGGTAAAAGTTTTGTAATTTTTTCAATTGCTTTGTTATTTAAAAATTAACTTCCTAGCTATTTATTTTTCATAAACCAAAAGACGTAAATTTCTTTAAGCCTCGGACGTAAAATTGGCTTAATATACAATTCAAGTATACAAAGTTAGTCAAATGTATCTAACTAAGATTTCCTTCGTAAATTATATATGATAGAACTTAAAGAAAAAAAAATGTGAAATGACTCTCTCTCACGATATTATTATAATGTGATTATGCGTAATGCAAATGTAAAAACTTAATATTACAGTAAACTATTAAAAGTAAATAATAAAAAATATAATAAACTGCTGTAAAAGATATTTAAATTGAAATATTAGAAAGAGAAGTATGTGGCAAGGAGCTACCAGGCCAGGTTTTTTGCAGATTCTTAGTCCATGCACATATCATATTGTTATAATTTATTTATGGCTATTCATATTCCCTTTACCGCTTTACCTCTTGTTAGAATTCAGAATATACGTATTGTTGGTTGCCTAACAATGACCACCAAACCTGCATTCAACCCCTAATGCTTCTTATATCAATTTTAATTTTTTATTTTTTATTTTTACACATAGACCAAATATTAGAAGATCCGCCACATATTGTGAGACTAACAACAATAGTTGAAGCGTTGTTTAAGAAAGTCAACACCAATGTTTGCTTCCATCGACCCAAAAAACCTTTTCAGTAGCGCGAGCCAGATTTTTTTTTTATTTGATTTGATTTCAGTCGATTCGATTTTAACTGCTTGATTCTTCTTTATTTTACTCTAAATAAAAAGTTATTATCGCAGAAAGAAGAGGCAATCACATTTTCTCTGATAAGTGATTTAAAGCTAGCAAAATTTATTTTGGGCCCATCAAGATGAATTTGTATTATTGACCTACAGTCCATTCGAGTTTACGAGTTTACACATTTTCGAACAACTTTTTGAACCAAGTTTGAAATAGAGAATAGAAGAAAATTGGAACAGAAATGTAGGAATTGACAAAAAGTTGTAAAATAATAAAATAAATCATAAATAATGAAAAGATAAGAAAAAGAACAATTTAAGTGAAATTTTTTGTGTCAACGGCGACGTCTTACTATTTCTGGCGTTCCAACCGGGAAGTCTACCCACATTTATCCTCCTGTTAATCAACCGGAAGTGGCTTCCTCGATCCTTAATTCAATTGTCCAATCATAAAACAAATGCGGGCGAATCTCTCCAGTTAATAACCGTCACACTGCAACCAGATGCAACATAAACAGCCAGTCTGGTCTGCGAATAGCCCTGAACGTGCCCCCCCTAGTTAACGGGTGCCAGATGTCCATCTACACATATATCTGCACTGTTTCAAAGTGACGTCGTGTTGGTTCCATTCATTCATCCACCCCCCTTTCCTAGTTAATAATCCTCTATAGCAACGAAACGCCGCCGCATAAAACGTCAGTTAAATACCTCACGTTCTATATTGCGGTTCTTCCTAACCCTCGGCGTCATCATCGATCCCGGTTTTTTCTCTCTTTATTATCTAATCGAAGTGTTTTTATAAATAACGGGTGACAATGGTGCCTTCTTTCAACGACCAATGCGTTGAAAAAGCTAAAACCGGACAAGAAAACGAACGGAAGTTGGCACATGTGGAGTTTGTGCTTAAAGCGAAAGAATTTGAGGGACAGTTGAGTGAGGAAGAAAGGAAAATGTTGTTGAGAAGTGCTTTTTTAGGTGTCTGTTTGCAATACCGAGATAACGTTACAATTGATAAAACTGACGAAACTTCTGGTGAAACTTTACAAGGTGAAGTCGATTAAGGGGTGTTTGTAAAGTGTATTTTTTATAATCGAAATCATTTAAAATTGAGTAAATTTAACCAATTAGAGTTAGTTAATTTATAACGACTGTTGACGAAAGCTTTATGAATTATCTGTATTTGTAGCAAACGTTGCCAGATGGCGCCAGCGTCCTGTTATTGAGTGTGCGTAATTTTTAGTCAGTGACTAATTTGAACTGGATGTTAGTTTAGAAACTAATTTTGTCATATCGTACAGTCGGAAGCAAAATTAATGTAACTTTGAAATTTTTATATAGAATTTTCAACTTTCCAATTGCTTGATTGTTGAACATAGAAAAAAATTATAACCTAATTTTTGTAGTAAAAATTACGGACGTTAATTTTGCAACCAATTGTTTTAGTCCTCCCTGAGATTTGTTCTATTGTAATATTCCGTGCTATGCAATTTGAAGCATGTCTGCAATATTTTTGTACCTAATTTAAGAAAATAGTATTTAAAGAAAAGATGCCTCAATTTTACCGGTTCTAGTCATTAATCAAACAATTATTTCTAATTTAAGATTTATAATATTCTAATTAACAAATAATAATTTTATGTGATAAATATTTACCAAATTGCAATGTGTTCACCAATTTCGAGATTCATCGAAGCCATATAAATAATGTACTACTGTAACAAAGCAATTAAAATAGAATTGTTGATTTAACGCAATAAAAATACTTTTTATTAATGTTTTTATGAGTGTTACAAGTCGTCGTCTAGTAAAAGCCAACAAAAGATAAACGCATCGACCTATAGATTGAGTCAAATAGTAAGACTAAAGAAATCTACTTGACATGAAATACTAAATAGTTTTTTTTGTTAATGATATTACGACTACCGCAAAATATTATCATTTACTTTTTACGTCATTAAGAATGCATTCTAGTCATCGTCGCGTTCTCTGTCGCACCCATGGAACGTTAACAACAATATATTTTGTTGTTGTACTAAACTTGAAAACTGGAACAAATTTTGTAATTTTTATTTTCACTCTATATCCACATCAGCTGGGTACGTTCACAAGTCAAACTAATCCGTTATGAGGGCGCTAGTATCATCAAAGCATTTTGAGAGAGAATGTACTCCCCTACGCGGTTGACCTACCACCTCCACTCCAACTTCTACCTGAAGCTAACTGTCCAACTCGCCTGAAAGCAACCAAAATTTTTTATGACTGAGGCAAGGGTCCCATTTATAAAGTTATTTGCCCTTGTCATCGACAACACATCTCTTGTCGACAAAGTTGTTCGACTTGAGAGCGAATGACCAACAATCGTTTGTGCGTAAACAAGAACAAAAATTTTATGAGAAGTACTCATTATGAAGATAATAATAATCCATTGTCTGAATTTGAGATGAAATAGTCACATGATGTGGACATTAATAAAGATTAAAAAAAGTAGCGACAAATAGAAGAATAATTAAGCAATAATAATATAATTAAAGAATTTCTTTGAACTAGAACAAACAAAATATCTTTAGAATCAGTACGGTAAATATTATTAAAATTTACCACCTCCTCTCTAATGCCAGTTAATTGGAATCTTTTAATGGAAGTGCCAAAGCGTTTCCGTATCATTATTTGGATGGAGAATTTTTTGAAATTGTTCTGATTTTGTTTTAAATTAAACGACGATAATTATTAAATGAGTTACAAACATTTATCTGAAAATTACAGGGGCAATCCATTTGTAATTTTAAAGCATATCGTCTTTTGGCTAATGTCTTCTAGTGACCTGATAGTGGCTCTATCAAGTTAGCCCTCCCCCAGAGGTAATTTTTAACTTCTTATGTCATCGTGACCTTGCACCATCCGTAGCAAAGCTTGCACTCCTACGGTTAAGTAAATATTTAACTGTAACTGTGGGGGGGGCTACCGTCAAGTTGCCCTCCCCCCCTAGTCAATAAAAATTGCACAGAAAGCTTGCACCACTTGTGAAGAGTTACTTGACGCTTTTGGAAATTAGTCTTATACACATGAGATAAATTTTTAAACGATATAATGGCCTTGCACTAAGCTTGCACCATCCGTCTTCTACCTTGCACCCCTATGGTTATCTAAATATTTAATTATAATTGTGAGAGATGTTTACTCCACAATAAGTTTCCCTCCAATCTATAGAATAAAATTAAAATAGTGCACATCGCTTCCTCTAAACTTGCACCATCTTGCACAAAAGTTTTTTTATCTTGCAACCCTCTAAGTGAGTTTTTTTCCACTTTATAGTTAAAGATTTACTTAACCATAAGGGTGCAAGCTTTGCTACAGGTGGTGCAAGGTGGTGTATGCCTGGTGCAAGATCACGATGACATAAAAAATTAAAAATCACCTTCTTTCAACTTGATAGAGCCCCTGATAGTGGCGGTAGACATTTCACCTTCATTTCCCCTTCCATTGATATTAAACCATTTTGCCAATAGTACATTTGATCAAATGCAAAACAACTTTATGATATTGTTTCAGTACATATCCTAAATCCACCATTCGCCTTCCTGGTAATAAATCTTTACTATCTATTGGTGGCTCTAATTTCTCAACACATAAAGAATTTAACAAACTGCTAAAAGAAAAGTTGAAATGCATTATCCTCTTCCAAATTTTTCGTACTTATCTGTTTGCATGTCGTATTCATAATTGGCTGCTGGCCAGATTTGGCCTGATGATGTGGAAGCTATTGCTCGATTTAACTTGACCACTTCCTTACTTTTCCTAAACCGAATTAATATTTTAGTAACCGTATGAGTAAATTATAGTTTTTCTTACATTTTCAATATCTGCAATTTTCTTTTGGATTCGCGGATACAGAATTTTTCACCCGTGAATACGGAAAGTGGTCACAATTTTTTGGTTTGCGATTATAGGAACCGCGAATAAGGTACTTTGACTCTATACAAAAAATGCCAACGTATCTCGCATATCTCCGTTCAAAGAGAAGGTGGTCGAGGAAGAAGTCCGAGATTTTTACATCGCGGTATATTTAAATTCTTTATGAAGTAATCAGAAGTTGAAAAAATATAAAACTTGCAGTCATAATTAAGAAGAATTACTCTATAAATTCTTCTTTATAAAAACAATATAAATTTTGTTTCACTTTTACAAATTGAATATGAAAATAAAATTAAAATGTGGCTGTTACACGGTGAATTGTCGGATGTAAGAAGCAAGTGTCTAAATTATCAAAACAACACAAATATATTTTTGGTTCCGTCGAAACGACCCTTGTTGGTTGGACTATCTTTATGGTCGCAATTACCAACACAAGAGAAGCAACTGTAAACATGTACCTTCCCAGATTTACTACAAAATACGAGTACGAGATCGCTTCCCCTACAATTGTGACGACAACTGCGTATTTTTACTTGGCGGGGAAAAATAGAAAGAGTGAGCTAAGTAAGAACAGAAAATAATTTGGCTGCGTTTTGCTTATAGGAACACGACTTTGCTATCATGAATGCGATTTTCGAAATAAAAGAAGGATAAGTGAGAAGAAACTATGCAGTGAAGATAATTTTATTTCAATAGCTGCCGATTAAATACACTAAATTAATGATTCCTTGCTACACCAAATTTCAGTAATTTTTTCAAATAGCTAATAATTAGTTATGATGGTGTTACGCATCAAAGAGCAATACAAAAGATGTCTCTGCAAAACAAGTTGAAGAAGCTTTAATTTTATAGAAAAAAATCAACCATTGAGTGAATGGGTCCTTACCGGTGTTCGAAATAAGATTAAATTTTGTTACTGTTCTATCTGTCTAATCAATGCATTTAATTTTTTTTTGTTTCAACTAAATGTCATAATATTCCATACTTTAACGATTTATTTTACAAAAACTCAAAAAAACAAATTTGAAGACAATCGGTCAAGTGTTTTTAATAATGTTTTTAAAACAAATTGCGTGTCGCCTGTATAACGCATCATGCGTGCGACTGAGAACGGAAACGAACTCAAAGTTGAACACGATTCTTGAATTATACTGCCGTTCATAAACGGTTTTTGTTAAATATTCTCTTCTTGGATGACGCCACTATCGTAGTTTCTAATGATTGAAAATTGACGCTAACTTAGAGCTATAAATAAGTAATTTCTAAATTATCATTTCCTGCTTTTGTTGATTCTATAAATATATTTTAAACAGCATGATATTTTAAATGCTGAACCATGCTGCGAATTTTAGTTGCACCATCTACCCGATCATTCTAAAACTATGTTGTTGGAAAACTGTGCCTTACTTTTGAGGTAACAAAAAATTACTCTATTTAAAAATGGTGAGTTAAAATAAAGTTAATACTTACACCGTTTTAGGCCGGCCCATTTAATTATAAATTACTGGGTAGGTATATAAACCGTTACTTTATTTACAAAGTTTTGTCCATGCTACGTGAATTATTGGTTGCATAGTCAAAGGTAACTTTTAATTTTGGTGAATTAAAATGATTCAAAAAGATCAATAATGTGAAAAAAGGTTTGTATTGTTGTTAACTATATCCTAAAGAAAGTGTAATTACTAATATTTAACTTAGAAACCATATCTTTAATTTAGAAATTTAGTTAAAGAACACTAAAATAAATTCAAAAGCGGTAAGGAAAACTTGGAAACTTCTAATTCGTTTTAACACAAATATATTACTTTTATTATCTTGTTTTCTACTGCAGGACATATACGTAAACAAGAAGCTGTAACGTTAACAACAATAACGACGTGCTTGTTGTAACAGATAGAAAGTAATTCGCAAATGACATGTAATAGTGTTCTCTTTATTTCTAATTTTGTTAACAAAAATTCTGTCTTCTTTTTTTTAAATTTTATTTACAAATGTATCACAATCAAATCGTTTTTATTAATATTAATTTTCAAGCAGATTTCTTAATACCTTTCTTGTAATTTACGATATAAGTAGCTCATGTTATATTCATTCTCTGATACCAAGTCAACGGAAAATAAAGTGAACAGTGCATTGTCGTCAATCATGATTCTCATTAGTTCACATGTTTTTTACCACTTCCCCAAAATTCTGTCAACATATATTTTAACAAGTGTCGCAGACATACCACATATCTGTCCAAATCCTTTTCTTACCCAAAACTTTTGAGATAATTTTTTTTTCTTACTGCCAACAACAATGATTAGATGTCAGCCAATCATTTAAGAATGCAAATATGGACCATCAGCAAAACAAGGAAAAAAGTAAGGAAACATGATTCACTGTTGGAGTGGAGCAAAGAAAGGGTAAAGGGGAAAAGGCAGAGTTGGAGTTCCCGTCAAGAAGGAATTGGCAAAAGAATATTAGCATGAGAATCGATAAATGAAAAAATAATAAAACTTCAAATATAATTATTTAAATACTGACGACCCAGTGAGGACAGCTTTATAAGGCGCAAAGTAGATAATTTTAAGAGATGAAATCGAAAAAGAGAGAGTCACTTGAGACTTTTAATAGTATGCAATTTGAACAAAAATGCTGGTAATAAATCAAATCATAGCACGGTATCTCACGGTATATCAACTTGGAAAAGAAGTTAGCAACGACAATAGTAAAAGACTAAAAGAAATTATATGAGCTCTTATTATAAAAAACAAGATCACGTTGAAACGAAGGATATCCAATGGAAATAGAGACAGAATGTGGAATTGATCACAAGCTATAACTGGCTAAAATATAATGTACATGTTATGTAATGTAAGCGCAAGTATCAAAAATAGTAAAATTAATCAAAGTCCTACATCAGAGTGGGCCAGATAAACATTTGGTAAAATATAGATACAATCACATTATGAAAATATAAAAAGAACTACATTTAAAGAACTAGGAAAGCAGGAAACTATTATAAAATAAATTTTAGCAAAAATATAATGGGAATGAATCAATACAAAAAATGCTATAGTAAATGACTAGGCTTGAAGAAAACCTACAGGAATACAAAAAGAAAAAAAACAGCTAATAGAGATGAGAATAATAAAAAAACGAAAATGACGAGTGAACAAGTGTATTGGGAAAGCAAGTAACTAAAAACCAATTTTAAATAACAGTAAAAAAATAAAAGCAACAAAAGTGGAATACTGCACAAGCTGTTACATGATAACAAGCAGAGATGAAATTCGAAGAGAAGAAATAAAAAGATGATGGGCTAAGACTTACAGAAAAACAAAAGTTAATTGGTACGGACATGTTACAAAAGAAAACAACAATTAGTGGATTAAAAAGATTTTAAGCATTTCAGCCCAATATTAAGAAAAAATGGAAGACCCCGTAGAGCATTTAGGGATGAAGTGGATGAGACAATGGAAGAAAAAGGACTAGAAGTAGAAAACTGACTTACAAAGGCAGATAAAGGAAATAGTTACGAGAAGGAAAATAAATAATTTTTTATTTATGTATGTTCTTTAAGATGCTGTCTTGTTTATTTAAAAAGCTTGGGAAAGCTGCCTTTTCCCTTTACTTTCTGTTCATCCACCAGCAAATTTTCCGCTTGTCTTAAAATTTTTGGGCCTTCTTACTACAACCTACAAAAACTATGTTCAATTTTACAATCATTCACTCTTTATTGCTTTTAAGTAGATATACAAAAATAATTTACAGAACAGATAACAACTTGTCAAATCACAAAGTTTCATTTCACATTTAAGGCAGTTTCAGTCAAATCAGAAAACTAGCCTTATTGCAACAAACAAGGTCAACACAATAAAACTGAACGGCCAAGAAACCGCCGCCGAAGATTTCGACGGAACTAATTTCTCTTCAACAAATTGAATTCGGCCCTGTATCTCAGGATAAATCGGACTCTGTTTGGCAACATACCAAGCAACAAGATCGAGATCACCCAAATCTTGTTCCATCTTATTAATCCCGTTATCTTTAAGTACGTAATGTCCATCACCGCCAATCACCAAAAAACTTAAAGTAACAATATTGTATAATTCATGAGGAACGACAGGAGAGTATTTCGGAATTTTACAATTACCACATCTCGCTGAAACAGAAACTACACGCGATCCAGTCGGTTTCGACATATCATACGTAATATAAAGTCCAGAAACTTGCAAGAATTCACCACGTGAAGTTTCACCGTTACTTCTAATCCCCAATTCTAAAGTTTTAATCAAATCAGATCCGTTAAGAGTTAACGCAATAACAGAACTTCCAAAAGGTATCGCCCCTAAAAGCTCGCCTCTAGTTATGTTCCCGTTAACAGTAGTTGGATCTATAGTGGTACGAATTCCACCTCCATTCACAAGACCTATTGGAAAATCGTTCCAGGAGTACCCAGATGTTTGTGTTGCCATATAATAAACCAAAGCGTCAGCTATTAAGTTTCCAAAATTACATTCAACCAATCTACAATTATGGGTAGTTGAATCGAGAATAGTGCGAGATCTACCAACGACTTTTTTATCTAACTCGTCGACTTCTTTACGATATTTTTCTAGGACTTCCAAAACGTCTTCGTCTTCTGGTATTGAGTTTTCGAGCAGTTCCGGTTGTCCACTGTAATGTATCAAATCGCCGTTTTTGTCGAATGTTACGTTGAGACGTCCTAAATATTTTGTGAACGCATAAGCTTGTACTACTGGAACTTTTTTACCACTTGGTTGCGTTATTACTTCAGGATATTTACCAGCTGGTTTTTCGGAATCAGGTTGTAAACCGTTCCAAAGAAAAGTATTTGTATGACCACCTATTACTATGTCGGCTAGAGGAACTTGCGCTGCTAATTTCTTGTCCATTGTATAGCCGGAATGGCCTAAAATTATGATGATTTTGACTCCGGCACGGTCGAGTGCTTCAGTTTCATTGCGAACAGATTCGATGACGTCATTGAAAATAACGTTGCCGGGTAAAGAGATGATTTTGGTTTCTTCAGTTAAGTGGCCAACAATTCCGATTTTTCGACCGGAGATTTCCAAAGTTACCGATTTTTTTATGGAACGTAAACTGGGTTCTTTGGAGAAGTCGAGGTTAGCGGCAATGGTTGGGGATGTTATGGCTTCGACGTAAGGGGCGAGACCGTCAATGTTGTTGTCAAATTCGTGATTTCCCAGACTCTGCAAAAATAAGTTTCGTTAGTCAGATTAATGTATTTACGTGGATTACTTGTAAAATAAGAAAAACTGAACACAAGAGATCAGCAGATTTTATTTGAAAAGACCTGAAGGTCTAAAATATCCGAGATTGTTATTTTTACCAACAATTTTGTTTAAATAACAAAGTTGAAGACGATTTCTGCAGCATCTTCTCTACATACAATAAATTGAAATATCAAGCACCAAAAATAGCTACACATAAATTTCAAAATCATTTGATAGATTACCACGAAGTGGAGCTATGGCATCCTAAGAGTTAGTTTTGTGGTATGAGGTCGAAGACGATGTTACCAGTTAGCAAAAGTTAGTAGGTATAGTCTAGTAGCTATTCAATATTATGTATGTCTTCAAACTAAAAAATAAAATAGCAATAATTTTCACTAAGGAGGGTCACGAGCATGTGGAAGAATTTATTTCTAATAAAGCTCGCATACTTAAAACATATTTATTCCACCCTTTCATACTTTCTAACAGAATAGTGCATGGACATGTGGAAATTTGCCAGAAAGAAGATGGAAAATGTGATTTTTCCGAAGCGTCGTCACAAACCCGGTCCTTTCCAGGACCAACGATTGACAACGCGGATGAACACCCGAATACAATTCATTCGGCAGAAACTTTCAATGCATTTGTGAACATTTTCTCAAAGATGATGAAGATGAATAAATGACATTTTGTAGTATATAAATTGAACCTTGAAAATAAGTAAAAGTGTTAACCGTGATAAAGAACTTCTCGCCTTTCGAGAAAATAATCTTCGAGTTGTAAGCATAATAGAAAAATAATTCCTCTATTGCCTTTGCTAAATATGTTTTAGAATTTTATACAGTGCCTCAAAAATTAATAGAAAACTTGGGAACAGTCTAAAATATAAAAAATATATTTATACTTTGTCTGAAAACTTGAGATAGTTTATAGAATTTCTAGTCATTTTAAAGAATTAACAGAAATATTACCCTACTGGGGCCTATATTTGCACATATTCAATATATGATAAAATGTGTTTGAAAACGTTAATGTTGCGTTGTTAAAGAGGAAAATATAAATTGCATTAAAAGCCCTTAGGTTTAAATTTTTTTAAAGTCTGAAGATGCAATTTAGCAATTAATCAATTTCAGGTTCTGTTTGTTCTTTATTCAACATGCGTTGAAAAATTGAAATTAATTTTTTTAATGCAGAACCTTTAATTTCAGTAAATACTTTGGAAACGAAGAGTAATTGCTTTAATATCGCCTTAATTCCCATAATTTTTATTCTTTAATTATTTTCAGCTGTAACGCTGGTAGTACCAATTGCGCCAATTTCGACTCGTGCCTATTACTCATTGTTAAGAAGGATTTTCATAGAATCTCATTTATGTTTTGGTTTCGACAATTTCAAACAGTATAGGATTCGTCACTCTCTTTTGACTCTAATAAAAGATTGGAGTAGCCCTAAAGAATTAAAAAAATATAAATTGTCTTCTTCGAAGATTTCACACAAAATTCCGTGACATTCAATGTCAATACCTTTAAATTGGGCGGGTATGCGTTCACGTTGTCGAAATGTTCAATTGGCGCCTTAATTATCGGTGAATCAGAGCGCGTTTCCTTCACGATTTAGATGAAGTGTAGTCAACATTGCAGAATATTCTTTTAAACTGAGTGATTTTCGCATTAATATCGTAAAATCTGACTGTTGCCTCTTTAAAAGTTGTCTACTCTTCGATAAAACGTTAAGGATAACATCCAGAATACAAATAATATTTCAAACTCATAATTTAAAATTTTCTTTAGACACAGATTTTGCATTATAGAAGACAATGACCTAAAACTTCGATTATCTTAAGAGGAATTATCACAAAATTTCATTTATGTCTTGGTGACAACCATTTCGAAACGGATGGGAGTCAACAATCTTTTTTTGCAACTCTAATAAAAGAGTGGAGTAGAACCAAAGAATTAAAAAAATATAAACAAGTTTCTTTGAAGTTTTCAAACAAAATTTCTTGACCCTCAAACGTCAATGCCTTTAAATTGGATGGGTCAGTCTTCAGGTTGTAGAAGTGTTCAGTAGGCGCCGTAACTGTCGGCCAATCAGAGCGCTTTCCCTTTACGATTTGGAACGAATGGGGTCGAAAATGCACCACATTCTGAGTGATTTTGGTATCCACATCGTAAAATCTGACTCGTCTCTTTATAGACTTCCTACTCCTTGTATGATAATTTCATAATTTATATACAATGGTAAAACGTTAGGTTAGAGGGGCAAGATCATAAATTTGACTAATAAATTGTTAAAAGCAACTCGACTATATGTAAAAAATGATTAATGAATTATCAGTTTTTGAAAACCAACACGAAAGCGACTTTTTCACAATTAAAGCGCTTACAAAAAATTTGCCTACTGATTTTTCAATTAATATAATTTGCCAACTTTACTCATTATTATAAAATGATGCAAGTAACAGAAGCGCAACTAGAGACAGTCTTATGAACCAAAACACGAAGGCCGCTGAAAGTCACAAAGAAGAGCATTGTCGCGGTATTCGGGGGAGTTTATTGAATTTGTCATCATTAAAGTTTTAATTTATCAACGTTAAAATGTTTTTAAAATCATCCAGTAACACAAGAATTTAAAGTTTTTATCAGAATGTTGAAATGAAAGTTACAGAGAGATTAAAACTAAGCAAGCACCTTCTGTATTTTTAATTGAACGATTTGATCGGGATTTTAGTTAATTGAGAAACGTGTAAAAAGGTGTGTGCATTAATTATAATATTTGTGCTAGCAATATTTTCGAAAATGACGAAACATTTGTCAATTTTAGTAAACTGTCAAGATACCAACAATTTCACAATCTTCATCGTATTTTATCTAAACAACCAACGTAAGCCTATTGTGCATGAGATAGCATAGTAATTAGACAAATAAGTGTGTAGAATAAAATAATTGTGATGACTTGATGTTTTTGTCACCAAGGTCGCTGTACAAGAACGAGAACCTTGGTTTTAGGGAATTTTATGGCAAAATTGAGCATGTAATGATTTTAATAAAGTGTTTCCGTAACTGCGGTAGTGTCAATCAAAACTTAATTATTCCTATAGCAATGATGGAAAAAAACATTTTTGATAGATATTTTAATACAAATATTAGTAAAAAAAACTCGTAATCATGCACAACTAACTAGTAGCCATAATCCAGAAAAAAACTAAACAGTTAAAAAATTTGCAGTAGCAAGAAATAATTTATTTTTCACTATACGAGACTACAATTCTCAAAAAAAAATATGTTGCAACACAAAATGTGGGCATCGATTTAGTTCACTGTAAGAATATTTATTTGAGGTTAACATATACGCACTTATTAGACAATTTTATTTGATTATGATATTTGATTTTCAATAATAATATTTTTTTATTCTGTTTTCGAAATTAATTATTAAAAAAGTTTCTCTCATAACTTGTTTTCTATTACACTATTTAATCCACAATTGCTCATTTATCACAATTGTTACATTATTTTTCTTATCAATATTGTGCATAATTTTCTTTCAATAATTTCCAATAGTATCAACAATATTAAAGATTGTTAAGTTGCAATAAATTTTAAGTAAACCTTTCAATACAATATTTTGCAAAACTTGATTTTAGCTAGTGCAAACGCGAAGTGCATAGTTTTTTGATTTACTCCTTCATGTTTCTTTTATTTAATTATTAAATATTTAATAGGTACACTTAATTAATTGTTTTCAATCTTTTTCTTTGTTTCTTCACAAATAGACTTTTGGTTTCATCAAATTCATATTTCCTCTTCTTTGTAATATACATACTTTTATCTTTTCTTCATTTTCTAACATAAATATTTTTCTTTATATCAGAATTTTTAAATTCGTTTTTATCTTTCCATCTTTCCAGGGATATTTAATTATTATATATCAAGCAAATATACTTTTTATTATTCTCCATATTTATTTTTGCTCCCTCACAAACAAATTATTTGTTTACTTAAATTCGTTTTCTCATATTTCCTCTTCTCTTAAATTTTTGCAAAGCACTTTTATCTTTTTATATTCATTTCAAATTGAAAGTTGCATCATTTGAACCTACTACCACAATTTTAGTTTTCTTCTTCTTGTGTTTTAGCAGAGTTTAATCTTTCCATTCTTCAACGGATATTTGATTATTACATTTCAAGTAGGAAGACTTTAAATTTTTTTTAATATTTCATTTTGCTGTTTCACAAATGTACCTTCTACTACATTTATTTTCCTACATTTTCTCTTCTGCTCATTTTTTTCACATTTTTCTTTTAAAAATTCTAATTTAAATATTTTGTTTCGATTAAACCCATTACTAATATTTTTAATGTTCTCTTTCTTGTGTTCTATGAGAATTTTAAAACTCATTTTCGTCTTTTCCTTCCTAGGTGAATATTTAATTATTTTATGTAAAAACACTTCTTTAATCGCTTTCAATATTGCGTTTTTGTTTCCTAAATATTCTTTTTCTGCTTCATTACATTTTTTTTATGTAATCTTCTGTTAACTTTTAGTACCCTTTTTTATTTATTTTTAAATTCTAATTTAAATATTTTCTTTCAATCAAAACTATTACTACTATTTTTAGTTTTCTTTCTCCTGTGATTCATCACAATTTTAAAACTAATTTTCATCTTTTCTCTTTTCGGTGGATATTTAAATGTTACACTTAAAGTGGGAATTATTTTTAATTGTTTTTAATATTTTCCTCTTGTACTTTCACAATTATATGTTTATTTCATTATATTTGTTTCCCTACATTTGCTTTTGCGTTAATTTTTTTAGTATATGTCGTAAAATTTTAATTTAAATATTTTCTTCAAAAAACCTACCACTACAACTACTTTTAGTTTTTTTCTTTCTACGTTTTAGCAGAATGTTAGAACTTATTTTCATCTTTCCATTCTTCGTTGGATATATAATTATTACATTTTAAGTGAGAATCCTTCCTAATTGTTTTCAATATTTCTCTTTGTATTTTTACAAATATAATTTTTGTTTCAATATATTTTTTTGATATTTACTTTTTTTATTAATTTTTTAAAGTATTATTTCTAAATAAATATATGCATTTACTACTATTTTTTCTGTTTTTTGAAAACTGTTCTTAAAGAGAACGACAACTTGACAACAGTCGCTCCTACAGAAACATTGAATCTAAGTAAGAAACATTTGTTTGGTAATTAGAAATTTACAAACATTAAGGTTACGATTTAGTTTGTTTGTGTTCTCTATCGCACGCACGGATCATTACAGGAACGACAATGCATTCTGTCGTTGTACATCACTCCAAAAATATAGTGAATTTTCAGGACCTTCTTGTTATACATAAAAGATAATGACAATGTCTCAAACTTAATGTGTTTTTTATGATGTTGTGTGCTTCAGAAATAAATTGAGTGGAAACAAAATTTTAGTGACAAATTTTAGGAAAAATTCAATCGACTGTATTTTTAACGATCCTTGACCGATCGATTTGATATTTGCTTTAGGTCCAAAACAGAAGTATCAAGATTCCATAAAGTGTTTTCTTTCTTAGAAATTTGCTATAGTTTTGGAGTCTTTCACAACGTGTTTATAGTATTATGTGCGTGCGACAGAGAAAACGCAACAACGACCAAGCCGCATACAAGTCAATTTATCAACAAAATCTACTCAAAAAATTACTTCTGGATTTTGTCTATAAAACCTTTAATTTCATAATTTAAGTGAAACGTTTAATTTTGGTAGAAACTGTTACAAGATAGCAAGATACATAAGTTGCAAAAGATAAATTGAAATTAGTAGATTAAGCGTTAAAAAGCAGACACCCTGACAGCAACTTCTAAACTGGTTAAAAACTAACTACAACAATACACGTGTGAAGAGAAAGTAAAGTGTAAAATAGAAAATAGAGAAGAAAAAAAACAAAAACTTTTCCTAATTTTTTTTCTATTATTCAGATTTTCTGTCACTTCAATATTTGATTTAACTCATTCATCAATAGTTTTTTTATCGAATAATTTAGTAAGGTTGTTCGAAATGTAATGGTGGATATTACATTTAAACAACGAAATAGATTAGCAGAAAAATTAAAAAATTAAATTATTAAACTAAACGCAAGTATAAAGAGCGTCAAGAAGAAATAAAAAAGTTTGTGCCAAAACAGTAGTTAAAGGTTTGGAGGGAAATGAAACAAGGGGCGCAGAAGAAAAGAACAATAGAATGTCACTGCCACGCTGTTGGTTCTATTGAAACTGTGAAAAGAATGGACAAAAGTAAAATAAAAGGGACTCTACTAGAAAAAATTGAGCGAAAACAACTTTTTGTTAATTTTCTAATTTTCTAACTTTGATAATAATAAAAATCGAAAAACGTACCAAAACGTCAGGCTTCAAAATATTCATAAACTCAGCGCAAATCTTCCATTTATGCACACTAAACCACGCTGTTCCCGTAAAAGTATCTCCAGCATTTAAGTACAGCACCGGTCTTCCCGTTCCTTCCTGTGCCATCCTTCTATATTTTCGCACTTCATGTATTGTTCTTGCGAATCCACCAACACAACCGTTTCTTTTAGCGCTCTTGTCTCGACACGTGCTCGAACTTCTTGAAGTTTCCTCGAAACGGCTATGCATGTCATTGTTGTGAAGAATGAGAAAGTCCAAGGGGTCTTCACTAACAGCACCGACACACACCAACAGGAACCCGGATAACAGCAAAAACGGGCGCATTTTCACACAACCGACCTTCTTGACGCTTTCAACCAGACTGTTGAGTTGAGTTGTCTAGTGGAGGAACCAACAAAGTAGTACACAGTTACGGGTTTAACTGAATAGAATAGTTTGCAGATAAATTGACAATGGCTTGATGGTATTGTGGGAGAACAAGCAATTACACTTTCATTATTTTGTTTTAGGTTCATTTTAATCATATTATTTTTGAATTGCTCGCGGATAAAACTACTGATTAGTGATTAGCAGTTGGCTGGTTGATTTAAATATAAGCAATAGTTGTTTTTCTTGCATTTTATTAGATTGGCTGATAATTAAGAAGTTATGACACGGTTACGTCAGTGTCGACTTAAATTTTGGCTATCAACAAAAATTCTGTTGATATAATTTCGCTTTTTATGAGTTTTATATGAAAGTTTTACTACGATTTTACTTACCATTCGAATTGAAGCACGTGAAGTCAAAGTGAACTTGCTACTTTTCGATAAGACATCGAGGCATCTAAATTACATGCTAGATATAAAATATACAATTGAATAATTTTGTGTTTTTAATTTTATTCCAAATTAACGCCGAACCAATTAAAAAAATTGTCAGTAACAACCAAAAAGTGTTTGTGCATCCATAAATAATTTGTATTAAGATTTGTATTAAAATTTGCCAAGTTAGTAAATTTAATGTGAAGAATGTGACGACCCTGGTTGACGCGTAGAAGTTTATTATTATTAATTTTTTTGCAACATTCTGATACTCGAATTTACACTTCACCTGATAATTCCAAGAAATCAGATAAATATGAAACGAGGGAAAACATATCTAGTCGTGATCAACACTACGGTGGCAAAATTGAAAAGAGCGACAATTATTTATTACAAGTAACGTCACCAGTTTCAACTTGCAATGTTCTTCAAAACTTGTTTTATATAAAATTTTAGTACTTCAGAAAAAATTTAAAAAAATTATATAGTAGTTTAGGTACCTGTGCCAAACTTGTAGGTAATTACAATCATATGGTTTTGAAACTTTTTATTAACAGTAATATTTTGTCGTTAACACTAGTAAAAATAATTTTGTCCATTATTGCATTATAATTGCAGTTTGACCAGTTGACGGTTTTCGCTTGATGACCCATAATTCTTACACCATAATACCTCGACTTTTTTACATTTAAACAACTGTCGACCTTGTAGTTTTTACAGATTTAATTATTTATCGTTTTTCCTTAAATGGTCCTATACCGGAAACTAGTTTAATAGAACTTAAAAAATTATAAACAAACATCTTGTTTAAAAATCATGATGACAAAAATTATGGTGTTGATTTTAATTATAATTGAAGAATTTGAAGATTAGATGTCAAAATTCTGTTTAAAAAATTTGACCAAAAATTATGAAATAAATTCTAAAGAAAGGTGTAAATTTTTCAGAAATAATAATCTAATAAATTGTTTAAGTGAAAAAATAAACTTGCTTCTATGTCAAAATAAGTGAGATTAAAATAAAAATAAATTATTACTAATAACGGAATTATAATCACTCAAATAAATTTGTCAATGAATTTTCAAGAAGTGAAAATTTCTAAATTTATTATCAAAAAATATAGATGTGACCATTTAACCGTCATTTGTCTGAAATAAATAATATTCAACTAAACAATAGTTTGAAAGAAAAGTGTGAAAAGTTCTTTAATTAAATTTTAAATAATGGTCCATTAATTATTCTACAATTATTCTACAAATATGTAACAAAGCACCTTACTTTAATTTTTGCAAAATCTGATCGCTTTTTATTACTAAACTATCAAAAATTCAAATAATTTTTTTTAGGTCAGAATTATTAAACTACCTGCTGTTGATTATAAATGTCTAATTAAGTAAATTAAGCGAACAAGAGAACCTGCGTTAGGATATTATCGATTTAATTTATTTTTACATTTTTAACAAAAAAAAAATTATCTTGACCACGGAATGAAATAAAATCCAGGAGAACTTCTAATTAAATTTCCAGTAGAAGCGAATCTAAAAAATGTTAAATTATTACGATGCTTAGTTGGTTGTTAGTGAAGATTTATCATATATTTAACGAAAATAACGAAATTATTTCAAAAAACTACTAAATTTGCAATTACTAGTGAATCGGTTTAGAGTTATTTTTTTTTTTAGACATATCTTCAATTTTAGAAGTGTTTCGTTTCAATAATTCTTCCACCTTAACAATTTAGCAATAAACTCTCTTTCTCAAAACGAGAGATAGAACTTTAACTACCTTTTGCATTAGCTTTCTAATCTGTCCAGGTACCTTCGGTAAAGTAAAATGACAATGAAAAAGTACAAATTACATATAAATGTGCACAAAATACTTCAGATCTTTATTTAAATTTTGTAAATAAATAATTTAAAATTTGTGTCAGGATCCCATAAATTAAATATGAACAAATATAATGTGTTTCGGCTTAGAAAATGGTCCTACCACATTTTAGTATAAGATCTTTAATCTGACCCTTATCTTTGCAGCAACCAACAATCCCTGTTGTCGTTAGAACGAGAAAGTGGGTCATAAAAGTTTAGAGTTATTTGAGAAATTTTTTTCGTGGGAGAGTATAAGTTGTAGATTCTTCGAAAGTTAGAATAACATTTTAAAGGAATTGTCAAATTTTGAAGTTAAAATTATTATCTTGACCATTAAGTAAAATGAAATCTTGGAGAATTTTTAACTGATTTGCAAAAAATACAAAAGATGTTAAATTATTACGATGCTAAAGAATGTTTGAAAACACTAAATTTTTGCAAAGAGCTCTTCAAAAATACTTTGACTTTAACAATCTTTCAATCTTAACGATTTTTTGTTCTATATGTAGAATTGCAGTATAAATATTTATACAGAAGCATAAGTGGTACAATGACATCTTTATCTCGAAAAATAAGATTTTGTGACCTTGAAATTCAATCCAACAGTTAGGTCCGGACTACGAACCTTAAGTAACTTACTGCATGCTTTGTAATAAAAATTAATTAAAGAACAATTGTACGTAAAAACTTCCATTTTAAAGGGAATACCACCAGTAAGTGATAATGGCAGAACTGTTAATTATAGACTAACTGATAGCGTTGTATGATCATTTATAATCCATATACAATGCTGATAAAATAAGTTCCCGCCAGTGCAGCGGTTGCATACGTCTCCCACTCAATCATGCCTACTGAGAATGTTACCTAGGATGCCCGACGCGGAACTTACGCTGTTTTCAGGTAGAAGCCTCCATTAAAATAATTGGAAACAAATTTTTCTATTTGGAGCAAAATTTGCTGCAGTACTAGTATCCAGAAAATGTTCTTTAGAATCAGTTAATTTTTGCAAATAGAGTACTGTTAAGTAAATAAAAGAATTATTTTGCAACAAATTAAATAACAAAAATTACGTTCTATTCGCAATAGTAAATATTATTTTATCTATTAGATTACTGAAAACATTTCTTGGAATAGTCGTGATAATGTTGTACAAAGAAAATTATTGTCTGAAAAATAGAAACGATAAATTTGATATCATAACAATGAATGGAAATTTGAAAACCCTTTCATGATGTGATTAGTGAAACAATCATTTTTCTTCTTAGAACATAATACAGCTCAGTTACCGTAATTGAGACAGAAGTAAGTTTTGGTCAACACTTAATTTAACCTAACCATAACTGTCAGCTAATAGCTAAGACAGGCCCTTTCTTTCATTGACACGATAAACTAAAAGCTGAATAGATCTTTTTGTAAATATTGAACTTGTGGCATTTTCTAAATATTTAAAAAGAAAGAAAGTTATATCTGTAAATTTTTTCCTTTTAATTTATTGATTTTGCGTAATTAATTTCATAAATAAATTGGATCATCTATGGTAAAATTTTTCCTGAAATCTGAAATATAATTTTCTGTTGGCCGACCAAAGAGAATATTATTATGTTCTCTGGCGCCGAAATTTATTGCTTTTAAATTAATTTGTTTTCTAATGGTTTTTGTAATAATCAAAAATTCAATCCGTTTACTTACGTTATTTAAGTTTATATCTGCTGCCTGCAAAATTATTATGTTTACGTCACCTTGTCATTTTTATTAACAATTATGATTCAATACAAATAAAATTATTGATATTAGAGAAATCTATGAACAACTACATTCAGAAAAACAAACTACTAATAACAACTAAATTAAAGAAATTACCGATTTTTTTAGACTCTTAGGACTTAGGACTCCGGGCCTGGAATTCTTTGTAATTATTGACCAGTAATAAATTAATAAACGCTGTCACGCTTTCAAGCTTCTTACACTCTTGACACGGATAGTGAAGCAGGAAGGCATTGTTACGTTACCATCGATCAATCTAAACTTAGCCTTCGATTGACGCTCAAATTGCTAATAATAGTGCTCTCAACGGCTTGCCCCACTAATCACCGTTTCCGATTCGAAAAGAAAAGTTTTTGTTTTCTCCTAAAAAGTTAACTGAAAATCCGAATGTTTTAATTTCTTTACACGCTCAATGCTGTAATTCTGCGAGGATCAAATTAGATTTTTTTTAGAAAAAAAATTACCCAGAAAGTGGGTTCTTTTCTAAATGTAACATTTAAACCTGTTTTGTATTAAATTACGTTCATCGGTCATTAATTCGGCAATTATATTTAATAACTAGTTCGACAGCCTAATTTTTTTCTACCATATCTTGACTTTTATGTAAGCACAAGAAACTAAAACTATCATTATTATAGTTAGAACACTTCAAATTCTTCAAACACTTAGGTAAACTACTTTACCATTTTGTATATTTCTTTTCATAAAACAATTCCACCTAATTAACCCTTGTTAGTAATGCAATTTACATTGTAAAATGTCAGAATTTCTTAATTTTTTTGACTATGCCTTTTATAACATTTATTCCTGTTATTTAATTTGTAAATTCTTATTTTTAACACTTCTTCATTTTACTAATTATTTAATTTCTCAAAAATGGCTCAATCAACCATTATTAAATAACAACGCTATTGTTGTTTAATGTCTCTTTAGTTATTTGGAGAACATAATATAAACTGAAAGAGATACATAGTCCGATAATTGAGTCTTAATTGCAACATAAAAATAAGCGCCTGGAATACAGACCACCAGAAATACACTGGCGGTTCTTGTTAATTCTAGGAGTAATGAGCTTCAAACTTTTAAACACAAAACCAATACATTCTATATCGTAAAAAAATGGCGAAAATATCTACAAACCCAGGGGCTTTTAGTAAATACTTAGTGAATGTCTTTTAACCGAACAAATTACAAAATGAAGAGCTATATTTCGAGGAAATGCAGGAAAAAAAATCTATAAACTGTGCCACACTAAAATAGTCCAAAGAACATGATTGAAAAAATTAAAATAAATATGAATCCTGGAAAGATACTCTGATTTACTTTCAATGCTAGATAATGATTAATGGATTTACTCAAAAAAAGGAAAAATTTTTTAATACAGAAATCAGTTAAACGTACATGCTAGGATTAAACTGCTGAACTATAGAACAAGTACCTATATCGATAAAAGTCGTAGAAAAAAAAAATATTTGCTCTACTGTATGTTTAAATGTGGAAAAAGTTTTCAATGTTTCTTTAAAAC
Organism: Pyrochroa serraticornis; assembly: GCA_905333025.2. Classification (NCBI taxonomy): domain Eukaryota; kingdom Metazoa; phylum Arthropoda; class Insecta; order Coleoptera; family Pyrochroidae; genus Pyrochroa; species Pyrochroa serraticornis. The sequence goes on along the minus strand of HG995155.1, from coordinate 2,667,300 downwards.
GCTTTATATATAAACTCAAAAAAGAGTTACCAAAACAATATGTACAAATAATGGAATCTCACGATGAAAGTAGCAAGAACAAAGTTAAAGCATATCAAGGCTGGAGTCCCACAGAGAATCGCTTTCGGACCTGTTCTCTATCTTCTCTTTACTAAGAATATCTTACCTATAGAGAAAGCATACTTGCAGACAACATTGAAGTACCACGTTTAGCAGGAACAAGCCAACGAATAAGTGTAAAGTTATAAATTTTTGCCAACAAAATAAGCGCATAGATAAACATAATCGAGGATGAAACAAAGGCGATAGTTCTAATAAAAAAAATATAGAAATTATTTGGTTATAAATAGAAAGATAATAAATAAAAAACAAAGAATTGACTAGTTGCTGGAAAGAAGATTTAATCTCTCTACGTACACTGATATAAATTGTTTCTAAAACCCATATGGACATATAAGGTTCAGTTATGGGGTTGCACTAAATATAGAAATCATTCACCTATTTCAAAATAAGGTATTGCGGAATGTATGCATACATTCGAAATAGAAGAATACATCAGGAACTAGAACATTGAAATAATTTAACTGAAAAATTAACTAGTTCAACACTCATCCAAGTGTTCACGGTAATCTACAGCGATTAGATATTAAGGATACATTTTAGATACTAAAACCACTGTACTAGTTTAAATTAAAAACAATTTTCTTCTTGTCTGTTCATACTAATTAGAGTTTTCTTGTAAAAAGGAAAACAGAAAAAAAGTAGTTGACTAAATTATCTACATAAGGCGTGGATGCGCTACTAGTGATATTGTTCGAATTAAAGAGAGACTGACAGTCATTAAACACCTACACAAAACAGGTGCGATCAAGGTGCGACCTATATGCAAGAATTCTGCGAACCCCATTAGCATTTTTAGTGTAATTACACACATTATAAACACCATAAGATTCAATGGTACTAACATTTAAACCTATGAATAATAACAAGGTAATATTCCAAGTCTTTGAGCGGCTAAAAACTTAACTAACTATTGATTCTGAAAAACCAATGTTTTTTTTAATAATTTTGGACGTAGATTTTGTGTGCCTTAAAATTCAATAGTGGTTTTGTTTATGTCGAAAGATTAGTGGTTTGAATTGAACCAATAGGCTTAAGCTTTTAACAGGATTCTAACAGTTGGTCTAAATTCTGACAACGTATAGTAGATAAAACGGAAATGTTCTGGATAAGTCTTGATATCTTTTATCTTTGTAGCTTTCACTATCAAAAACACAAGAATTGTTGAAAAGGTATCAAGTAGTTGAAGTAAAACTAGCTAAAACCACAAAATATCATTCATATAGTTTTCTGTCTGTTTCTGTTACTGAGAATTGTTTTGTTTACATTACATTGCAACATGTTTTTTATATACGAAGAATAAGGAAAAGCCCTAAACTAGTGCTTTCTTTATTTGAGAGTTACCACCATATGTCGCCACAAGATTATTGAGATAGGATTAAACTAAAGATAAAACTTATTGGTTAAAGAAAGGAGAATTATCACTCAATTAACAACAAAACACCACATCCTAATAACAAAAAAAAAGAGAAAATATATATAAAACGTAAGATTATATAAAGGGATAAAGATGTGATAAAGATGAAATTGAATTTTATTGAAAAGGAAAAGAAGAGTGGAGTAAAAAGATTCAATGTGGAAGTAATTTAGAAAAAGAGGTAAACATGCATGGAAAGATGGAGAAGAATACAAGTAAATACAGAGGGAGGTGAAGGTGCTTAAAGAGTAAATAAAGTAATAAAAAAGAGATACATGGATCCGAAGGAAATGAAATAAAAAGAAATAAAAATTACAAAGATTATAAAGAAACTAGACACATTAGTAAAGGGAAAAAAAATAAGATGGCTCAACGAAATAATGAACGGACTAGAGGAGGATAATAAAAATGCAACAAAAAAGTATATATTAGAAACCAAAGTAGGAAAATAATCACAACAACGATTAAAACCATGAAATCAGAGAACCACTTTCAAAATTTACACAGCGAAAAATGCGATAATATACTTATAGAGGATGAAAACTTTGGAAAAAGAGGAAGCGAAAAACAATACGTCCCTACAATCATAGATGTCATCAAAGTGACTGCGGATCAAGAAAAAAAAAGCTAGTAAAACAGATATCAATTAACTGATAAAGTATCGAGGAAACCACTAGAGGAAGAAATACTAATCCAATAGAAATGGGGAATGATAATCCTATCAACGAAAGAAGAAAAGCAACACAGCCTAAAAGAACCACTAATAAGATTGGATTGGCTATACAAAATACTTAATAAAATGAACAAAACAAAAGAATAAGTAGGGCAACCAAGATATGAGGCAAAAGCTATGCATCTTGCAAGAAAACGCGAGAAGTAACTAAAGCAAGAAAGCAAGAAAATAAAGCAAAATATCAAAGTCTTGTAAAACCTTAAAATGAGAAGATATAGTGTGACTCATAAAATCACAACGGATAAGACCAGCAAGAAATTGAGAGGAAGACCAAGTAAAACAAGATATTCTAAATATGGAAATAAACGGTGGAAGCAAATTTAGGATAAGTCACAATGGAGAAAGTGGAGATGATAAAGACTCACAAATATTAGAAAAATTAAAAAGAAAACATACAATTCTATAAAAAATATACAGCCATAGGTCATATATATATTGCAAACATTTTTTCTTCTTAAAACATACACTTTGTAATATATCTTTTATCTGAAATTACTGAATCTACCATGGGGATGGCATCATCGAAAGTTTTTCATTAACAATCCAAACTTAAGAGTGTTAGCGCACAAAATCTCGCGTTTTTTGCTTCGCCTTCAATGTTATCTCGGGAGAGTGCCAATTTCAATTACCGCGCAACATTTAAACTGCATTGGTCGGTTCTTATGAGTAAAGTAATAACACACACCTGCAGGCACTGAGTATAATTACGAGTGATTAATGAATCCAGGAAAAGATAAATTTGTTTTTAGAAAGAAGTTTGATCACAGCACGATCGATTTGTTAATTATCTTCATAGATGAGAAGGGACTAAGAAAATAAAATAAAACTATTACATGATTTATTTGTTTAAAATTCAAATGGTTCAAACCAAATGTAGAAAAACTAAAATTCGACTAGAACTATTATTTTAATAAACAATTGAATACCAGCTTAATTATTGTAGCGCCTATTTGATTCCAATAAACCTTTGATGATAATTTTTAGGTTCACCGAGTTTCGCGTTAAAGTTTACACGATTGGAGTTAGCAATAACAACTTTGCTTAAAATAATTCATATTATGTGTTACCGTTGAGTGAATAATATAAAGAGGTGTCAACGCATAGGGAATTTTGTACAATAACAAAAGTCCAGCAAATGTCGCTGTTGAGTGCTGCCACACTATGACCAAGAGCTAAAACACGTTTTATTTGTATTCGGAGTTAGAACCCAGTTAAGTAGATATCCGTTTGCAACGAAAAAATATCTGAAGGACGTTACCCGGCATTTCAGATAAGCCAAGTTTTCAAAACAAAGCAATAAATATCAAATTTCCTCAGCGGGCTCATGAACACCGTTATTGACATGAGGATTTACCATGTTGATGTTTCTTACTGTAGTTAGGTATCCAGATGAAGGGCTAAGTTTGAAGCGCTAGTAAAAAAAAAGAAATTTCATTTGTTTTTCGTTTATTACTTTATTTATTATTTCAATTTAAAATTATCAATAAAGTAATATTTGCAAGCTATACAGTTATAATTACATATTAATTACTGAGGTAAGTTTTGCTCTAATTCTATTTTATTTAAAAATGGCGAAATGGTGATGCTGTGTATCATGAATTTTAGGATGCTTATTTATTTTCAAGTATTTTTAATTTCCTCGATTTAACTTGACCAGAGGCATGATCCTGTGACTCCCATTTCACAATTTTAAAAATTTTTACTCGCAAGAGGTGCCGTATCGTAAACATTTTATGGTCGTAGCAGTGATCATCGTTTGCCAACCAACCTGGATAAAATTTCTTGACTGTTTTTATAGCTTTTTTTTTAAAGTTACTATAATGTTGTTGCAATGTTTTATGTTTGGAAAATGTTTTTCAAAAGATTCCAAAACTCTTTCTATAATTTCCCTGAAAATTACAGTGGGACGCTTTAAAAACTGCACATCTTCAGTCATCCCATAATCTTTGCAAAGCAAAAAAAACTCATTTTTTTCCACTGGCAATATCTCCTCTTTTATCATTGCAGCTCTACAAAACGTGCAGTTAAATTTTTTTGAATTTTTATAAGCAATATAGCCTGCTAAATATGTTATTGCACATGTTTCAAAATCAGTATTTTTTTGCAAAATATGAGGGGTAAACTCATCGCTTCCGTTACTACTTTCTCCTGTTAATTCAGGTGACGCACTTTCAGAAAATTCAATTTTACCAACTCTTTCTGTAGAAGATTGAGTTTCAAAAATTATGTCCTCGTCGTCGTCTATCTCACAATTTGAGCTTTTACATACATTTTTCAAACTTACGAACATCTTATGTTCCAAGTTCTTTCGAAAAATATATGCTGTGGGATTTGGGTTGTAGCCGCCTTTATGCCGTATCAAAGAAAATAAATTTTCAATGGGATCTTGGTTTACCCTAGAAGTAAGAAAAAATTGGTATCCCATAGACTGAAGATCCTCCCACAAGCTCAAAACTGCTGAAATAGTTGTAATCAGACCCTTATGAAAATAAATATTCTTTGCCTCCTTATTTTTTCGGATATCAAAAAACTTCATACCTTCAAAATACTTAATCGCGTCCTTTAAAGTAGCTTCCCCCAATTTTCGCTTTTCTGAAAGGGCACAACGATATGGATTACTGTCATTTAAGATGCGACTGTTTAAAGCGTCCGCAATGTTGTTAATTTTTTCTATAAAATTTGCCGTATCCAGGGCGGTAGTACTTGAAAGATCATTGCATTTAACGGCGGTACGAATTGCACATGAAAAGCTGTGACTAAACAATTGCATCGCCAAACGAACGTTCATTTTTTGAAAATTATTGGGATAAATGTGTTTGGCAGTAATTTTTGTCAATATTTTCGCTTTTGTTGAACGTTTGTCAATTTTGTATGTTTCTTCAACATCTTTAAATTGAACGATGTGATTATCAACTTTAATATGATATCTCATAAAATTGTTTCTCAAACTTTTTAAAAGATGAGGAAAATCATATATAAAGTAAATTTTCTTATCGTCCAATTCAAAAAATGGTTTATCATTAGAAACACCTAACAATGAACTTACTGCCCGGTTGTTTGACCCTTGATCACATACTACTGCCCTTACATTTAAACCTAGTACAATTAGTTTTTCTAAATTAATCAGCAGAAGGTCTTTTAAGTTTCCAGATTTTATGGATCCCGAAGAAATATAATACGATACCGGTATTTTCCAACTACTCATTAATCCACGGACCATAAATACTAAAGCTTGAGTTCCGACACCGGAGTTTCGTCCTAATTCACCCAAGTCTTGATATCCTTCGATAAAATCAAGTTTCTCGTTATATGTGAATCCCTTTTTAATGGACATTTCATCCATTAGTAAACTGCACTCTCTTTCTAAAGCTGACATAGCTAGAACTTTGGACTTTAAAACTTCGAAAAGCTTACTGCTGGTGCCAGTCCTTAAAGAAAAAATTCTAAGACGTTTATATATAATGGAAATTGATGGTAAAACAAAACCCATATCCAGCATATGCCTATAGTTAGCTGGAGATTTATAATATAAAGATAAAGCAACTTCTACCTCAGTTGATTTCCATTTGTCTCGCTTGCCGTGAAAACATTGACTTTTTACAAAAGTTTGTACTGTAGAAGTACGCTTTTGTAGTAAATTATTGACCATGGAAACTGTATTTACTGTCTCAGCTTTTTGTTTCAACCGCCTATTAGATAATTTTACTTTTGCTAGTTCTGCTTTATGGTATTCGAGTCTACTTTTCAATTTTCTCTTCCTCGGTGTTTCATGAAGTTGTTTCTTCTTTGGAGTTGACATCTCTAAATAACTTTTTAAAAGCTCCGACTCCTGGAACGGTGGTGATTGGCTTTGAGTTGCCTGTGAAGTTGAAGCTACTGGAGGATTTGTCCCGTTGATTAAAATCGTGAAAACAGAAAAACAATAAGTAGGTCTAGTTCCTGAGTTACGAATATTTCTAGGAATTTTTATTTTCTTAACAATAATTTGTGAATCAAATTTTCTCAATCATTTCTTAATAAAGTTAAAAATAACAGACTTCCTTTAAAACTACTGTTTTAAATACGGAAATTATGTGTCTAGCAGTGGAAAAGAACAATAATGTATTTTAACACGTGTTCAAAACAGTTATCTAATATTGAAGACATTTTTGTACTATTTTTAGTTATTTTCAGGGCGCTTGATTTTTAAGGGTTCTAATTAATTATTTTAAAATATGAAATAGCTGAGTTATTTTATTTTATAAAGTAAAAACCTACATTTTTGGAAATAAGTCGAGAACTAATTGTTCGGTTGTTTCTATGTATTCACGATAGTAATGGGCTGGAAAAAAATCAATTTGTTCTTCAAACAAAGCAGTAAATGCGCTATACCTCTCAAACGTATTAGACCGTTTTTACGATGCTTGTCATGTGAAAAATTTATACAAAGCATTTCTAGCAAAAAATGGCACATATTATTTGTAAAATGTGCAATTGCAACGAAAGTTGACAAATGTGGTTTACTACACCATCAAGAAAATTGTGCGGTGAAGTGCCAAGTTATATTAAAAACGTTTCTGTTCCCATTTCGGTTGTACGGCATGACAATCAACATGAATATCGAGTTTCGTCAAAACAATAAACAATCTGAGCTCGCTGCTTGTTGAATTGAATAAACGTTACGTCTCTCTCGCACTCATGATACTTAAAAACTTAGTGACACCTATGGAGTAAAAGCAGTAACAGGGAATTTATAACAGTTTTGGAGCGATCGTTTGTGCGGTCGCTAAAATATGGCCTTGAAGTATTCCAGGCAGAGCGCCGCCTGGTGGCTGGAATACTTTTGCTTGTTCGCAAAATTACATGGGATCGACAACTCTTTATATTATTCACTCAACGGTGTTACACAACGATGAACTTTTAAATGCGCTTAACAAAAACATCAGTAAGTTCACTAAACAACATTTAAAGCAAAGGACTAAAATAATTGCATTCATTCATTGATTTACGCCAGAATAAAAGATAAGTATATCGACTTTCTAACAAGCTTTAATTTACATCAAAACAAATGTCTTTTATTGCCAAAAATTGCAAAACATTGTTTGATGACCTCCTGGAATTGACCAAAATTTTTGCAAGGCATATATTTCTCAGCTGCCTTAATTTTAAGTAAAGTATTTTTTAACGAAATTGAAGCCGTTTCGAGATCTGCAGCACCCAATTTCACCAAAACGTCACTATCGATTTCTCCAAGATTCATAACAAAACACAAGTTGTCGTATTTGGGCCAATCTTCAACGCAAGCAACGCAAACACAATCAAAATAATATTGAAGCTTCAGTTGCTTTTGACGCTCAGCTCGGGTTGATGATGCGTGATGGAACCTGCAAACAACATAAAAATCAACAACTCTTTACCACTTTTCGATAATAGCAACTACGGATTGCTATGAAAAACGACGACCGCAACCGGTAATTGCTATAATCGCAACTATTGAGGAAAGTTCGGAAATTAAGATGCTCTCGCCATTTGATCTGCGTAATTTCCATAGCTATCGGAGTTGTGATTATCGCAAATCAACTTCAAATTGAACTCTAAGGGTCAGTTGTATGATCGTAATTGTAACAAGTTTACTGCCATAGAAACAATTGTTACAATTATGATAATAATAACTTTTAACCTCTAGTGCATAGAAACTTATTAATAAAAATTTGTAAATCTTAAATAGCGCTGTAAGATTCCTAACCAAAACGAACTATAGTAGAAAATGAATTACCCGTAATTATCAAACAATTGCTCCCCTTTCTTGATGGATTGAATGGATCTTAAAACGGCAACATCTCCATAAAAATTGCGAGTAACGTTGGGGCAACATGAGTGGTTCAGAAGACTTAAAAATGAAAAAGCTCCATTGGCTATCTCTTCCGATTCGTAGATTCCGTTAACGTTGGGAGCTAATTCTGAAATCTGATGGAAATTCGACGGTGCTGTTTGCATGTGTAACAATAAAATTTCTTTGAACCGTTTCTGACATAAAGAATTTTCAAAAAAGTTAGTATGCTTCTCAACCAAATCGAAAATAATAGCAGCAGCAAAAGCGCGTTCAAACAAATCAAAAACTGGTCTTTTCTCCACGTTAGTTACCAATTCATCGATTTCCTTATAACGATTCGATTCGTAATAAAGTTCGTTTCGATTATTTACATCGATATTTGCAGCCAAAAACGCGATTTTTAACGGAAACATTTTCAACTTATCTAACCCTAAAGATTTAGTTGTTGCTAAGATAGGACATTCGAATTTGTGGTAATTTTCGTAGGCTTTTGTTCGACAATTTTCGCTACAGTAGAAAGCTTGAGTACAACTTTCACATGGTAGTAAATTATAACAAAGTTTGATACAGTCGTGACAATGGTTCAAAGTTTTGATAGTAAAAACAGCAAAAGGTTTTTCAATTGCTAAAATTTCTCCTGGTTCTATGTCTTTCGTTGCAATTACGTGACGCCCCAAAAGATCGGTTGTTTGGATTTCAACACTAGCAGTGGCGCTGGCGATAACGGGGTTCTTGGTGGGGAGCTCCGGTAAGGGTTCATAGGGAATTCTTAGAGACGCTTCCAGCAAGTTTCTCGCGTTTTTCTGCCTGACCAGTAGTTTCGGTTTTAGGTGGTCTGGATAGCTGTTTTCCAAGGCCCGGTCTATATCCTGCAAAAATAGTAACAAATGCAATAATTATGTTCAACCAGAAAATGCTCCATATAAGTTCCTATAAGGAGCGCATCTAATGGTTTCGCTTATAGACGAGAAGGTGTTTTTCGAAATATTATCATAATCTGTTAAGTCCCTATCCCTCTCCATGTTCGCAAAGGTGTAAAGTTTTTTTCTCAAATTACAATTATTTTTAATATCAACCTTTGCCTCAAAATATTTTTAATTTATTAAAATATTACGAGTATCCAGGTAATGTTCTAGATGATTTGTCTTCAAATGTTTAGTAATTATTATTTAGTAGTTCTTATAATATAATACAAGAGATGTCGAAAAAATTTACTGAAAAGAAGCAGTTTTAGAGATCTACCGCATCTACGATCTAGCTCTTTAATTAGATACCTAACAATTAACCTTGTTGCTAGAGTATAATTTTATCTTCATAACACTTCAAATTTTGATTATAATACACTAATGGTGTGCAACTGTTTGTAGTAAAAGTTTAAAGAATCTCACCTGCAAACATTCTTCGAAACGATGGACCTCAAATAAAACCGCCGATCTATTGGCGTATGCAAGCGCCAAAGTTCGACTATTTTTAACAGCAAATGCCGCGCTCTTCGTATAAAATTCCCACGCTTCTTTAACTTTCTTCACTTTAAACATTTCGTTACCTTTTTCCCTTAATTGGTTTGCCATCTCGTCGTTTTTAGCATCTTGTTGAAATTCAGCGCGTAAATTTAACTTTTTCAAAAGTTCTCGAACGAAATCTACTCGATCGGAATTATTAATCAAAGTTGCAAACCTTTTGGACAGATATGAAACATCGCTATTACTCGACAGATGGCGCAACAGGTCCTCTCGGATAACGGAGAGGTTTCGATATTGTTGCTTCGATGATTCCTCGCACATCACGATAATTTTAACACTGTGAAGGGAATCAGGATAATTATTAACACGTTAAGGTTAGTTTAGAGCGAAATTCGGGAATAAATCAAGCAGGATGGAAGGAGTAACTTGGAGGAATTGGGAGATCAATTCAGAAGCTTCCACAAGTTCTCTGATACGGCGTCGAGTGGCTTTGAGGTGAAAGCGCCAAATTTGAATATATCTATGTTTAGGTGGATTTCTTTTATTAATAAATCAGCTAACCCGAAAGACCCTGTCTTGTGAAAATTTCAATAAATTTGTTTGTGGATTTTTTGTGAAATGGTAAAACCCAATTGGAAATGTGTAAACAACGTAAAAATGAGAAGAAACCATTTTTCTGATTGATTCACAATTTGACAATCAGCTGTTAAACAACATTAAGTAAAAACAAATGCAATTCTATTTCAATTTAGGCTGAAATGCGTTTTTCCAGATTTTTCTTCATATCTTGCAGATTTTTTTTCCAGTAGATTTATTTATTTTATTTCAAAATTGTAAGAAAACACTTATAACATATATACAAACATCACTAGTAATTTCCTGAAGTAAGTAAGTTGTTGGAAAGCAAAGTACATAGATACAGCAAAAAATATTTATTGAAAAATTTTAAAAGAACACTTAGAGAATATAAACAAACACCATTAGTAACTTCCTGAAGTAGCGGAATTTGTTAAAATTTCAATGTAGACGTAGTAAAAATTTTTTCATTGTGAAAATGTAAAAAAAGTTTCAAGACCACATTTAAAAAATACAAACAAACACAAAAATTATCACCATTGATCAAAGGGTCTGTTCCCGAAGGCAGCGAAACATTTTTCAATGGCTCTGACAAAAACGGCTCGATCTATACCGGCGACCGTTGATTTTTCGATTTTGTTAAAATTTCTGATGCACCGATCCAAATTCTTTTTGAGAAACTCAAGAGATTCGCTTTCTAAAACATACGTTGCCAAATTACGAAAACCCAAAAATTTGTTGGGAAATCGAAGCGACGGTTGTAAATCGATTGGCCAACCAGATAAACAAGCTTTACATTTGCATTCAAAACAATACAAATTTTTTAGACCAATTTGTCGTTTCTCTAAACTACGTTCTTCATATCGCCACCTAAAAACATTTTGTTTCTAACTGTTGGTTGTTAATTACCAAAAACTTACGTGTAACAAATGAAACATTGTTCTCCTTTTTTGATGGATTTCACTGCTCTAAGAACCGCGGTGGTTCCATAGTGGATGTGTGTAACGTTGGGGCAACAAGAGTGGTTGAAGTAGTTTAGAGTCGAATATAAGGCACTACCTATATCTACCTTATCTAACTCATCATCCAATTTCGTAATATATCTGCAATTGTTGTGAGCGACAAACATGGACTTTGTCAGTATTGTTTTGAATTTTTGTTCGTGATGTTCCGATTTGAAATAATTAGTACAATTTTTGAGGACAGAATAGCAATGAATGACTCGTTCCATTATCTTTAGAATTGCGCTTATTTTGATGTTGGTAAAGTGATTTTGTAAATTTGATATCTCATTAAGGAGTTCCTCATCTTCCATTATCATAAAGGCTAGTTTTAAAGGAAGAAGAACGTAATGTGAACTATTTTTCCAAATTGCTTCTGCGCGTATTATAACTTCACATTCGAACCTATGGAAGTCTGCAGCATTTTTCTTGCAATCGTCTCCACAATAACTAACGAGCCCGCACATTTCACATGGAATTAGATTGTAACATAGTCTGGTACATTCGTGGCAATGAAGACGTTGGTTTTTCAAAATCATGCTAACTAGAGGTTTTTCCACCAGTAAAATTTCCCCGATTTTTATGTCTCTAGTAGCTACTATGTGTCTACCATATTTTTCATTAATTTTCATTTCGATGCAATCAGAAGCGTTGGGAAGTGTCGGATGTGGTGTTTCGATAGTAGGAACTTCGTCATGATACGTTTTTGTTGAAGCTGTCTTGTTTCTAGCTTGTAATTGTTTTTCTGTCACAAAACTGTCCAAAGGATAATTGTGGCTAATAGCTCTATCAATATCCTAAAACACAACCAATCAAGAACAATTAAAAGAGAAAAAAATTAATTGAAGATACGTATACAAAAAAAAAAAAACTTTTATGGTTAGACTTTTAAAGCCAGATAATTTTTTGAGGAGATAAGAATTCTCGAATATTTAAATTGTTTAAGTAAGTTTTAGCAGAAGCTGTTTAACAAAAAGTTACTTACACTTAAGCATTCTTGAGGCAGCCCCAAGTGCAATAAAACATTTGATCTTTTCAAGTACGCCAAAGATAGATATGAGGTATTTTCGGCACTTAACACGCCAGACGTAAAATAGTTGATAGCTGAACGATAATCTCCCATACTAACTGCAAGATTACCGAAGTTAATGTTACACTTGGCACGGTTATCACTTTTCTTCTTCTCGATACAATCTAAATGAAACTCGTTATTATAAAGTCCGTTAAAGTACTCGAAAAGTTCAATTTCATTCTTGACATTTTCTATGCAAGCTGTTGAAACCCTAAATTTTCTCTTTAATTTATACCGTTCAGATAACCCGTACATTTCATTGTCATCGGTTTGATCTGAACTAGACATTTTGACTCTCGCACTTTCAAACAGGTAGCGTGACAGAGGGATGGTGTACTAATTGTAGAACCTTATCAATTAGTAAAAAATACACTGATACAAATGTGCCGCATTGCCAAATTGTTTAAGTAGTACCAACAGATTATAGAAAAGGTTTTTGGAAAAAAATATAAAATATAGCAAAGCTACAACTCCAATCTTGCAAGAAAAGCAAACGTTGGTGAATCTTGAGTTGGATGGAATTTATCGAAAGAAAAACGCATTTAGTTCATTTAAATATAACTTTAGTAGTTTTCCAAGAAGTAACGTCAAAGATGGAAATTTTATTATTCGATAACCGTAATAAAGTAATTAACGTTTTGTGATAATCATTGCCAAAAAATTAGTCACGTATAGATTTTTTAAAAAAACATCCACAAAAAATACGGAAAAAGTTACCCAAATCTTTGCAAAGGGGATAATATATTTTTTTATATAGTTTTTTTATTATTATAATAAATTTTTGGTCTAATTACACCTTTATTGTTCACTTGTATAAATCCCTGATTTTATATAGTCCATCTTACCATCCACCAATACTATGCAAATTTATTGATTGAAGTAAAATGTGTTGCCTAAATCGGGCGTTCTTCCGATCTGTGAGAGTTTCGGCTTTTCATTCTCAAGAACTATTGCAGGAAGCTAAATTCTAATGACATATTCCCAACTAAATTACCGTTCAGGATTCACCGTCAAGATTTGGAATTTTCTTGTTTATTTGCATATTTTATCGATCGCAACTTGGGTCATTCAATTTGAAGAGAAGCTGAGAGCCCCGATTCTCTTTACTTTACAACTTTGATGATTTTTTTGATTTCCGTTGTATACTAACATTAGTGGAAAGTACGAAGACATTGTCGTATAACGTATAACGCCCTGTGCGTGCGATAGAGAACGCAAACAGTTTGACTAATCATTTAAAAATTAAACAAAGTTTAGCAAGCAATGGTTAAAATTAATAATCTGCTGCTGTTGGTAGAGCAAATGACTTCAGTAATTGGTGCTAGTCGCAAAATTTTATCGAGAACAGCGAGGTAATTTGACTAAATAAATTAAAAGTTATGAATTGTTGGATGTAACTCTTATGGTTAAAAATTTCTAAAATATTATCATTATTTTCTTTCATTCTTACTGTCAGTGATGGCTCTATGTTGTTTGATTTCGAAAGTTGAAAAAAGTTGTACTGATTGCCTGAGCACCTGGAAGAGGAATTTCCAGTATTTCTGCAATGGCGCAATATCTGATGCGAACGTCTTCTATAACTGAACTTTGGAGTTGTCTTGCTATTCTTTTCAATTTTGTCTTTACAACATACTTTGAATGTTTATTAGCTTCACGTTATTAGAAATTTTTTTTCTAAATTTCTCAAACAACCTAAAATTGAAGGGGCATCAAACCTATCTTCAATTTTCCATCACTATAACCAAATTTATTAGTTAAGTCACGTAAAAATTTACTCGTCGTCCGATACTCGGAAATATCTGAACATTTTCAAATTGGAAAATCTATTAAGGAAGCGTAGAAATTAAAGTTTTACGTTGCTGTTAGCAAGCTCTTTAGTTGAGCACTTGATCGATTGGGTCATCAAAAGTTCAGCAACGATTCAATAATAAAATTTTCGAATTCTCTTCACTTGCGTGCGTTTCTTTACAACCAATCAAACACTCATTATTTTTCAAAAAAACTTTACCGTAAATTATTTTTTTATTTTAATTTAATTGATTCAATTTTTTTTTGTTTATTTAGAGTTGCGTGCGGTACGACGTACGGAATGCGATGCGGAGTAAATAATTTATTAGTGTTCTCCAGATCTGCGTTCGAGTTGATTTGGTTTTCTCGGAACGCGTTATGCCGCGTACACACTACAGATGCAACATGCAATGCAACGTGTAATGCAACCTGCAATGCAACGTGTGTGGACGGGCATTCTGCGCGTGTTGCATGTTGCAGTGATTGCGCGCCAGCGATCCGTCGGTTGTCGGTTTTTGGTGCGAACACAAAGGGGCAACACGATATCACAACTTGAAGAATGTGGGCGAACGGGAATGCGCGTCTGCGAATAAAAACACCGTCCATGTTGCATTACACATTGCATTGCATGTTGCACCTGTAGTGTGTACCAGGCATTATGCCGCGTACACACTACAGATGCAACATGCAATGCAACGTGTGTGGACGGGCGTTCTGCGCGTGTTGCATGTTGCACTGATTGCGCGCCAGCGATCCGTCGGTTGTCGGTTTTTGGTGCGAACACAAAGGTGTAACACTATATCACAACTTGAGGAACCTGGGCGAACGGAAATGCGCGTCTGCGAATAAGAACACCGTCCATGTTGCATTACACATTGCATTGCATGTTGCACCTGTAGTGTGTACCAGGCATTACAAGTAAGTACCAGGCTTTATGAAGGTCTTTGCTGCCAGCAACGTTGCAGCTTTTATCGTCCCAAATCACTTGAAAACCCAACGCAGTTGATATCCGATAAACTTTAATATTGCCTAAAATATCGGCTGACTCTGAAATAATGCATGATCGCCTACACAATGCCCCCTAGTTCATATCCTGGTTGTTGTCGTATTAATTCCAAATCCTTGCACAATGGAGGTTAACTATGACGATACAATTATGCGGGAAGAGTCTCAAGAGTTTATGTCAGTGTTGTGGCTGAATTTTGTTTTTTTATCAAACGGGGGGGGCTACCGTCAAGTTGCCCTCCAACGAGCGAAAAGAAGTTTAACTTTCTGAAAAGTCCATGATAGCAAAAATTAAATACAAAATATTTACAGTGATACAAAGCAAAGAAGTTATCATAAATAATGATGCATATAAATGAAATAGAAATAGAATAAGACTACTGATAAAACTGACAGGGAAAATCGCAAGTTGGAAAGTTCTAGAAGGAAGAAGGACTACTTTATATCTATATATCTACAATTTAATTGTTAACTTGTTACCTACATTGGACACAGTTTAGTTATGACCTAAAATTAAATAATTTTCAAGAAAATAATTATACAGTAAAAGGCTTTGAATTGACAAATCATTCACATAATGACAACCATTATTCGGTTTTTTGTTTATGTATTGTGCTCGCACTACCTAAAGTCGCTTAAAAGGTGATTCTGTGGGAGTTTTAATACTACAAGTTACCACCGCCCCAAATTGAAATCTCTAACCTTAAATATTTTAAATACGGATTCGTCCAAAAATTGTAATAAGGGCGTTATTCAAATTCTTAAATTATCTACAAAAAAATGACAGACATAGCGTTCAAAAATGTTGTCTCAAAAGTCCTACACTTTCTCTGTAGAGGTTCAAGGTTCTTGGTGGAAAAATAATAATGTCTGGAAAGTTATTGGAACAGCAATATCGTTTTTAAAACTTTCAACGCCTATATCTTGGTTTTAAGCCTAACAAAAATTAATTTTTATGGTTCTTGCCGTTTCTCTTCGATTATTTTGAAAACTAAACATTATGTTGAAAAACTGCTTGGTGACGTTAGGGCCTCATTCTAAAATTTGATTGTACGTTCATAATTCGTCTCTTTTTCAGCAACTTTGCGTATAAGCTTCTGACTGAATTATATTATACAAAATTTAGATCAAATATATAATAGAACACCAAACATTTTTTAGACGAGTTGACGGCCTTTATCTCAATAGTGTTGCTATATTTAAGACTCAGAAGTGCCAACGCAATTATGCAATTGATTGCTTGCCAAAAATAACATTTGAAACGACCAATTTTCCAAAAGGTTCCTAAAAACGATTAATTTTTTTATTCCATTAATTCACTTATTTTTTTAATTCTTCATTTATTTATTTTGTTGTCTTTTTACCTTATAATATATTTATTAACTTTTTTATTTCCATATCTTTTTCATCTATTCCGTTCTTTAATTTTGAAATATTCTATTTATTCATTAATATTTCATTTCTTCAGTTTCTTATTCTTTTTTATAATGTAATAATAGAATAGTCTAGAACATTTAATATAATATAGTATAATATGGTAGAATAGAATTATATTATATAATATAATAGTTTATAAGAAAACAAAATGTAGGAAAACTTTTAGTATAGATTTTTCGCGGTATTTAAAAATAGAGTTCGTAGATTGCGTTCATCCTCCATAATCTCTTTTATTCTAAAAATGGTTAAAATCAAAGGAACCTTTTACAACATATTAAAAATTGTTCACAAAAATTACAAAATTAGACAAACAATCACACGAGTAAACAACATATTAAAAAAATTGAAAAATTCTAGCGTACTAGAACTTGGTCAAACTTGAAATTTGGGTCACTCAGGTCTTATGTTTCCGCAACATTGAAGACACAGTTCAACGGCTTTACATAAAATACTTCTTTCTTGCGGAGTTAATGTTTGTTCAGATTCCTTTAGTTGATTAATACACGACCACAAATTCTTCTTAACAAAAATCAAACTTTGGCTTTTTAGAATATCATCAGCAAAAACTGACATCATCCAACCAGTTGTCAGTGTGTCAGGCAATCTCGTCAATCTGATCGGCCATTTTTCCACGCAAGGCTGACATTCACAAAACGGTACTACTTTTTGACGTATTTGGACCGATGCTCGATCATGCCAATATCTAAAAAAAATTATTAAAAAAGTTGAAAATAATTTCAATCGAAACTCACTTGTAACAAATGAAGCATTGTTCGCCTCCTTTGATGGTTTGAAGTGACTTTAAGACAACAGTTTTACCGTAATGGATGACTGCAACATTAGGATAACAAGAATGGTTGAAGAGACTCATTGCTGGGTATAATGCCTGGCCGAAATCAACTCGATCCATTTTTCCTCTCATTTCAGTGAGTGTTGTGGAATTACAAAGATCTATTCCTATATTAGTTATTATCAAATCTTTGAATGCTTTTCTTTGACTGGATGATTCGAAGAAATTTGTGTATTGTTTTAGAATACGATAAAATAGAACCATTTTATGCAAAACTTTACTCGCAGCCAAATCGAAATTATGTTGTAAATTATAAACTTCATTGAAGCGATCCGACTGATACCTTTCGTTTTCATCAAGTGTGTTGAATTGTCCATATTCGTCCTTCATTTGAAGTGTCAATTTCAATACAAGAAAATCGAACATTCCCAATTCTGGTTTTAGTTTTCTTATAATAACACATTCGTACTGGTGGTAATCTTGAGCTTTACTTTTACAATTTTCGCCGCAATAAACGACTTGAGTACAGTTATCGCAAGGAATCGGATTGTAAGTCAACGTGCAACATTGATGACAATGAAGATAATCGCCTTTAAAAATCATAGAAACTATTGGTTGTTCTACTAGAAGGAGACTACCGATCGGAATTTCTTCATTAG
This sequence comes from Pyrochroa serraticornis, assembly GCA_905333025.2. NCBI lineage: Eukaryota > Metazoa > Arthropoda > Insecta > Coleoptera > Pyrochroidae > Pyrochroa > Pyrochroa serraticornis. The sequence continues at coordinate 2,649,427 of HG995155.1, read as the reverse complement.
CCACGATGTGGCGTCCAAATTTCTGATCGTAAGCGATGTCAATACTCTCATGACCACTTTGAATTTTTTCATTAGGATTGAAAATGAGTGGGCAGGTATCATAATACCTCGGAGGACGATGTTGCCGGTTCGTGGTTCTTCTACGTCTTTCTAACAATTCTGTCTTGTCTATGGGATAATTATGCATTAAAGCTCTGTCAATATCCTGTAAATAAGTTAGACATTAGAAATTTTGCTTCACTTTCTTTAATTTTTTCCAAAAATCCAAAAAATTAATAGTCACACCAGATCTGAACAAAATTAAAAATAAATAGTTGATAAGTCACTCTTTCAGAGTACTCATTTGTTCTTCAATCTTTTTAAAAAAATATTTATTTATTAAGAATATTCAAAGCAGTACTTTTTACAGTTTAATTTATAATTAAATTAACACGTTTATATTAGTCTCAAGCCTAGAAGTTCAAATTGTAAGAGAGTTTGAAGAAAACGAAGTTTAGTAGTCACTAGTTGATAATACCCTGTAGACTTTTTGATTTAAGAATGAAAGCCACAACGGCGTATAAGGTGAAAAATAAGAACTTCAAAACAGAGGATCCGCCTGAAGTGAATGCCTAAGTTTTAAATTTAGAAGAGATGCGTGTCGATGGTATCTAACTCAGAGTGTGGTGGCTGACAACAAATGAATTTAAGGTTTTCCAATAGAATGCTTTTGCGATAATATTTAGCACATTGACACAAATAAAAAAAGCGACTACATGGGCAGGATAAGAATTAAAATCTCCCGGTGGTAATAACCGTAGAGAATGTCAATAAAAAAAAAAAAACAAGTAACAACTTAAAAATTGTCAGCAAAACAAAGAAAAAAGGAAGTCAGTCAGAATAGGTGAAAAATATGTTACAGTGGACTAAAGAAGAATTAAAGATCAAGTGCTGAATTTTTATTCATTTCCAAATTATTTTATACTTATTTATTTTTTATTTACTTATTTCTATATTTTATTATTTTGAAATTTATTGTTTAGTTATTAATTTCATATAATTTTATATTTTTATTCTTTATTCGTTTTATTATTTCATTATGCATCCATTTATTTCTCCACTTCTTTATTTCATTATTTGTTTATTTATAATCTTATGCATTCCTTCCAGAGCCGAGGGAGAACTACGGAATATCATGCAAGAAAGAAGGGTAACAAAGGGAATACTTGATGCACTAAACAAGTTATATAGAAATAATAAGGTAGCTGTGAAAAGGGATCATAACATTAGTAACTACTTTAGGACAGCAAAAGAACTTTTACACGACTCTTTAATGTTAGCAACTTTCTCCAAAATTTACATAGAGCCCACACTAAAATTTGGAAAAATTCTCAATTTAGCATGAAAATCTTAACACCTTAACTTTACCGACAATCAGGTTGTAATTGCACAGGAAAACGAATATTTTAGTTTTATGATCACAAAGCTTCAGCAAGAATGAAGATAAATTAAAGCAATAAACAAAAACCAAAAACATGAAGCAAAAAATCCATAATACCATAGTAAGTATAATGCCTTATAATGCAAAGAACTGGATAGTTAACAAAAATAGTAATAAAATAAGTGCGACGAAAAAGTACAGTGTAATATGGGGAGTTATAATTCGGAAAACTGAAAACACGAATGGCTATAAAGAAAGATGTGAAAGAGCCGGTAGATTATTTACAGATGAAGTGAATGATACAATGGAACGAATAGGATTGGAAGAGCGAAAATTGGATAACAATGACAGCTACAAGAAATGATTGAAAGAAAGAAGAATGCGTCAGCTGCAGAAACCTTATTTGTATAAGTAACTAAATTGAATTCACCGCTCTGTAGATTTTTTGATTTTACTAGAAATTTTCTTGGCATTCCACGTTTGTATTACTGGTTGCTGCTAAAAAGTCCGCATTTCACCTTACAGTGGTTTAGAGGAAGTAACAAGAACATACTGATTAGGTTTCGAACCTAAAGAATCACTCACTCTGTATTTTGCTTATAGTATCGAAAATGCTTTGTTAAACCTAATAATAAATGTGTTGACAAGATTTTTGAATATTGAAGGCAATTTTACTTACAGTTATGCAATGTTCCATCATACTCCATCTAAATAGAACTAAGGATCTGTCAGCAAAAGCCAAAGCCTTTTGTTCTTGGCTTTGAGCAACAACAAGAGACGACGTAAACGACATAATGGCCGCTTCCAATTTGTCTTCTCTAACCAGAAGGTGACCTCTTGTTCGATATACTTCTGCCAATGCATCATTTTTCTCATCATGGTTTTCAAACTTATAAAATTGTTCCTTGCTTACTTTTTTAATTAAATTGAATTTTTCGATATTTGTTGTCAAAGTTTCCAGTTCCGCAAATAATTCTTCTTTAGTTTTGGTTTCACGTAATTGATGATATTCAACACCTTGTACATTTAATGTTACCATTTCTATTCCATCACTTGCTCTACGTTCCTCTTCTTCTCTAGGTGAACTTGGTGCTGGTGTATTAGGTGGTACTTCTAAGTATAACCAATCAAGACGTTTTTCGTTAGATTTTAAATTTTCAAGGGCAGAAAAGAATTCTTGCTGCTTCAAACTTAAGATAGTTCGTTTAGACATTTTGTTGAACTATTGACGAAATGTAGAAAATTAGAATCGGGAGAACGGTTTGTGATAGTTTTTGCAGAACCAACTGATTACTAACGTGAGCTGAGTTGCGCGATTTCCGTTTTAGACAGGAGTACCAAAACAACGGCAATTAAGTTAATTGTAGCAAGTGCAAGTCATTTAGAAATTTTAGGGTAATTACAGAAAACAACGAATAGCATGAAAAGTATTCTGAGGCGAATCGGAGAGAAAAGTTAGGCAGGGCCCTATTAAGACTGAATCGCCTGAGGGCGAAAAATCTTTGGGGAGCAAAATTAAAGATTCAAATATTTTTCTTTAATTTCAATAATAAAATAAAATGTTAGACAAGATTTAATAAAAAAGAAAGATGATTACTAATCATTACTACTATTGAGAATGATCTAATTCCCCTCTTTACTTTGATTGATAAAATTTAAAAAGCTAAATATTATACGATAATTGTTTGTTGAACACCAGACTCTAATCTTTCAAAAATTCTCACAGCAAGAGTTTTAGATTTCAGTGTTAGTTCTGAACAATATTTGCCACAAGAGTATGTAACGTTTGGCAAATCATCGAAAAAAGGTAGGAGGAAAGAAAGTCCTAGACTAGAACGCTGAGGAGGACCTGATGTAATCACACAAATAGTGTATTCATAAAACATTTACTTTACAAACTGTCTCAGAACAAATAAATACTATACAAATAAATCAATTAATTGCTCAAAAAAACCAAACATCTATAAATAGTAATAAGTAATAAGTAAAAAATGATCAATTTTATCAAAAGCTTTCTGTTAATCAGTGAACATCCACCTGGCCATGATTGTCCAAGATTTCGGCAATGTACTGGATGAAGGACGCCATGTTGATGGTAAAGCCACCTTTCATAAAAGTTTTTTTTGAAGCATGGCTATAAGAAAGATTGAAACATTAAACAGGGGCGTCATTTCAGAAATAATTAAGGGTTGGCAAAGATGATTTTATTTGTGTATACTGTGAATTGTAATGCGAGGGGCACAGGGGACGGTAGCAAAATACTGTCATAAATAATATAATATGATAATCTACTTAAAATAAACAACACATTATTACTAATATTATTATTAATTAACAAAGAAAATACAAAGAAGAAACAGCAAAATTTATGGAAGTAGTGGATATACTTTTTAAATGTGCAAAATATGATATTGCCATATCCAAATCAATTTTTTTGACTTTTTTACTTTCTACAGATATCACAAGCAGGTCACTTTGTCGTTCATCGCCTGTACTTTGGCGGATGTAGTTTTTTACTTTTTTCATACAAGAGAAGTCTCTCATTGATCGGCGTAGTGACAGGAATTGAAAGAACTATAAGTATGAGTTTTATTGTATTCCTAGAACCTGTAGAGTTCCTTATCAAGCTTTTTCTTATTTCTTGCAGGTTATGGGAAGTTTCAGGTTCAAGATTTAACTATGACTAAGCACTTGAAAATTCTGCTTGTAAATTAATAATGTTAATTCCCAGATCATGGTAGTGTTCCGCCAATGGTAAAACCGAAGTATATTTAAAGAAATGCAAACTGGTGGGATCAAATACTGACAAGGAGTTTGAAATTTTGTGGTTGTCTACAAATCTTCTGTCAAGTTCAGAAATAAATCTGTCCAGATCCGTATAAAATATTTCAATTTTCAAATTTTCCTGATGCTGCCGTTTGCCAATCGTGGTTGTAACAAATTAATCAGTCAGTCGACTGCTACAAGCAGATTTTTGTGGTTCCTTTTCCCTATTGATCAAACCGTTGTCTTGTACTATGGTCGCAGCGGTTTTCGCTAAATTGTCACAAATAGCTTTGCTTCTCATCGCAGTTTTAGTTGAATTCACTAACTGAATGCTCAAGGGAATATTCAAGCATTTTTCTTGAAGCTGGCAGAACTTTTTCTTATATTGATTATATTAATAACAGTGGCTATAGTTACAAATTTACTTGTTCGCACATCGCTTAGCAGACCAATAGATTCAGCGCGGCTAGTTCTATCTGCTGACTCTTGCGACAACGTAACCAAAGTAGTGATAATCTCTTTATACCGTAAATTAATTTTTCTAATTGATTTGTACCAATAAGCCCATCTAGTGTCAACTAAACGTTCTAGATAGATAATTGAAACCTTTTGTGCTTTTTAACCCTTTACAAATAGTTCATAGCGTGTTTGCCCATTCATAAATGCGTACAAGTTTTGTACGATGTCATTAAAATCTGAAATAACAGATTTAACAGTTTTTATGAGGCACAAATTTAAATGATGTGCATAACAGTGTATGTAAATAGCTTGTGGTGCAACATCACGAATTCTCTTCTGCACTCCAGAAAATACTCCACTCATAACAGATGCACCGTCATAGCACTGCGAAACACATTTGTTGATGCTTAAATTGCAAGTTTTCACAATGCTTCTTATTTCTTCTACCAGGGCTTCAGCATCTGACTTTTTCATATAATAACACCTCAATGTTCTTTCTTGAATACCTCCATCATGATCAACAAATCGAATAACAAAACATAATTATTCTTTTTTGGAGACATTGAGAATACTCCAGATATTGATATTTTGTTTAAAATATTTTTTCTCACACACAATGCCGCTGTAGCAATTAGATTATTTTGGGATTCAGGTAAAGTGTAATGTCCATATATTAGCTGGAGTTTATTTTTTAATGTTTGGTCATCGCTGGCTAATTTATCAAGTAACTCAATAAAGTTTCCTCTATTAGAAGAGTTTTCCGATTTGTCCTTTCTACGGAAAGCTAGACCTTGTCTTCCAAGCTAACAGTGGCGGCTGGTGCAGGAGGGGCAAAGGGGAAATGCCCTCCCAAAGCTGCTCAGAAAAATTGAGAATGTATTAAGCACAAGCAAGAAATTTAAAAAAGCCATCCGATATATTATTTGCTTCTATTTTAAGTTTCCTGCTTCCAAATTGAACGCTGCGCGCTGTCAGCTAACTTGGCGTTGCCCCCCCGTGCTTTGCCAGATTGCGTAAAACCTGGCATATGCTATCCTTATTTTCCCATGCAATTATACATCGAGAGTGCTTTAAAAAACGCTGACAACAGCGTCGAGGAGGGGCCAGAATAATTTTGTCTAAGTCAATAGAGTAACTTGTTAAACCCGAACCCCGAACGTTCTCGAATTTTGCCGTTGTTTCAAACAGTTCGACAACGACAATCTGCTTATAAACTAAATACAATACATGCAAGTGTGGTGTGGTTGGCGTATGGTATATTAGCGATTTATCCTGCTGTGAAATAATTTCGTTCTAGTTTCTTGTTTTTACTGAGATTCAGCAGTTGTTGGGTGATTTCGTGTCCTAATTGAAGCACTGAATACCGGCCAAGCAATTATCGCCGCAAGATTGAGGGGATTAAGTTACGAGGATCGTAAGAAAATAAAAGAGTGGGATCCATTTCTGCCTAATCTTCAGATCCTAAAACAACATGTGGTGATGAGCAAAATTGTGGTAAGAACATTCAATGCAGGTATGTACCAAAATGCAGATTGGCTATGTGGTTGCGATGTCAGCAATTCATTTTATTGCTTTGTGTGTTTGTTGATGGGGTCCGACGATTGTGATCCCGCTTGGTTCTACATAGGCATTACTGATCTGAAGCACTTGGGTGTAAAAATAAAGAAGCATTCAATATGTCAAAGGCATTTGTTTCATTTTCTCGAATTTGCAACTTTAGGCCATGTTGACTTACGAAATCAGTTAAATAACGCTTATCGGATTGAAATGCTAAAGCATAATGAAAAAGTAAAAGAAAACCGTTATATTCTAGGAAAACTTATTGACTGCATCAAATTTTGTGGTGTTTTTGAATTAGCATTGCGAGGACATGACGAAACATTGGATGGCGATAACCCGGAAATTTTTAGAGGCATAATAAATGTTATGAGCAAAATTGATTTACTTCTCAAATCATATATAAAGCAATCGAAAAATGTTGTTTTCTCTGGTTTATCAAAGATAATTTAGAATGAATTATTAGATTATATATTAGCGGTAACTCTGAATTTAATAAAAAATAAAATTAAAAAAAGTAAGTACATTGCAATTCAAGATGGCAAAACCACTGATAATGCGAACATATCCCAATTAGTCTTTATAGTACGTTATGTTAAAGAAGCTAGAGCTGCTAGAGTATATGAACGTTTTATGGGATACTTAATACCGCCTAGTCATAGTGCAGAAAACATAAGTAACATAATTTTTGCTGAATTAGAGAAAATTAATAAACAAATCACCTGAAAAACGAATAGCTCAAAGTTATGATGGGGCTGCTGTTATGAGTGGCCGAAATAATGGAGTAGAAGCCAGAGTCAGTTCAGTATACAAGAGAGCCATTTCATTGTTGTGCTCATTAATTGAATTTAATTCTAGAAAGAGCAGCCACTCAAAGTAAACAAGTTCGAGTATTTTTTGCAAATGTTTCTGCTTCTTCAACATTTTTTTTAGAACAACGAACAAAAATTCTTGATAATATAGTTATGCCACGCGGATTAAATATTCGTTGGAATTTTAACTCCGGAATTGTTTGTACTGTTTTTAGAAATATACAAGAACTTCTTGAATGTTTTGAATTTATTATTGATAATAAAAATGCTAAACTAACCATTCAGCAATCAACCAGCCTAATAAAGTATTTGAAAGATAAGGAATTCAATTTTTGGTTATATTTCTTTAACAAGATTTTACTACACAGTGATATTCTCTATAAACAATTACAACTACACCAGTTAAATAGTCTCAAAATTCAAAAATACATTTTCGATTTTAAGAATGCGGTGCAGAATATCAGAAAAAAGGTTGATCATGACTATTATAATGCAGATGATAAATCAAAACCCGTACATACAAAGCGAGCTCGATATGTAGACAGAAACATGCAAACGGCCAAAGAAGTATGTGATGTTATTATAACAAATATCACAGATAAATTTTGTATTATTAATAATTTGGAAGCTTCTTTACTCTTTGAGGCAAGCTCTTTTAAAGATTTTGCTGTAAACTTCCCGAACCATATATTTAGTATTGCAGCTACATTTTTTAAGTTAGATTCTCTTTCATTAAAGCAAGAATTAATAACTATATATAGCAGGGAAGATTTTCGTTAAGCCAATGGAGCTCTTCACATTCTGCGATTTCTTTTAGACAATAAACTTTAAAATGTTTTCCGTGAATCTGTCAAATTGTTAAGAATTATTTGTACAATCCCAATGACAACAGCCGAAAGCAAACGTTGCTTTTCACCTTTAAAAATAATTAAGACTTTTTCCCGAAATACTACGGACCAAGATAGGCTTTGCGCGCTAGCTACATGCTCTATTGAACGTAAACTTATTAAGTCCACCGACGATTTTAATATTCTAGTTATTAGTCATTTTTTAGGTCAAAAAAATAGACGAATAGACTTTATCTATAAGACTTTTAAACAAATATCTGTTTTAAATCAAAAATTATTTCTTTCAAAAAAATCTCGCTTTTATATTCCAATTTTACGTTAATAGGGTTAATTTTGTGCAAGGATCATTTTCTAGTTTTTTGTTGGGAGTAGGGCTACTGGCGAGATCTCGTTTATAGGTCAATGGATTGATAGGATCACTTCAAAGGTGATCTGGAAACTTACTAAAATTGATTGTAAAATATAAATTAATAAGTATCAAATCAGTTCACTAGGGTCAATTGTTATTAGATACTTATAAGTTTGTCCTAGAGGTTGCCCTTCCATCAAATTTAACCACGAGTCGCCACTGCAGCCATCTAATATGTTTCCGATTTTCTTCAATTTGAACTATCCGGCCACTGTTAAGAGGAAACATTACAATCTTTAGGGGTTCTCAAAGTTTTGCGGTGTAAAGGGGGAGGTAGAAAACTACGCGGTTGGAGGCGTGGACTTGCTGAACCCGAGACCATTTCGGCCGGTAATCGGTCGTGATCGGGTACAGATCAGGACACAGGGTTGTCAGATGTAGCCATTGAACGTTATAGGCGAGTGCGTTAATCTGTCAACTTGCGACCGAAGCAAAGTTGAGGTATCGTGAATCCACCATCTCAGGAAATATAGCATCGTAAATTATTTTTTTGTCTAAAATTGGTCTACTGAAAATACTTGACTATGCAAATAAAGTTTTTTCCAATACCGTTATTTGTGTATACCGGGTGATTCAGATGACGCGGACCATAGGGATTTAACATGGGAAATCATAAAATTGTAATTTCCTGCTCCCCATTTCAACTTATTTAAAAAAAAATTATTGTATCTAGTAAAGGCTATTTTTCTGCTCACGTGATGGTGCAACTCATGTGACTAATTTAAAGGATAATTAAGAAAATAAGTTTTATTTATTTAAAATACATATTTTAAAAAATCGAGCGTTAAGTTGTGATGCGCTCCATTTTCCAAAAAAAATCAAGTGCTTCGTAGCCGCACGGTAATTATGTTGTTTTAAAACTCGGGAGTCGGGGTTCAAATCCACCTTTTGAAGAAAAATTTTTTTTAAGAACTTTCTATCTACGATCAAACTTATTCATAATTCTTTGCTTTTTCATCAATTCTAATTAATAAACAACATTAACATTGAGAATTAAACTGCTAGTCTTTCCATCGACAATTAACTGCCACCCCTAATTTAGTCATTATTGATAATAAATTATTATTATGAATAATAATAATAAACTAAATTTTAAATGATAATAAACGTCGTTAAAAAACTTGTTCCCAGAAAAAAAAAGTATGATGTATCAAACGGGAATTGAACCTTTGCGATTTTTCTAATTATCCGTTAAAGTAATTACATGCACTTTCACCTTCACGTAGCAGAAAAGTATGCTCTATGAGATGGAATTACATTTTTTTTAATAAATTGAAATGGGGAGCAGGAAATTGCAATTTTCTGATTTCCCATGTTAAATCCCTATGGTCCGCGTCGCCTGAATCACCCGGTATATTTCAAAAGTACCCTCTAAACAATGCAATACAAATTAATTTATTTAAACTAATTTGTCCGGGAGCGAGTCTTGCTTCCAGATTATGACTCGGCGGGAATTTGTAAAACGACAAGGATGTTTCGAGAGATATTGACAAAAAATGCCAATCGTTCTTCGAAGGGTAACTATTCGGCTAGCCTGGCAAGCAAAAGGGACTAACTTTGTTACTTTTACAATGTCGGCCGGGATCGGTACAAGCCGGACCCAAATTATGAAATGAAACATTCAATAATTCAAAACAAAACCAATACCTCTAAGAATCTCAATTATTAGTTTGTTTTTGTTAAATAAACTTAAATATGTCGGCGTCAAGAATATTCGATACCCAATCCTGTAAATATGTAGTATATGTTTTAGTCGCGACGGTAAATAGCCGTACGTTTCTGCACCGCAATAATGTCCATGTGAGCATTTCTTCGTTTCGTGGTCGGTGCGGTTGTTAGATACTCATGTATGGCTTCAATATTAAATTAAGGCGCTATTCATTAATATTGTAAACTCAGGATGTTTAGGCTAGAATTGAGAAATAATGCTAAATTCATTAGTTCGAGAAATCAGGATGTTTAAAATCAGTCAATATCTCCTGAATAATTTCATTGTAAGATTTAAGAGATTCGTATTGGATCCCCAACCCTTCTCGCCCTTTTCGATGTAGTTTATATAAATCCATTCTAGACAAATGTAAAGTCAGTAGTAAAGAACTCACCGAGTAAATGAGTAATAACAAATCCACCGAGTAAATAAGTAATCGAGTAATTAGTGTAAAATCAGAAATCAACTAATTCTCTATTGATTGTTGATTCTGGTTTGCCTGTATTGCCTTCTGGTTGGTCCACATCTTGTAAGCACTAATGTGTTTACTACTTGTAGCGTGTTTTTCTAATACACATTTAATGTTCTTCCATTTGCTAATTCCGTAATTAACATACGCTATTTTACCGTACTGTTCTCCAGACTGCACTACATTCCTCGAAAAATGTCGACATCACTAACAAAATACGGAATCTTTGGCAACAGAATATGCTAGCCAATTAAATATTTGATACAGTGACGGGCTAAATTTTCTACCAATAGTTTGGGGATATCTGTTTAAAGCAGGTTGAACTGGCTCCTGATATTGTTTAGAAGATATATCACTTATGAAAACTCCAGGAGTTGATATATGTTCAATCACCTATAAGTAAATGTAGAAACAGCATATTTAACTAAAACCCCATAAAACTTACTGTCGAATCTATCTGTTTATTAACTCCTACTTTATCTTGTTGATTCATTTTTGTGTTATCCTATAAAAAATTGATAAATATAGTTTGATGTGGTCTAAGTAATATTTATTCAAAAATCTCTTACCACATTCAAAATGATACCAGAGCCGACTGAAGTTACGTCCGTCATTTAGCCAAAAATTTCCAGATGTTTTACAATTATGTTGGGTATTTGAGAAGAAATAATGTCTTAGCATTGAAGGTTTATGGTCATGATAGGGAAGGTGGGGTTGTTTATACGATCCGTTACTCACGGTTGTTGGATTTCTGTGCGTTTGGGGGATTGTATTGAAATCGGTACTTTGGTACCTACTGTTACATCATTATTTCAAATTTGGAAAAAACTCAGGCCAAAAGTCAGGGGGGGCAACTGCCCAACCCTGCCCTCCTGAAATGACGCTCCTGTGTAAGAACTGGCCGAAGACTGAAGGGGTAAATTAGGTTTTAACAGTCCCGCCGGCTCCTCTACAATTCTTTACCATGTACTCCCTCTCTACTTATTGTTGAACAAATACAATAAACATATTAAACAGAAATACGAACAGTTAAGATGAGATGAGAGGAAAACCGGATTGGGAAAAAGTTTAGTAAAATTTCGAAATTGTCACCAAAAGTCTATTTCTTCATTGTTAAATAACAAAATGGACAAACATAGATGCGAAAGCGTTACATGAAAACAATGGCTCTGACAAAATTTTCAAATCAAATTAGTAATCTTCTATTACCGTAAGCTCTGAAGCAAAGTTCTGCCATTTCAGCCGCCAAATAGAATTTACTAGAAAGACCTTTGTTTTCCAAATCCTTCAGAGCATTCGCGGAGGTTTTCCAACTATTTTTAGCTTTGTGTATAACAGCCATAAAATCTTCTTTTGAAGATGTAGACGCGGCACTCTGTAGTTCCGAATTTTCATTTACTATTTCTGCGTATAATGGCCAGTTTTGCACACAAGATTTACAGTAACAAATAAAGAAATGTCGATTTATGAGTAATTTACGTTGCATTAAAGCTGTATTTGCATAAGTAAATCTAAAAATAGAATTTTTGTTAAAGTTTCAGAAATAATTTTAGCAATTTACCCATATGAAATGTAACATTGTTCTCCAATTTTGATACTTCTGATAGCTCTTGCAACAATTATGTCACCGTAACTTATTGTCATAACATTCGGACAACACGAATGGTTGAAAAAACTCATTGAAGAAAATAATCCGGTTCCAATTACTTCAGATGAGTAAATAGTGCTGCGTGATTTAGCCAGATCAGTTATTGATAAAGAATTCCAATTAACGACAGCCCAATTTTTTATTATCGATTCTTTGAAAATATTTTCATCACGTGATGAATTCGGATTATTGAAATAATCCGAACAAGTTTTGAGGATATGATAAATGGCAACACTTCGTGATAGCCATACTAACAACAAATCATGCTCCAAAATTTTATCCAAATGATGCATCATATCGAAAATTTTGTAATATCGTTTTCTGTCGATTTTCATTAAAATCGTTAATTTCAAAGCCAGACGTTCTCCGTCTCTTGTCGGTTGACCAGTTAGTTTTCTTTTAACAACACATTCGTACTTGTGATAATTTTCAGATTTTTTTTTGCAACTTTCACTACAGTATACACTGTCAGTACAAGTGTTGCACGGTATAGGGTTATAGCAGAGTTCGAAACATTCATGACAATGTAAAAAATTGCCAACAGTAAGAACAGCAACAACTGCTTTTTCCGCTACTAAAACGTCACCGATTTCTAAGTTTTTACACGCAACAATATGTCTCCCCTGAATCTCGTTGGTACTCATTTTGATATTGTCACCAGCATTTTCGATTAATTTGTTTTGACGAGATTCAGGAAAGCAAGGAATCAGATCGTAATATTCTTCAATCATTCCTTCCACTGCTGATAGTTCGATTTTTCTTGAAGCGAGTTCACATCTAACTACGTCGTCACTTGTCAAATCCATGGCTCTGTCGAGGTCCTGCAAATAACCACAAAATAGTGAAGTAGAATCATCAGATTACTGCTGATTGAATTTATTTAGAAAAAAATAAAAATAAAAACCATGGTAAGAAGCAGAGAGAAGTAGAAGTAAAGAAGAAAATATTGAAAAAACAATAAGAAAGCCCCCAAAAAAAATGTTACGAAAAGAAAATTAATGTTAAAACAGTGAATAGTAGAAAAGTGAAGAAATTGAGTAAAATCAAAGAGTAGAAAGGCAACTGGTTTGGTGACAGAGATGCAACATTTATACCAGAATAAAAGTCTAAAACATGACTGGAACGCAATTAGATTAGCACAGCATAGTAGCTGTGCGCCGAGTGAACGGCATAGAGGTGAAACGTAATATGAACACCAAAATGACCTTTTTGCCAAACAGAAACTTAAGATAAGTATATTTTTATTAGGATGCTGGTGGATGTCTGGTTTACCTCCAAATTCTTTTCATCAAAGAGAATGTTTCTCGATGTCTGCTAAACTAGTAGATGTCTTCACATGTACGTACCTAGTGTTTATTTAAAATAATATTTATTAATAACTTTTTTCTTTTAATAAATGCTTAGATATATGTTGAATAACACTATTATCTCTTATGTCAATAATATCTGGCTTGTTCCATGATCAAGAGTAATCTGGGTTGCTAAAATGACCATATCGAGTTGGTGTTATAAAAGAATCCCGCTTCGGAATAACATCTTATTGATTATACCTGTTTAAAGGACTGCCGTATTAAGGTCATGGGATTTGGATTCAAAACCTCAAAGAAGCCGCAAAAAGTTTTACCTCTTTATAACTTCTCTACTCTTTGGTAAAACTATGAAAAAAAATTGAAAGGAAAAATTGAGAAGTTACTTACACATGAACATTCCTCTACTTTATTCCAGTAATAAAAAATGGCTGCTCTGTTTGCGTACGCTAAACTCATCACTGCTTTTGTTTCAGCACTTGTAATGCTTGCTGTATAGAATTTCAAGGCGTCTGCATAACGTTCTATGTTATAATAACGGTTTCCTTCTTCTCTATAAAATATAGCCACTGTGTCATTTTTGTAAAATCCTGGAGCTAGAAGAAAATCAAGATCGAGTTTCATCAAGCCATATACTATATTGAAACGTGTCACGAGGTCAGATTTGGTCCACAAGGGTATATTAGTGTTGATACTAGCACGCAATTTTTCGATACATTCATAAGGTTGAGCCCCCATGTTCGAGATATTTAAGTAAACAAAACAACTTTTTTAACCACGTACTAACTAATCTGTTTTGAAAAAAACCCGGTGTTGTCAGATTTATAGAAATGGTACCAACATATTTCTGATTAAACCAAAAACTTTGAACAAAAATATTTTAACATTGCGACAAATCGTCACCCATGCTATTTTTTATTCGGAGGACAAAATTTTAAACATCAAATTAATATTTTATCAATCTCCTAAACGGCAGATCGTTTTCTTTTACAGATGATGCTTACAATTATTGTACATCATAGCATCATTTAGTTCCGGATTGTAGCAGAAGTCTATTGTCTCAGATCAAAGTTCTAAAAGGGCGCAAAAATGTTGCGATTTCTTTCTCACTAGCTTCGTAACTTAAAAATTAAATTTTTACCAAAAGTACGCAAGATTCTTAAGGCTTTGGACGCAAAATCGGTTTAATACTACACTAATATCATAATGTTTCTCCTGGAGAAAAAAAAACACGGTCTATGAGAGCTCTGGCTATCTCATGATAAAATGGAGTGAAGAGGTTTTCCTTCACCATACATAATCTAACTTTTCATTACCTTTATGGTGTTTAGGTGTTTATTTATCATGCAGTGTCCTGTTAGTAGGTATACTTGTCTTCGGTTAAGTTGATTCTCTCTTGTATATTAGTTCCATTGCTCTTGAAGTCCCAATCATTAAGCTCAGAGATTTCTTTTCAGTATTGGTGTACCCAACTTGATGTTTTCCAGTAATTTTATCTTTGCTTGATAGTCTCTCTTATCATTTGTTTGAAGTCTAAGAACTTTTAGAAATATTTTTAATTCCCACACATTACTTCCTCTATGACTTATTTTTTACTTTTCTAATGGCATATCTAGATATTTGTAAACGTTGGGTTTTGAAGTTTTTTAAGCACTCTGGAAAGTTTTTATTAAATTTTAATAGTGACAGGAGGTTTTGTCGACAAATTTTCCGTTTGCAAAAATTTCTTCAAAACCATTTTGTCATCTATCTGGAAGAACAGGAAATCATGGTAATGAAACAAAAATAATATGAGTAAAATGGTTAAAAGATTTTTTTTTCTAAGTCATAGGTACATTGATAATCAAGATAGATTTGGCAACATTGCTAACTCAATAAACGTTTAACTTCTACGTTATTTTCGATCAATCAATCCTTCCACCATAGAAATATCAATTGCTAAAAATTCTAGACGGCTACGTTTCTTATTGCTTCGGTCAGAAATCCCGCAACAGGTTGAAAACGAATTTGCAGCAATAGAAACTAACAAAAAAGAAATTGATGTAATGTAGGATTACTTGATAGAAGAACTAGGCTGAAAAATTAAAAAGCGACAACGTAGCAGACTAATATCGATTGGGAGGCAATTGAGCTTATTTCGGAGAAAATTACCAGAAAGCTCTACAGTGGTAGGTATACTAAAAGCATTGCTGTAACTGAAACCACAAAAAAATTGGCGTTAGGGTATGGGAATACATCGGCTGCTTTTTGGAGGTGGAAGATGGCCAACGAATGCATCACTGTAAATTTCCTTTTTGATGTTCAGCTCTTAAGAAAAATTTCATTTATTTTTCGTGACGCAGATTTTATTTTAGATGTTTTGTAGGATAATTTTTAGTACCGTCAAGTTTGAGTAGGTAGGATAAAAGATTTTTTGAGGATTTTTAAAGAACTTTTAGTGTCACTTGTATTGTTTTTGTTTAAACGGATCTGCCAGGATATTAATAGAGCAATCAAAAACAAATTTAATAAGAACCTGAAAAAGTTTCAAAAACAGTAAAATTACGCAATACTGTGGTTTCCGAAAATACAAATTTACCGCAAAACGACCCCTCGTACCAAAGAAACTAAATCAATAATGCAGTGCGTCAAAATGTATTAAGATAATGAACAGTTCGAAAGATATACAATTGCATCTAAAGACATCAAAATCGAGGAAATTCTGGTTTTGGAAAATACAGTTTACCACCGTGTCTTGCTCCATTGTTTTAAATGTTTGAAACTTTGCTATAATCCAATACCGTACGGAAAATGCCCACAAGTTCTCTACTGTGATGAGGGTTGGATGAAGAAAACCGAAATTTACCACCAATACAAATTTGCTGTCAGAAGAAAATTCGGCCAGTTCTTGTCAGGAAAAGGCAATTTTCTTTCAATAAAACTAACAATTTTAATACGAAATAAAAATTTAGAAAAAACTAGTGACATACGTTACCGATCAGATCGTTCCAAAAAAGTGAGAGATTTGAACCACCATAGAATAACATTTTAACAACTGCAAGAATTTAACCATTTTTTTTTGAAGACCCTCCTAACCCGAATGTAGGTGAAAGAAACTTTAAGGAATTAATTATGGAAAGTCGCGCGATTGATCTTTGAAATTCTAACGAAATCAGATAATTTACTGAAAGCTCTACTTCTGTTGATTTCGGATATGGAATTTTTTCTGCTGTGTCTCTTCAACCTTTCTGGTTATCCTAATGTTGGAGTTCCTTATTATGAAACGAATGTTGTTTTAAGAGCTGTAAAAACAATCAAGGAAGGAGAACGATGCTATATTTGTTATAGGTAATTTTTGCTTTGTTTTTGTGATTTTTTTAAATTTCCATTTTAGGCATCAACCTGATCATAAATACAATATTTTTTGTTGCAAATGTAACAATTCTGCTGAAATTTGGCCGATGAATTAGGTTGCAAAAAATTGTTCGAAACCGGTTCATTTTGCTAATATATTTTGGGGTATTCTACGACACGTCAGGCTAGTTTTCAAAAATGTGTGGATAATCTAAAGGAAGCAAAAAATTTTCTTTAAAAAAAATTTTTTGAGTACAGCTGTCGATATTTGTATGCTCGCTTTTGGAAACCAAAGACCAAAATGCTGCAATTTTTTTTTATTCAAATTTTATCGAGTTTGATATTTTTGGGGAATTCGAAATGTAACTTAATATGTTACCATTATTGCTAAACTATTTCAATAAAAGTTAATAATTTTAAAATTTGGTTTATTAAATTACTGCTCTTAATTTCGAAAATTTTGTGTAATTTCAAGTAAATTAAGTTTTTAGTGTAATTTAAATTTCAAATTTTTCCAAATGGTTATCACTGATTTGTTATAAAATAAAGTAGAATAATATAAATAAGCAATTGTAAAGCTTTTTGAATAAGAGAAAAATATATTCAAAGAAGATGTGGTTAACACACCATACTCAAAAAAAAAGTGGTAAAAAAAAAACAAAAAATTTAGAAAATAAATAATAGTTATAGGACCCTACAACTATTTCACTATTTTAGAAGAGTATGAGAAATAGAAAATACCCCTATTTATGATTTGACAAAAGTGATCAAAAAAACTTCCAAAACCGGGAGCTAGCCGGAAATATCAAACAATTATTTGGAAGTCTTGAAGGAGAATTAAAAACAAATTTAAGGTAATATGGAGAAAATTTCACCCCCTGCTTTAGCAGTCTTACACCGAGAACACTGGCTTGTGAAAAAAGAAAAAGAATGAGGATTCCAGCAGTAACATTTTCCACACAATAGGCAGTGGAAGTCTAGGATTCAGGCGCAAAGCTTTAAAATGGCGGAAAAGTTTTTTAATTTTTCCTAATTGGTTGTCATTTAAAAATTAAATTCTAAGGTATTTCACAAATCAAAAGTGCGTACTTCTTTGGGCTTCTCTCGCAAAATTAGCTTAATACAGCACTGACAATGGTAATAATTTAACAGAAAAAAGACTTTATAGCAAATGACTAAGCTTTAAATGTCAAGAAGACGTCGAAGAAAACAACGGAATGAAATGGAAGAAGTAATAGAAGGAAGAGGACTGAAAGAAGTGTAACGCGGTAACAAGTGCAGATGGGGAAAACGGTCGTAGAAAGTAAGGCAGCATTAGAAGAAGAAGCCCTTGTTATTTGGTAATATTTTAATTACAATACACTTACAATACAAAAAGCGATACAAAAAATGTAACTGTCAAATAACGAAAAGGTAAAAAAATTACTAATGACACACCATATTGTAATCGCGAATGATACGCGATATTAGGTTTCTGTTTCCATGACCACAAAAGCAAAAGTCAACAGCTTTGCTTATCATACGAAATTCTGTAGAGCTATAAAACCTGTCATTCTGCAACTTCTGCATGCATTCACTCAAACAACTCCTGATGTTACCAATATCACACGTCCTGATTATTTTATCGACAGCTGGATGAATTGAAGGCTGCACAACGCATGGCAATACTAAATCACATTCTTGCCACTCTTCCATACAAGCTCGACATTTACAACTGAAATAATAGTACTCTTTCAAATTTTCTTGTCGATAATCCCATGGAATCGAATCAAAAGTTAATTTCGAATGGTGCGACCTATAATAAATTTTGTTAATAATTAAAAAGAAAAATTGGAAGAGTTACCAGTAGGAAACGAAACATTGGGAGCCTTTTCGAATAGTTTGAATGGCTCTAGAAACTACTGTAGATCCGTAATGGTACTGGCCAACATTTGGAAAACAAGAATGGTTAAAGTAGCTATTAAGAGTAAACAAGCCATAACCGCAAATGTCTTGTGAGTAAGTGTTATATTTATGTTTGTAATTGACTTCAGTAATAGGTAATGAGTTAGAACGAACAATTGATTGAGTTTTAATTATTAAGTCTTTGAAAGCTTCTTCAGCTTCAGTTTTCATAGGAATATTAAAGAAATCCGTGTAATGTTTAAGTATATAATAAACATAAACTCCTTTAGTTAACCAAAGTATTTTTTCGTATTTATCAACGTTTTTTGAGTGTTCTTGTAATTTGAATATATCACAAAAACGATCCGATCTATAACACTCAGAGGGAAAAGTGTCTTTATTTTTAAATTCATCTCGCATCATAATTGCTAATTTTATTGCAAGAAAGTTTACTTGGAGAATTTTTGGAGCACGATAAAGCATTTTTCTAACAATACACTCATACTTGTGATAACTTTGAGCATTCTTCTTACATTCTGCACTACCATAAAAACTTTTGTGACAAGTATCGCATGGTATTGGAGATAAACTCATTTCCAAACATTCGTGACAGTGTTGTTGATCATCCACCAAAGGTGTTGCTACCAGTGCCTTTTCAATCATTAAAATATCACCAACGCGAATATTCTCGGTTGCAACAATATGGTTCCCAAATTCTGAATCATTTCTAATTTCAATAGCTTTTGAAGCACACAAAATTTTAGGGTTCCGCATGCTAACCATAATGGTAGGAATAGGGTCATGATAAGCATTCCTATCATGATGTTTCTCCTGGACGTTCCTTTTTTTCATATTTGCAATTTCCAAGAATGTTTCGTATGTTGAATTCAAATTATTACAAAACTTTTGGTATTCCGTTTCGTCATCAGTATTATTTGTTAAATAAAAAGCCGCTTCCTCTGTTAACTTGTTGAATATATCGTCGACCCTCAAAATTTCGCATATTCTCTCTTTATATAACCCTGTCAAAATTTCTGATTTACTTAAAGAAGCTGCTTTTATATTATCCTACAAAAAAGTTTTTACCTGTAACGAAACGATTTTAGAAAAATCTTTTGAGTTTACTTACGGCGATGTAATCGTCTTTTCTTTGCCAAAATAGCGATATTAAGGATCTTTCTCCATAACCGGCAGCCATTTCATCACCTGGAGTTGCACAAATTGCAGTACTATCAGTAAAATCCTTCCAAGCTTGTTCCAAGAGGTTATTTCTGTATGCTTCTCTACCTCTATTATTGAGAATTCTGGCGTGTTTGTCGGATTTTGAGCAATTAAGTGAAGAAATTACATCGGAGTTTGCTTTTACTATATCATACATTAAATTGAAGTGGTGCCGGTTAAGGTCAAAATCATCTAACCAAGCAAAGTGTTGCATCAAGTTAATTAGCACATCGTTGAAACTGTAGGGTAAAGATGTTGCTTTATCTTCGTCCATGGTGACGGTGAAATATTTGACAAAACAAAGATGATTATTGGGGTCTACTTTCAGGAGTTGTTGATTAACTGGTCAACGCTGCCATTTCTTTGAGGAATCTGATAGTGCTGCCAACACAAGATAAAATGTAACCTATAGACTGTTGTAGATTCAGTTATCAACCTGTTGAAGTGTTTGTTTTTTTTTAATTATGTTTTCTTAAAACTTTATACCATTGAGCTACTAGAAGAATTCCATTCAAGAATTTCCATTATAGTTGCTTTTTCTCAATATTCAATAGAAATGAAGCCGCAAAACTTGACTGTTATTAATTGGAAATTTTTGGTTTCCGTTGTTGAGATTTCGATTGCTCAAATCCTTCTATGAGCAAGTTTTTTAATAAGTTACGCAATATTTTTCCTTAAAATTCATTATAAGAAATTTTTGGTTTTGATCTTTTAAATTTTTGTTTTAGAACGTATTCCTCGAGCAACTTTCTGAAGAATTTACGTATTGCTTTTTTCATTATAACCAATTATAAGGAAACTTTTCGTTCTCGCCTTTCAGACTTTGGTGTTTCGCGTTTTTTCCCAAGTAACTTTTTGTGCAGGCCACCTATGCTCTTTCTCTTGATAAAAAGTTTCTTGTCTTGGTTCATCAAATTTTAATTTTCTAATTCTTTCCTCAAGAAACTTTCTAAAGAACTTATGCAATACTATTCTTTTTGAAACCAATTATAAGGAATTTCTTGTCTTAGTCTTTCAGATTTTGTTTTTCTAAACTTATAGTAAATTTTTCCTTTAAAACCAATTATAACAAATTTCTTGTCTTTTTATAAATATTTGGTCTTCATCATTTAAATTTTGGTGTGCCAATTAATTTGACCTATTTGTTCTCTTTAAAACCAATTGTAAGAAATTTCTTATTATGGTTTTTAGATTTTGTTTTCGGCATTTTTTCTCAAACAACTTACGTTATATTCTTTTTTGAACAACTTAGGCTTTATTTCATTTTTGAAACTAATTACAAAAAAATATTTGATTTCGTAGCAATATTTGTTTTTCATCTTTCAGATCTTATTGTTTCGGCTTCTTTCTCGAGCAACCTTATAAAAATTTAACTTACGTTTTTCTTTTTGAAACCAACTATATAGAATTTCGGTTTTTGGTATTTCAGATTTTGGTTTGTAGATTCTTTCCTCGAGCAACTTTCTGTATAATTTAACCTTATAAATATATTTTGAAATTAATTCAACAAAAAATTTGTTTTTTATTTTGTAAATTTTGGTTCTCCCGCTCGTTTTTTGTGCAACTTTCTTAACAATTCACCATGTTTTCTTCTTTAAAAGCCATTATAAAAAATTTTGACCTTCATCTTTCAGATCTTGGTTTTTCAACTCATTTATCGAGCAACTTTCTACACAATTTACGCAAAAGTCTTTTTTAAAACAATTATCTAAATAGTAACGTTCAAGCTGAAAATGACGAAGCACCAGTCGTATCAAAAAGTAAGTTTATTAATGACAATTAATAACGTGACAACACAATAACATTCACAACCACAAAAACGTGGTTAAGTCATTTCAATCATACTACAAAAAATATATATGATTGCGGTCAAAATTTAAAACACTTCAATTTAACTTTCCAGTCCATCCGGCCTTTGGTTTCCGAAAGCTCTTAAACAGAACTCGTACCCAATATAAAGAACATTGAAGTCTATCGATGGCATTTTGCTTTCAAATTTTTCCAATTGTTTTGCCATTTTATCCGCGTATCTTCTTATAGCTTTTGTTGTATTAAGACACATCACTTTCATAGCAAGACAATTCTTTCCTCCATGAAACTCTTTTAGTGGAAAAATTGGCCAATTATGAATACAAGCTCTGCAGGTACAACGGAAATTATAAGTACTTGCTAGAGCTTGTTCTCGTAGAAGTTTATCATTGGTGTCGTAACGAAATCTGTAAAAAAATGTACAATAAAAATTGTTATTAATTTCGAAAACTTACTGGTAGTTAACAAAACATTGTTCACCTTCTTTGATAGTACCTATAGCTCGCAAAACAATTTTCGTACCGTAATGGATAGGTATTACGTTATAGTAACATCCGTGGTTGAAGAGACTTAGTAATGGGTAAAGTGCGGTGCCGTAAGTTATGTGTTCGAAATAAGGTGAATCTACGTTGGATAATTCCGAGAGTAGACACTGATTGGTGTCAACTCTAGCACGGTTGACTACGATTAAGTCCTTGAAAATTTCTTCGTATTTTTCAGGTTCATGAACATCGAAGAAATCGGTGTAGGTTTTTAAGATATGGTAGATAAAGGCGCCTCGATATACAACATCCAATAAACGATCATGCGGAAAGTTTGCGAGATGATGTTGCATAGTGCAAACTTCTTGAAAATGATCACTTTTGTAGTACTCATCGGGTACTTTATAGTTTTCTAAAAGTAAATATTCGTCTTTCATGGCGCAGGTTAGTTTCAACGCTAACATATCAGCTGCTTTGAAGGAACCCAGATCTAGCTTCCTTCTGACGACACATTCGTATTTATGATAGATACTACGAGCTCCGACTTTACACTCTTTGGAACAATATACTACTTGAGTACAAACGTCGCAAGGTATCGCATTATAGCACACTCTAAAACACTCATGACAATGTATGACTTCCTTGACAAAAAGGTTAGCAACTATCGCTTCTTCAACTCCTAAAACTTCACCTAATTTTATATCTCTAGTGGCTACCATATGTCTTCCAAACATTTCGTTTACTCTCATTTCGATAGAACTTGAAGCAGCTTGAATCTTTGTGTTACGGTCGATGATAGGCGGTACGCACTCGTGTCGGGCGGGCGTAGTTTTTTTTATTAGTTTAGCTGCCATAAACCGTTCCCTTAAAATATCTTTATATTCCACCGGAAAATCGTTTTTTCTAATTTTGAGGATATCCTGCAACAACTCACCTTAATAAAATCACCAAAATTTGTTATTTATTAAAGGATCAGAATAGAATCTTTCGACGCCATTTTGGTATAAATCTCTCATGAAGTAATTAAAAGTACTTACGGATTTACATTGGGTCCCAAACCCTAACGTTAATAAAGCCTGGGATCTGTTGATCAATCCAAAAGTGACGACTTCTTGCGTTGCAGCAGTAGCAATGCTCTTGGTATAATATTTCAGAGCTTCCAAGTAACTACTTTGAGAAAAACAGGTCTCACCTGCCTCTATTAATTGTGTTGCTCTTTTGTCACATTTGAAATCTTGATCTTCACATGATTTTTCTAGATATTCTTTCATGTGTCCATATATCTTGTCGATACGTTCGACGTTTGTTGATAACGCTGCTAGTTCTTTAGAAAAATTTTCTTTTAACACTTTTTCATTTACCAATCGTTGTAATAAGGTTTCTTTATATGGAGTTTCCCATCGTTGTTTAGTGTAATCATCTGCTACTGAAGAAGAACCACTGGAATCAGCTCTGCTGGAAGAAGCCATCTGTGAAATGGGATTATGAGTAACGAAAACAAAAGGTAGGGTGAAGCGACCGAAATGGTACTGGAGCTAAGACCGCTGTTGTCAAGTGGACGAAGGAGAAAAGGGTAGCCAACGTAGGCAAGTAGAAATTATAAAGTTTTATAAGCAACCGGTTTGACCTAATCCATTTTTTCGCATTTAAGTTTCTACTAATTCGTATAATCTTTTCGTTTCAATTCTTTTTCTGTTTTTAAATAAAATATTTCCACATTTATATGTATAATGCTATTCCATTGCATTGTCCTATATTCTTATATACCACCAGGCAAGGAAATTAGTAGAAAGACCTCTAAAAAATTAAGAAACGGTTAGCAATTTATGTCATAAGACAATTTATAATCGACTCTGGTATAATATTTATAAGAGAACAGAGAGAAATATAAAAATAAAAAAAGAGGACAATAAGAAGAGGAAAAGTAGAAATAGAGAGGAGAAGGATGAGGAGGAAGAAAAAAAAAACAAAAAAAGAATTAATTTTCTTACATTCTGTGGTATCAAGAATAGTTTAGCTGCTGCTGTCAATTTCAAGCCCGGAAAAGGAAAGAGAATTGGAGGATCAGGTGACTAGCTTATCCTGCGTGAAAATTTAATTGCTTAATGTAACGACAAGAAACTATAACAGAATATGGATTTAACAAATATGACCCATGTTAAGAGAAGAATGAACAAATAGTAAACTCCATTATATTGCGCTTATCTACGTAGAATATTAGATTAATAAATTAGAAAAGAATTTAAAAAACATAAAATAGATAGCCGTCTCTTGCAGAACAAGATCCTAACATATATAAAGACAAGAAAATTATTACAAAACTGTCAGATAGAGTGAAGGACTCGATAAATTATGAACTAGGAATATGTATATTATAATATTAAACGGAATAATGAGGAAACTTAAAATTAAAAAATACAGTATGAGTGGATAATATGCTATGGAGATGAGGTAATAGTGATGACCAAAAACCAAGCTAATCTATAACACCAATTTTACAAAATAGCTACCTGATCCAATATAAAAATTTTCATAAAAAAAGAATGCAGGTAAATATTTTAAAATAGTTAACCATATTTCTATTATTAATTTATAGCTTTCACTAATATCCTCCAACGCCTTCCATTCTCAACTCTCATTTTCAAGTCTGTCACCGCTCAAATAACGTCGTCCAGTCATTTTTCTTGATCTCCCGCTTCTACTTTACTAGTATGCCTACTTTTTGCCACATCC
Source organism: Pyrochroa serraticornis (assembly GCA_905333025.2). Taxonomy (NCBI): domain Eukaryota; kingdom Metazoa; phylum Arthropoda; class Insecta; order Coleoptera; family Pyrochroidae; genus Pyrochroa; species Pyrochroa serraticornis. Next base: position 2,624,562 of record HG995155.1, on the reverse strand, counting down.
TGGTCATATGTCCTCACCATTCTATCCTTGGTGCTTTCATGTAGTGCATTATGTAAGGATATCCATTTGCCTCTCTTAGTTGTTTATTAACTCAACTCATTTTTCATGTTTTTATTTCTCCGTGTTTCTCTAAGCACTTTTCTGACCCATTTTACGATTTTCATCTTATTCCTTTATGTCAATCTTTAAAATTCACAACTATAGACTACAATTAGTTTAACTATTATTCTAGAGACTCTTATTCTTGCTTTCTCGATATTGCTTTTGCTAGGCTCTTTATAAAGAGATTGTTAATTATCATCTTTATTTATTCAACATTATTAGGGTTTTTTAAAGTGCATGTTTTCTTACTAGTTCAAAATCTTATTTTTCGTTTTTTCTTTGGGTCCTTCTTCATTTTCTTATATTTAATTGACTCAGCACTTATGGTAAGGTTGCATATATTTGTCGTACTTTACAGTTTGCTGAATACTATTTATAGCACTTTACTTCACTATTTGATCAACATCAGCATATGCTACTATCAGTGTCTACTATGATTTAAGGTTGGGTTTTTTATAAAATTTACATCAGCGCAAAGTTAAATTAGTAGATAGGGAATCTTGTCTCAATTTCCGTCTAGAAGTAAAGCTTTTTGACAGTTTGTCGCCTATTAGCACTTTTCTTCTCTTTTATTACCTTTTCTGATCAGTTTTAAATAATTTCTGCAAAATTCTTAAGCAGCCTAGAAGCAATAATGAGATTCACAACTAAAACAAGATAAGATACAACTGTTATCCAAAGAAATAGCAACAATAAAGATATTAACAAAAAGAGAAAATGCAGAGGAAAAAAAAATCAAAAGATAGTTAGTCAAAATATATGACTAAGGAGAGGAAGAAGAGAATGAAGCAGTTATATAAAAAAAATTACAACAAAGCGATAAATAGTGTAAGAGCCAAATCATCTAATTAAATAACTTTAGCGGAACCCAGAAGGAGATGGTTTATCGCTATTTAAATAAGAGGCTGGAAAATAAAAAAATAAAAAAGTAGGAAGCAACGTTCTTTATTAGCAATAAGAAAGAAGAAGAAATATTCTGCTATTCACACTCTATTCTTTATTTATTTTTCTTCAAACTCTTCAAGCTATACTCGAAGATAAAAATCCATCCTAATAAACAGAAAACTATTTTGTTCTTAAATTTCAAATATAAGACCACTAATTTTAAAGAAAATATTAGGTGATATTAAGTGGTAGTAGGAAAGATTCGAATGAAGAAGAGAATATACAACAAACAAGGAGAATAAGAGTTTATCACAAGGATAAAGGTTGTAAAGTTATAGACTGAGTCAAACAAATACTTGTACCAAAAGAAACTTGCAAAAAAGTTAGAAGTAAACCAAATAATAAAAAATAATAGAGTAACGCAAATTTGAAAAAAAAATCAAATCACTCAACAAAAAAGAAAAATAAAGAAAATTATAAAATAATTTATAACAACTTAATGGTTCTGTAAGGAAATGAAAGCCAAAGAACAAAACGGAACCAAAATTGCAAGATGGTTTAATACTATATTACCACAGCTGAGACAAGATCAGACACATAACAGGAATAAAATTCAACGCATTCAAAACGCTGCTATACGCCTTGCCCTGAACATGCCATACCGACAACATGTTTTCCCGTATATCCAGTCAATAAGTGAGTTCAATATTTGCTATTGGCTTAGGTTCTTGCATCTGGTGTTTCTGCAGACGGGGCATTTGGACTATCTGAGGGGCTTACTGAAATTCTGAACAGCAACTTACAACTTGAACAGGTTCATAAAGTTTAGAGCTTGTTTTTTATTTGCTGCCGTAAAACTGCTAAATGAATATTCGAGACTTATTGAACCCTTTGGAGGGCCTGGATTTAATATGCGTCTGAGGCAGATTTGGTTGCTAAAATGGTATGAAGTTGCTTGAATTGTGAAAAATTTGTGTTAAGGATGCTTATCTTGTTAATAAAACTAAGCTAATTTAGGTATTCCTAATGTAATATAGTTAGTCATTTTCTTCTTCAGGACCTGACACAAATCAGTGCTAACCTGATCATGCACTAATTATAACATAATAAATTTATTTTAATTAAACTGACTTGAGTTTAAAACACGTTTGAAATGATGGAAATGAGAATATTGAAAAGAATTAATGGAAATACGTTGGAGATCGGACAAGAAACAATTAAATAGAAAGGTAGAAGAACGTGGAAAATATAAATAAATAAAAATTAATATAAGAAGCGAATAAAATATGCATATAAGTAAAATGACAGACGAGAAAGTAGCTAAGATAGTCAGAGACAGATCATTAGTAAGTTTTTGGCTTCCTTATACATTTTTTGTTTCATACCTCGCTTGGTTTACAAAATTCTTCTTACATTTTCTATTCAATCAAGCTTAACCTACCTCTTTTCTTGCTTATTTTTTGACGTTTTATTTTATATTTATTCCATAATATTGGTTCCTTTTTAGTATTTGTGGTATTACTTATTTCTCTCCTTGCTGTTCTCTTTGTTATTTCATTTCTTCTTATTTCTACAGATCTCCTTTACTTCGTCTAATATTACGTCATACGGGATCTGTGTCTAATCGTCTATATTATTATTTTCGGTTTAGAAAATTTTTCTACGTTTCATGTATATGAACTGTTTTTCTGCCATTTGCCATTTTTATTAGTGTTGCTTATTTCTAGTTTATGTACTTGTTGTCTTATATTTCAGTTATAGTATAATTCATCTTATAGGTATATGCTATACATATGAACCACTTTTTTAGTTGTCAGGTTTCATTAGTTTTATTCTTGCATATTTATTGTCTGGTTATTGTATATTTCTACAGTAATATTTGTTCTGCTTTTAACGTTAATTTTTTGGGTGTGGATTATTTCTATTCCATTTTATATGCAACTTATGCTTCTGTTATTTTTGTTCACCCATTTTTTTTTATCTTGGTACACATCTACTTTGCTTGCTTCAATCCTACTTCATGCACTTCATGCTTGTTTATATTTCTTCTAATTTTTTTGCTTCAGGTAATTCTATATTTCACACACATGAACACTTTCTTTCTTAGCCCTTCTTCATGTTTATTAGTGTTGTTTATTTTTGGATTATTTACTTATGGTCTTATAGTTTGCTATAATATTAGTTTTTCTTCTATCGGCTTGTTTCTATGGAATGAGTCGACTATGTCCTCTTTTCCTATTTATAGCTCTTTATCTCTCCTATTTTTTGACAGAACAATAACCTCTTTTGCTTATAAATTTTTGATCAAAGATTTTGAACCCACTTTTTGCTCCAGATCTGTTTCGGCTCATATAATTCTTCTTATGTATGATATACAAATAAACTCTCTTTTCTCTTTTCTTTCCGATTTTTATCAGCCTTACTTTTGCTTTTTAATTGTTTATTTTACAGTTTATGTGATGTTACTGACGTAGAAACGCAACCCACTAGAAAACAGCCAATTCTGAATAAAGAAAGAAAAAAGGAAAAAATAAGTTATTCAATAGATTTTGCCATTATTTGGCCTGACGTTCCTAGATGACTTCTATTCTATATTGGTTCCTTTTGGTATTATTTCTATAAACAGCTGAGAGCCAAAATAATTAATAAATGATTTATTAAATGTTTTATTTATCCTAGTCGTGTTGTTAAGAATCTATAATAATTTGCACTATTTTCCCTCCGTAGAGAAATTACTTTCAATGAAAAGAAAGTGAAGAATAATTAACGATCATAAAGTTAAAATTTATAACAAAGTAAAATTGACAAGAAGGATCAAACTTACAACAATATTTCACACAATGCCTTATTGTCGTTATTAAACTTAAAATAAAGTATCTCTCATATTTATTAGCATCCAGTGAAATATAAAATATATTTGGTCATGTAGAAGCACCTAAGATTGCAAAAAATGCTTCTATCAAGGCATTTGAAGCTACCAGTAAGCTTGAAATGGCAGGAAAAGTGTTGTAGACTATCAAAAAAAATTTGAACAGAAATTGAATATGTTTTAAGACCTCAATTTTTTTGAGTGACTACCTATTACCTCATCTTTAAATTCTTTATTTACTTGTTGTTACGTCTATTTGGAAGTTTTTAAAATTGAGTAAAATGTTTTTTTATGATTAATTTTCATCTATCATTTGAAAAAAAATATTTTCCTTTAAATCGGTTCTTCCTTTTTGGCATTCTTCATTCTACAAAGTTAAGTAAAAAAAGACAAAAACCCACCGCAATAAGGAAGCAAAATCAAATTTACAGCAAACTTGTATGCAAAACTTTAATATCGTAGTTTAGTAGAACAAAAAAATAATGAGTGAATACACACTAGAGCACAAGGAAAACAAAACATCTTTGCTGTGGTCTTATTGCAATATGCTGCATATTTAATGAGTTGAACAAGGGAAAAAAAAACGAGGGAAAGGTACTGACCTTAAGTTACCAAAAGCACGAAACACGTATTCTACTAGCAAACTGTTGAAACAAAATTTTATAGGTTTATTGTTTCTTTCTGCTTCCCGCAAACCTCTAACAGCTATGTGAAAACAAGATTTGGCGTTATCAATTGAAAAGAATGTATCAGAAAATCTTCGTAAACGAGGATTAAACGATAGCAAGAATTTCTTCTCAAATTTGCCTTCCATACAGTTCATCAAGTGATTAAAATATGTCTTTGGGCACATTTGCCAATCTTCACAACAAGCCTGGCAATTACAAATGTAACAATAACGATTTAGTAAGAAATCTCGACGTTTCATTCTTGGTTCTAAATAATAAAGAGGACTGCAAAAAATTTGTTATAAAAAAATAACCATAATATTAAAATTATACCCGTAAGAAATATAGCACTGTTCACCTTTCTTGATAGTTCTTATAGCTCGAATTACAATAATATTTCCATAATGAACACTTATTGCATTGGGGAAACAAGAATGGTTGAACAAACTTATGGTAGGAAATAAGCCATAACCAAATTCTACTGGACTGTAATGCTTGGAGGTTGATATTTCATCTTGAACCAATTCAAAAATTTTCATTTGGTTCCAACGAGTTACCCCACGATTTGTTATAATTAGTTCTTTAAAACGTTCTTCAGCAACTTCCGGCTCAGGAACTTCAAAGAAATCAGTATAAGTTTTTAAAATATGATAAACAATAATGGCGTCGTAAAGCCAAGAAGCCATAATAACGCCCTCGAGTCCGACTATGTGATGCTTCATGTCTTGAATACTGTTAATAAGGGGATTCACCAGGTTTTTCTTCCTAAAACGCGATGCGTTAATTTAATTGTCTACAATTCAATGTTAGTCAAAAGTATGGAATCCGGCTTCTCCTGCATAAACAATTAGACTTAGAGAAAAAATATAATTGCGCAGGCTTTTTTTTAATGACAACTTATTAATATTTGTATTTATTCTGAGGTAAAGAATTGATTTCCATACATGTGTAAAATTTATTTTTTCTTACTTTTTATTTTTAAATAAAAGAAAAAAAATTACACTTAATTTTTTAAAACGGTCAATTCTACCTACCTAAAAAAGGGGACGTATCCAACACAATTCACAGCTAACAATAATTCTAGAATGTGGTATTTGGGTCACAGTGAAAGTAATTGTGCCACATTCTGTTGGTGTATTGGGATCCGTCCACTTTTTTGCAAGAAGGTAGAATTGGGCGTTTTAAACAAATAAAGCGCAAATTTTTCTTATCCATTCGAAAACAAACAGCTTTATGTGAGAAAAAAATTCACAACTGTACGGGGAATAAATCTCTACTTTGTCAGAATAAATAAAATTGTTAATACCTTGTTACTTAAAAATTGGTGCCTCAGGTAAAAATGGCCAGCGCAATTTTCTAAAAGAATATGACCTCAAATGAGTCACTTGACAAACACTCATCGTTTATACTTTCAGTCTAGTAGTCTAGGTAATAGAGACTTGGTTCCATATCTTTGGGAATTTATAAAAATAGATATTGATGTCAGTTCTAGAATAAATTTTTTTGTAGTATTTTGCTGTTGCAGCATTTGAGATAAATAACAAGAAGTTGCAATTTAGAACTTTTTATAATCAATCATATAATTCGAAGAATTTCAATTAAAAGATAGTAGGCATTACACAGCAACTTACTTGGTACTTCTAGTAACTCTAGAGGGTGTACTTGCGTCTTGATTCCTCATTAGAATTGTCAGTTTTATCGCCAGAAGCATCTCGTTTGTAAAGTTGGTCTTACCGGTTCTTCTCAGAATAGGGCATTCGTACTTGTGGTACATTTGAGCAGCAGTTTTGCACTTTTTGCTGCAATACATTACCATAGTGCAAGTATCACAAGGTATGAGGATAAGTGATTCAATCAAACATTCATGGCAATGGTACAAATCATTATCGATTATCCCAGAAACAATTGCTTTCTCAACCATTAAGATTTCACCAATTTCGATTTGTCTAGTAGCGACAACATGTCGACCAAATTCTGCATTGTTTTTAATAGTGATGCAATTACTTGCATTTTTGAATTGAGTATGTTGTATGTCATCATTAATAGTGGGAATGGGGCTGTAGTATTCTGGAAACCGAGTTATTCTTCTGATTCTACGTGATGGTCGTCTTAGATGTTCTTCATCGGAATCCCGCCAGTATCTTCTTTTAAATAAACCATGTTTTGCAGGGTCTACTTTAAGTTCTTTATAAAGTTTGTAGGCTCTTGCACTATCCTGAAAATTCAAAAATAGATTCTCAACGTTGAAGAGAAACAACATTTACAACTTCAGCGTCTTTAAAAAGTTTGCTTTCTGTTAGGCACCAACTTCTGATATGATATCCTAATGCCAATTGGAATGAAGTGTCACATAAGGAAATACTTCTTGATATTAAATCCAAAGCTCTTTGATATTTTTGTGCAAAACAACTATAATGTCCATCTTCTAGCAAAGAATTAGCAGCTTCAAAATTTTTCTTATCGTATTCAGGAAAGTTGCAGCTGTACTTTTTTTTCATGACTGCGTACATAACATCGATGCGTTTGCTGTACGATTCTAAGCTGGAAATATTTTCAGTATAAAACTGGTTTTCGAAAAAAATATCACACATGTTGAAAATAACGAAAATGTAAATTTCACAATTTTTTTTATCACTGTTTGCAAATGGTAGCCATACTTGATAGCTAAAGTATCAGAGATACCAATTACTGAGATACTAAAATTTGATTTATCACTGCAAACGAAAAACTCTTTCCGATAATTTTTGTTGTTATTATTATCATGCAAGTGTTTTTCTTATCCAAGCGATGATTTTGTTGATTCTCTTACTTTAGAAATAATAAGACAATTTCAGTTAAGAAGCAATTTTTTGGCATTATTGAAATTACAATAGAATCGATAAAGAATATAAATAAAAAATACAATTAAAGTTGCTTGGTCATTTAACATCGAGGTGTAAAAATATTATTTTAGTGCACCCGGTCTCGTAGGTCTCGCAGCCGTCTTGGCGTTTTTTTGATTATTTTCCATAAACTTTGTTGCGAGTTTGGATGCGCCATTCTTCGTAAATTTCCTTGCATCTGGAGACAATATTCGAAAGCACGTAATTTGACTGTGAAAACATCGGTTGGAATAGGTGAAATTTCGTACTTGCGGAAATCTTCTCTGCATTTGTAGTAAGCTTTTTCAATTTTTTCGCGCTTAGTTAGTTTCAAAACTTTCTTCGAAGATTTATGTTTTCTGAGTAACCAAGAATGTGGCTTAAATGTCGGCCAGTCTTCGCAACAAGCTCTGCACCTGCAGTTAAATTTATAGTCGCCGTCGAGGATAATTTCTCGAAAATATATTGACTGCATATCATAACGAACTCTGTAGGAAAAAGAAATTAGAAAAAATTATTGAAAATTCCAGAAACTTACCCGTAAGAAACGAAAAGTTGTTCTCCTTTTCTTACACTTACGAGCACTTTGAGAACTAAAGTGGTCCCATAGAAGATTGATGTTACATTCGGATTGCAAGCATGATTGATTAAACTCATCATTTGATAGAGTCCAAGTCCGAAATCTTCTAAATTGAAATTTTTATCATGAATATTAGCCATTTCAGAAATTCTAACTGAATTGCAATCAACAATAGCTCGATTTATCAATATTAGTTCTTTGAATTTTGTTTCGGCTTTCTCTTGTTCCGGAACGTTAAAAAAATCCGTGTAGTTTTTAAGAACGTGATAAACATAAGTGCCATAAAAAATTATTGACATCATTGTATCGCTAGGCAAATGATTTAAGTGATGAGGCATGTTGTAAAGATTTCTAAACCCGATGGATGGGGAAGTTTTGTCACTAGCTTGCACGTTTTCTATATTTGCATAATGGTTTCGCATGAGGTAAGCCAATTTCAACGACAACGAGTCACGATGTCTTAACGTCATTTTTTCGACTTTTCTCGTAATTATGCATTCGTATTTGTGGTAAGGTTTGGACCATTTTCGACAATCTCGGCTGCAATAGAAAGCTTCAGTACAGAGCTCGCATGGTATTGGATTAAAAAGAAGTCTGGCACAATGGTCACAATGAAAGAAATTGTTGTCGAAAATGGTGAAAACTAAAGGTTCCAATACACCAACCACCTCGCCAAGTTCTATGTCTCTTGTCGCTACCAAGTGCTGGCCGTATTTTTTCGAATGCTTTATTTTCACACAATTAGCTAAACCTTCTAGATCCGGATGTTTATCGGAATCAGGAATACTAGGAATGGCAGTAAAATATGGCTCCTCACGATCTCCAATACGTCTCGACCTATCTGATTCTTTTCGAAGAGGAATTTCTAACTCAGGTGCTAAAGGAATCGATACAGCCCTGTTTGCGTCCTGTAAAAAAATGTTGACAAATTACAAAACTAAGTTTTTAAAAAATATGATGTTAAAGAAGTTAAAGAAGAAAATTGTTAAGTTTCCAGCAACGTCGCCATCTTATAAAAAGATATCTGCAGCGGTAGACAAAAAAGCCAAAAACGCCAAATACTAAACAAATACTTACTATCGCGCATTCCCCTCCCACTTTCCACTTGGCTAAAACTCTGACCCTTTTGCCATATGCGTGAGCTTGTCCTAATTCGGTTTTTGCCGTGGCAACGCCTTTACAATAATACATGTAGGCTTGTAAATAATTTCCTGCTTCAAAATGTCTGTCTCCATCGGCTTGATGTGCTCGGCTAAGTTCGTCGCTTTTTTCATCTACATCTTCGGTAACATCCTTTAAGTATCTCTTCATATGTGAATACATGAGATCGACTCTTTCCGCGTTAGTTGGTAGAGCTGATAGTTGCTTGTCAAAACCTATAGGTAAAGCATCTTCACGTAACATCTTGGCTAACAGGTCTGATGCTCCGGAAGAAGTTCCTGAATTACTTGAATCCCGTTCTGAACCTGTTGAAGGTGTCGGAGCGCGAGAATGTCCGGCCACAGATAAAAATCTTGGTGATGAGCGAGACATCTTGAAGTTGTTTGAACAGCAACACTAACGACACTGGGACGACCTCCAGATTTCGGTGCACAAGAAGACAATAGGACCAACATGATAAAAAGAAAATTAGATTGAATGTTGGTACGTGAATATAATCGAAACAACAAAGTTAAATCTCCTACACTTTATTCTAATATTAATTACTAATCAAGATTTCTTGTTTGATAGCACAGTAGAAACTTTAGACATTTTTGAGAAAGAGTTTTAATTTTTTTTTCTACTACTTCATTTTTCTTTTTTCAGAGCTCTTTGTCAAATTACTGCAAGAATTAAAGTTCAACTATTTCACTCTCATTTTTATTTTCACTTCTTTTATTTTCTCTCAATTTTGTAGTTTGTGTCTATATTTTTTTAGTATAATATTAGTTTTATAATAAGGTATAGAATGTACCAAAACTAATATTATTGTAATTATTAATATAAGTAATTATATTTTTTTTTGTACTAGATATATTTCATTTAGTATTCGACGTTTGCTGAAGGATTTTTTTCCTTAAAAAGTGAGTTAAAAGCTGGTTCTTACCTCTAAATGACTTATGCTTATTTAATTGTTTACTACGAAATGTTGTGTGTTTCTTCTTCTTTAACATCTGTGTCATTCTAGCAGTTTGGCTAAGAGTAAATATATATATAAATAAGAGGTGGCAGAAACATCGATTACGAGTAAAGAAAGGGTTACACAAATTAAATATTTTAAAAACCCAGGAATACTCAACACAACAAATAAGAGAGGTGAGAATGGAGTAAAGTAAATACGGGAAAGAAATAAAAGAACTTTGAATAAAAAATAGAACGGTAAAGAAAGAAAGTAAACAGTTTAACAATAAAAACTAGAGTGGATTCCATGCAGAAAATGGAAAGGAGAAATCACATAGTTATACAAAATCCGCAGGATGAAGAAAAAGGAGCAAAACGTAGTAAAATCTGTGGCAGAAAATGTCGTAAGAAGAACTCCTAACACGGAAGTAAATACAAAAGTATTAAGGAAAGCGAAAAGTAATATGTATCTAGTAGAGTTGGAGTCAACAAAGAAATAAAAGATGATTACTAGAAGTAAACTCAAGTTGAGAAAACTTAGAAAATCAAAATTATTGATAGATTTATGAAGCAATATAACAAGTAAAGTTAAAAAAGAAAAATCCAAAGAAAAATGTGTTAACTGTATTAGAATAAAAGATTACAGAGAAAGAAAGATGAATAAAGGAGAAACCACATCTCAATTTACAAAAAGAGCCAACAATAAAATAAACTACAGATTGTAGCAAAGGAAATAATACCAAAAAAAGGAAGAGGAAGGGAAAAAACTGGAGGATGAAGAGTTGAAAAAGAAGACAATAAAAGAAATGATGGGTAATGGAAACAAGCAGACAAAATCATATATAAAAGTAAAATATCAAATATAATAGAAATAAAAGGTAATTTTAACAAAGAGAAGGTTACAATGACAGAAAACTTTAAATAAGCTAATAACAGGTAAACAAAAGAAAAAAGGAATTAGCTCAACACTAAAAATAGCTACGCTTATAAAGAGCAGACTGATTATATGGAAAATGAGGTAATAAGTAAAGGTCAAGACGACTTTGGGAAGACACTTTGGTCAGATTTCAACTAAGTGCATGACACGATAAATAGGAAAAAAACGTTTCAAAGTTATGTATACGATGAAACTGCCAAGGAAGAACAAGAGATTAGTAAAAATATCCTTAAAAATTACAAAATGCTAATTGCTTGTGGAACGACATTTAACGCAAAGAGACCTTCCATCTTTGTACTAGATAGAATTATTACGTAAGAGTTCTGCAGGAACAAAAGGGTTAACATAGAAAAAATATAAACTTTAGATGGTAGAATTATATGATTACGTAGATGTAATAATAAAAAAAAGCAATGTTGAACATTAGATAATTCTAAATATTATATGGAAAGGATGTACAAATTTTTGTAACGTTGATGGGTTCAATAAAATCTACGTATATGACAGTATTGATAAAGTTAAAGTTATAAGAGTCATAAGACCTATGATGTTTTATGAATCTGAAACTAAGATTTTTACAAAAGTAGTCCAATAGAACTACAGATATGAGAGAAAAAATGTATTAATAGTGAACAGTGCTTGATCAAAAGTAGGAAAATAAAAAAAAATTGTTGGTGGGAGTGGATTTAAGGTCGACGGTGGATAAAAAGTGTAGAAGCAATCAAGCAGCAGGCCAACAGGGCTTTAAATATTATATAGAAATGTAATTAAACATGTGCTTAAAACCACTACTAACTAAAACTTTTTGGGCAACTTAAATTGTCTTTTTTTTCCCGTTTTTTTCATCATGTACAGAATGTTTCTGAATTGCCCTTCTACGTTATTTCAGGCTTAATTATTATTTTTGAAATACAAAATTGATAAGTGTTTTACTTAGTATTTAAGATAGCGAACAGATGTCAAGGAGTTTTGTTATTTATTTAAGCATAATCAGTCAGATCTCTCTGAAGTTATTGAAAGACGCAGGCTTAAAATTTGATATTATATTACCTTAAGACAGGATTTTTTTGTTCTACAGCACAGCCCAATAGAAATAAATAACCAAAATGATAATGAAAACCAAGTTTTGATTGGAAAAAGATCGAAAGATTATTAAAATGTAAGGAAGAGCTAAATAGTAAACAATATTTTAGTTTCGAATTTTCCAAACTATTAATTCGCGTCAATTGCGCGACTACTTTCATTCAGATGCCTGATCCCAAATCGTCAAAATAATAATTGTTGCAATTGAGACAATATCAATTGAAACTTAATAAGGAATTTGTTTTTCTGCATTAAAAGCACCAAAAATATAAAATTTATAATAATATTTGCTTCACAAAAATATAACAATCACAGACACATGGTAACATCATACAAAACATGTTGGTCACATTAACACTTTAAAAATCTCAATGTTTTTTTGTCCCCAATTAAAAGGTACGAAAATCGCCATAAATTCTCGTGAATGTTGTTGATATAGGTCGGACGTTTCCAAAGGAGCGAAGACAAAATTCGAAAAGTTGAAACGCTATAATGAAGTCTTCAGATGGTGCAGTTTTCTCAGCAGTTTTCAAGAATTTCACACACGCTTTTAAATTATTTCTGATAAACTGCATATCTATGGAATGAAACAATCTGTGGGCAAATTCATTTTTTCCGTTGTCAAAACCTCTCTGAGTAGTTGATGGCCAGTCTTCAACGCAAGCCTGACAAGTACATTGAAAATGATAATTTTTTAATATCCCATCTTGTCGTTGTGCTTTCGAAAAATCTTCATAGCGGATCCTGCAAAAACCAAATACTTATTTTCATTGAGTAGTTTAAAAAAATCCAAATTTTGGAAAATTACAGTAGCACGAAATTTATTAATTCTTTCATTAATCAAAATTTAAAAAAAAATTCCTATATTGCCTCAATTTTGCTCTACGTTGGTGAAGATGTTATCGTTTGAGAAATTTCAAATCTTACCCATAATTAAAAAAGCATTGTTCTCCCTTTTTGATTGTTCTCGAAGCATAAGAAGCTATCGTAGTTCCAAATGCAACCGATGAAATATTGTGGCTACACGCGTGGTTGAAGAGACGCATTGCTGGATAGATCCCGCAACCAATAAAAGTAATACCACAACTTCCTCCAAGAACCTTAACAGTTTCCGGTATTAAAGTATAATGTTTTTCAACAATGGCACGATTCAGAACTAACAAACGCTTAAACTCTTTTTCGGCAATTTCAGAATTGGCAACGTCAAAGTAATCACTATGGTTCTTAAGTATGTGATATATGAATGCGGTTTTGTAGAGCAACGCCTTCACTAATGCGTAACTTCGAAGATAATCGAGTGAATGCTCTAAATTGTAAATTTCGTGATATCGATCGGAACGATAGACTTTGTCGTTGCTTTCAAAATTATTGCTTTCATAACGATTTCTCATAAGATAAGTTAACTTTAATGCAATTAGATTTTTAGCATCCAATGATGCACCACCGATTTTTCTCCTGATAATACACTCATAATAATGAAAATCTTGAGCTTTTCTTTTGCAATCTTCGCTACAATAAAGAACTTGGGTGCAAATGTCGCATGGTATAGGATTGTAGCAAAGAACACAACACTCGTAACAATGGCTATAATCTTCATCTCCGATGGCAGCCACAAAAGGTTTTTCAACCATTATAATCTCGCCAATATTAATATCTCTTGTTGCAATGATATGACGTCCGAACATCTTATTGGTTTCCATCTTAATGGAATTTGCTGCCGATTGGATATATTTGTTTCGTTGCGTTTCCTTAATAATAGGAACGGTGCTGTGGTACTCTTCCTTCAAAGGCATATAGGATTTTGATTTCTCTAGCTTTTCATATAGAAAAGGTAGCAAATATTCTGGGTAATTGTTATCAATAGCTCTTTGTTTATCCTACAAAAAAAATGTTAATTGTCGCAAAAATAGCGTCTATTGAATAGAAACAACAGAAGCAGAACTGATAACAAAACAAAAATTATTAATTATTAAATTAATTAAATACTTGCAACTTTGAATATGTCAAGCATTCCCCAATCCAACAAAATATCGCCTCTTCTGTAATAACTCAATGATTTTGCTAATTTTGTTTCGGCACTTGCAATGGCTTTGGTGTATCTTAATAAAGCGTCTTCCATAGCTCCATCATTGTAAAGTTCATCAGCTTCTTCTCGGAATATTTGAGATGATTCGTCGCATTTTCCATCGTGATCGTCTTCGCAATGTGCATCATAGTAAGGGTTCAAGTAGTCGTACAGTCTTTCAAATCGTTGACTGTTTGTTGGTAAAACAGCTATTTCATCGTCAAAATCATATTCCAATGCACCATCAAGAAGCATCTCACAAATTATGTCTTCTTCCATATACATACTTAATTTTTGAGATTTTTCTTTATCCATTATGAAACAATTTGATTTGAACCTGATGAGATTGTAAGAAAACAAATAAAATTTGGAGAGATTTGACAAATGACGGTGCAATTGCATTCAATGTTGCCAGGTTTACAAGTTGAAGAACTAGATTAGATAGTGTTAAAAAGGTCATTTAGCTCCAAATTATAAAAACATAAGACATTCAATTTTTGGGGTTCAACCAACTTAAAACAGATGTAGAGCATACACATTTTAGTTCGATTTTTATGCATGTTGTATTTGTCATTGTTTTCTAGGCGAAACCAGCAACTCGTAGAGTAAAGAATAAAATTGGCAAAAAAATATAAATTAACGCTTTTATAGTTTCTAGATACACCAATAATTTTGTTGTTTTCAACTTGTACTTCAGATGCTACAAAAACTTTTTCATACCTATCAAACCCTGTTTTATTTATTTACCTTATTTTAAATTTTTAGTTTAAAGGTTTAACAACTCTCCCTTCTAATGAAAACTTTCCCTACAGTTTTTCTTAAATATGATGTATGAAGATGTTTTGATTCTTCAATTATTTTTTTCTCCCCATCAACTTTTGTTCCTCAAAGTTTTTTATTCTATTTAATTGTTTTTACTTGTATAATTTCTAGCACGGTCTCTTCTGTTTTATTTTTTTACTTTTTTTTGCTAACCTAGTAATTTCTAAAGTGTACTCAGCGACCACCTAAGAAAAATTTTAAAATATTAAAGACAGAAAATATTAAAAACCACATATACGAAATACATTTCCTACAAGTTAGCTCAATCAGAAACCTATACTAAAGTAGATTAGATCAAAAATTGAAAGAATTAAGATACGATAAGATTAAAAAGAAAAGAGAGAAGTGAGAAAACAATTACAAAAGAAACCTCAACAAACATACATGAATGATTCGAAAGAAATAAGAGAAATAATGAAGCAAAAGCATGACGGAAAGAAAATGAACAGTGTAAAAGTGTCTGCATTCAATGAAGCACGACTTTGTTTCTGACGACCGTTCTAAGTGTTGATTTTCGTAAAAAACGTGTGCATAAGTTGATAAGTACATTGAAAGGTCAAGAAGCAAAGATGATTAGAAAGCTACAAAAAACAGAAACAAATATCGATTAAAAGAAATCTAAGCACCAACAAAGCTAGAGAATTAGAAATAAACAAAAAGTAACACTTATAAGTTAATAAATAAATTTAAATAGTTAGACTTTACTACAGAATAAGAAACCCACAACATAATAAGACAAACAAAGAAATGTATTAAATAACTGCACCCAATACTCTGGAACCCGTATATCACAAAAAATACAAAACAAAGAATTCATGACACTATAGATAAAAATATACCGATATAGGACGTATTTAAGTCAATAATTAACAAAAGAACAAAGAACAAAAGAGTAAGACTGAAGGAAGTTTTTGTATGGTATTTGTATGGTAACAAGGGATGATAGAATTGGGAAAAATAAAACTGAAAAACTAATGGGAATATAACATTATGAGCTGATTCATTTAAAACAATAATAGTTAATATGATACTGACGCATTAGACGACAATTCTTGAATAAAAATAACAGCAGACTAGAATCCAAT
Source organism: Pyrochroa serraticornis (assembly GCA_905333025.2). Lineage (NCBI taxonomy): Eukaryota > Metazoa > Arthropoda > Insecta > Coleoptera > Pyrochroidae > Pyrochroa > Pyrochroa serraticornis. The sequence goes on along the minus strand of HG995155.1, from coordinate 2,608,505 downwards.
AGGAAAACAAAAGAGAGGAAGATTCCTTAGATTATTTAGAGATGAAATTAATTATGCAATGAAACAAAAACAGTGGAAAAAGCATAATGGGACGACAGACAGGCCTGATAAAAGGAAAATACCGTCAGATGTAGGAAACCTTTATAGATATATAACTAATTTTTGTGCAGATAAAGATGGTGTGAATTCATATGCTTTGTATGGTTCACGGGCCATAATATCATTGCATGTAACTATCTCTTTTGTAAAAATATTACTGGAGGTATGTTTGAGAGTCTTAATGATTTTATATTTCAAAATAATTAGCTCACTGAGTTGGTGTTTGTAAAGGCAATCCTTGCTCTATGTCTAGCGGTTATAGAGGATCATACCGTTTGATGCAAGGCTACAGATTAACTAGTGAAGCGGTTACGTCAAAGTAGCAATATACTGAGTCACACCGTAAAATATGTTGGCAGTGAATGTAGCCAATTTTATAGCTATTCGTCTATTCAAGGAAAGTTTTTTAACTATGTGAGGGTATAGAAACCGAATATTTGTCTTTTTTGTACAATGGTGCACAATGGCTTCCTTGTGGTATTATGTTATTACGTACATTTGGTATTAAAAATTTATATTTTTGACATACTTATGCAAAATTTTTAAAAAGATGAAAGCGTTGAAGCTCTTTCTGTAAAAATACAATTAACTGTTATAAGAAGACTCAAATTATGGAACAAAAAATTAATGAAGGTGCGAACAAAGATTGTTTCTTCATATTGCAACAGCCTTTGACCTCAAATAGATTTCAGTTATTTAAACATAAAACCAGTTTTTGAAAAACATCTATCCCCTTGTTTGAAAATATTTTTGAAATATTGATAGTTTTGTATCGATTCAGGATTTTTTTAACACCAATGCTTCATCTGAATTTATTTCTACAAAAGAGAGAAATTTTATTGAATTGCTTTTCGACAATTGTTTAAAATCAAAATTTGGAGTTGACCAAAGTGTGAAATAATAGAAACTTAACATCAATTGACAAGAATTTGAATTTTATTTTCGATTTTCTATTTGTTCTAAAATGATAGTGATTGTGTTCAGTTTAGTTTTCAAATTTGAGAAAAATCGACGTAATTTAATCTTATAATTTAATGTTAATGATAAACCGATAAATCAATTAATTTGCTCAATAATGTAGCTGCTGGTTTTGTTTACTATTTGTCCATTACAATTTGTTTTGGTGTTATACCTGTTCTATTTATTTTAATCCCTTATTTATGATTAGCCATGCGACTTTGGGAAAAAGCCAGTAGAGTATTAAATCAATTTCAATCTCTAAGCCCAAAAAAATTTGAGTCCTTTAATTTTGTTTTTTTTCTATAAAACTTTTTTTGTTTGCCACTTTCTGTTTCGAACGTAATTTAAGAAACCTTTATTGAGCACTCTGCTAACAAATAAATAGTTGTGAATTTCTTTTTGCTTCCACCAATTCCACCAATTAAATTTTCAAACTTGAATATCTCAGTTCGAACACGTTGAAAAATCTGAAATTTAACAATTTTTAAGTATACCCGCCATTGCCTAAAAAACGAAGACCTGAATGGCAAAAACTTATTGTTGCAAACAGTTTATATTTAATACAAAACTAAAATGTCGCCAGCATATAATGAATCAAGTCTACGACATACCCAAGAAGAAAATTCTAATTCAGACACACTGCCATGTGGACTAACTTTGGCAAATTTGCAAATAAACCAAGCACACCTCTTTTCAATCAATGAACTAATTATTTACGCAAGATGACGGTTGTATTTCACCACAGTGTGCCATGGGAAAACCTAGTCAACAATTATGCACAATGTCATCTACTAGCGACGAGGAGTACTTACATGAAATTATATCTATAAACTAAGTATGAAAATACTTGGCAAAGTGTGAAATATACAAAAAGAAGAAAAATAAGGCAGAACTCACACTTGAAACTAGTCAACTAATACCATCAAAATATCCACTAACTCGAGAAATCCGAATATCACTTCAAAACTCTTCCACCTAATTTCGTGAAGGGATAGTAAATTTTCCAAAAATAGCAAAAAGTTGCAAGATATAGTAGAACGAGAACAATGCGCCACAAAAAGAATGGTGATATCACAATTAAGATTAATTGCAAACATTTGGATGCTTGTCGGAAGCTGATCAACTCTATGAGAGAAAACAAGGATAATCACCTTACCAATCGATAATAAAAGTATAAAAGAAAAATTATCTACTTAGGGACACAAAATGAAAAACATAATTAACTGAAGACAAATAATATTACACAACCGCTAAATTTATTTTTTGTGGACCTTCACAATAATAATCAAAAAATTTCCAAAATCAATAAACTTCAAAACAGTATAGTCTAAGTAGAACCACCTAGATCAACTAAAGTCTTAATGCAGTGCATGCGATGTCAGAATTACGGGTATAGTATATAAGAACATATTGCAACATACCCTTTGTATGAGTAAAATGTGGAGGTTTACACAAGATTGCCAACAGCAAGAAGAACAACAACGTTCCAGCAACTTGTGCATTATGTAGTGGTTCACACCCAACAAACTATAAGTCTTTTAAAATCGCAACACGCTAATAACAAATAAAACATAGTCAAACCAAACCTCATGTAGTCAAGTCACAATTAGCCATCGAAAAAGTAAGAAAACCACAACAAGATATGAGTTACGCTGAGGCAACAAAATATCCCCAAAATGATGTACAATCTATAGATTATCTATCCGCCACAACAGTAAACAAGTTCCTAGAAGCATTCAAGTCGATGCTTCACCAACTCATTTGACAAAATAGTATGATACTGAACATGTTATCAACATTGATAAATTAAATGCACAATGACTAAAATTGACTTATGCCAATGGCCTCCAACAACATCAAGATGAGCTTAGAGTATTCCCTGACAACAATTCAATGGACATATTTTTGATCAGTAAACTACATCTTACTGACAAATTTTATTCTATTGTCCCATATTACGAAACTTATTATTCGAATCATCCAGATAACATAGCACATGGTGGAGGCGCAATTATTATTCGAAACAATGTTATCCCTTATGAACTGCTTAAATTTGAACAAAATTTTCTGCTGGGCATAATAATTAATGTGACGATATTACTGTATGATCTAACGATTGCATTTGATTATTATTTACCTCGTTATAATATCAAGAGGAAAAATGATAACTAGCTCTTTCAAATGTTATTATCCAAATGTACTGAAGGTGACAATTACAATTGCAAACAAACTTTTTAGAAACCTCGATTGATCACACTTAAGGCAGAAAACTACACAATCTCATGCAAGGACAGCATTACTCGATTCTATCAAGGTACTTCAACTTATTGGGCTGCAAATCCCAAAAAAATTCTTTGTTACAAAGGAAATCTCTGCTTCTTAGCTGGATGTATTTCCAATTTATGACTTTTTGTAGGATCACTCTTAGATAATCAATATTATTGGAATGTCTGTTCTAAATATAAGTATTGCCCTAAAATTACGTAATAAGGAAAATAAATTGAAAGAATACAAATATAAGGTAGACCGAGTAATAACTCTGAGTATGAGCTCTAAATTACCAGAAAAATCTTCATACTTAACCGACAATTTTAACCTAGCCGCTCAAAAAGCTGAAACTCTTAATCTAGATATATAACTGAAACAACTTGTGGTAGTAAAAAGAAGAGCACAAGCAAAAGGGCAATAGATTCACGCAGCAGCGGACAAAACAGCATTCAATCGCGCCAAGAACAAATTAACGACAAAACTCACAGCAACAAGGGATTAATAATTTCAATTCTATCTTGCTAATCAAAATTTCCTCGACAATAGTATTTTGAATTGAAATCAATAAAATCGACTAAAGAACTAAAAAATTTGGTACCATCTAGACGTGATTAAGGTGGTCCTACTGCAAAGCAGCGGGCTCGTAGCGAAGCAAAAGAGCGCAACTATTTGCAAAATATCTTGAAAATGTATCCACATCACAACCTAACTAAGAAATAAAAGATCATATAACATTTTTAGTAGAGAACATTTAACACATTTAAATACGTACCTCAAAGGAAATTAAAGAAGAAATTAGTCTACTTAATGTCAAGAACGCAACCGGTAAACAAAACAGCCCCAAAATGGGGAAGAGGCTTTTTAAGGATCTAATAATAGTATAGTCATATCAAACCATTAGCCTTTTGTCTTCCTTATCAAAAATTCTTAAAAAATTGTTACTTCAAAACTCCGACATTTTGCCTAAAGAATGGATATTTTTCTATCAATTTGGATTCAATTGCACAACAAACCCATCAGATCACACATAATGGTTTAACGAGGCACTTGAAAACAAAGAATTCTGTAACAACATTCTTGGCCGTCAGTCAAGGCTTTGATTAGGATTGGCATAAGGATCGATTGCTTAAATTAAACAAGGTGTGTCCTTATCTTGCTTGCAAATTCTGTATTCATATTTAAGTGAGCAACAATTTAGAACTCGAATAAGTCACAAAGTATTTGACGATGTTACCATAAAAGCGCGAGTCCTCATCACCCATTCACATATGATCTACCAACTAACCCTAATACAACAACAGGAACGTTTGCGGATGACTTGATGAGGATCAAGATCTAGCAGCTGCTTCCAACAAATTGCAAAGCTTCTTAAATGAACTGCAAGCTTGGTTCAAAAATTGGAAGATCAAAATATACAAAACCAAACCGGTGCATGTAATATTTATTTAAAAAAAATTAATGTATACTGGTAAATATTAAAAATACAGAGATCTAGCAAAGCAAAATATTTGGAATTTTACCTGGACATCAAGCTTACCTGGAACCAATATATTATGAAAAACCGAAAGCAAATAGATTTAAAAGTAAAAGATCTGTATTGGTTGATCGGAAAAAAATTAAACTTGCTTTTAGAAAATAAGTTGTTAACTACTATGCAAAACTGTAATAAAACCTCTTTGGAGATAAAGATTAGAACTTTGGGGTAGTGTGCATAAATCAAATGTAGCAATACTTCAAAGATATCAATAAAAAATTCCGCCTGTAATTGCAAATTCATCCTGGTGTGTTATGAACCAAGCTCGACATGACGATTTAAATTTGCCTCTTGTAAGAAAATGTTAATCATCACAAAATGTTAGAAAACCATCGCAACATCTTATTACTTCTCCACTTCTGGAGGAACAACAAAACAGAAAACTTAAGCGATACTGGCCATCTGACCTACAAATAGGGAACGTTTTGATTAAGGAACCCTTAGCACGTCACACGCAGTGTTGTAACAAGTGCTCAACAAAACAAATTTACTTATAGAATATATTTATATTCTTGTTGACAATAAGGATTAATAAAAAAAATAGCAGAGAACAAAAAAATAAGTACATAATATTGACAGAAAGAAAATAATAATTTATATGGCAACTGAAGTTTTAATAGAAGAGCAATAAAGCATAGAGCGCGTTTGGCTTTTGCAATTGTCATGTTTCCTGTATGGACCCTTAAGGTACTGCCAAATTTATTAATTTAAAAAAAAAGCAACACATGGAAAACCTGTAAATCACTTCTCTAACCTACCCATTGTTTTTACCCACCGTTATAACCTATCAAAATTTCTACAAATTAATCCTCTTGACTTTGATTAACTTATATTTTTATTTCATTATTTTCCAACTTATCTTTTTCAACAATTTCTTGTCATATTTTCAACTTTGTTTTATATTTATCACACCTTCTTTTCTTGGCGTTATTTAATTGCTAAAATGTTTTTTCTACTTTCTTGATTGATGATACGCATATAATGTAGAAGATAGGAGTTGAATTAAAATCTGCTATTAGCAATAAGTAAGTTTAATGACAGCATCTAATTTTAGACAAGACATAAAACATAACAAGTAAGCACTAATAGGTTAAGAAGATCACAAGAAACATGTTCCGTCAAAACCAAAAATTAAAGTGTTTTAATTAAGAATTTGAATGTTTCTAGATTAAAAGTTAAGCAATTGTTAAAGTTGATTATCTCTTTCTCGTATAGCTCTAATATTTCCCATCATTTGAAGACAGTAATTATAAACGTGAAACGCAACGGTATAATTTTCAGATGGCGCCGTTATTTCAATAAATTTCAAAAGCATGCCGCAGTCCATGATACTCCTGCGGATAAAATCCACATTGTTAGACGTACGAACAAAAAGCAAAAATGTGTTCTCATTATTCTGAAAACCATTTTTATTACTTTTTGGCCAATTTTCTACACAAGCTACGCATAAACACAGAAAACCGAGTTGCTTATATAGAAGAATTTGACGTTCTAATTTCGGATGATCTTCGTAAGTAACCCTGCAAAAAAAGCAAAATTTAAAAATGTCAGCGATTACATTAGAACGAAAATTCTACATAATTTTTGGAATAACACAAAAATAATTTATTTTAGCTGAATGGAATCCTTCAGCTTTAGCTAATATGAATAATTGTGGGATACGTAAGGGCTGCAACCGACGAGTTGGAGAGGCTCAAATGTTTTAGAAGCAAAATTCTGAAAATTTGTTGTAATAGTCAACTCACCCATAATTTACGTAGCATTGTTCTCCTTTTTGAATAGTCCTAGTGGAATAAACGACTGAACTGATTCCGAACGTCACTTTTCTGACATTATGGTTACAAGCATGATTAAAAATACTGAAGGCAGAGTAAATTCCTAAACCGTAAAAATTAGAAATAAAACCTCCAAGTGAGTTATTAATCATTTCCGATATAAAAATCGCGTTGATTTGAACGATAGCTCGATTTATCATCATTATACGTTTAAAATCTCTCAATTTCTTACTGCTTTCGTCTTCGACATTGTCGAAAAAGTCTGAGAAGGATCTGAGTACGTAGAAGATTTGAACAGCTGGAAACAATATTTGTTTTACTAGTTTAACGCTATCGGTCGTATTAATTTGATGATGCAAATTAAAAACTTCATTATAACGACATGATTGATATAAACTATCAGGTGAGCATTTTCGCTTAGCAGAGTACACGTTTCTCTTACTACGAAATGATTTCATGTTACCTAAATTGTTTTTCATTAAATATGTCATTTTAAAAGCGAGCATATCATAATTTGTAACCGCAATTCTTCTAATGATAAGGCACTCGTATAAGTGGTATGCCGCGTCGTCGCCCATGCAGTCTTCATCGCAATAGAAGCGCGCCGTGCATTTTTTGCAAGGTATAGGATGGTAACAAACTTCGTAGCATGAGTGACAATGAAATTTATTAAAAAGATTAATCACTACTGCAAATGGTTCTTCAACCATCATAACTTCACCAGGATTGATAGTTTGAGTTGCCACGTAATGACGCCCGTAATCTCGATTATACTTCATTTTAATAAGTTTATTAGCTGATAAGACCTTGTTGTTTCTATCTCCAGGCAAAATTTTGGGAATTTCGCTAGGATTCTCTAGCGTGCACTCTCGCATACTATATCCGTGCCGTTTCAGGTGATCCAGGTTCTCAGAGTAGCCGCTGTCCTCGGCTCTTTCCAGATCCTGAAAATTGAAAAAAAGTCTTGTATTAGCTTGAGTACCTATAAGGCATAAACAACGTTGTCACGTTTTAAAACATTTAACATAAATTTAGAAATCTACAAAAATTCAAAACTAAAATTTTTAAATTTATTTAACTTTATTTACATAACAAACTAATACTCCGAAAAAGTTGTTGAAAGTTGTTGAAAGTTGTCAAACTTATCACTTACAGTTACAGAGTCATTTCCCATGCCCAATTTAAATAGGGTCGCTGCTCTAATCAAATAACCGAACGCTTCTACCAGCGGTGATTTGGCAATGGCGACACTCGCGGTATAACGTGCTAAAGATTCCATCAGTGGTGCGCCTGAGAGATTTGTGTTATCCAGGTTTATCAACTCTTTGGATACTTCGTCATCTAGAGGATCGTAATCAGCACATCCATTAACTAAATGCTCTTCTAATAAAGAGAACATTTTGTCAAAACGTTCGACACTTGTTGGTAGAGCCATTATTTCTTCGTGGAAATTTTCAGTTAAAACACCTTCATTGATTAAAGTGTTCAATAATTTGAATTCTCTAAACATTGTTATTCGCTCAAGTGGTCATCTGAAGTAATAAACAAGAAGACCACAAACAGAACGAACTTGACTGACAGAATTATCAGTGTTGTCGGTTTTATTGCGACGAAAAAAGAAACGATAACAATTTTTTGTTTTATTTTAATGGTCCTGCTTGAATAATTATTTTGTTTGGCTGAACAAATTTTAAGTTTTCATATTTAACTTTTTATTTTAATTTCTAAAATTGACGGAATAGTATAATTTCAAAACATCACCTTGCTTTCTCTTTAATTTTTGTTTTTATATTTAATTGAAATTGGGTTTTTCATTTGCAGTTTTCTGTTCTGGTAACTTCACACTCTCCTCTGCATAACTAACTTCCTAAAATGTCTTTTTTTCCTTCTTTGATTCGAGTCATAACTATTGTAGCAGTGTGTACCGCTTTTCATCAGAAGGAATTTATAAAAATTTAATTTCCTTTATCTTTATAATTATAATTTTGCTTTCCTAATTTTAGCCATAAACCCGTATTTAAAAAACTTTTTTCTTCTGAGTTACTCGAATTGCTTCAAAAATTACTAACTGGACTGTTTTTCAATACCACTTGGAAGAAAACACTAATCTTAATCTACGAATAAAATATTTTGACGACTTGAACACAGCAGCACAATACTTTATTACGCTTGTGCAAACAGCTGCTTGGCAATTTACACCCCAAACTAAACACAAAACGTCGAGCTAGAGGAATCTGACAGAGATCTAGAAATAACACTGCACAGTTACAATAGCCTAAATGGGCAGCTAAGAATAGCTATCAGAGATGCAAGCAATGGCACATTTGCGCAATACATCACAAACCTAGTAGCAAATGACCAAACGTTGTGGAGGGCGACAAGGAACTTCAAAATACCGTACACGATTATTCTCTCATTCGTAAACCAAATGGTGAATGGGCCTGCTCTAACAAAAAGAAAGCAAACGCATTTGTTACGCATTTAACCAATGTTTTCCAGTCCGAACCAAAAACTCCTGATGAGAAAGTAGCAGAACTAAGACACAGCATGCCAAAAGTCATTCCTTATTAAAGCCTTTGCTCCATTGCGCCTCTGCTCCAAGTTAAGAACAAAGTATAGAAACTTCAGGATACGACTTCATTTCAGACCAAATATTAAAACAAATTTTCTCGTAAGGTTATTGTTCTTCTCACAGTTATATTTAACAGCATGTTAACCTTTTCTTACTTTCTTATAATATAGAAACTTGTTGCCGAAGTTATTATGATCTTTACACGAGGATAATAAAACTACGACATATCGGCCTATCAGACTGCTCCCAACCATAACCAAGGTTGTTGAACGATTTTTGCTAAAGAGAATCTGATCACTCCTAACATTGCTACCAAAACATCAGTTTAGATTTCGAAAGGCCATTCAACCATTCAACAAGTTCATCAAATAGTGAATCGAATAACAAAAAATCTCGAAGAAAAGAAATACTAAAACGCTGTATTTTTAGAAATTTTCTAAGCATTCGACAAAATCTGACATAAGGGGTTGATCTACAAAATAAAAAAGCACAGTTATGTATTTATTAATTTTTATTCCAATCCTACCTTTCAAATATGCACTTCTGTATTAAATTCAATGACCAGTAGTCCATCTTCCCTTTTATAAAACTTTGCTGCTCCGTGGGGTAGTGTTTTTGACCTGTTAATTTTCCTACTTTGCAGAGAAGCGAAACCAAAAACAAATCACACCACTATTGCTTCCCTTGCTGACAATGTAGCAATACTTATCGTAAGCAAAGTCTCCCAAACTCTGAAATACCATGTGGACTTACTGAACAAATGGTACGTACGGTGGAGAACAAAACTGAATAAAACAAAATTTATAAAAATAAAGTTTGCTATTCGAAACAATATTTGCCCATCTGTGAGATTAAATAATAAGCCCGTGTCTACAGTAACGGAAGTTAAACATCTTGCCCTCCACCTCGACCAACGTCTCACTTGGAAACAACATATTCAAAGTAAAGAAAGCAACTCGATTTGAAATGTTGGCAAATGTACTAGCTTCAAAGGTGATATTCAAAGTTCTCTCTCTTCAGTAAAATCTTATTCTACAAAACCATGCTAAAACCTATTTGGATGTATGGACTTCATCTAAGACTCTGTAAAACTAACGTCACTAAATATTATCTAAAGATTCCAGCCTAAAATGTTAAGATAAACAACAAATGTACCATGGAATGTAAGCAACCAAACTCTGCACGATGATCTGTAGATCTGTAGATCTGTAGATCTGTAGATAAGCATGAAATATGCTTAGCTATGACATTTAATGATATTTAACAATGATCCTATCACAAGAAGATTCAAGTGAAGCTGGCCGCAAGACTTGTTTCATTATTAAAAGAAATATATAGAACGGAAAGAAGTACCACTGGGTGCCTTACTCTCAAGTGACACTGTAAGCTCATTTATTTGATATTTGAAAGATACAGATGTAAAGCAAAATGTTTTAAAAATGATATTTTGCTTTATTATTCTACCTTTAGTTATTATTTCTAGCATTGAAATCGTTTTTAAGTAATTTTTTTCTTCTATTTCAAAATTCTTCAAAGTTTAAAATTATTACTTCGTTGTACATAGAATTTATTTTTTCCATTCAATTGAAATTGTATTCTATTTGCAATTTTCTCTTTCCATAACCCTATTCTTTCTTTTGCACACTTACTTTATTTTGTACTTTTTGATGGTAATATTAATTTATCTAGCAGAATCTGTTATTTTCCAAAAATTTATGATATAATTCGTCTTTTTTTTCTCCTCATAATTTTACTTTCGATTCTTATTTTTAGCTTTAAAACCAACTTTGATGTGCTCCTACTCTTTTTCTTCTTCCTTCTTTTGTATGCTTTTTTTCCAAGCTGATTCTCTTAGTCATACATATGGCTAATGTATCTTTCAACTTTTTTACAGTTTTTCCCAATTTAACGATTATTGGCAATTCTTTTTATTTTTTCCTCACTTTTATTCTAATCACTTATATATAAATAATGAATTAATTTCAAATTGATATTTTCTGTTTTCATTCGACAGGTTCTAATTATTTGTTAAGATGACAATATCAAAATTTTAACATATTAAATATTTTTTCTGTTTCCATTTTTTTATATTTATGAATAATTCGCACCCTACAATTTTTAATGTTTTTTTCTATTGACCCGCTTATTTCAATTACTGTTTACTCTTACTATCTTTTGTTAATTCTATTAATTTCCTATTACCTTTTTTTCTTCATTTGCAATGAGTATTTTTACAAATTTTTAATAACTATTTTCTATGTAGAGAAGTTTGTGATATTATGTTTCTCTACCAAAATTTTATTCCATATTTTTGCTCTGATATCTTCTTCTTCGCTTACTCTTTTCTTCTATTTTTTCTCCATTGGCGCAATAATATTTTCATCTTTTTTCATATTCTAATACTTTTTTCTCTCCTTCATAGGTTTTTTCATTTTTCTTCATTAGTAAACTGCTTCCTCATAATTTAGAAATTTTTATTTTTTTTATTTTTCTGGTTTAAAGCTTTTATTACATTCACTGTGTCAAAATTTTAACATCGGAATTCCTTTTTTCTATTTCCTCAATGTTCTAAATTACTGTTTTTTATTTTTATTTTATTCATTATTTTTTTACTCACTACTTCAAAGCATTTCTATTTACAAATAGTTCTGGACCGGATTATTTCTTCATATCTTTCTTCATTATATTTCTTTCCTTATTCTTATGGAAAATTTTATCAACTCTCTTCAATTGTCCTTCATTCCGATTTATTTTTAAATGTTCTTCTTTTCAATTAATTCATTTCTTATACTTCTAGCTCTTCTACATAGTGCAATATTTTGTGCATTTCTTCCATTTTTTTAATTCTCTGTTATTTTATGCTTTTATTCGCTTCCTTTATATATTTTAGGTTTCACTCTTGCATTTTCTGGATATTTTAATCTTTCTTTTGTCGAGTTTTCACTTTTGTGAGAGTTTCTATTTTTCTTCCCTTCTGAACTTAGTTTTTTCCCTCTAAAAGATTTTGTTGATTTTTTGAATAATTTTTTTGTAGTTCTCAGAACTCACATCTTTATTATTTCAATATTTTCACTTGTCTTAATCTACTTTGATCTTATTTAAAAAAAATATTTCTCTCAAAAAGTCCTCCAACAGAAATTATTCTCTTTTTTTTCACAACTCTTAGTGTATGTGTAGTCAAATTTTTTTTAGTTTTATTTTTAACTTTTATTACAATTTTTTAGTTTAAGCTAAATATGATAACCATTCAAAATGTAAAATTTATCTCTTGGACCAAAATTTGGAAACGTCAGTTTCTTTCACTTTTTCATATGTGTTATTTCTTTCTTTTTCTATATTACTTTACGGTTAATCAATTTATTAGCTTTTCTAGAAGACAATTTTAATTATTGCATTTCATATCCACCAGCGTGATAAATAAATTAATTGTGGGCTCCCAAACCAATTTACATTTACTATGCGTTTTACAAAGAAACAAAACAGTGCAGATAAAAGAAGATAGCAAAATAGATTATTGCAAAAATAAAGAAGGGCAAATAAACACAGCACTTTAACAAATTGATGAACAAACTGTGAAAGAGGATAATAGAGTAGCTAAGATTATACTTAAATATCCAGAAAGCAAAATGAATATAAAAAGTAATACTAAGAGATTACAGAACAATAATTAGACCAATAGTGCTCTAGAATCTTTCACACCAATAGAAAGGCATGAGAAAAAAAATTTCATGGAGTAGACAAACCAATAAAGAACTGGAAGGAGGACATGAGTTTCAAGTTATACAACACCACATGAAAGCATAAAGAGTAGAATGGTTGGGTCATATAAATATTTGATGAAGTGGGAGATTGGAAAAAAAGACAGACCAAAAAAAATAAGTAGAAGACTAAGGGAAAGCGACTGAAACTAGATGGAGTTATTCTTAAAAGTGATCAAAGAGGAATACCATTATAAACAATTATCTCAAGGGATGAAGCTACATGGTCTGCAGTTGAGATTTTTATATGTGACACATGACTTAACCTTCCTTCTTGTCTTGTTTTGATTGTTCATCTGATCATGGAGATCTTTTCTTACCACTGTTGTAGTTTTATTTACTTTTGCCGATTCTAATTCACGTCGTAAATTTTTCAATTTTAATCCAATTTGTTAAAGGTTTTCCTAGAATTGTTATTTGTTCTGTTTCTTTTCCTTATAGTACGTCTTTCCTTCTAGCAAGCTACTGTTAGATGGAAATATTACTTTATTGACAATTTTCCTTTATTATTTAAAATATTATCAGCATTTTTTTAAACTACAATTTCCCACTCTATTAAATTTTTTTAAACATATAGTGACATTAATTTCGCTACGTTCTTAGTCTTGTATTGCTTATTTCGATTACTACTTCTAATTTTTTCATGCTTTCTAACACTTTGTAGTATTGTTTATATATTTATTTTTACAATTTTCGTACCAATTTTTCAAATTTTCTTCATCCCTTTTCAATCTCTCATCTCGACAACAACTTCTGCCAAGCATTCACTGTATGACTGTATCTTCCTACTTTTGTGTTATTATTTCTCGTGTCAGAGTTCGAAATATCTTTTTTTTAATTTCTTATAAATTCTTGTATATTTTTTTTTGAGTGTTTCTTAATGTTACTGGTAAGACTGATATTTTTGCGTGGTCTTCTACATAGATTTCTTCCATTAGTGAAATAAACAAAGGCAACATTTTGAGTGAAAAATATTTGACTATCTGCATTAATCAACATCCAAGTAAAAGTTGAAAGGAAAATATGAATAAAAGTGGAAAGTAACACAACTAGTTATTTATAATCAAAAGAACTGTCAATAATTTAGTTTAATATTGTTAAACCCCTGTAAGACACGTTAAAAATAAGAACAAAAGAACGTTAACACACTAAAACTACCTCACTTGGAACGAGCTTGGTCAAGTCCAATTATTTTCGAACAATTCCCCAGAAAATTATCTTAAGGGTCCATTAACCACTGTGGGTGTTGTTCTAATGTTTCCTTTCGCACGAATACAAAATTCAACCACTCTTGATGCTACACTAAACGCTTCCGATGGTATTTCTTGTTCAACTGCCGCTAAGTAGTCAACACGATCAAAAATACTATTCCTAATAAATTGTACATCACCAGAATTAAGTACTTTATAGCAAGACTGGTATTTGCGTTTTTTCAAAACTTCATCGTCCAATACCGGCCAGTTGCCAACACAAGCTGTACATTTACAGCGAAAATTATAATTATTTAAAAGAAACTCTTGCCGTTTATCCAATGGATGCGTATCATAAGTGACTCTGGAAAAATTATTTTAGTTGAAATGTTGAAATCTACTAAGCAATATCAAAAAAATAGAACTTACCCGTAATTAGTGAAAATTTGTTCACCTGGCAACATACTTCTAATAGCATAAACGACTCTAGTGTTACCAAACGAAACCTCAGCGACATTGGGAGAACAAGAATGGTTGAAGAGACTGATGGCGGCGTAAATTCCGGAACCACGATGGGTACGTTTAAAATTTTCTCCTTCTACTTTTACAGTTTCGGTCATTCGACGATAGTTGGTTCGAAGTACTGCTCGATGTTTCATTATTAGACGTTTAAAATTGTTTATTCCTTCCGGACCCTCATCATCATATAATTTAAAAAAATTCGTGTATTTCTTGAGAACGTAATAGATCCTGACTGACGTAAACAAAACGTTGTTTATTAAGAGATGACTTGGATACTGTTTTAGGTGGTGTTCTAAATTATAGATTTCGTTATATCGAGTGGACAAGTACATTGAATCCTCTCTACTAAAACTTGGTTCATCAGCATAATAGACTGTTTCGCGAGTTTGAAACTTCTTCATGTCTCCTAAATTCAGTCGCAGGAGGTACGTCATTTTAAAGGCTAGGAGATCCAGGGACGTACCAAATTTAGTTCTCATAATAAAACACTCAAATCGATGGAAGAGTGCATCTTTGAACATGCAAATTTCTCCGCAATAAAATCGTGCAGAACAATCATTGCACGGTATAGGGTTGTAACAAAGTTTGTAACAATAATGACAATGATAATAATCATTACGATTCATGACAAACGCAAACGGTTCGTCAATCATTATAACATCACCAATTTGAATATGTTTTGCAGCCACCAAATGCCGACCGTAATCCCGAGAATTCTTCATTTTAATTTGGTAATTAGCACTAGAGATTTTCTTATTTTGAGTCCCTACCGCAAATGAGGGCTTTTTGGCATGTTGCTCTATCAACAGTTCCGGCAATGCTTCCGCTTTTTTCTTTTCATTTTCGAGATTCTCAGGATGGTTAAGTGCTTTTGCTCTCTCGATATCCTGAAAAAAGGGAGAAAGGTTTTGGCTTTCTTAGAATAAGACTTCTTTGAGATAAAGGGCTATAAAACTTAAATCTCAAACTAGATTTAGCATTTATGTATTTCACGTATTATAAGTAAATAAATAATTACATCTCCAAATTGCTGGCGAAGAAAAACAAACTCATACCTATAATTCATTTCAAGTTTTTTAAAAGCCCTCAATTACTTGATTTAGTTTAAAATATAAAAAGAATGTGGCAACAATAATTTAATTTCAGCAATAAACACGTGATCAAGAAACTATTGACCTGAATTTCAATTTTTTTTGCAGAAAAACTATACTTTTTAACATTTAAATAAAATATTTCTTGAATAGCAAGATAATGAATGATAACCTCACTTACCATTACGCACTCGGGCCCCATGCCCCATCTATATAAAATTTCAGCCCTTTTAAAGTAAGCTATAGCCGACTGTTTCAGTGATTTAGCATATCCTAGACTTTTTGTGTAAAATGTTAAAGCATCTAACAATTTTTCTTCTTTCTGCATCTTCTCTCCTTTTTCCAGAAGAATAATAGCTGCATCGTCATATTTACCATCATAAACAATGCAAGCTTTATCCAAATAAGGTTGGAGCAAATCGTGCAACTTGTCGAAACGTTGGACATTAGTTGGCAAAGCTGCAATTTCTTTATGGAAATCTTTGTCTAATACTTTATCTCGGATCAATTCACTTAATATTTCTTTGGGGTCGAACAAATTTTCTTCCGGTTCGGCAGCGGCCATTGTAACTGATTGAGAACGAGGTAATTTTAAGAGAAAACACGCAAAGACGAAACAAGTTTGACAATTGACAATTGCCCACAATTAAAGTTGCTAGGTTTGGAAGGTTCCCCCAAACCAATAGAGATAACACTGTTTTTTGGTTTGTTTCCAATATTTCTTGTTTCACCGATGAGTTTTTCAAAATATTTTGTAGGTTTTTTGAAAGTTTCTTTTAAATCAAGTTTTAACCAATTTTAATAGCGATTTTATTAATTTTCAAAAATAATTCTGTTAACATCAGAAATTTAAATAATCGACACAGAATTAGAAATCTTAAGAATAACAATCAATTTTAGAGTTAATTGTACTTTGATCAGATATTTAGTTTAAAATTAGATTACTACATAAATGTTAGGTCGTCAAATTTGCGAACACAATAGCATAAAACTAATCTTGAGTTGCGAAGATTTTTGGTTTTGATCTCGTGTTGCCAAGCGCCAGCAAACACAACTGAAATGCTTGAAAAGTGACGATAAAATCGTAAGATTCTACATCCCTCTCGGCCGATTTTAATTGGGTTACGGTTGAATTAAATTGTCTCTTAATAAATTGAAAATTGTGACATTCAAACATTTTTAAAAATAATTCGTTTCGTTTTGATAAATCAACTTCATCCGGTATCGGCAGCCAGTTGTTAAGACATGCTTCGCATGGACATCGAAAATGGTATTCTCTTGTTAGAAATTCTTGCCTTTGAGATTTGATCATCCTGTCGAAACGGACCCTACGAAATAACGATAGAATCAATTTCGACATCTCTGTGAAATGAGACAAAATGAATTGAAAAGCGATCTGGAGTTGAAACAATTTTTTTATTATTTGATCCAACACAAAATTGATTAACGCAAAAATATAATTGCAAGACCAGACACCTTTAAGGTGCTTCCGTTTCTGTCAGCCACCTGCTCTCAAGCAATACCCAGATAAATGCACAACTAAAACGATGATGAGATACTCTCAAGATTTCAGAAGCTTATATAAAAAAATAGAAAAAAGAGAACAAAAGAAAAATATTTATGACAAATTTAAGAGCTGTAGACAGATTGTTATCAAATCTAAAATCTTTCTTTTAAATAATTAATTATCAGATCCAATACGGTGGTAATTTTCAGATTGACAACATCAAAATCACAAATTTTTGAACATAATTGTTGATTTGCTTCCGATTAAAGCAAATCAGAGCAATGTTTCGGGTTAAAAATTTACAAACAAAAGGAATGGTGCTGCAAGAAATTTATTAAAATTTTCTAAATAAAAGAAATGTCAAAACAAACCTCAATGTTGGCATCAGAACTTGATGAAACTTAAAAAAATATAGAAACTGCAAGAAAGCTATATTAAGGATCAGGTTTTCAGCAAGCTGAAAAATATTAAAGATATAAAGTAGCACAATTAGATAATAAAAATGCAAGAGAGAATTTAGAAAACAAGAATGAATCTTGAGGATCACCTAAATAAATTACTACATCTTCACAGAATACTGAAATAAAAAAAAGCAAACTACAACCAAACAATTTGTTCTGAAAAAGTACGTAATATAATAGAAAATTAAATTCTATTAATTTTACATAGAAAGGAGTGGCAAGAATCTGAAATCAACAACAATTAGAAATTTCAAAATTAAAATCAAATCTCCAGCAAAGAAACATCAGCAATTCTAAAACTAGCTAAAATTTTTAAACAATCTTGAAGGATAAATAGAAGCTTTATCGAAACCATCTTTTGATAATTTGATATCGGAAAAAATCCTTAGTGAAAAACTCATCTCCGATTTTATAAATATAGAGAAGGAGCTAGTTGAAATCTTATTTATTGTCATAAGGTAGACATTTGATAGAAATTTGCTATTGGTGACCAATAAGATTTTTATCTTATAAATATTTCCAAATTACCTCAAAAATATGAAATGTAAATAAGCTCACAAAAATTTTTGTTGAAATCTTAATAGTTTGAACAAACTTGAAGTATAATAAGCACAAACTAAAGGAGTTGATATCAAACCCTTAAACTAAACTAGTACACATACAGACCAAAATAAATACTTAGCGAAAAATAATTTAGAAAACATAATCTGCGACCAAGCATCAAACTAAATTAAGTTAAAGATCTTCAAGCCGTTAAAAGAATAATAGAACTTTCCATTTAATGGTTGATATGGAATTAAAATTTAGAGAAGTAATAATAAGAAACTGAAGGAATCAACTTCTACTAGCTGTGCGCTGAGACACTGGGGCTAGCGTCTTATTTCCAAAAATATCTGCATTTTTAATATTACAGAAAATAAAGGCAATGAGGAGCATTTTAGAGAAGAATCCCGAAACAGTATTATAATAGAAGAAAAACCCGGTATAGCCTCTTGAAAATCAAACGGGCATCTGGGTCAGGAGGGACGAGCATAACCCCATACCAGTTGTTTCGATTTATTGTTGGGTTAATCTTCTGCAATATTATGAATTAAAAGTAGGAGCAAAGTTTTAGACATGCATGCAAGCAAGCAACCAAAGTGACCACAAAGGAGAAGATTTAGAAGAAAATAAATAAAAACAAGGTAAGTATACTGTTATTAAAGCAGACCAACAGCTAAAAGCCTTGAGCTGCGAAAAGGACATGAATACAACAAAGTCAAAAATATTAATTCTATAACTTTACGTTCAATGATTAGTTTATCGGGAAAATTTAGAATTAATTACATGATTGTTGAAAATTATTTCTATTTTCTTTAACAATCTTTTAGAATCCACTAGTCTCTTCTTGTTTGTTCTACTTTCTTGTTTAAGTGTCAGCCCATTTTTTGCTCACCAGTTTATTCTTTGCCATGTTATTACACGTTCTATTTATATTCTTTGATGCTCTCATAAATACTTTCCTCATAGCTCCTGCAATTTCTCTTTATGTTGTTTTTAGCTTTTTGGCTAATTTTATTTGAAGAGTTTTTGTTTTCATACCATAAGTTATGGAGCTAATAAGCTAAGATAAATTTTTTCTAGGTTTCCTAAAACCATGCTATTTTTTTATTATTTATTATTTTTTTAGTAATTTTTGCAGTCGGATTTTACCTGCGAATAGTGATTCTGTGTCTTATATATATGAATTCTTTATTCAATTTTGCTTCCATCTGATTCTACTCTATTATCATTTTGTCATCTTATCTTATTCCCTAAACCTATCTATCCATAATATAAAGTGAGAGTTGAGTCGTTTTATGTTTATGTTGAACTACTTTCTTTAGATTTTTTCCATGTCTTCGAATTTTATTCCTCTTTATTCCGCCATTTTCCTTACTTCATCTTACCAAATTCTCTTTTATCTTCTTCTTTCACTCTTCCTTATTGTCTTTGGTTCTAACATCACTATAATTACATTCAGATTGATCTTTAATACAACTTTCTTTGATTCCTTCTTTGGCTCTTTCAACATTTTTGTCAGTTCCATTATATTGTGACTTATAATGAGTTATCGTTCCCCAATGGGAAATGACTTTAATGAAATCTATTTCATAAAAATGGTTATTAACGTAATAATTTTGGACAAATCATATTTCTTCAAAAGAGTCTCATGTCTTAATTTTTTAGAAAAATGGCTATAATTCTATAGATTTGAATGTTTTATTCTAGTCTAAAAAAGTCCAGGAGAGAAGCATGTGTATTAAGAGCCTTTCGACGTCATTTCCAATAATTTTCAAAAATTAATTTTCTGAATTTTCTTATCTTTGTATTTATAAGATTTTGGTTCGGGTATATTGAAAGAGTACATTTTAGAAATTATCAACAATATCTCCTATCTAATTATGTTCGTAATTGATTAATTATTTCCACTTCTAAATTTCTTCTACCTTCTGCTGAACATTATCAAGAAATGTTTATAAAATTATGAAGGTGAGAAGCAATTACTCAAAACGATCATTAAATAGTAAGTGTAGTTAATAAAATCTTGTGGCTCTAGAATAAAATATTTAGAACAGAATCTGGGATCAATTCAAAAAGAGATAAAAACATATCCAAAATACTGAAGCCAAGTTTCCAAAAGCAAAATTGTACAGTATTAAATCCAACTGCTTTTTGAAAATAAATTTGAGTCTGTTGAATACAATTTAAGATTTATTAGTTGAGTGTTTTTTCAGCAGATACATGGTTCAAATCGGAACAATTTTGCAGTTTGAGAAACTTCAGTTATAAAACCATTTGTGGGTTTATCCCGAATATTTCTGTAAATTAACATTATTTTAAACTTACAGAAACGGTACTGCAGTGTTTGAAGACACTTACCCATAATTAATAAAACATTGTTCTCCTTTCTTGATTGTTCTTGTGACTTGCAATACTTGAGCGGCTCCATATGAAACATGTGTTACGTTCTGGCAACAAGAATGATTAAAGCGAGACATCGCTGGATATATACCGTAAGCGAAAGCCACTTGCTTGAAACCGTCATCAGTGTCTAACAATTCTGTACATAATCTTATATTGAATTCGACAATAGCAGCATTTTCGTACATTAAAAGTTTAAAATCCTTTTGTGCCGCTTCTGAATCATCCACATCAAAAAAATCAGTAAATGTCTTCAAGATATGAAAAGTCAGAACCGTTGGATACACCAACTTCATCACCAATTGAACACTATTAAAGCTGTTAATTGAACGGAACAAATTATAGACTTCATTGTAACGGTCCGATCGATAAATATTTTGACGTTTTTTATAATTTTCCATTTTTCCTAGATGATTTCGCATTACATAAGTTAACTTAAAAGCAAGCATCATGGTTTGTGATAAAGTTGGTTTCAGTTTTGTAAGTTGTACTCTATTTCTAATTTCGCATTCATATTTGTGATAATTTTCAGCTTTCTTTTTGCATTCTTCATCGCAATATAAAACTTGAGTGCAGTTATCGCATGGTATTACGTTGTAACACAATTTAAAACATTCAAAGCAATGGACCATGTTGCCTTCTTCAGTAACAGCCACGAAAGGTTCTTCAACCATTATGACATCACCAATGGAAATATCTTTTGTTGCTATTATATGTTGACCAAATTTTCTATTAGTCGCCATTTTAATACAATCAGCAGCTGACTGGATTTTTTTGTTTTTTTCAGTGACATAAATTGATGGTACTTCTAGACGCTGTTCCTTGAAAGACTTCAAAGATTCCGCTTTTTTTATTCCTTTGAGTAGACCCGTCTTTAATTTTTCAGGGCAGTTATTCTGCAATGCCCTATTCATATCCTACAAAAAGAATTTAAAGAATAGATTAATTGTAGTGACAATAATTTTCTTAAAGTTATAATTTACAACTGATTGACAACTATAGTTTTAGGAAAAGCAATGGTGGGTACCCAGGAAGGGTTAGTTTAACTTTAATTTATTTTAAACCTTACAATTCAATTCTTGATTTTATCCTATCCAAAAATTTTCAAGCTTCAGTAAATTCAGTAAATTCAGTAAATCCTGAATCAAAAATTTGAAATTTCTAAGAGGTAGTTAACGAAAATTTTATCAAACATTAAATAATTAAATCTCTTACTTTTATGCATAGAGGACCCATGCTCCAGGCATAAAAAACCTTTGACCGGTTAGCGTATGTTAAAGCCAGTTCTTCTTTTGTTTCAGCCCAAGTTAAGCTTTTGTTGAACCACAATAACGCTTCTGACAGATTACCTAGTAGACGATATTCTTCACCTTTCTTTCGACAGTTCTCAGCTTTATCGTTGTCCTTCTTATTGTGGATATTTTGGCATTCCGTTTCAAGATACGACTTTATTCGATCATATAACTTATCGAAACGTTCCAAGCAGGTTGGCAAAGCTGCGATTTCTTTATCAAAATCATGATCCAAAGCACCAGCTCGAAGAATATCATACAAAAACTTATCACCATTGAAAACAGCTAAATTTGATTTACTTGAGGCCATTACGATATGGTTGAATAATAAATCGTCAAACAAAACAAAAGACAGTCAATATGGATTTGACAGTTCGACGGCGTTGCCAAATTTACTTCAGTTGTTATGACAACAAAATTATTATTCTTTGCGCCAAAAATAGTTTTAGAACTTATTTTAATGTCTTTTTTTTTGTCCCTTATTTTGGTTCTACTTTATTCTTATAATTTACCATATATCGAGGCTAGTATGTAGGTTCTTAGCTCAAGGACTAGATTAAATTAAACATTGGTTTGTTGAGAGGATATCAAATGAAAGGTAAAACATTTTCGAGAATATGGTAAAGACATTCGAGATGTAATAAAATCAGTAAACAAAAATTAGGTAATTTCAGTCTTTCAATTTCTGACTGATTATTAGTGACACATTATTGTCAATTTACTGAGAAATAATTATTAAAACATTATTAAAACTTTTCAGCAAAATTAAAATTGAGCGTATACAGTAACAATAGGTATTAAACAACAAAAATGAGAAAAGAAGCTTTCTTTGTTATTTCCCCTTTTCTTTTCTTATTTAACAACTAAAAATCTTAATAATTAAAATCTGCATTAAATATTTTAATTAAAACCAAACGAAAGTCTCTTCTTGTGTCTCTCTTATTTAATTAATTTTTTTCTTAGAATTATCTTTTAACTAATTTATTAAAAAGTAACGTCACGTTATAAAAGTAAAACATTTGAGCAATACGTGTGAGTAATAACAAAAACACTAGTGGCGTATTTTTGGCAACCGAGGAACCATTAGGGAGTCGCCTGGAACAACATGACGTCTCTAAGACCTTCTCCTGATTATTGCTATAGATCAGACCCCAGAGTGTTTCACTATTTGATACGTACATTTTTACGTTGCCACTTAGTATACTGCTCTTTCTAAAAAGGCCACAAAACTTTTATTCTGTTTTTTGGGTTGCACAAACAATAATTAGATCAACAGGGACATTTTCCAGCAAATTTAAAATTGAGCATAAAGAGTAACAATAAGTATAAGGCAACAAAACTTTTATTTTTATCTCCTCTTTTCTCTTCTTATTTAATAACAAGAAATCTTGATAATTAAAAACTGTAATAAATATTTTAATTAGAACCAAACAGAAATCTCTTCTTGTTGTCTTTTTTATTTAACCTATTTTTTTTTAATTATTTTTTAATAAATTTTAGTAAAAAATAACGTCACAATATAAAAGTAAAACATTTGCGCAAAACGTTTGAATAATAGCGAAAACACTAGCGGCATTTTTTGGTAGCCGAGGAACTGTTAGGGAGTCGCCTGGAACAACGTTACGTTTCTAAGACTTCTTCCTGATTATTGCTATAGATCAGGTAGACCCAAAAGCGTTTCACTTTTTGTTACGTACATTTTTACATTGACACTTAGAATAACTGCTGCTTCTAAAAAGGATACTAAACTTTTAAGCTATTTTTTGGGTTGCACAAATAATAACGAGATCAACAGGGACATTTTTCAGCAAAATGAAAATTGTGCGTATACATTAACAATAGGTATAAAGCAACAAAACAAGAAACAAGGCTTTCATTGTCATCTCCCCTTTCTTTTCTTACTCAACAACTAAAAATCTTAATAAATAAAAACAGTAATAAATATTTTAATTAGAACCAAACGAAAATCTCTTCTTGCTGTTTCTTTTATTTATTTTATTTTTTTTCTTAAAATGATCTTTTAATAAATTTATTAAAAAGTAGCGTCACGTTATAAAAGTAAAACATTTGAGCAATACGTGTGAGTAATAGCAAGAACACTTGCGGACATATTTTTGGCAGCAGAGGAAACACAGGGAGTCGCCTGGAACAACAGGACGTCTTCAAGACATCTCCTAATTATTGCTATAGATCAGACCCCAGAGTGTTTCACTATTTGATACGTATATTTCTACGTTGCCACTTAGTATACTGCTCTTTCTAAAAAGGCCACAAAACTTTTAGGCTGTTTTTTGGGTTGCACAAACAATATCTAGATCAACAGGGACATTTTCCAGCAAATTTAAAATTGAACGTAAACAGTAACAACAAGCATAAGGCAACAAAACCAGAAATGAAACTTTCATTTTTATCTCCCCTTTTCTCCTCTTACTTAACAACAAAAAATTTTGATAATTAAAAACTGTAATAAATATTTTAATTAGAAGCAAACAGAAATCTCTTGTTGTCTTTTTTATTTAACTTTTTTTTTTTAAATTATTTTTGAATAAATTTTAGTAAAAAGTGACGTCACATTATAAAAGTAAAACATTTGTGCAAAACGTGTGAGTAATAGCGAAAACACTAGCGGCATTTTTTGGCAGCCGAGGAACTGTTAAGGTGTCGCCTGGAACAACGTGACGTTTCTAAGACTTCTTCCTGATTATTGCTATAGATCAGATAGACCCAAAAGTGTTTCACTTTTTGTTACGTACATTTTTACATTGACACTTAGTATACTGCTGCTTCTAAAAAGGTTACTAAACTTTTAAACTATTTTTTGGGTTGCATAAATAATAACGAGATCAACAGGGACATTTCTCAGCAAAATTAAAATTGTGCGTATACAGTAGCAATAACAAGTAACAACAAGTAACAACAAAACAAGATACAAGACTTTCATTGTCATCTTCTCTTTTCTTTTCTTATTTAACAACTAAAAATCTTAATAATTAAAAACTGTAATAACTATTTTAATTAGAACCAAACGGAAATCTCTTCTTGCTGTCTTTTTAATTTAATTAATTTTTTTTCATAAAATGATCTTTGAACAAATTGATTAAAAAGTAACGTCACGTTACTGAAGTAAAACATTTGAGTAATACGTGTGAGTAATAGCGAAAACACTAGCGGCGTATTTTTGGCAGCCGAGAAACCATTAGGGTGTCACCTGGAACAATATGACGTTTCTAAGACTTTCTCCTGGTTATTGCTATGGATCAGACAGATATAGGATCGTTTCACTTTTTGATACCTACATTTTTATATTGAAACCTAATATACTGCTAAGTTTTATTTTTGAGTTGCACAAACAATCAATCGCGGCATTTTTCAGCAAATTTAGAAATAAGCATAGTAAATTATCGTATAGGGCAATGCAAG
This sequence comes from Pyrochroa serraticornis, assembly GCA_905333025.2. Lineage (NCBI taxonomy): Eukaryota > Metazoa > Arthropoda > Insecta > Coleoptera > Pyrochroidae > Pyrochroa > Pyrochroa serraticornis. Next base: position 2,583,113 of record HG995155.1, on the reverse strand, counting down.
AAAATTTTTATTTTTATCTGCCATTTCCTTCTCCATGTTTAATAATTAAGAGTCTTTATAACAAAACACTAATAAGGTATTTAATTGAAACCTGACTCGCATCAATTGCTCTCCTTTTCAATTAACTTCTTTCTTCTTTAGGATGGCACTTGAACTAGTTTATTAAAAGAACTAACTTCACGATATACAAGTAAAATATCTGAGCTATACATTTAAGTTACAGCGTAAACATTAGCGCCATTATTAGGCGGCTGCCGAACTACGAGTATTAGGATCACATGACGTTTCCAATTATTTAACAAATAGTTCTCTTGAATTGAGCTATGGCTCTGTGATTAGTAAGCTTATCGATATGGGGTTAAATCTGGTCAGTCGCTTTCCTTCGGAATGCAATAGTGAACGTTTGTAAACCCCACGTGTTTGTACAAAATAATAAAGACCCACACCAAAGACAGGTGCAGAAAGCTCTCCGATGATCGTTGACCACTATGGCAGTGAAAGAAGAAGATTTCAGTAATATCTCTTTTACAGTAACTGTTATCATCAAATATTGGAATACTAATTTATTAATGAGAAGCCTTCAAATTATTTTTTTAATTATTAAAATTCCTTAACGTTTAATTTAAATGATAATTACCGTTATTTCAGACATGCTTCGTCACATTAACAATAAAGTGAATTTACAAGTATAGATAAAATAAGTATAAAGATAATTTCAACAAACTCGTTTTCGTCTGGTGTTGGCTACAGCTCGGAAACAATAATCAACTAATGCTTGAGAAAAGGTAAAAAGTGGAGATGGTGCTAGACCTTCAGATCTTTTCAATTGTTCCACGTAACGGTTGAGATATTTTCTACCATCTTCAGCGTTAGATGCGGTCATTAGATGTAGCAAAAAGAAGCCATTTTCATGATCCGCTGGTGCTTCTCGATACACTAACCAATTTTCGGAACATGCCCGACATTGACATTGAAAATTATATTTACTCGAAAGCATCAGAGAGCGTGCTCTTCTTTCACAAACATCATGATGTGGCCTTGAATTAAATTAATAGAAAAAAAACAATAATTGTTATAATTTACCCGTAAGAAATAAAGCATTGTTGTCCTTGAGGAATAGTTAATAATGCACGATAAACTAAAGTAGAACCAAAAGCCCAAACTCCCACGTTGGGACAACAAGAATGATTGAAGTTGCCACCGGAACAATAGAGACCTCCCCCAAAAGGAATTTGATGAAACATGGTACTTCCAGCACGGGTGTTTGTTATTTCCATTATTTTCTGTGAGTTGCGATTCGAAATTCCTTGTGTTATTACAATATAATCCTTGAATTGGTTTTCTTGTTCGTCAGTACTGAGAATATCAAAAAAATCCGTGTGCGTGTTGAGGAAATGGTAGATGATTGTGCCTCGAAGTATCCTTGCCATCAGCTGGTCTTTGGAAATTTCCAACAAATTGTCTTGCATATTTAAAATCTTCATTGTGCCTTCACGGGCTTCGACGCTGTTGTCAACGTACAAATTTCTTGTTGCTAAAATTGCTGTTTTGATTGGTAAATATTTGCTTCTGCTTAAATTATATTCTTTTAGTTTTCTTTTCAATAAACATTCGATAGCGTGATAGTTGCTCGCTTTCGTTTGGCACCTGTTTCCACAGTACAATGTTTGAGTGCACAAGTCGCACGGTATGGGATTAAAACAAAGCTCCAGACATTCGTGACAATGAAGCAAATCTTCTTCGAATGCTACGCAAGCAAAGGGTTCTTCAACCATCAATAGTTCGCCTATGTTAATGGTCTTAGCTGCGATTATATGGTGACCGTAAGTTTCGTTAAAAGCCCTATCGAGGGAAAGTGATGCTTGGGAAAGCGTTGGGTGCTTTTCCTCCTCTGGAATTACAGGAATTGGATCGTGATATGCTTCTTTGAATGATGGAAGTGCCGCTATTTGGTCTTTCATTGCTGTTAGTTGCAATTTCAATTCGTCATCGTAAGTGAGCTCCCAACTTCTATCGATATCCTGCAAAAAAACTCTTACACATAAAAGTTCTAAATTAAGGAAATGGTTACCAATTTTACAAAAAACAGTTACAAATTTCCGACACAAATTTGCAATTATTTACTTAGCGCACATAAGAAATTTAAAAGTTAATTGGACTAGTTACTTTATTCTTACAAATGGTAAAAAAAATATAAAGTTAAACTTACTTGCAAACACTTGTCATACATCTTCCATTTTTGTAAAACTTCTGCTCTTTTTGAATAGGCCATTGCTCTCACTTCTGGATTCCATGCTTTCGTTATGCTTTTGGTGTACCATTTTAGCCCGTCTTCAAGTCTATTGTATCTACAGGAACGGTCTCCCTCTCTCATGTATTCGCCGGCCGTAAAATCGCTCTTCATGTCCTCTCCTACACTCAATTCGTCAAGATAATTATCTAAACGATTATACATCATGTCGATACGTTGTTGGTTATTGCTCAAATTGTAGAGGATGTCTCCGAAATCTTCAAAAATTACGCCATCAAATCGCATTTGATCGTACAATTCCTTTTCTTTACGACTGCCAAATGGAGCGTAAGCCGGAATAACTTCAAAATACATAGTCATTATGGCAAATGTGTTGGCTAGAAGAACTTATTGGAGAAAATGTTATGGATGAGGGTACGTGTAGAGAACAACTGGATGAAGCAATGTTGTCAAATTTTTGGAATCAATGCTACCAACGCTATTAAAATTGTATAAAGTTTATTTTAGTATTACACTTTTTCTTATATTATTTTTAAGTTTACAGTTTTCAGTGTAATCGCTATTCTTTCACGACATTCAATGAATTCCTTCCTTTATCATGTTTCTTTTTTGATGTTTGATTTTTTGTTGCAATTAACTTCATTTTACTTTTTATTGGTTTCTCCTTAATTTGTGTAAGAATTTTACTCTTTCATCTTCTTTTTTATTTATTTTTTAATATATAAGTATCTATGATTTCTAAAGCCACATTTTTGTTAATTTGTTGAACACTCTATTAACTTTTATTCTTCACGTTTTTATTTTTTTAATTAGACTATTTTTTTCTAGTTCCCTAGTTTTGTCAACATTTTTCATTCGCCATTTGTTTATGCTTTATTGTTATAAAAATATTACGCCAAATTTTTTTTTCTGTATTTTTGGTAAAACCCGTAATTTTTACTTTTTTCATCAGTTTATTACTTTTGGAATTTAATTATTTTTTACTGTTGATTCCTATTCTTACTTCCTTGTTTATGAAATTATAATTCCTATAATCTTATTCTGCTTTATTATTAAATTAGAGGTTAATACTGTTGGCTTCTTCACCTACCAGTTAATTAATACATTTTATTATTCTTTTAACTAAGTCAAACTCTTTAAAACTTTTACTGTCTCTCCCATAAATTTTAAAGTACCATTGTGTTTTAATTTTTTTTGGCACATTAATTTATTTATGCCTTTTCTTTATGAAATTAATTACTAAAATTTCTTCTTTTTCTATTTATCTTTCATTCTTCCAATTTGCAGATACATCTTGTTTTTCTCAGTTAAAGCAATGTTATAATTCTTTTGTTTCCTCTCTAACTATACGATGCAAATTTCGTCTCAATATTCAAAATTTTATCTAAACATTTGCCAGTTTTATCTTCAATATCCATTTGTAATATACTTATTATTATAATCATATTTTATATATTTTCTATTAGATTAATTTTTTTGTCTTTCAATATTTTGCTGCATAACGGTTTACTGTTGACTTTATATATAAATTTTATTCATGGATTTAACAATCCACTTTTTTCTCCTTGTTTTGACTTTATTTTTGTTCATGTAACACATTACCTATTTTCTTTAAACACTATTTATAAATTTGTAAAACTTTACTTACCTGTGTCTTGATTTTCTTTTGAGACTTTTATGTTCCTATATTCATAATTTGCTACTTTTATAATTTTTCTTAACCTAAAACTAATGTCCAGAATCTCACCTTTCTATTTATCAACATTATTATTATAGTTACTTGTCCTTTCCCTTGTTCGGCACATTACTTTTTCCTGCCACTCATACATGCTTATCAACGGGTTGATTTTTTTTCTTCAATTGTACCAACGACTTCTACAATTTTTTTTTTTACTTTCTTAGATTAATTTCGTCATTTTTATTTCGTTTATATTTTAACTTTACTTATTTTATTACTTTTCCCATAGAAGTCTAGCATATCGCGTCCGTTGTTTTAGACATTTTTTCTTGCAGTTTTTCCATTTTGGTACTATTCCCGTTCTTTAGTTTCTAATAGTTTCTAGATTTCCATTAGGTAGTTGTCTTTATTTTATTATCCTTATATGTATTAATATTTCAATTTTTTTAATTTCTTTTTTCTCAACATTTTCTTGCTCTTTTGTTTGTCAACTTCTACTACCATCTTCCTATTATTTCATTTTTAATTTCAGTTTCTGTCACAATCTTATTCCTGTATAACTTCTTACATTTTATTTATTAACTTACTTTTCCTATATACTTTGTTTAAACTCAAATAAACAAAATAAACTTTCTCTCCATTTAAGTCTTAACCTTTTCATTTCTTGAGGTTTGCAAATGTTTTAATTTTATCATTTTTGTTTTTTTCCGATTCTTATTCTTCTGAGATAGTATTTTAAATTCAACTTTTTATCTTAGCATTAGTTCATGTTTTTGCTCTAAACCTATTATTGCACTTCTTTCCTATATTTTCTTCTTCTTCATCAATGGTCATATATTATTTTTTGGTTTTAATCTTCAATTTTCTTATTCTATTAAAAAAACTATTTACAGATTCTTTTCTTTTTTCTCATATATATTTTGGAATATCGCGTTTATTATTTTAGGTATTTTTTACGTTGTCTTTTCTTACTTGAAACTTTTCTTATTCCTTAGTTTCTATATATTTCTAATTTTGCATTCGTTATTTGATTTTAGTTAGTTGCTAAAATACAACAGAAACTTTTTTTCAAAACTTCTTTTATTTCAACAATCACTCACTTTTTTCTATTCTTCATCAAATTATAATCTTCCAATTTCACTTGCAGTCTCAGTTTCTGTCGTCCAAAACTTTTAAATTTTTAAACCTCAATTAAAAAAATTAACTTGCTCCCATTTAAGCCTTGGTACAACAAATTTCTTCTTGTCTACTCTGCCTAAATTCTTTAACATCTGATCCTTTTTTCCATATAATTTTCTCTCTATTTTTTTAAAGATCAAATGTAAATTTTTGTCTTCTTCATTTACAAACAACTGCAATTTATTTTCTCCTTCTACTTTGTGCTCTTCTACATTATTTTCATTTTCTTCTTTCTTATTCTTTTCCTTAAATAATATGATATTTCTTTGTTTCTTTATTTATTTTGCTGTCTCTAATATAGTATTTGATGTAAAGCTTGCTTATTGATTTTTAGTTTGTGTTAAGGATATTAGAAATTATTATTTTTTGTAAGTTCATTTATCATTCAACAGCTCTTTCCATTTAACTTTCTTTCTACTCTTTAAAAAGTATATAAATATAATTCTTTTTTCTTTTCCGCACTTATAAAAGAACTCTGTTACATTACCTTTCCCATTTCCTTCTTCATTGTTCCTACTCTTATACAAAGAGTTTTTTTTCTGCTCGCACTATTTCATTATATGATCTACAGTTTGTTGATTGATTTTAATTTTTTTAAGGATTCCTCATTTTTTCTATACAGGTTTTCATCTTGTAACACTCTTTTCGAAGTAATTTTCTTTTCATTTTTTTAATGATTATTATCATTTACACTTACGCAAGACCACACTTATTTTCTCCCACTTTTTTGTGTTTTCTTGTATTTTTTCTTCTCATCTGCTTCTTTCTTGTTCCTCTGTAAATATCAACATTGAAATAAATATTTAAAACCGTGTTTTATTTATTTTTTGTCCTCATTTTTTCCTTACTATTTCTGTTCTTTGTTTCCTATAATAATTTTTTTTCTAATATATGATTCTTTCTACTTTTTGTCACTTTTGTGTTATTTCTATGCTTGTTGAATGTTGTAATTTCCTTATTATTTAATCGCCAGCTTCTTCATTGCTTATTAATTTTTCTTATTTGTTGACGTTTTTTCATATTTCATTTCATTCTTCGTTCCTAATGATATTTATATACCTATTTGAATTTTTTCTACTTACGCGTTGATACATCAATTATTATATTTTAAATATCTCTCGGGATTTTACACATAATAGTTGGGGAGTTATTAATGCATTTTTTTTCTTTTTCTACTTTGTTTTATTTAGAAGATTTTAAAATAATTTTCTTTTTTGTTCACTTCTATTTGCTGATAGGTACATATTCTTTGTTTCCTTTTAATTTATTGTTTGTCAATTCTTATTTCAATTATTTCTCATTCTTGCTAAACATTCCAAAGTAGATTCTTTAACTGTCTTCTTCTTCATTTCTCTGCATCGATGGACAGATGGACAACTATCTCATGGTTCATTTGATTTACGTACTATGACCATCGTCTGCTTCAAAGTTTTATTCTTCTGGTAGCTTATTTCTTGAAAACCGCTACCATAAAAACAGCTTAATATAAAAATTATATAAACAGTTTTATTATGACTTTCCTAGTATCATAACTTCGTAATTTTGTAAATGACTACATTAAGAGTAATATTAATATAAAGAGAAAAATACACAATTATGTAAAGTTATAAAAAACTTTCAAAACCATAAACGACAGCAACGAAAAAGAGAATGCAACAGTGTTACAATGTCAAAAATTAAAAACAACGTTAATTCATAGCGATTTCTTCAAGTTGCCAAAAAAGCTATAGCAACGATAAAGCGCTCTTTTCAATTCATAAAATTCCCAACACGGAGCGTGATCTTCCGTTTGACTCAAACCTCTTAAAATCGTTGGTAGAAGCGCTCTAGCCTCAGCAATATTCGAAACTTGAGGCAATTTCTTCAACAAATTAACAATCCTAGAACTGCGGCCAAAATTTGTTTTAATTTCGTACTTTTTCATTTGAGGGCTCCCTTCCATGGAAGCTTGACAAAAATAAATTTTCTCCAAATCACTTTCCTGAAAATCATGTTCCATCCTACAACATTTTTAATTAGTTAAAATAATAAAAAAAATTAAAAAGTATACTGGCTAAGACTGACGAAACATTCTTCCCCCACTTTAATACTTCTCATAGAATAATAAACTCGAGTCGAACCGTAATTGATTGCCATAACGTTAGGATGGCAAGAATGGCTGAAGATGTTTGCGAGAGCGTAAACTCCCTGACCGATTTCAGTTGGAAAAAATCCGTCCAGGTTATATTGAGTCATTTCGTAGATTCCGGTAGCAGAACGTTGACAAACCTCACTAAATCGCATTGATGTTTCCATAAACATTTTTTCTAGATGTTCGGGATATTGTGGGGGTATATCAAAAAAATCCGTGAAGTTCTTAAGGAAATGGTAAACGATAGCGCAACGTACTGTTTGTGATAATAAATCTGGTTTTACGTAATTGATTTCGTTACATAAATTCCTGACGGCACCCAAATTTATTTCAGAATCTTGAATCGAACCGTTTGGACTTAATTTGTAGATTTCGTTCAAAATTTCTAATTGTGATTCTTCTATAATTTGAGAGGGTAATCTAAAAAATAGATTATGCATTTCTAGATAACGGTCGGATCTGTGAGTCAAAGAATGTATTATTTGTCCCTCTAGGTATTGTAGTTTCCAATATTCAGATCTAGCACGAAAAATCATTCTGAATGGCAATATGTCATCAGGTGTTAAACCTATACGTTTCGCTAGAAGCAAAACGACACATTCGTATTTATGGTAAAGTTCATCTGCAGAATCTCTGCAAACTTTTGTACAATAAAAAGCAGTTGTGCAATTATTGCATGGTATTAAAGAGTAACAAAGTTTGAAGCATTTATGGCAATGGTCGAGTTCGCGGGTATGAACCTTACTAACAAAAGGTTTTTCTATTGCCAAAATTCTGCCAGCTTTTATGTGTCTGGTCGCTATAACGTGAGTGAACATTTGGTCATCCTGCTGGATCGTTATGGATTTGGTGGCGTTCTTGATGTGGGCATGACGTTCAGATGAGGGAATAACAGGAATGGGTTCATGATGTTTCAAATTAAACACTTCAAGTTCAGGTAAGCGGCTCAATCTGTAGAAAAGCTCCCTAGACAAATGAAGAGGATACTCGTTGTTTAGAGCCCGAATTATATCCTACAAAAAATCTTTAAATTAATTAGAAATTTCTCAACAATATTTTTAATTATGGAATAGTTTTCTGCAAAATGCTAGAAAATACTCAGCAACTCCTTCCAACTCGGTAGCTGTCATAGAATTGATTTTGAAGAAATTGTAGAATGGAAACATTAAGATGTTGATGTCTTTGTCACAACTATTTTGCTTAGTAAACACAGATCGAGTTAGAAAAAGTTGAAGCTAAAATTGTAAACAATTTTATTTTATTAATTATTTTATAATGTTTTTGAAAATGCGATGAAAAGATTTTGCAACAATTTTTTGTTAATCTCTGAACTATTTTACGTAATAATTATTGTTGTTGAATTTTAAGAACTTACGGCTGCACAATCCTGCTGCATCCTCAAACTATGAAAAAGGTCGGACCTATGTGCGTACGCCTTAGCCAAAACTTCTCTCGAATTTGCTGCCGCGACACTCCTTGTGTACGCATTGAGTGCTTCCCGAAATTGTCGATTCTCGAACTTTTGATCTCCATAATCCCTAAATTTTTCTGCCATTAAATCGTTCTTGCCTTCTTCTTTGATGCCCAGTTGTCCCAAATATGGTACAATGTGCTTATAGATTAGGGAGACTCGTTCATAATTTGTTTTCAGTTTAGGCAAAGTCCTTACTAATCCTTCACTAATCACACCTTCTCGCATCATTGTTAACAAATTATCCAAAAATTTACTACATTCTGAAAATTTGAAAAATGATGCTTCTGAAGACATGTTTACAACATAATTTTGACGCAGCACGGATTAATAGTGGACAAAAACAAATAGATGGTAAAGAAATTGATAATAGCTAACTGACAATGTTGTCAGGTTGCGTCCATTAATGTCACCTTTCCAAAACCCAGATCCAGTGGTTTGCAAAGAAAAACTAAAACTTTATCAATAAAAAAAATCGCTTTTTGAAATAAAATATGTGAAAATGGAATCCGATAAAGAGGCAACTGTTAGAAGAGGAGACCAAAAAATTAACCAGAAAATTAAATTCTTCTCTGTGTTATAAATCTAAAACATTATTCATCAACAATCTTACATCTTAAACAAGAGGAAATAAAAGAATCTGAAAGTCTAAAAATTAAACTTGTAGGGAAAGTGAATATCTAAAGAAAGGGAATGTGATTCAAATAATGAATGTCAATAATTTAAACAGCAATAAAAAACTGAAACTTTAACAAAAAATAAAGAAAAATGATGGAAACATCAAGACCTTGAATATTTTAGAAATTTGGTTTTGATTTTGAAAAAAAAAATAGTAAATATCAAAATTTTGTGGAAAATAAAATACAAGAAATCTCTTGAATTTGGCAATTTCTTCAAACTACAGTAGCTATGGGCGTTCTTATTTTTCAAAATTTTAAACATTTGTACTCTTTTGCAAACTACTAAGAATCAGTCAAAAAAATAAAACCCAAATTTAAAATGACTCACTTTTTAAGATATTCTTTTTGCTATTTCAAAACAACATTTTAATACTATTAAAAATTTTAACCGGTTGAAGAAATTTTTCAGGAATCTTAAAATTTTTCATTGTCATTGTTAGTTGATATTACTACATTTATAATACCTCGAAAATACGAGCAAATATGCGTGTACAAATTTTTCAGAAATTTCAATTCTTGCCTCTTTTCCTACATCTGGCAAAAAGATTTTATTTACACAATTTTTGTTCTCTTATCGCTAGAAAATTATTTAAATGTCAACTGAATTTATGGAATTACTACATTGGCAATGCTGTAGAAATTCGAGCAGATATGTGTTCAAAATTCGAAGAAATAAACATTTTAAAATTCTTTTCTATAGTGATAATTAAGAGCAAATTTCACTCGGATACGCTACTTCAGTTGACTGACTGCAATTGGTCCATTTAAGCATTTTAAAAGAATTAAGTTGAGATAAAAAAATCAAAAATTTCCAAATTCTCGACGATCATTATTCTTATATTACCATTAATATTACGCAGCAAACAGATTTCTTCTTCAAGGCATATTTTGGTAGTTGTGTCGTTCCCAACTTATGGTCGTATGGTCTTACGGTCATTGGAATTTTTCAAAAATTTTGTTCTTTAAAATCTTTTCAAGATACTGGAAATTTATTCCTAAGTCGAACAGGTAAGGCCTAAAAACGAAATTATAAAGACGAATTATATTTAAAAAGGCCCGTTTCAGTAGTTTGGATGAGAGTTTGATTTCCGTTTTAGCATTTTGAAAAATTTGATGTGGTGAAAATAGAAAAAAATTGCTATTATTGACAATTTTCTCTTAATTTAAATATTAAAAAGAATTCAAATTCTAATAACTTTTTGCCCATTATCATTTTTTTGATTAAATGAAATAGTTTCGATGTACTACAAAATAAGAATACTATGATGGTTTCAATTTTTTATTAAACTATAAAGTTGTGGTGATAATCGCTTTAAACTTTTGTTAAAAATGAGAACAAATTTCTCAAAAATTAGTAGAATCATTAAAATTTTGTTTTTTTCTGAGAAATTAACATGGTCTTAAGTCACTTCTTTATAAAGCTAACATAATTGTAAGCTCTTCTGAACATTGCAATATGAAAAGCACTTACATACTAAAACCGTTGACGATAGCCAACCTTCATATTAAAAAAAGAACGTGAATCTACTAATTTAAATAGTAATAATTTCAGAAAAGGTTTTTGAGAAAATTTCAAATATTTCTAAACAAACTCTTATGTCAATATAACTATAAGCAAGAAATAAAGGACATTTTCCTTTTCCAATTAAATTTTGCAATACAATAACAACAGCAATAGCCTAAAAGTTTGCGTAAATAATTTGCTAATTCCAAAAAGAAAATTAGCATAAATCACCAAAAGTCTAGAATAGTAAAATTAATCTAAAGTTGCTGATATCTAAGAATATTTTGATTTTTTAGGAACTGACTAAAGCAGACAGTTTCACCAAATAAATCTTCGTCTAAACAAGATATAAAACAAATCACAAAAATAATTAACAACAAACAAAATTATTTTCTCAATTTAATAATAGGATGTCTAAGATTTCCCTTCCATAAGCAGCAGCTTTCTATCCCTAGCCGTAAGTATACCATCTCAAGACAAGGTTCAAATATTTGCGCAATAGCTACCTGTTTTTTTAATAATTTTAGACAAGCATCCGCAGATTCCGCATCGTAAATTTTATCAATCGAACACACAGCTTCCAAATATTTCTCACTTTGTGCTTTATTAACATTAGTCTTATATTGAAGCTTTTCTATCATAGGCCAGTCTTCCACGCAAGCCCTGCAGCTGCAAGTGAAATGGTAACGAGTCATGAGGATCTTCTGACGAACATTCAAAGGTTCCTGATCGAAGTGGATACTGAAAAACAAAATTGTTTTAACTTAGAGTCAAGAAAAGTTCAAAAAGAACTAAATATTAATTCCACAATATCCACTGGGCCGTTTACTCTTGTTTTCCGAAAGTGAAAGTATGAAAGTATTAAATATTCTCAATTCCCTTCGTTATGGCACACTCGTTAACAAAAAACATTAACCTCTCTATATGTGGCTCTAATATGCGACTTTCTTTGTTTGCAAATACACTTAGAGTGGTTTGCTCTCCAAAGGGGAGCGACCAAAATAATTCTTATCTAACCGATAATTGAACCCCGGGCCAACTGACTCAACGTTAGACACCCTTCAATACCAAATCAAAGCTGCTACTGGCAGGAAGATTACTTACGAGTAACTGACGAAGCATTGTTCCCCTTTCTCGATGTTCTTGACCGTTGTGAGTACTAAAGTGGTGCCATTATGGGAAGCCACTACGTTAGGGGTGCATGAATGGTTGAAAAGACTCCCTAGGGCGTAGAGGCCGTGTCCGATGACGTCAGGAACGTAGGTTAAACCTCTAATTAATTCAAAAATTTGGAATTTATTGCCGAAACAAATTCCAAAATGCGTTACTAGTTTGTTTCTAAAAATTTTCTTAAGTCTTCTAGAGTTTGCTTTTTTTTTGAAATATGAAGTATAGAATTTGATAATATGATAGATGATTGCACAACGAACTATAACTGGTAGAAGAATATATGGAGGTGCATGTTTGCTGATGTTATCCCGTAAATCCAGAATCTCTTTTAATCGATCTGATCGGTATCCGGGACGTGATTCGAGTTTTCGTGATGAAGCTAGATTGTCAGTTTGCAAAATTAATTTAAGACCCCATAGATCAGAGGGTATTAGTCCGACGTGTTTGCCTCGTTTCAAAGCTTCACATTCGATTAAATGGTAAGCAGCGTTTGCCTTGCTTCTGCAAATTTTGTTGCAATATAAACTTCTAGCACATTTTTCACAAGGTATCGGGTTATAACACAATTTCATACAATAATGACAATGGAAAAGGTCACTCTTCATAATCCAACTAATATACGGTTTTTCAACGGCTATGACGTGACCTGCTTCAAGCTTCTCTGTGGCTACGATACAACGATCGTAACCGTCTAGGTTGCTTATGTCTATGGATTTACTAGCACTTTGGATTGAGTTGTGTTTTTCAGTGGATGGTATTTCAACAACGGGTGGATAGTGTTTATCCTCTAAAAAAATGCGAGTCTCTAGTTCTTTTGCTCTTGAAATCAAATTAGGTCTACTGCGTGTAGATAAATCGGTGAACAAAGCTCTGGTGATGTCCTGCAACAATAAGCAAAAAAGGAACTTATTTGGCAAAGCAAAAAACAATATAAGAAACTTAACTGGCAAGGTGGGAAACCTTTTCAGCAATTGAAATCTTTGGATAAAATGGTGTAAAGAGAAGGAAAGGAACAAGAAGCGGCGATTGAGCGATGATATAAGTGGCAAGAAACAAGAAACTAAGAAGATTAATTTGAAAACAAGATTAATCACATTTACAGATTGTTTTCTTATAATCGATTAATTGAGAAATAGTAACGTGAACAAATGAGAATAACAAATATAATGAGACTAATTTTTAAAAGTACAATAATAAAAAATTCTGAAAAACTAGAAGCGAGTTTGTAAAATTTAAAAACAAAGGATAAAAAATCTTTAAAATAAATAAAAATAATTAAAAGTTAAGTAGAAAAAATCAAAGACTAACAATATGTAGCTTGAAAAAGTATTTGGATACAATATTTACAACAAAACAATGGTTTAAAAAATATACGAAAAATAACAAAATATATCATTTAAAAAAAATATGTGCAAGTACGATAAGTATATACCTAAAAAAACGAGCAGAAAAGAATTGCAGGATATGAAAAGCAAAATAAACTTACATATGTAGGCTTATAAATATGAGCAGAAAGCTAACAAAAATAACAAAAAGAAATGCTTTTGTTTAAATAAAACTATAGAACGACCAAATTTGGTTTCTAACTAAACCAAAGAAATGAAGAAATAATAGTATAATCATTACTGAAATCTTAGAAATTAGTATTATAGAAAGAGGCAAAAATGTAATATAAAATAAGAAAAGAATGTACACAAGAAATTAAAATGAAGAAAAAATATCATAAAGAATTTGAGGAGACAAAAATAAAAATGAAAATAATTTGAAGAAATAAAAGCTAAAAAAAAGTTGTAAAGTTAAAATTAAAAAGCAATGAAAGAATATAAAATGAGAAAGCAAATTAGACAAGTAAAATCACAAAAACAAAAATAAAAATCACTATTATTAAAACTTTGAAAACTAAAGTTTTAGTAGTAGTAGTAAAGAAAATATTACAACTTAACTAAATCATGAAAAAAATTAATAAGTAGATAAAAGAGAAAAGATATTACAAAAAATAAAAATAAAAAACTTAAGGAGCAGAGCACACTAACGTGATTCACGCAGAAATTGAGAAAACAAGATAGAACGAAGAGACTTGAGACCTGTAAAATTAAAAATCTTGCTGTATCGATTTTTAATATTTTAGAAGCATTATGTGAAATTTCAACAAATTGGTAAAACTAATAAAGAGAAAATAAATAGACAGAGAAAGTAAAAAAGAGCAAGACAATATAAAGAAAGTAATAAATGATAATAAGCGTGAAGAAGCGTCAGCGGCGTAGCAATTAACAATCTGGACATTTGTTTTCTTTTGTTCCCCCACGAAGGAAATGGCAAACCATCGAATGGTATTCTGCCTAATAAAGTACTTTCCGTAAATTTCCGCTCGTTTGTATTTGACCCAGGATTGCACTAATAAAGGCGCTTACCACTGACACGTATAGAAAAACCGCCGACGCTTATTAAGAAGAATGACGAATATAAAATATACAAATGAGGTAGTAAAAACTAAAGTAGAAGTAGAGGACGAGAAAAATTTTAAGAGGTTTTTGTCGCAAAGCTGGAGCAATATAAAAGTGATTATATAATATAAAAAGATCACACAGAAATGGGGTAGTAAACTTATTTAAGAATATAGTTATATTTAGCAATTTTAAATATAAAGAAGAAAATAATATCTACAAAAAAATGCACAGAAGAATGGTGGTATAAGTATAAAATATATTTATAAAGCTAAAAAATAAAGACCAAAAATTAGACGAAATGAAAAAAGGAAGAATGTAAAAATTATAACGGAAAAAAGAAAAAAAAAGATAACATAAGAAATCTTAATACGGAATCAAATGTTAATAAGAGAAAAAAATTAATATAAATATATTAAAGAAAATAAACATAAAATAGCAATATAAATTATAAAAACAGCATAAGAATAAAAAATGAACAGGGGGTAAAAATCAAGTGGTTATAATAGCAATAATATAAATGGAATCAATAAACAAAGGTGAAAAAAAACAATATAGAAAAATGTCCACATAAAAAAACTGAACAAAAATAAATATTAAAAGTAAGGAATAGAATACAACAAAACGGGATAACATAAACTTATGAAGAAGTTGAAAAGACAAGATGAAGCAAAAAAGCTAAGAACTTATAGGGGAAAAATAGATATTTCCAGTACCAATAAAAAAAGCCACAAAATAGTCAAATTAAGTAAATAAAAGGGTCTAAATAAATAAATAAGATAATAAAAATTAACGAATTAGAAACCAATGGTAAGAATTTTGCCAACTTCAATTTTAAATCAGAGACAATTTTAATAAATGACAAATGATAATAAAGTTTAAAACTAAAATATATATATAAATCTGGTAGTTTAAATAAAAGTATAATATGAAAGAAATTTAAAAAAACAAAATAGAAATGAAACAAAAATTAAACCATGAAAAATATCAAAGCTGTAACGACAAAGAGCGAAGAAATACTAAAATAAGAATTTTTCAGTGGAATAAGACGCTGATAATGCAAAAATAAAATATTTAAAAAAAAATATTAAAGGAAAGCCATGTGAAATAAAAATAAGAGTTACAAAGCAAAAAGTCATATAAAAGAATTCAGAAAGTAATAAAAAATATTAAAAGTAATAATCAAAAAGCATATAAACGGCATCATAAAACTTTGTAATATATTGAAGAAAAGGAAAAATTAAAACCCTATGTAAGCATTGAAACCAGAAGCTTTTACTACTAGTAAATGAGATCATAGCTTAATAAGTAGCATGCAAAAGAGTTCAAACTCGGTATATAAAAAAATTCGGAAAGATAGAGAGAAAGCAAAAGAAAAATGTGGAAGCACATAACAATATACATAAATGAGGTAATAAAAATATATGGAAAAATATAAGAAGACTTTAGACGTAGAACTGAAGCAATATCAATAAAATGAAAATTAGAAATAAACATAGAAAAATTTAACTAGAACATAAACAAATGAGATTATAGAAACTAGAAACAAATAAAAATAAAAAAAAATAGAAAATTATAATAATGGAGAATTCAAAGTGAAAAGAATTGTAAAGGAGACCAATGTTGAGAAATAATTTAACTCAAAGTGATTTTGAATATAAAGCACATAAAGTAAACTAGGACTATATAATCCTTAAAGAGAAAATGCTGTTAAATGAAAGATTTGAAAAGAAAAGCATTTGGCAGTTCAAGTATAATCGATAAAAAAAATTGCAAACAAAGTAAATAGAAAATGTGGAAAAATGTAAAAAAGTTATAAATTATTTGGAAAATAGCACAAAATGTAATAAATACAGAATAATGGAAATTGTATGCTTGCTCAAAACGCAGAATGGAAGTTTTAAGAAAAATTAAAAAATTAAAATTCAGAAACTAATAAAAAAATACAAAAAAAAGAAATGTTTTAGTAAATGATAAGAAAAATTAAGAGTCTTCATAGAACACATAAATATAACAAGCTTTAAAAAATATTTAAATAACAATAGAAGAATAAATAAGCAAGCTGCAAGTTCTGTTGGTTAAAAAATCAAAGTATATCACAATGAGGAGAAAGTGAAAACAAGGTTTATTTAAATTATAAATAAATAAACTCAAATGATCAAACCGTAGAGAAGACTAAAACTACATAAGAATGAACAATATTAAAAGTAAAACGGTTGAGGGCCCGGCTTTACAAACACGAAATAAGCCCAAGAATAACGTTATTCGGCGAGTTACTAGAATGCGCAGTTTTACAAGTTCCCTTTATACCAAGATTAACGTACATTGGAAGCAAACGGAAGGATACTATAACTCGCCGTTAAAGCGGCAGTTTAGAGATTTATACCTGGAATAACGCCTGTTTCTGCGTTATTTGCAATACTACCTTAGCTCGGAATGGAGCTGAAATTAAGAGCGTATAGTAGGCGCGGTAAAAAGTACACAAAACATGTACTGGAAGAAAACATTCTGGGCCTATTGTAATTAACTTTTTGACAAATAGTTTTCGCAAATTTTTAGAAAAAGGATCAATGCATGATTATCATTTTCTATTTTTTTTATAAGTTGCTATCATTTAATGATATTATAGCCACAATATCAACAAATCCAATGCAGTTTTGTTAAATTACCAGCAACTTCCTTCGAAAAGTTGTAAATGATCAACATACATTCATCTTTTCTCTTGTCAATAATAAAAGAATCAATACCGTATTATGCTTAATATGGTCAAAATACGTTTTCTTCGAAACGCTGTTCGGCAAATTTTGTTGCAGATTTAACTCTGACCGGTGCTGCCGCCGTCACATAACTGCAGTAGCGAAGTGCTAGCTCACTTACTTATATAACCTGGCATCTTCTGTCTTTTATGCATTATCGCATTATTCTTGACCTACGTATTCTGTACCTACTCACTCTTGCACAATACACCCGCCTAAAATAAAAAGAAATAGACGGGCGTCATTTCCTTCTTATCGAATATAGGTTGAAGTAAACCAGTGGCGGCACTAGGAATGTTATTGATGGCTTTGTATTTTTAGTTTCCATTCTCTTTCCGCCCTTTTTTCGGGATTGATTCAGACGACGCGGATCATACGGATTTAACATTGGAAATCATAAAATTGTAATTTCCTGCTCCCCATTTCAACTTATTTAAAAAAAATAATTGCTTCTAGTAAAGGCTATTTTTCTGCTCTAATTAATAAACAGCATTAACGTGTCATTTATTGAGAATTAAACTGCTAGTTTTTCCATCGACAATTAACTGCCACTCCTAATTTAATCAATATTGATAATAAATTATTATTATCAATAATAATAATAAACAAAATTTTAAATGTTAATAAACTTGGTTAAAAAAAAAGTTGTTTTCAGAAAAAAAAAGTACGATGTATCAAACGGGAATTCAACTATTATAATTTGGATCACTGACGTTGCAAACCAAAGACGATACCTTACGACTACGACACGGCTTTTGCTTGATTTTGAATGAGATGGTTTAAAAAGACACTACTGCCTTTCAAATTAATAAAAATTATTTTCCTAATTATCCGTTGAAACAACTACACGCACTTGCTTCTTCACGTAAGCAGAAAAGTATCCTCTATGAGATGGAACTAAATTATTTATTATTTTTTGGGGTCAGTTGTATTTTTGAAGCAATTCTGTAAAGTTTCATGTTCTTTCCGAACTTTAACATTTTTTTCCACCAAAATTCTGTAAAAATTTTTAATCAAAGGTAAGTAACATCGCTGGAGAACCATTAGACCTTTCATATACCAAAAATTCAGATTTTGCATGTCAAGTCCAATGCATAAAATATTACTGGAAAATGCCCCAGAATTTTGACTGAAAGATTCAGCACACATCCCCTTAAACATCAGTGAGTTAGAAAAACTATTTTAGGTGACTAATAAATACTCCGCCACTGCCTTGCTATCGGTCCGCATCCAGAGCAGGAGTAGGGATGCTATAGGCCCGCCTTTCTCTAAGTAAAATTTTACCCTTACCTTTATCGTTGCCCCGAAGGTGAAACTGAGGGTCTGCTTACTATACAGCCCTAAGCGTTGGATTGTTATTGTTTTTGAATTTCTTTATTGTATTGTCTCTAGGCCTGCAAGTGTTGATGTGGTCACTATATTGCACAACATTTTAATTATTTGAAAAAAATGGCGTGCCAAATAATGAAGTAGAAATTGCAGCTGAATTCGATACTGAAGTTGATTATGGTGGAAATGGCATTATGAATAATATGCATAGAAATAATTCAATTAATAATTATTTTGCAAAATTTTATTAAAGATTATTAATAGTTAGAACTACTTCTTAGATGTTATTAAGTAATTTTTGTAACAAAAAAAATAGGAGCAAAATAAAAAAGTATTTATTCTGACATTGATTTTTTCCTTAATACTCAACGCATAAAAATTTCAAACAAGCCGCTGAAAAGAAAGCAACAAGTTTCTGGTTACGTGTCTTGTCTTTGTTTATGGAGCGCAGCTCTTGTTGCCATCACTCACGACGCTTGCGCAGAGAGAATTTTGTATTACCGACATCAAAATATTTTCGACTGTTCCAGGAATATTTATTCTAAGCTTTCCGTCGGTTATGAAAGCGCAATGCGAATAATTCCGGGAATAACGTTAGACTAGGAATAACTATTCCCTTGTTAAATTTGTACTTGTAAAACCGGGCCTAACTAGATCACATATAAATACAAAAATCAAAGTATCAAAAAAATAGGAAAAAAATAGAAAATTACAGCTACTAATAATAAGAACCTTCTTTTTTTAACTTTTTTTAAATTATAAAACAGTTATCGTTCAATAAACCTTAATTAAAAGAAAAAATATTGAAAATATAGAAATTTAAATTTTGACAGAGAAAGGTAAACATTTAATTCTCATTAATGGCATTTTAATCAAAATTTCCACAATTTTCCAGTTGAAATAACTAAACTTACCTCTAAACATTCTTTGGGTTTATTTATTACATAAAGTATATTGGATCTACTTGAAAGCGCCTGTCCCAACTCTTCGCTTGTACGGGCCCAAGCAATACTTCTAGTCATCTGTTGAAGTGCTCCTTCATAATTATTAGTCAGAAACAACTGCAGCCCCAATTCTCGAAATCGAATTGATTTGGCATCACTCTTTTCATAACTTTTTATATTTAATTTCGCCAGCGTTGTAAACAAACGTTTATGAACCAATTTAACACGTTGATTGTTACTTTTCATTTTACTGATCCTCTCGCCAAGAGCATTGGTAACAATGCGCTTTTTGCACAACGTCCTGTAAAAATCCTGAAAACCATGAACTGCAGAAAATGGCGTGTCATCATCACAATCACTGATGTCTTCGTAACTGTTATCACAATCATCATTGTCGTCAGGGAAATTTTCTGGTGCAGATTCCGAGTATGCTGGGAGAGTCTCATTGGACTCTTCAGAGGAACTGTGCTTTAAACGACAGAAGCGATTTGAGGATTCTATTGGTATCATTTTTAACACGTTACACTGCACTGATAACGCAAACAGGAAAAAGTCATTTAGATAAGAAGAACAAAGTTGTTAGTGGTTTAGAAAACAGTGTTGCCAAATTTTTCGAAAAAAATAGCATCAATTTTGCGAAAATTCGAAATTTATTACAAAGTTTTACGTTTTCTCAGATATCTTGTGCAAATTTCTAAAAATGTAAGCATAGGAAAAATTAATTGACATAATACAAATAAAATTATTGATAATAAGAGGGAAGCAAATTTTGAATCGGATATTGAGATTAAGGAAAACGATCAAGGTGTAGATAAGAGGATAAAAGAATGGAAAATAGTTGTAAAAAATCTGGGGCAGGTTTTAAGTAATTCATTAATTTCAGATACTTTTGATTAAAAATACAACTAACCGTGTTAGTGGTCATCTAAAACACAAAAGTACCAATATTACAATTTAAAATCACCACTAAAAAAACCGACCAATCAAAACTTTTTCCTGGTATTTCCAAAAATCATGTAACAGTACTTTAACAATCTCTTTAGGAGTGCCACCTCGAGGCACGGAGTGTACTTTTCAGCTTTCTGCAAACTATTGATAATTTGAGGCAACATTTTCTTGGCTTTCTCGCAATCAGCTATATTCAGGCATTTTTTGATCAACTCTGGATACTGATTTTTGGTTGAAAGCAGTGATTTCGGCTCCCAGTCATAAAGCAATGGCCACTTTTCAACACAAACTCTACAGGTGCAATTAAAATAGTACGATTTCAAAAGTACTTGACGTTCCTCCAAACATTTCTAATCGAAATTAATTCTAAAAAAGGATGAAAGTAAATTCGAAAATAAATTCAATAAATTACCCGTAAGAAACAAAGCATTGTTTCCCTTTTCTAATACTGGATAAAGCTCGCAATTCCAAGGTAGTACCATTAAAAATTGCAGTGACGTTTGGTTCGGAAGAATGTTTAAAAGGACTACTAAAAGCGTGAAGTCCATAACCTAAAGACCTGAAATTGTAAACAGAAAAGTTGTTACTTTCGCATAATTCAGTAAGGGGAAGTGGATTGTGAAAGCAAATTCCAAAATGTTTCACTAAATTTTCTGCAAAATTTTCTTCCAGTTGTTGTTTGTTGGAACCATCGAAATAATTACTATAGAACTTGATGATATGGTAAATAAAACTACAAAGAGGCAAACACATTGTTAATAATTTTCCTTTGACATGTATACTGAGGTCCAGTAAGTTGCTGATTTCGTGGTAACGGTTAGATTTATAGAAGTGACTGTTTCCTCTCAATGTCCGCATATTTTTTGTTAAAATCGTCAGTTTAAGAGGTCACAAATCCTGAGGTAGTAAACCTAAAGGTTCACCACGAACTAAAGCGATACATTAGTATTGGTGGTAATTTTCGAAAGCCTTTTTTCTGCAACTTTGTTCGCAATAAAGAGTTTCTGTACAAAAATCGCAAGGTATGAGGTCATAACATAATTTGAGACATTTGTGACAATGTTTCGAATCACCATCTTAAGCTCTGGTAGAGAAAGGATTTTTCACCACTGCCTGGATTAATGCTTTCTGTTGCAATAACATGACGGCCATATTTCAAATTGCTTTTGATTCCAATACATTTAAAAGCACATTGAATTCTAACATGGGGCTCCTTACCAACAGGACTGTCTCCATGATATTTTTTGTTAATATTTGGCAATTCTTCAGCTAACGCTTTTCTACCTTCCAGTTTTTTTTCAGGTTTTCCGAGCACCTATTTTCAAAAGCGCGTTGAATATCCTTGAAAAAAAAATTATTTTGGATTATTAAAAATAATACTTACTTACCGCTAAACATTCTCTTTTCATTTGTCTCCCGAGGAACAGTTCCGATCTCCTGTTATAACTTGAGGCCAAAATTTGCTGCTTTTTGCAAATTTAATACTCCTACTGTAATTTTCTGATGAACTAAGAAAATTTTATTGAATGCTCATTTTATAGCCTCTCCTCAAAAACGTTAAAGCTTTCTCATCGTCTTTGTTTCTCCTTTCTGTATTACTTATATGAGTTTCTATAATGTCGGAAAAAAATGTTTAAACCAGTTCGAGACGTTCACGGTGATTCGGTAAATTCTTAAATCTCTCATTTAGATCTTGAGGAAAAACTACCTTCAATTTTATTTCAACAACCAAATCAAATATGTCTTCTCGTAATTGTGCAAATCCAACCTTCTTCTTATCGTGATTTACGCCCAAATCGCAAAACGACCCAAAAAATCTTCTTTTTTTTTGACCATTTTCTCTTTACTTCTTTTAGAAACTACAAAACAAAATAACACTGAGAACACGGCTGAAAACGGATTTGAGCGATAGGCAGAATCACGAAAAAGTGTATCGGTCGAAAAATTGCGGCGTTGCCAAATGTTTAATTGATGACCTTGTAGTAAGGTCATGATAACTCTTGGTAAGATTGGATTCCTCACTTCGTTTTTTAGATATTTTTATTATTAGTGCTTTAGACATCTCATTTTGGTTGTTTATCATTATGACAAATGGTGAATCAAGCTTTAAATGGCCGTTCTGCATGGTTTATAAATTTTGTTATTGGTCATAAGGAACAATAATGATATCTAGAGCTTAAAGTATTTTTGGTAAAAATGTTTAAAGTAAAATAATAAATAAATTAAATTTTGGCGATCAATTTTAGATGAAATTCAAACCATGGTATTATTAAAAGTACTTGATTGATTAACTTAGAATTTCTTCTTGTTCCTTAATTGATATGTTTAGATTATTTAAAGTGAATAAAATGAAAAAAGTTGCTTTAATTTTCGACTTTAACACTACAAAGAATGTAGTGCTTGTAACGCTCTGAGCGTGCGACAGAGAACGCAATGGCAACTAAGCAGCAACCTTAATGACGCTATATCCTAAATTTCTAAAAATATATTATACAACTAATTAACAAAATTATCATTTTATTTCAAATAGTAACTACTTTTAGAAATTATAAATAAGGATAGAAATTGATATTTGCTAACCTACAAAACTTTCAAATAGATTTGGAAGAAGTTTCTTTATGATGAACAATTTGAGAAGAAAAAACTTAAAATATGTAACAACCTTTTATTCAGTATTTGCTTCAGAAAATTGTGTTTTACCATCTTCGTTCTATAGGAAAAATTCGAGTGGTAATGTTGATACCATCGTGGCTGCCTAGAAAGAGATTGAAAAAAGAGCCAACACTAAGCTAACATTGAGTTGTAAAATAACAGTCTGCTATTTTGTCACTGTAATAATTGTTATGGTGACAGACTTGAAAAAAACACTTTTCCCTTTCACTAGAATTTCTCCTGGTGACACTAGCGACAGCTATCAAGAATTGTGTAAACGCGAACTGACTGGGGAACTGAGGCAACTTTCTCACATAATTTAGGGTCCTTTGGACGTTATAAATATCAAATTTAAAAATTAATCAATTTTTAATCAATTTCAATTTTGTTCTCTTTACCACCTCGTGCGCACGCTGACTTGTCACCAGAAGCGAACGCAAGACAAATTCAAATTATATTTATACAATTTGGCCATACCTGACCTATTATCGTCCCGATCACAAGCAGGAAGTACAATTCAAAACAAGAACGCATGTAATATGAAAACTCTTAAACTAAACAACAGCAACAACTTATAAACTAAAGAATGAGTAATTAAATACTGGGACGCAGCCAGGGCTTCATGTTTTCGACACTAGATACACCTTCAAATGACGTCTGGGTAACTTAAAACTCTTCAACATCCTTTAATAAATATCTGTCGTTTCAGAAAACCTTAACTATCTCATATGGTCCTCTAAATTTCGGTATGAGTTTTTTTGTTCACTCCAGGAGTAACATCAAAGTTCTTAATAATAACATACTCATTTATAATTATGAGGAGTTTTATGACCTTTATCAAAACGCGATTTGTTGTATGACTAAACTTTACTGTTCTGATTTTCAGCATTTGTTGTGATTTTCCCTATGTCATGTTTGCTAATTTCTTTGGGTCTGTTGAAGCTTTTTGCTTATATACTTCACAAAAATTCAAAGCAGTAAGCCGTAAATTTCTCACTTCACTTCATAAGGGATTTGCAGCTTGTCCAATGGATTGTCTTGAAATTTCTATTATCTCTTCTTGCGCTTTTGAGAGACTAGTCAGAATTTTTGTTATTAATCCATCCAATCTTTCTAATAAAATTTCTTCTTTATCGCTTTCACAGCCATAATCTTTGCCAAGCCCGACAGCAATTTTTCTCTTTTGTGGAGACTGCGTGAGAAAAACCTGCTTTCTACTATTACGGTAAAATCGCATCTTCCTCAACTTTTCAATAGAATCTTTCGTGTGTTTGACTGGACTCCTTTTTGTTATATTCTTGTGGATTAAGCAATAATATTCCTCATGTTTGTTGCAAGAGATGCATGCCGCCTTACATCTCATTTCATACTCTCCACGTAGAGCAAAGTTAATTCTTCACCCCCCCCCCCCTACAAATTTAGAAATAAGAAAATTATATGTATCTTATCCATACTAAAAAGTAAACTACATACGTATTGTATCAATATGCTGCAACATGCAAGGATATCTTCTAGTAACCACTACAAAAGTAAATAAACATCACATTCCGAATGATCCCCAAAAATGTGTTTTGGATAATTGTTAATTGTTAATATCTTTGGTTAACAACATTATTTGGTCAGTCATGGTCCTTTCCCCCCCCCTTTTACGATAACTTACAGCTTTCTGAACTCCCATTCTTAATCGTAGTAAGCTACTCTTGAGTACCTGTCTCATTTGTGGATTCACAACTTTTCCTTGTGATGAACTAATACGTCTTGCGGTTAAATCTTTTATCTTTGAACAAAAATTTTTCAACACACGGTTTTTGCATTTTACTGTTCGATCTAGAGTTTGATTCCCATACGGATTTTCCTTACAAATTTTCTTAAATACACTACTATCTCCATCACCTACAAGTCTTACATATTTCTTACTACCAAACGTATACAATACGATTGGTAGACCCAATGACGGCAGTCAGGCATCTGTGCATAATAATCCACATTGATCATCTTGAAACAATCACGCGGCAACAACTTGTCATCAGCATGAGCCAGGACATAATCCCTGGTGTGGTAATACAGCCTCTGACCAGCCTCCTGGTAACGACTTCCATATGATACCGTGTAAGGTCTCCTTCCCGTTGACGTAATGTAGTCTACGATTGACCACAAAACACCCGTTCAAATGGCAGCAGAGTCGCCATAAGAATGCCCGTCACGCACTATATTTTTTTTCAAATGGAACCTAGTGTTAAATATCACGCATCCTGCTCCTGTCGAAATAGTAGCCAATACAGTTGCAGTGTTAATATTTAACTCTTCAGAGTTAAGGTTTGAATCTTCAGGAGTCACTTCTTTTAAGATTACACGCATCTTGCATTTGAAAGTAAAATAACTTCTACAATTATCACGCTCTTAAGAAACACTTTCTATGTTCGGAATATATCAAGAGAATGGAGAGTGGTCATTGACTTTTTGCACCCTTTGAAAAAAAGTATACTGCATTAAAGTATCTCCTGCCGGACATATTAAACAACATCTCATTATCATGATGTGATAACGTTGATTTATTCTCGAAGCTTATGATCTTTTCCGGTAAACGTCCGGTAACATCCTTTCGAAATAAACTCAATATTAGCTTTGTTGTAAATAGATACTTACCTTTCTAGATGCATTGTAAATGAAGTAACTACTTGCAGGTCTATTTTATTTGAAAAGGACTCCTCAACATCTAAACTTTGATTTGGTCTGTTTATAGAAATCTTTGACATATCAAACTTATCAAAATTTTCTGAAATACTAAAAAATGCGAATACAATAAGCAAGCGAGGTATGTACAAAACCCGTACTAAAAACTCGACAGACCAGTGAAACAATTGTAGTTCGACTTAATGAATTTAATTGGTTAAAGACTTAAAGTTACAACCGCTTCGTATGCCACTGGCGATGTCTAGACGACGTCTTCCTTCGTTAAAAGCTGAAGAAGAAGTGAAGAGCATAATCTCAGTGGAATAAGGGTTGACTCCCTCCCCTGCCCTTCATGGTTTTCACCAAGCACAGGTAGTCGGTCTTTCCCTGAAGGGACAAAGGATCCAACATACCGTCCATCTTGAAAGGCTGGACTTTCAACAAACACTTTCATTGTAATTCCGCCTTGTTTATGTTTCTTGTGTTTCTTCAAATTCGATCTCTTCTTCTTATGTTTCGGATCTCTCTCTCTCTTTTTTGACTCCAATTCTTCTTCTGAATCGCTATTCGATTTTGGAACTCTGTTCTTACGTCTTCTCTTCTTCACAGCTTCTTCCTCGCTATCAGAGGAGCTGTCCTTGCGATATTTCTTATTTTTATCCAATTTATCAACGTTGGATTCATCAGAACTTTCTGCTTTCTTTTTCCCTTTACTTTTAGACACGTCGCTGTCGCTTGAATCGTCCTTTTATTACTTTCGCGCCATTTCGGAACTTTCCCAGCAAGTTCGCTTCTTTTTTACTTTCTCTCCTTTTTCCGAATCGGAACTTTGATGTTTCTTTTTTTGTTTGCCCTCGCTGCTATCTCGTCAACTTTTTTTGTTCTTCTTACCATTTTTAGTTTTTGGTTCCGCTTCGGGGCTGCTTTCTTTATCTTTCTTGGTTTTGGACGAGTAATCCACGTGGCTCTCACTAGAACTAGAATCTAGTTTTTTCGATCGTTTCTTAGATTTGATTTTCTTTTTTTCACGCTCCCTTTCTTTCTGTCACACTTTGACGGTTTTTTAGGAACTTTCTTAGTTTTTAACTCAACTTTTTCTTTGCATTTTTTCTTATCTTCCTTAACTGAAACAGTTATATGAATTAAAAAAAAATATTTTGTAAATTTTTTTTTTGTTTGAAATTTCAAACAGAATAAAAGGACTTCTAGTTACCATTAACGTTGTAAGTTTTATTTTGATCTACTTTTTTACGCAATGAAGAACAGAAATTAATAATATACATGTCAGAATTTTTAACAATTTTATTTATGTGTTATGCATAAGTAGAAGGGATTTTAATTCCATTAAATAATAATAATAATATAATAAGAGCAATCAATCGCGGAATAAATAATTTTATCGAATTAATAATAAATTTTATTAAATTTTAAAAGAAAATTGCTGCGCCGGGCATAGACGTCTGTCCATCGTAAAACTTACACCTTCTTGTGCCCTTCGAAGGGGGCCATTGTTTGACGCCACCCCCGTTGTGTTTTGACGAGGGGTGGCTGAGATATCCCCCCCGGAAAGATGTTCCTTTGTTCTCCGGGGCCGCCATAAGGAGGCCTTATCGAGCGTTATCAGTGTTGACAAAGATAACAGTGACCTGACGAGCTAAGGGGACGTTTAAGAAAACATCGAAGAAATAAGGCGTGCTTGACGCCGCAAATAGGCTGCTGCCACCAAATTGCTTGTTCGCCACGTGACGTGCTCCGCTCCGTTGGTGGCCGTTCTCGGCCCCCCTCCGACACCCCCCGTCGTTTACCCCAGCCACGTAAAACAAAAATATATTTTATCAACTAAATGGAAGTCTAAAACAATTTCAATATGTACATTTAAACTGGTAAAATTATTCTTAAAGTAAAAAGAGATAAGATGAAGATGAGAAATAATTTAAACTTTTCTTTTTTGAGTTCAGTTCGTTGATTCACAAGCATCAATCCGATCATTATATACATCCAAAGATTGCAAAAGCAAATGAATTGTAGTTTGAAAATCCTCACTACATACTCGACACTTTATTTCAGCTGCACTTCGCCCTTTATCCCTACAATAAAAAGATAAATTAAAAATTGTTTTCCAACTGATTTTGTTTTTCAACTCACATTTTATCTTTATAAGACTTTTCGTTTTATCTTTAAAAGCGAAGTGTTATCACCGATTACTACAGAGGTAAAAGCGAGTTCAAGAGGTGAAAACTCAGAAAATTCAGATAATGCTTTGTCAGACCATGAAGTGGAAGAAAGTGCTAGTCACGTAAAACAAAAATATATTTTACCAACTAAATGGAAGTCTAAAACAATTTCAATATGTACATTTAAACGGATAAAATTATGTTTAAAGTAAAAAGAAATTGGATGAAGATGAGAAATAATTTAAACTTTTCTTTTTTGAGTTCAGTTCGTTGATTCACAAGCATCAATCCGATCATTATATACATCCAAAGATTGCAAAAGCAAATGAATTGTAGTTTGAAAATCCTCACTACATACTCGACACTTTATTTCAGCTGCACTTCGCCCTTTATCCCTACAATAAAAAGATAAATTAAAAATTGTTTTCCAACTGATTTTGTTTTTCAACTCACATTTTATCTTTATAAGACTTTTCGTTTTATCTTTAAAAGCGAAGTGTTATCACCGATTACTACAGAGGTAAAAGCGAGTTCAAGAGGTGAAAACTCAGAAAATTCAGATAATGCTTTGTCAGACCATGAAGTGGAAGAAAGTGCTAGTCACGTAAAACAAAAATATATTTTACCAACTAAATGGAAGTCTAAAACAATTTCAATATGTACATTTAAACGGATAAAATTATGTTTAAAGTAAAAAGAAATTGGATGAAGATGAGAAATAATTTAAACTTTTCTTTTTTGAGTTCAGTTCGTTGATTCACAAGCATCAATCCGATCATTATATACATCCAAAGATTGCAAAAGCAAATGAATTGTAGTTTGAAAATCCTCACTACATACTCGACACTTTATTTCAGCTGCACTTCGCCCTTTATCCCTACAATAAAAAGATAAATTAAAAATTGTTTTCCAACTGATTTTGTTTTTCAACTCACATTTTATCTTTATAAGACTTTTCGTTTTATCTTTAAAAGCGAAGTGTTATCACCGATTACTACAGAGGTAAAAGCGAGTTCAAGAGGTGAAAACTCAGAAAATTCAGATAATGCTTTGTCAGACCATGAAGTGGAAGAAAGTGCTAGTCACGTAAAACAAAAATATATTTTACCAACTAAATGGAAGTCTAAAACAATTTCAATATGTACATTTAAACGGATAAAATTATGTTTAAAGTAAAAAGAAATTGGATGAAGATGAGAAATAATTTAAACTTTTCTTTTTTGAGTTCAGTTCGTTGATTCACAAGCATCAATCCGATCATTATATACATCCAAAGATTGCAAAAGCAAATGAATTGTAGTTTGAAAATCCTCACTACATACTCGACACTTTATTTCAGCTGCACTTCGCCCTTTATCCCTACAATAAAAAGATAAATTAAAAATTGTTTTCCAACTGATTTTGTTTTTCAACTCACATTTTATCTTTATAAGACTTTTCGTTTTATCTTTAAAAGCGAAGTGTTATCACCGATTACTACAGAGGTAAAAGCGAGTTCAAGAGGTGAAAACTCAGAAAATTCAGATAATGCTTTGTCAGACCATGAAGTGGAAGAAAGTGCTAGTCACGTAAAACAAAAATATATTTTACCAACTAAATGGAAGTCTAAAACAATTTCAATATGTACATTTAAACGGATAAAATTATGTTTAAAGTAAAAAGAAATTGGATGAAGATGAGAAATAATTTAAACTTTTCTTTTTTGAGTTCAGTTCGTTGATTCACAAGCATCAATCCGATCATTATATACATCCAAAGATTGCAAAAGCAAATGAATTGTAGTTTGAAAATCCTCACTACATACTCGACACTTTATTTCAGCTGCACTTCGCCCTTTATCCCTACAATAAAAAGATAAATTAAAAATTGTTTTCCAACTGATTTTGTTTTTCAACTCACATTTTATCTTTATAAGACTTTTCGTTTTATCTTTAAAAGCGAAGTGTTATCACCGATTACTACAGAGGTAAAAGCGAGTTCAAGAGGTGAAAACTCAGAAAATTCAGATAATGCTTTGTCAGACCATGAAGTGGAAGAAAGTGCTAGTCACGTAAAACAAAAATATATTTTACCAACTAAATGGAAGTCTAAAACAATTTCAATATGTACATTTAAACGGATAAAATTATGTTTAAAGTAAAAAGAAATTGGATGAAGATGAGAAATAATTTAAACTTTTCTTTTTTGAGTTCAGTTCGTTGATTCACAAGCATCAATCCGATCATTATATACATCCAAAGATTGCAAAAGCAAATGAATTGTAGTTTGAAAATCCTCACTACATACTCGACACTTTATTTCAGCTGCACTTCGCCCTTTATCCCTACAATAAAAAGATAAATTAAAAATAGTTTTCCAACTGATTTTGTTTTTCAACTCACATTTTATGTTTACAAGCCTTTTCGTTTTATCTTTAAAAGCGAAGTGTTATCACCGATTACTACAGAGGTAAAAGCGAGTTCAAGAGGTGAAAACTCAGAAAATTCAGATAATGCTTTATCAGACCATAAAGTGGAAGAAAGTGTACCGGAAGAAAATATTAGAAAATTACGAGACAGAAGTAAACTGACAAAACCGGATTTCTTTGGAAACCCTATTGCATTGTTGGTTGAAGAACCGGATAATTTTAAGACTGCCATGTCTTCGCAACAATCTGAAAAATGAAAAGAAGCCATAAAAGAAGAAATGGATTCTCTGCTGGAGAACAGAACATGGATTTTGGTAGATAAGCCATATAATCTGAAAAACTACATTTACGTCAATTTTATGTAAAAACGGCATTTCTGCATGGACACGTAGAAGAAGAAATTTATATGCAACAACCAGAAGGTTTTGAATATGGATCATCTTGTGTATGTAAACTATTTAAAGTCTGTATGGTTTAAAACAAGCTTCAAGAAGTTGGAACAAGCATTTTACAGATTTTCTACGAAATCCTGGATTCAAGGAGAGTTCAGCAGATCCTTGTTTGTTTATAGGCGATCTGTATGAGAAAGGTTAATGTGATTTAATGTGTTTAGATAACACAAATTAATTTAGTTATTATTGTTAAAGCATTTTTTATATAGGGAGAGTGTTGAGAAAATATAAAAACTGCTTCGTTATGCTTTTGTGTTACTGCCGTGTTATTTGATAGTTTAGTTTTATGGCACAACCAGGTTCCTGTTAGTGCTGCTGTGTTTATTTTTAAGTTAGTTCTAATAAATACTCTTTTCGATTCGGACGTGTTTTCCTCTTTCGATCCACACCAAAATCTCATCATTCTTCAACTGATTTTGATTTTTAACTCACATTTTAACTTCACAGGACGTGGTTGCAAAATGGGCAATTGAACTCTTCATTCAAGGGCTGGATGACATTCTTCCTTGGGGCGGGACTCGGGTCGAGTCGAGCGCGTAACGTATTATTTGTATTCCATCCAAAATTGTAATAAACTAATTATTAATCAAGTCGCCTTTCTGACGAAAACCCCTACAATATCAAGAAATAACGACTTGAAATGACTGAAATGCGTGCATCTTGGCGGCAATCACTTGCACAACTGTCCCACAGTCACGTGGTCGACCAGCGCTATCTTACTTCTATGTAGCTGGTGATATTTCTCTTTCTACTGCTGATCTAGGCGTAGTATTATAAGATCATTGCTAGCAATTTACAGGGCCGTCAATTCAAAATGACATTATAAATATATTGATTAGATTCAGGCAACATTTGATGGTTATAACTGCTGATATTCTTTTACTATACTAGCAGTTGATAGTGTACAAACACTATCAACAATAAAATTGATTGTGATTAATAAGATATCTGCGTGAATAATAAAGTTATTTGAAACTAATAATCACAATTTTGAACATAATCTGCTTCATATTAAACCAAAAATGTTGTAGATCTTTCATAAATTCTCTCCAAATTTGAGTAATTTGTTATGAGCATCCTTGTCCGTGATTTTTACTTTTAACTTCTTAATTCATAGTTATTAAATTGTTAATATAGAAATTTATTATTTTATATTTTTTATAGTATTTCCTTCTCTATCGCTAACTATAAACTTTCTTTCATATGTTGAAAATTCTATTGCGAAATCAAAAAAGTTTCTTAATTGAACATATTTTTATATCCTTGTGATTATAATTATAATAAAACAAATTTTTATAATCTCGATAGTAACGAAGCACGTAAATTTCTTATAAAAAAATCGTAAAGTTGGCATTTCCAAGAAATTTCTTGTCTTGGGGTAAACACTAATTCCTTAAATTGTCTACGGGATGGGGGTAGTTTCTATATAAGTGTAGGACACCAGAAATTTCTTATTCACCTGTACAGTGCGAGAGGTGTCTTGCTACTATTGGAAAGCTGACTTTTCAGTTTGCAGTCATTTTTGGTTACCATCTACTCATGTAGATACATTTGATTCTTTTAAAACATTTACAATAAATTGCGCAATTAATTTACATATGTCTGTTAAGTTTACCAGAAATTTTACGTTTTTTTGCTTCCACTTTAATTTTGATGAAATTATTTTAATTTGGAAATTGTACAAATCTCCCATTATTTTCCGTTCTTTTACTAATCAATTTGAATCTTGTAGATGTAATTTCTATTCTAACTGCATTAATTGTTTATTTTCAGAATATTGTTTTGTGATCGATTAGAAAATTAGAAAAAATGGTTCGCCCTACTCCCGATTCGATTTCGTTGGTTAGGCAAATGCAAATTGAACATCATCAATCCTCTAGCCTATTTACTAGACTCATGCTTGAAAGGAGAATCAACAAGGAGCAAGTTGAGATCAAATTTTGAAATAATTTTTTACATTTTTTTATGCTTTCTGTGATTCAAAATTTAGTGAAGCCTTGAAATTCAAATTCAACAATTGCACTAACTAATTGCCACTAACAATTTACTGAGTTATTGCAGAATATCGTTGAAAATGCAGTCGGAAACGAAATCACACCACCACAAGCATCTCGACATTGCGAGAAAGATCAAATAGTTTTAAATATTCCTGCAACGATTATGCTTGATCTCACATTGTACCCTATTCTTTCTGATTTATTTTACTTTTATATGTTGATTTATTTGTTACCTTATTACGTAAATTTAATTTTGTATGTGTTTTAATTTGATTTTAGCTTGGATTTGTTGAAATTTGTAAAATTTTCCCTAGTTAGTTGTAGGTTGGTACAGTAGTTGGTACTACTACTTTGTAATGTTGGGGTCCTTATTCCTGTTGTATCTTCTACGTTCACTTTGTACTTGACTGTTATTAGAGTAAGTTGTATATTTCGTTGTCTTGTATTCCTACAAATATATCTTTGTCCATACAAACAGAAGTTCCCCTCATTGAGACAACATAAGCACAATTAAGTTATGGGCCCAGCACATTTGTAACTGCGCGGAAAATTTCTTTTGTGTTGTGAACGAGTTAAATGTTGAACTAAATGAAGTTTGTTTTTAAAAAATATTTATTCAACTATTTTACATAAGAAAAGAAGCAAATCGCGAGCTAACACCAATCTAACTACAATTATAAAATTCATCTCTACTTATAAACTATAAACTGCAGCATTGCAGTTTCTGCAGGTCGGCGTCCGGGTCGGCGCCTCTAGGCTGAAGGTGTCAGCAAAGTGGGTGACGTAACTCCGTCCGTCTTAGTGAGAACTATGGGGTTCATCACAGAGTTCGACAATCTTATGTCATTGACTTGAGCTTCGGGTTCTGCATCCTGATTAGATCTGAAACACTTGTTTTTTCGCAAGTACCATATTGCATAAATGATTATAATGGTCAAGAATACATATAATAAAGCGGTATAGAAACTAATTTTATGAAAGTATATTGGAGGTTCTTCAATGGTATCTAATTTAAGCTTTTGATTGTTTAAAGCAGAATAAACATTTTCAATTTCATCTAGATTGATAGATTCTATTTCTACAGGTTTTATATTAAGATTGATTTTATTAGTATTAAAATTATTTGTAAGTTGATCGTCAGTGTGTGATCAACGTATTTAGCTATACCAGAGTGAAAGACGGTTTAAATTACTTGAAATTCATTTACTGATTTACGAAAGTGTTCCAAGTGATTAGGTGGTAAACGCGACTTAAAAACGGCGATTCGGTATCGTAATGCCGCTATTGCGGCAAAAACTCAAAACAGAGAAAAAGTGTTGATAAATAAACAACTCCAATTCTGAGCAATTACACGGCAAATCACCTGAACGGACAGCAGCAAGAAGATGCAACAACAACAACAACAATCGCAAATGGCACAACAGCAGTGCCAACAAACTGAGATAAAAAATAAATTTAACTGGCAAACTATCAAACGGAAAAGGTTAAATCTAACTCCCGACTCAAATGAGGAAAAAAAACCCTTTGAATTCAACACGCACAACAGGTATGAGGCGCTTTCAGAACAATCGGATGATGATGACATGGAGACAAGCGTCACGAGTAACATCAAAACGAATGACAGAAATAAGCAACCAAGAGAGTCTAAACCTCCACCAATATACATCTACGGAGTGACCAACTACAGAGAAATGGTAATGCATTTATCTAATACCCTTGAACAAGAACAATACTACTGTAAAGCTTTAGCAAACGACACAATTAAAATAAATGTGGCAACTCCAGAATCTTACCGTAAACTAATCAAACAACTACAACAAGACAAAATCGTATATCATACCTACCAAATTAGACAAGAAAGAGCCTATAGAGTGGTTATTCGAAGTCTACACCACTCAATACCAACAACTGAAATAACAAAAGAATTAGAAGATCAAGGTCACAAAGTACGTAACATACTAAATATCAAGCACCGTCAAACTAAAGAACCACTATCTCTATACTTTATAGACTTAGAACCTAAACCAAATAATAAAACTATTTATGATATGAAATTTCTCTGCAACATGAAAATTACTGTTGAAGCTCCAAGAAAAAAAAACCATATCGTTCAATGCACAAGATGCCAATCTTACGGACATACAAAAACTTACTGTACAAGACCATACGCATGCGTCAAGTGCGGACAAGAACACAATACAACCATATGTACAAAGTCACCAAATACACCAGCTAAGTGTGCGCTATGTGCAGGAAATCACCCTGCCAACTACAAGGGATGTGACGTTTACAAAAATTTACAAAAAAACAGAGAAAAACCGGTCACTCAAATTAGTCACAGATCGACGCAACCAAAAATAAATATTAGTAACAGTAACCAGTTTCCACCAATTAATCCAAACCAATCATCAACTCAAATATCTTCTCAAATACCCTCCATTCAACAGACTTCATATTCTCAAATACTCACGCAAAATCAGCAGATCAACTATCAACCTTCCTCAACGAGTTCAAAATGATGTTCAACCAGCTCATCAATCAAAACAGCATGATAATGAATATGCTAAGCACTCTTATAAGCAAAATCTCCCACTAATGAACAATTCATTGCGCATAGTACTCTGGAACGCGAACGGACTAGAAAACCACAAGCTCGAACTACATACTTTCCTGCATATGAACAAAATAGATATCGCACTAATAGCAGAAACTCACTTTACTATCAGAACAATGTTCAAAATACCAAACTACGAAGTTTACCACATTCCTCATCCTGATGGCACAGCCCATGGAGGTGCAGCGGTCATAATTAGAAATACAATCTCTCATCATGAACTTGTCCATCACCAGACCGAAAAAATTCAAGCTGCAAATATTAAAGTTGATGTTAAGCCATGGCCTTTAACGATATCTGCAATATACTGTCCCCCCCGGCACGCCATATCGAGTGAGGAGTACGTTGACTTTTTTGAATCTTATAAATCAAAATTTCTGATAGGAGGAGACTGGAACGCGAAGCACACTCAATGGGGAGCAAGATTGGTAACACCTAAAGGAAGAAACTTA
Source organism: Pyrochroa serraticornis (assembly GCA_905333025.2). Lineage (NCBI taxonomy): Eukaryota > Metazoa > Arthropoda > Insecta > Coleoptera > Pyrochroidae > Pyrochroa > Pyrochroa serraticornis. Next base: position 2,547,207 of record HG995155.1, on the reverse strand, counting down.
CTAAATGCAATAAGCAGACAAAGTTGTAACTACTTCTCCACGGGCGAACCAACGTACTGGCCAACTGACCCTAACAGAATACCAGATTTACTGGATTTCTCTATTCACAAAGGGGTAACTACAAACTATGCCCAAGTAGAAAGTAACAACGAAATATCCTCAGATCATACGCCTGTAATACTAACATTAAGCACTAACGTGATAAATAAGTCAACTATACCAACGCTAATCACAAGTGCAACGAATTGGGATAACTTTCGCACTTATATCGATGACCACATAAACATGAACATGAGAATTAAAGAACATGATGAACTAGACCAAGCAACACAGTATTTTACCACCTTAATTCAAGAAGCAGCATGGCATTCAACTCCCACAACAAGAGCTAGAACAGAGAATACACATAACATTCCTTTGTACATACGCGAATTGGTAGCAGAAAAGCGCAGAGCACGCAGTAGATGGCAACGATCACGAAGCAATAACGACAGAATAAGCTACAACAGACTCAAACGTAAACTGCACAACGCCCTAGCAAAGGCAAGAAATACGACCTTCGAACAGTATATAACATCCCTTAATAAAGATGATTATACAATTTGGAAAGCCACAAAAACATTTAAACGACCCCAAATATCGATACCTCCCATAAGGAAACCAGATAGAAGTTGGGCTAGAAGTGACACGGAAAAAGCCACAAATTTCGCGGAATATCTTACAGAAGTATTTACACCACATGAACCAAATAATTATAATAACAACAATGTAATTGAAAACTTCTTGGAAGTACCTTGCCAGATGTCACTCCCTATTAAGTGTTGTGAAGTGTTACTTCATCCCCTAACTTAGCAGGTAGTGAACCCCCACCCCTGTCTGGGTGGAGGCTTAAGCAAACGGTCACTGTCGACCAATTTCTAAACTAAGCTGGGCACTTCTTGTCCATCGCCCAACGAAGCAACAGTCATTTATAAAAAGGTCCCTATTTCGGTAAGAATAAATACTAAATTCAACAAACATAACTTGGTGCGTCTTATTTTAACATAACTGGCGAGTAATATCGAAGTCTGGAAGTACAACAGTGGTGTCAGATGTGTGGGGTTTAGTGCAAATCAACTACTAGTAACCAGCAGCACCATAAGCAGCGCGTAATAAGCTGGAAAATCCAGGTGTTGTTTGAGGTGAAAGTGTTACGAAATCGAGGGTGCGATTTACTGGCAAATCCAGGCGCCTTGTAAGTAGAAGAGCACGAAAAACGCCAATTTTTTTTTTACTCCCAATACTTCGTGAACCACAGTGAATTAGGACAATCACCAGGTATTCGTCAATCAAAAAAAAAAAAAAAAAAAGAAGTAAGCCAAAATCATTCCAATATATATCCCAGGGCCAGGATATTCTACTAAATCAATCAGACATTGAAGAAACAAGAGAAAAATTCACCATGGTATTTTCGGTAGAAACGTCGTTGAAGATGATTCCAGCATTTTCTGGGGAACGTGAAAAGTTGCACAAGTTTCTTGCATGTTGTGATATTGTGTACGCTACCGCCACCACAGCAGCAAATAGGGTAATGTTTTTAAATATCGTAACAACCAAATTAGACGGGTCAGCGTATGACTTAGTGAAACATAAGACTTTCAACGACTGGTCAGCTTTAAAAAATGAACTTAAACATCAATATTCCGAAAAAAAGTCCATCGCGCAAATTCAAACGGAACTACTCCGAATAAAGCAGGGCAAGGATAGTGTTAGGGATTTCGCAAATAAAGTAGAAAAATTAATGTACGATTTGAACAATGTATGTATTGAAAGTGAAGGTCAAGATGCCGCCGTAATAATCCAAAATTTAAATAAAAAAACAGCTCTTAAAGCATTTGTCGAGGGACTTGGACCTCAAATTCAAATTATTATAAAAGCTAGTCGGTTCAGTGATCTCAGTGACGCTGTAGAAGCAGCATGTGAGGAGGAAAAGAGTATGAATCAAAATAATATTTATGGAAGTAGTAATGTACCAGGTAGTTTTCGTAAATGTGGCAATTGTGGTAAATCTAATCATAGCACAGTTTGTGACCATAGGTGTTAACAAGTATCGGTTATTGAAACCGTCGGAATCAGAGGAAGTGTTAGTGAACGGCGAAAAACCCAAGGTAATAATCGAAGTATACAGCAATACACCGCTCTTCAAATATATGTGTGGTACGAATCTTCCTTTGAAAGAATATACTACACCGCCTGTGAGTAATGAAGTTAATGAAGCAGTGCCGGTGGCACCAATTCAACAAAATGTAAGAAGCCCGAATAGAGTTCCAAAGAAATTTGAGAATTTTGAGGTGGAAAATTTGCCTGGAGTTGGGGAGGAAACTAACGTGCAGATTGAACCTGCACCAATTCAACCAAATGTAAGACGCCCGATTAGAGTTCCAAAGAAATTTGAGAATTTTGAGATGGAAAATTTGCCTGGAGTTGGGGAGGAAACTAACGTGCATATTGAACCTTCACCAATTCAACAAAATTTAAGACGCTCGAATAGAATTCTAAAGAAGAGTTTTAAAGTGGAAAATTTGCCTGGAGTTGGGGAGGAAACTAACGTGCATATTGAACCTGTTGTAACTGTGGTTACCAGAAAGAAACATCCAAAAATTATTACGATTCAAACTCTAAACCTCTACATCTTTCAGTAGGAGACAATGTCTTATTGCGGAATGAAACTAATGTAATAGGTAAATCAAAAAAATTGTTACCCTTGTATAAAGGACCATACAAAGTTATTTCCAATAATCCAGATAGCACTAACTGTAAAATTTTAATTAATAAGAAACATGTAACTGTACATAAAAACCGACTTAAGATATTCCATGATAATTCTACTAGTTCTAGTTAAGGTTTCAATAAAAGAAATTTTATTATCTTAGGTACATTAGGTATACACGATTACTATTCCATTATTCCTTTATTATTTTTAATTGTTTTTGCAATCTTCATGTTATGTATTTATATGTTTTTGTAAGCACCCATAAAAAAAGATCAAAAGGGAGCATAAAAAAAAATGTATTGTGTCACATTTTATTCTATATAATGTCATGTGTGTTTTATATGTTTTAGAATTTATTTTTCGGTTCATGTCATGTTAATTGTGTAACTGTATATGTAATTTACTTCCGTCATTCACATCAAATTTATTTTTTTACCGTTCTTTATTAGGTACATTGTAATTGTTGATTACGCTAATTCTTTTTATGTTTTAAGTAACTTATGTATGTAGTTAAGATTTTTTAATTCTAAAGTTTACACTATTGTGCAAACTTTCAAATTGAGGGGGAGGTGTTGTGAAGTGTTACTTCATCCCCTAACTTAGCAGGTAGTGAACCCCCACCCCTGTCTGGGTGGAGGCTTAAGCAAACGGTCACTGTCGACCAATTTCTAAACTAAGCTGGGCACTTCTTGTCCATCGCCCAACGAAGCAACAGTCATTTATAAAAAGGTCCCTATTTCGGTAAGAATAAATACTAAATTCAACAAACATAACTTGGTGCGTCTTATTTTAACATAACTGGCGAGTAATATCGAAGTCTGGAAGTACAACATAAGCCTTTCTCTCCCAAAGAAGTAGCAGAGGAAATTAAAATACTAAATCAACATAAAGCACCTGGATATGACCTTATAACAGGGAAAATACTGCGACAACTACCGAGAAAGGCCACAGTACTATTGACAACCATCTACAATAGCATGCTCAGACTATCATATGTTCCAATAGTGTGGAAATTTGCCCAAATTATAATGATACCCAAACCCGGAAAGCCAATCAGCGAAGTGAGCTCTTACCGTCCCATTAGTCTGCTACGTATTCTTTCAAAAATATTTGAAAAACTTTTACTGCATAGAATCAGAAGCGACCCAGAATTACAAGAACTTATACCCGACTACCAGTTTGGATTTAGAGAAAACCACTCTACAATCCAGCAAGTACACAGAATCGTTAACAAGATTAATACAAGCCTAGAGGAGAAAACGCTTTGCACAGCAGTATTTTTGGACATTGCCCAGGCCTTTGACAAGGTCTGGCATGCTGGACTTCTATATAAAATTAAACTTATATTTCCAAGTCCATATTATCTCATTTTTAAGTCATATATGTCTGAAAGATATTTTCAAACAAAATACAAAACTGCCTATTCAAATTGCCGAATAATTAAATCTGGAGTACCACAAGGGAGCGTATTAGGCCCATTATTGTATTTAATATACACTGCAGATCTACCAACAACAAATAACACCACAATAGCAACGTTCGCTGACGATACAGCCTTACTAGCAATAAATGATAATCCAGCAGTAGCATCCCAGCAACTCCAATATCATCTGAACATTCTAGAAGATTGGTTCGCTGCATGGAGAATTAAAATCAACCAAACAAAATCTGTGCAGATCACATTTACAACAAAACGTATAAACTGTCCACCAGTTACCATCAACAACTCACAAATCCCAGTCCATACGGAAGTGAAGTATTTAGGTTTACACCTAGACCAGAAACTTACATGGCAGAAGCATGTTAAGACCAAAAGACAACAACTGAACCTTAAAGCACGCAAGATGTCATGGCTTCTAGGTCGAAAATCCAAATTGTCCTTGGAAAATAAACTGCTACTATACAAGTGTATAATAAAGCCAATTTGGAGATATGGCATACAATTGTGGGGGTGTACTAAACCATCAAACTGCAAGGTAATTCAAAGATTTCAATCAAAGATGCTTCGCTCCATCACTAATGCGCCTTGGTATGTGTCAAACTTCACTTTACACAATGATCTAAAAATTCCATTTGTGACAGAAGAAATGAAAAGATACTCGACTACATATCACAAGCGATTGCCAGGACACGAAAACCTATACGTGGCTGAAATGAGCTTCCCCTCAAATGTCCGAAGAAGACTAAGACGACAGTGGCCCGCGGATCTCAAACAACTCTCATCACCAGAAGACAGCGAATAATAACAGCACAAATAGATCTAATACAGAGGGTTGTCACTGGACGATCACTCTCAAGTCCATCAACTCACATATTATTTACTTATTGCTCTAAGTAGGAGAGTAGATTGTAAATGTGCAATAAACAAAAAAAAACAAAAAAATTGTGAAAATTTTAATCTTCGGTAAGTTTATAAGTTTGAAACTGAATTGAGAGTTCTGAAATGTTTTTAATACAAAGTCTTGTATTTTCACTTCACACTGGTTATTGAGTTCTAACACGTAACTTCCGTTTAATGGAATGTTGTCTTTACTGGTTCCACATTTATGTTGAACTATAACACTTTCGGGTGTTATGATCATCCATTTATTGTCTTCTATTTTCTGTATCTTGGTGGTAGTAATACTTATTGGGGCTTGCTGACAGTTTGTTGGAGTTTTTAAGTACTTCAATAACTGAATCTCACATGGTGTGTTGTCGTGTACTTTTGCAGTATTGGTTTCTTGACAAATAAAATTTTCGGGTGTGATTTCTTGACATTTGTGGTCAGAGAATACGTAAGTTTGCTCGTTAAGGAGTATTATGGTTTTAAAGGAGTCTAGTGTCTGCACTGGTAAGGAGTATAAATAATAATAATTATAATTTTCGGTCTCAACAAGGGGAATTTCCAGTACGAATACAGTTTTATTTCCTTTACTGTAGCTTTTAATTTTCATGGTCTTTTCAAATAATAAAATATTTTCTATGATGGGTTCGAAAAGTAATTTAATATTATTGTTTATATTTTTTCTAACTGATAAAATTTCTGAAAGTAAATCCGTCGGTTGAATTATTGAATTATGAAAAGTATTTAATTTTGAAAAGGTGATGGCAACTTCTAGGTTTTCAAGTAGATCGTTTATTATTTCGAGGGTTGCTAGAACTTGAGATGATAAAATCTGAAGCAAAAGGTAATGGTGAGTCCTAATGTCTTCCGGTTTAGTGGTTTTAATTAAATGTTCGATTTCTAATATTCGAGATTATAACGTCAATTGATTGTGAGCGAGAATTTTGAAATTTTCTTTAAATTTTGAAAGGGAAGTTTGGAGTAACGTAATTTGATCTTTAATTAATGATTTCATTTCAATTTCGTTATTCGAAAGTGTTATTATTGCTTGATCGTATCGCTTTGCATCTTCTTGATCAATATTTCCAGTGATTGTTTTTAGAGCTGAACCGAGAACGTTTATTAAACCTCTTTTTAGTCAATTTGAAAGTAGCGGATTTAATTGATTAATTTGGGTTGAAATTTTGTCTCTGAGGGTGTCAAGTAGATGATGGGAGTTATAATATTCTTTATAATAAGTAGGATTATGTGTTGCGTTTTTGAGCATGTTTTCTATATATGAGCATGAAATTTGAAGTGATGAGAAGGCTTCTATGATATTAGTAATGTCGTAAATTTGTATAAAGGACCAATTATTAATTTTGTTTTGAGCGTTTCCTAATTTTAAAGGTAATAATCCCGGGTTATCTTTTAGGTTGTGGAATTTGGGTTGTTCTGTTATGACGATGCCAAAGGTGGCTCTGAAACAACAGAGGGTATTTTTAGTTCTTTGATGTGTATGATTTCCGTTTTATTGTTTTTTGAGTTTTCTATTTTAACTTTCTTATTGTCTAAAATTTCGATTAATTTATAGGGGCCTTTAAATTTGTTCTCTTTCTTATTTCTTCTGTTATTAACTTTATAAACGGTTTGGTTTACTTTAAACTGAAATTGATGAGGGCCTTGAACGTTCCTATTTTCTATTATCTTTTCTTTACATGAATTTGACTTTTCTTCGATGTTTTTATAAAGGGATTTCAGTTTTTCGCCATGATTAAGCACATATTTCGAATAAAATGTCTGGTGAACTAAATCCGATGGATCTCGTGAATGAGTGTGTCCTAGCACTAATTCGTAAAGGGTGAAATTTGTTGATGAATGTATTGAAGAATTATAAGCAATTATGGCGTATCTCATTAATTTGGGAGTATTTTTGTATCTATTTTTTAGTAATCTAAGATGTTCTAAAAGGGTTGAATGAAATCGCTCGACTGGAGAGTTAGATTCGTGATGAAGAGGTGTGGTGAAATGAATTTCGATTTTGTGTAATTTCAAAAGTTTGGTTGGGGTCTCTGTTAGAATCATGGGAACATATGGTGTTTTTCTGGAATACTTTGCTGTTTGACAAATTGTACAATTATTAATAAAATTGGTGATATCGGTTTTCATGTTTGGCCAGTAGTAATTACGTTTTAATTTTTCTAAAGTTTCTTGGATTCCTCTGTGATTGCATTTTCCTTCGTGCTAGTGTTTGATTAACATTAATTGTTCATTTTTTTCACGAATGGTGTTCGTTAATTTTGTGCATTTTATCAATTTTAATCCTTTAGCGTAAAAGTGTTGTATAAAGATTTTGTTAAAGCTTGAATATAATGTCTCATCGTAAAAATACAAGTAAAAAGGTTTCTCAGATGTGGTATAATGTTTCAAAAATTCTAAAATCATTTGATCGTTAAATTTAGGAATTTTTACTTCGAGAGTTTTTAAATTTTGAAAATCTTTATTAAAAACTTCAAGTTGATTGTGTACGTTTGGTTTTACTAGAATTTGTTTTTGCTAATTATTGATGATTTCATCTAAAATTGGGATAGCATTGTTAATTGTGTTATTACTGCAAGAGTGGGGAGTATCAGGAGGTTTGATTTGAATATCTTGTAAAATATTTATTTCCGGTACATTTTGAGTCTTACTCGTAGAGGGTTGGGGTTGATTTTGAATAGGATTTTCGGACATGTCTCTTAAGAATTTTAAAATTTCGTCATCTACGTCACCTGGGTGATTTATAATTGATTCATTTTCTAAAGCATTGATGGTTATTCGTGATAACGCGTCTGCATTAGTGTTTAATTTTCCTTTTTTGTAAATAATATTGTAGTCAAATTCTTCGAGTTTAAGCCTCCAACGAATTAATTTTGAGTTAGGTTCTTTAAGGTTAAATAATCAAACTAAAGGTCGATGATCCGTGTATATATTAAATTTTCTTCCAAATAAATAGGGTCTAAAATATTTGCATGCCCAAACGATGGCAAGCAATTCTTTTTCGATCGTGCTATATCTTTGCTCACATTCGTTTAGCGTTCTTGAAGCAAATGTTACTGGTCTATCGTGGGGTATCTCTCCTTGGGAGAGCACGGCACCTAAAGCTATATTGCTAGCATCTGTTGTTAGGATAAATGGTTTTTTAAAATCTGGGTATTGTAGAATTGGATCATTAATAAGAATTTGTTTACAAGTTTCAAAACATTCAAGAAAGTCTTTGTGATGGGTCACAGTTGCGTTCTTTTTTAAACAACTTGTCATTGGCTTTGTAATTTTTGCAAAATCACGAATAAAACGTCTGTAGTAACCTAATAGTCCTAAAAAGCTTTTGATATCTTTTTGTGTTTTTGGAATAGGGAAATTTTTGATTGCGTTTATTTTATCGGGGTTTGGTTTCACTCCATCCGGTGTAATAATATGACGTTTTAAGAATTCAGATTTGTCGAGTTGAATTTTGAAATTGGAATCTCGGAGTCGCTGGAATACTTGTTGTAATCTGTTTAGATGTTCTAGCAATGAAGTGGAAAAAATGATGATATCATCAAGATAAACTGAACATATCTCGTTTTGAAGACCTCGTAAAATATTATTTATGACCCGTTGAAAGGTCGCCGGTGCGTTTTTTAAACCGAAAGGCATTCGCCTAAATTCATAATGACCTGTGTCTGTTGAAAATGCTGTTTTAGGAACATCTTCAGGGTTCATTTCTATCTGATGGAATCCGTTTGCTAAGTCTAAGGTGGTAAAGTATTGACTTCTGCCTAATTTATCAAGAATGTCATTGATGTTTGGTAATGGAAATTTGTCATCTATACTTTTCTCGTTTAGTTTTCTAAAATCTATTACTATACGCCATTTTCGTTTGTTTGATGCGTCTAGTTTTTTGGGAACGATCCAGATTGGGCTAGACCAAGGTGAATTTGAATTTTGAATAATTCCTGAGTCTAACATTTTAGAAATTTGAGAATTTACTTCGGCTTTATGTATTTCAGGGTATCGATATGATTTTGTGTATATAGGAATTTGATCGTTTAATTTTATGTCATGCTTGATTTGATTTGTAAAAGTGAGGGGAATTTTTTCGCAATAAAATATATCTCGATATTCGAAACAGAGTTTTCTAATTGCATTATTTTCTTCTTTATTACAATGTTCTAATCTTAAATTTTTTAAATTGGCCTTTTGTAGATTATCAGACTGTTCATTCATGTCATTGTCCGTTTCCATTTTCTCTATAAAGTTTACATCGTTAATATTTATGGTTCCATATTTAACGGTTCTGATAAGGTTAATTTGATAGGATTTTCGCTGGGATTTATTAAAGTGGTGATTGCAAAATAATTTTTAATATTTACTACTGCTTCTGGGGTTTCGACTTTTTCAAATTTTGTGTATGGAAGTATGCCTGTTCCTTCTTTGTGATTAACTGGTAATTTTGTTACTAATTGAGTTCTAGGAGGTATAATAAGGGTATAATCAACAGAAAGTGGTGTTTTATAATGATTTTCGTATTGTGGTTCATAAATTATAGAAATTTTGGAATTTGGTGTTGATAATTCTAAGGTTTTTACATTTACATTTGCATTAAGTTGCTTGAGTAGGTTTACTCCTATTAGTCCATCATATTTTTCGCTAAATTTGAAAAGATAAAATTTATGGTTTTCTTTGACATTAAAAATTTTAAAAATCGGGATTACTATTATTTCATTATTATAACTGATATTATGAGCTGTTTGAATATTAAAATTTTCGTTTGATATAAAGGATTTATAGAACTTATACGCACGTTCAGGATTCATTAAATTTTTTGTACTGCCGGTATCAATTAAAAAATTTGCATTTAATTCGGGAATAAATATGTAAGGTAGGTTAGCTTTTGAAAAATTAAATTCAATTACGTCTGATCGGTTATAAACGGAGTTTCTTGAAAAATGTTTGTCTTGGTATGTAAATTCTCTTCTCTATGATATTGGTACTGATTTTGATATTGGTCTTGATCATAATGATTCAAATCTGAAAATGGTTGTTGATTTTCGTAACAGTCGTGATATTGGTAATGAGAGGTATTATCTAAAGTTTCAAGAAAATTATTTTCGACTTCTTGTGTAAAGAGTTCGTTTGAGGTGAATTTTTTTTGAGGTGGAATTTTACGAGAGTTGCTAGAAGCGGTGTCCATGGGTTCAGGACCAGTGTTGGAAAATCTATTTTGGATTGGATTTTGTCTATTTTGATGAAATTTATGGGCTTGTTCGTTTCTTACTATTTGACTTTGCCTTTGAAGAAAGTATGGGTGTTTTTGAAAAGCGTAATTAGGATTGAAATTTGATTGAAAATTAAATCTTTGTTGATTGTTAAAATTGCGGTTGCTGAGGTGTTGAAAGTTGATGGGGGTTAAAACTGCGAGAAAAATTTGGTCTTGTTGAATTTGCTTGAAATAATGGTTGCGGTCTAAATTGTGTTTGGGGTTGACGATAGTTGAAATTCGGGCGAAAAGGTGTTAAACGTTCTTGTGGCTTAAACGATTGAGTGTTTAAAGAATTCGATCTCTGTTGAGAATATAGAAAATTTTCTTCTTCAATAACTAGGCTCATTGCTCTTTCTAAGCTGTCGTTACGCAAACGTACGTTATTTTGAATTTGGCCAACGAGACCTCGAATAAAAGTTTTTAAAGCTAAGTCGTCGTAACTGTTTCGAAGAATAATTTTTTGTGCGTTATCCATTATTAACGTATTTAATTTGGAAATAAGCAAACTCCTAGCAACCTGACATCTCATGACAAAATTGTATGGGGTTTCATTTTTTTGGGAACGCAATGCGATTAGATCTTGCACTAAACAGTCAATGTTACGTTGATCTCCAAAGCTTTAAGGTTTAATGCTGATTTAACTTCGTTCCAACTTGTTAGTTCGGTTCTAGATCAGATTAATAAAAGAGCTCGGCCTGTAAGTTTACCAATAATAGCACGTAAAATATAATTATTTAGAACTTGGTCATTAACAGTTCCAAATGTATTTATTAAATTTTGTGAGTTATCGATAAATATACCAAGAGTATGGGGATTGCCATCATAATTTGGAATGGTATCTACATGAAGCTTAAGAGCTGATAATTAGTTGCATTTGGTGCGACGGCCATATCTTTACTTTCTGCGGTATTTGCTATATTGACTCTTAATTTACTGATTTCTTCAGTTAGTTTGTTAACTACGTCGTTATTTTCTACTAATGACATTAATTATTGTTTCTATTAATATAAATCTTGTAATAGACCTTAATTTTAATTATTAATCACTTACACTAAAAATGAAAGAAACGAAATTGGAATAATAAAAGGAAATGAGCACTTACATTAACGTCACGATGACGGGGTAAAGCATTTCTTCTATTCTTCGCGATTTCTTCCACTTGCCTTTGATGTTGACGATCTTGGTTCAATACCTAAGGACTTGTGAGATTTGGTTTTGGCGATTTTTGTCCTCAACCAGTGTGTAGGATTGCTGCTTCGATTTCTTTATTTCTTTGTTCGAATTGTGAATTCTCCGTTGAAACGGATGGGACTGGGACGATTTTTGTTCCTTTCCTTGATATTTACTCAAACAAAAACTTGCCCTTCACAATCCTACCGACTGCGCCAGTTAAATGTTGAACTAAATGAAGTTTGTTTTTAAAAAATATTTATTCAACTATTTTACATAAGAAAAGAAGCAAATCGCAAGCTAACAACAATCTAACTACAATTATAAAATTTATCTCTACTTATAAACTATAAACTGCAGCATTGCAGTTTCTGCAGGTCGGCGTCCGGGTCGGTGCCTCTAGGCTGAAGGTGTCAGCAAAGTGGGTGACGTAACTAGCGTCGGTTTATGAAAAATCCCCGTGAGATTTTCATAAAACGAAAAATATTCCAGTTATTATAATCTTCACGTCCATCCAGAGACGACGAGAATTGAGAATGGACTTCAAAACCCAAATTGAAAAACTGGAAGGCGCGACAAACTGGACGAAGTGGAGAAGACAAATCAAACTGCTATTGCGTTATCATGATGTGCTAGAATTCGTAACAGACGAAATAACCAAGCCATAAGCACCAGCAGTGGGTACAACCGAAGGCAGCAATAGTACACAGTCACGGTCCTCATATGAAGCTTTGCTGGAAGCGTTTCAAAAGGGCGAGGCTCTGGCCCAATTGATTCTTGTACGTAGCATGAATGACTCAAACATTGATTTAACTGCTACCTGTGGAACGGCGAAAGCAATGTCGAAAAAGTTGCTATCTATTTACGAGCATAGCTCTGGACAACGTGTCGATAGGCTGCTGGAACAGATTTTTAACAGTGAAAAAAATCTCACAAAAGATGTTGCGTCTCGCATAGCTCGCTTGCAGTGAAATTTCACGAAATTGAATGATGAGGTAAAAGGGTTGTTACGTTCTTATTTTGATTTTGGTCTATCTTGATTTCTCTATCCTCCTGCCTTAAGAAAGTTATCTCTCCCTGGTTTTTTTTTCGTTAGTGTGCAAGATGAGAAAATGTTTATGTTTATGTTAAATGTTCTTATTTCAAGTTCCGCGCTAATCGCCCCCTCTTTAGTTTTTCTTATTTCGATTTCTTGTGCAGCGATATCGGCACACAAAAAGTTTTCTATAAAAAGACGCCATTGTAGATTGTAGTGATCGGGATTTGTTCGTGTGCACTATTAATTTTTATTAATTAACCTACGTATTGGGAATTTTGTGTCGAACAAGTCGTACAATCATTGCTATCCTGAGTGTAATTAGGAGCTCTAAGTTTTTCGCTTTTATTGGCGACATTTGAACGATAAATTACAATTTTGGTGCGACGCCCTCTTTTTTTAGAGGTAAGTGTGCGTTTGTGTGTTCATGGCTGTTATATCGTTGTACATATTTTTAGGGCTCTTCTCTTCTCTACGCTTCCTCTTATTCTTCATCTTCTCTGGGACCCTCTCTAGAGGCACTTCTTTGCCGTCCTTGACACGTCTGCCGTCGTACGTCTCTACCCTCCTGAATTGGGCCTACAACCCCTTGTTCATTTGCTGCCTCCTGGACTGCTTAATTACCGAACTACCTAATCTTCTTTTAATGAGTAGAATCTTGTCAATGTTGCCAAATCAATATTTCGAATTTAAAAGTGTGGGAATCGGTGCCTATTGTTGAACGAACGGTTAATAAATTAACTGAAAGGCTGCAGTTGATTGAAATGAGATTACCCACAAAGGACAGCGAGACAGCAGCGTTTGTGGCGAGGTCACACGTTAACAAGGATAATGGAAAGCCAGTGAAATTTGAGAAGAAGTGTTTTTTTCTGTCACCAGCCAAACCATTTGGAGAAAAACTGCAGAAAGAATAAACGAGCAAGCTGGAAGAAGGATGGCGGAAGAGTATTAAGCACGACCAGAAATCATCAATCCGGAGACGCGTTCATGTGTTCAGTTACGGTGTAGCTGAAGAGGACCTATGGTTGGCAGATTCTGGTGACCAAGCGCAGACATTATTTCTCTAAATATGAAGCCTTTGAAACGCCAAAGAAAATTCAAGTGCGTCCCGATATTGGTTACGCTGTAAGCATTATATCAGAAACACTAGATTCTCCGACAGAAACGAACTGGCGTTCAGTAAAGAGGATATTCCGGTATTTGAAGAGAACCATCAACATCGGAATTTTGTATTACCCTGGGTGCACTGTTGACGAAAAATTAGCGGCCAACAGTGATGCAGACTATGCCAGTGATTCGAAGACACGACGCTCCAGAACTGGGGTTTTGTGCAAATATTCTTGTTGGAAGAGTCAAAAGCAAAGAAGTGTAGTCCTGTCCACAACTGAAGCGGAGTATGTGGCCGCTAGTGAGGGAGCAAAAGAAGTGGTCTGGCTTAAGTTACTTCTTGGTGAAATCACTGAAGATCCAGAGACTCCTACTCTGAGAATCGACAACGCAAGCGCCATTAAGTTGGTGAAGAATCCAGAGTTTCACAAAAGGGCAAAACATATTGACATTAGGAACCATTTTCTTCGGGAAAAATACTGTGACGGGGTACTGAATGTTGAACATGTGGATGGTACAAACCAAGTAGCGGACATTTTGACAAATCCATTAATTCGAGTACGTTTTGAAATGCTACGCAGCATGATGGGATTAGTGCGGGATTGTTGATATAATAATCCGAAAGTATTTAAGTTTTAAGATGTAATGATGCAAGATTTACGATATAACCACCTGCGTAGGGCTCCGCGTCAGAGTAGAGCCCCTGATAAACCCAAACTCCGCAGGCCAATGCTACCGGTGCCAATTATTCAGGCACTTTCAAAGTGCACCGCACCATTCAAATGTGTAAAATGCGGTCTAGGCCACTCACATTAAGACTGCCCTAAAAACCAAATCCAATCCATCGAAATGCGCCAACTGCCGCCTAGCCCATCTGGCAAACTACCGCGGATACGCAGCCTATCCAAAATCAGCACAAAAACCAAAATTCATCCCGGCTCCTTCCCCAACCACCCCAGCATGGAAAACATCCGAACCCCAACCCAAATCCACAACCAAGCCCCCAACTCCACCAAAATCCTCCAACTTCACATCAAAAACCTCAACGTCAAGCAATTTCGACAAAGTCGCCGATGTTTTATCCGACCTTATGTTGATATTTAGCAGAACAAATCCAAATGACCAAAACAAACAAACTTTCAAGTCATTCATCGCCCTTTGTCAGAAACCGCGCTACAAATTATGACAAAGATCACGGACCGATGGCAGGAACAGAATTTTCTGAAATTTACGGGAAATAAACCAAAGGATCTGCTCTATTTGTAGGGAAAAATGAAGAATATTATTTAGGCGCCATCCCGGACGGCCTAATAGATCATGATGGCATCATAGAAATAAAGTGTCCTTACAATGCTCGTGCAGAAACACCAGAAAATGCTATTAGAAACCAAATAATAAAATTTACTACATGAACTTATAATAAATTTAGTGTAAAACGAAATGATAATTTTTATTATCAGGTGGAGGGGCAGCTCCATGTTACCCAGCGGCAATATTGCTATTTCGTAATTTGGACTCCAATATGAGAAAATTGTCAAAGATAATAATTTTTTTAAAACTAAAATAAAAAACCAGTTAAAATTATTTTATTACGATCACCAGCTGCCAGAGTTATTAAAATTCGAGCTAAAAGATGGGTTTTAATGGGTGGGTACATCAAAATTTTACTCAATAATTATTATATTATTTATTTATGCATCGGTGTAGAGTAAATAAAAAATTGTATTTGACATAGTGTTTATTTTATTGCTTGTGCTAGGTCGGTCAAGTTAGCCCCCACTTTCAGATTAAAAAAGCCCGTCAAAAAACTTACCAGTCACTTCAAGAAGAGCGAATTCTTAGTATATTATCAGAATGTTAGGAGTATGAAAAATAAAATTTCGGAATTTCGGGCCAATTTTTATTCATCGCACTTGGATCTTAATATTGTAGCATTAACTGAAACTTGGCTTGATGATTCTTTAATAATAATGAATTATTTTTGTCAAATTATAATATTTTCAGATATGATCGCTCAAATATATTAGGGGATGAATCTAAAAGAGGTGGAGTAATGCTAGCCCTTAAGAGCTACTTCTTGGTTCACGATGTGTTTATTGATCAAATCATTGAACAAGTTATCATCCGGTGTTATGTAGGTGAAGTGAGAATGTTAGTTGGATGTGTGTATATTCCAAATAAAAATTCGCATGATCTTTATTGCCATCAATTGAGATCAGTTAATGATCTTTTTATTAGATTTCCTGATCATAAGTTTTTAATCATCACGGGTGACTTTAATAGGCCTCGCGTGAATTGGTTGAGTGATTCGTTAAATGTGCAATATTTTAGTTAGGAAAGAAACTAGATGCTCTCATATGCAGGTCTTGATTCACTGTTAAGGAGAAATTGTTATATAGTTGTCATTACAATATAATATAAAGTTAATTTATAATATGTTATTGAATGAATTTAGTTTGCAAATTTTTGAATATTATCTAATTTTTGAAATGTAATATTTTTGTTTCTACCTATATTAAGTTAAATTGTTGTTATAGCCACAATTGTACGATCTTTGTAAAAAGGTCGATTAGCCCGTAAAATTTAAATAAAAAAATAAATAAATAAAAAATAAACTATCCTAGAAATAAAAAATGGAGTGTACCAAATCAGTATTTTAGACGGTACTTTGAACGATGCTTTTTACAATTCCAACCCAATTAACGTTTTGGAAGAAAAAACAATTTCTTTTAGAGAAGCTTTAACAAAGTTTTACAAATATGAAAGTCAATGATTTAAAAATGGTTTGTGTAAGCCTAGTAAGTTGCCGTGCCATACAAACAAGTGTTTCTGTTTTAAGGTTCATCTAAAATCCAAAAGTAAATATCATTTAAGTGGACCCTGTTCAAATAAGTAAAATTGGATACATTATACGTACGTTAGTCGAATTTGCTTCTTCTGTAAACAACCTGTGCAAATCAAGAAGGAGTTTATCAGTAGTATTCTGGTTTATCATTATCAACATGGCGATAGGTACGCATGCCAAAAACTGTGGAATAGTGACAAAAAACTTTTTTGCAGACATAAATGCATTGATAAAATCTCTAGTCGAAGTACAAGAATGTCGACAAGACAACTAAATCATCATGAAACTTGCCAACGTACGTGTGGTAACTTGTGACAGACAAAACTATGCTGAAGTCGATACCTCGAGCAAAGCAAATCTTATTTCTCTTTATGATCTAAGAATTTGCGACTCTTATTTTTGCCCCCCCCCCCCTACCCGCATTTGAAGAGTTATCATGAAGTGGGGGACAGAGCTGTGGCGGCCGGTGTCCGTGTTTGAATTTGGCGCCTTCCACAAGGAAGAGGGCACCACTGGCTAGTGACTTCCGGAGCGTCGCCACCAGTAGCGACCATCCGGGGGTAACATATAAAAGCGCAGACAAACAGAAAATCTCTCTCTTTTATTCTTCTCTTCTTTCCGGGATAGTTTGTTGTGTGTATTATTCCTTCATGTGTCTTGTAAATAAATAGTTTTTGAAAACTGCCGTGTAAGTTATTTTAATATTGCAAACGACGCAATAGAGCTATTAAGATAAACCCTCTACTATAAAGGACATTATGTGTTACATTTTCGGACAAAGCAATAGATAAATCAAGTATTGACACGCTTAAAAATAAATTATAAAATTAACAACATGGCGGCGGGTGAGGACGCTCGAGGAATACCTCAGTCATTGTATATGGATTATAAGTAGAACAACGGCGGTCCAAAACGGTTTAGTACCGGTACAAGGCGGTTAGATGGCGTCGGTCCTTTCAAGATCGCTCGGTTTTTGACTTTGCTTATCGTCCCCACTACGGCTTCGTTTCATTCATGAACAACTAGAGATGGTACTGAGCGTTCTTTTTTCGGAACTGTTCCGACCTGTTCCAGGTGCAACCCAGTACCTGTTCCAAATATCTGTTCCGGTTGCGATTCCTACTTCGTTCCGCACGGAACGGAGAACGGAACGCATGACCACTGTTCTATTGAAGGAGATCAGTGATCAGATGATAAGAGCGCTCGCAGTAAAAGCTCCTTATTCGCAGGTGATACGTTCCAAAAATGTACCGCGAATACAGAGTGGCATTTTGTACAAAAATATAAGAGATACGTTCAAATGTTGCAAATTAATAAGAAAATATTATAATAAAAGTAATTTATTGAGATAAATTTTAACTATATAAATTGTTCTTATAAAATTTGGCAGAAGAAAGAACTTTTTTTATTTAAAATTTAATAATATATATGTAGATAAATATTAAAATAGAAACTCGCAGTGGCGGCGCTAAAATTTGAAATAAATTCATCATAATGTGCATGCGTGGCGGGTCGGATTTGTGATGTAGTTCAGAGTCGGAGTTGGAGTATTGGAACATCGGAACGGTTTGGCGTTGGACTAGATCTCAAGTTGTTCCGAGCGGACCTGTTATTTTTGGACTCTTGGAACTGTTCCGCGGAACAGTCAGTTCATACCTGTTCCGAAAGAACAGGTGCAGTTCTTTTGTACCATCTCTATGAACAACCGGCAGACTCCGGCGGAGACACCAAAGCGATGCGTCAAAACAAACAATGAAATTTAATACGACTGTTGACGACAACGAACAAAATATCGTTGGTCGAACTGTTACGGGTTTTTCCTTGAAAATATAGACGATGCTGCAGAAGTGGTTGCTATGGGCGCCGAAGATGATGGAAGTGCTTTACCTGAAGCGCTTTCATCATCTCCCGAACAGTTGGATGTGACTTTAGACGTTGAGTGAATAATATAAAGAGTTGTCGATCCCATGTAATTTTGCGAACAAGCAAAAGTATTCCAGCCACCAGGCGGCGCTCTGCCTGGAATACTTCAAGGCCATATTTTAGCGACCGCACAAACGATCGCTCCAAAACTGTTATAAATTCCCTGTTACTGATTTTACTCCATAGGTGTCACTAAGTTTTTAAGTATCATGAGTGCGAGAGAGACGTAACGTTCATTCAATTCAACAAGCAGCGAGCTCAGATTGTTTATTGTTTTGACGGAACTCTATATTCATGTTGATTGTCATGCCGTACAACCGAAATGGGAACAGAAACGTTTTTAATATAACTTGGCACTTCACCGCACAATTTTCTTGATGGTGTAGTAAACCACATTTGTCAACTTTCGTTGCAATTGCACATTTTACAAATAATATGTGTCATTTTTTGCTGGAAATGCTTTGTATAAATTTTTCACATGACAAGTATCGTAAAAACTGTCTAATACATTTGAGCTGAGTGAGATGGTACTATAAATATGAGTGAAAATAATAATAAAAAGCCAGAAAATTAAAAACAAATTCGATGGATGACTTGAACGCCAGTCTCAAATTATTTTTCGTTTTCTTACAATATTTTTGGTTCATTCAATTATGCTGGCTCTGTGCTCAATTGTGCTGACATTTATTTCAATTGTGCTCATCTAGTCTAGTGCAGTAATCTTGCAATGGATCATTTCGGGGGTCGGAAATAGTATGCGTGGTAGTTGTAAACATCTGGTTAGACTTTGAACTTTATGAGTCGAGGGTGGCCGTTGGCGTTAGATCAGGTAAAAGATCTAATAGTAGAGTGCGAAGCGGCTCGAATTGTGACTTGTGTGGGCACTTTAAAATGAAAATATATGAACTAGCCAGATTTGTTACTTGTGTCCTGGGATTTTAGATCCATAAGTCGTACGAAAATCGTACAGTGCGTGCGGACACAAAATGCAAAATTCAAACTAATGGTATCATGAGAAAGCTACGATATTGCAGTATAAGATGTCCAAAAATCAAAATATTCTCTGTAGACGTTCTATTTTTAAAATATTAAAGTTTGAGACCCTTCAAATTTCTTTGATCATGTGAGTCAAAATATAGAGATAGGAACTCAAAGAATAGTAGTAGATGAATTAACTGTTGTGACAATACAGGAGCAGTTTTATAGATTCAACGTATTTAACCGTCATGATGACAATCTAATATGCATACAAATGAAGTATCTGATAAGAATTTTGAAAAGTCCGTATTAAATGCATTAGCAATGCAAGGAGAAGAAGCACTTAATAGTTTAATTAATATAATCGATACAACTGATTTCAGTAAACCAGTAAAAGAACGGAAATTGAAATCGTTGGATAACTTAATGCCTACAGTAAAAAAATATAAGAACGTTAAGGAATCTCAAGGAGGGAAAAAATGTCTGCAACAAATATTGGCAGCAAAAGAAATGGGGAGAGATATATAAATCATAGCAGAATTTTTAAATACTCCTTCAAATAAAAGCGTACTTGGAAATATAATACAAATAGTTTGTGCGCCTGTAAACATTTTATCACAATCATCTTCTCATATCTGTCAAATTTTTTATGCCATGGCTGTCGTACAGAGTTTAGGAAAGCTTGCAAAAGCTTAAACTTTTGCAGAATACCTTAACATATTCAATAAAATTATATTTACAAACAGGTATATTTCACAGAGGATATTTGTAGTTTTTGATCATTACTTAGAAAACTATTAAGAATTCCACGCCCATTAAAAGAGGCTCCGGAAGGGCTATTAACCACTCCCACAAAAATTTCATTTGTTCATCAATTCTATTTTTACTAAAAAATAGTTGACAAATTTTTTGTCTAAGCATCTATTTGAATATTCGAAATTCGCTAACTTGGAGCTTGTTACAAGTGGGGGATTCTAACATATTCTTGAATATAAAAGTAATTTTTAACTCGTAGAGAAATTATTGAATTTTGATTATGAAAAGGCAGATATAAGAATGTTGTTACACATATTATTTGCAAAGAGAGCTGGATACACTAGATGCATTATAGACTGCAATGCACTGATGTCTTAGTTTTTTCTTGTCTACTTTAAAGATCAATTAACAGAAGAAGTTTAGATGAAAACTAGCTCACAAAATGGTCTCAAATTTGTTACCGTTCACGAGATTAATATGGATATTTGCCTTTTGAAAAATTTACCTGCATTTTATGCTTTCATCGGATGTGACACCACTAGTCAATTTAATGAACTAAGAAAGAAACTCTGCTGGGAGATTTATGTACGGTATTACAAATTACTTGATGGAGTTGGTATTATAGAATTTGGTGATAAATTATTTAATAAAATGCACAATTTTGTCCTTAAATTATACATAAATAATAGCGATGTTGTATCTGTGAATGATCTAAGATCAATACTCGCAATCTCAAACACCATAGATAAGTTACCTCCTACAGAAAACAGTTTAAAGCAACACTGTTTGAAGGCATATTACAAAACAAAAGTGTGGGTGAATAGCTAAGAACCAAAACCCAAATTGCCAAATATACTTGAGTATGAGTGAATGTATAATGAAAAGGATGAGATCTTGCTCGAGCCATTTTGATGTTACTCTACATTTATATTAATATCTTATTAAATATGTTCCCAAAAAATCTGATTCAAAAACCATCGTGATCCAGATTGAATTCTTCATATTTTATTAAAATGAAATTTTTTGCTTCGCGCAATGGGAACTGAGATAACAGCGTGTAAAGCAAAAAGTGGACCAAAAATATCAAATTTTTGATATATTTTTTTGATACCGAACTGAGAAAACGTCGTTTTAAAATCTCCTCCGAAAAAAAGTCAACGGCGTTTCAATGTTAGCTTCAAAACAGTGTCTCAAACTTATAATTTTAAAAATAGAACGTCTACAGAGAATAATTTGATTTTTGGACACCTTATACTACAATATTGTGGATTTCTAGTAATACCATTAGTTTGAATTTTGCATTTTGTGTCCGCACGCACTGTACGATTTTCGTACGACTTATGGATCTAAAATCCACAGGACATAAGCAACAAATCTGGCTAGTTCATATATTTTCATCTCAAAGTGCCCACAGAATCGCTTAAAACGCATCTTTTCTCAGCGCGAGTACTCTACTATAAAGGGTAAAATTGGTTGAGATCGCCGTTTCGAACTAGTATACAGTGAAAATCAAAATCTTTATTTCGACTTACCCAAACATGAACAGCATTCACTGGCATAATCGCCAAGACAATCAAAACAACCCTTATAACAGGTGAGGTCATTCGGCTCACACACACATGCCTGGATCAGCAAACATTTAAGGATCCCACAAACCAACGCGGTGGCGGCTGCGGTGGCGGTAGCGGCCGCGGTGGCGATCAGATGTTACAATACCTTGTAGTGTTCCTGTTCAGACAGGAGCGATCTGGCGATAACTTCAGCGGTAATTTGCAGCGTTCACAATAGCGGTGGCGTTCAAACGCGTCCTGTTACATTTGACCGCTGCACGCGCTGATTGTGTTCGTGATTAGTGCCCAAAAATGTCGATCATAATCGAAAAACTTATTGAAAATGTAAAAAATTATAAAATTCTATATGATCTATCTCATCCAGAATATAAAAATAGTCGAAGAAAAAATAAAACGTGGGATGAAATAGGAACACTGTTAAACACTGACGGTAAGTACCTAATTCATTACTAATAAAATTTACAATAGGTATTTTATTATTATATTTATTTTTGGAGATGCAAGTAATTATCTACAATTCACAAAAAGGGTAACAACTGGGACTCAAACTTACTAAACTCTATTGGCTAATAGGTAGAAAATCACAACTGACTTTGGAAAACAAGCTACTTATTTATAAAGTCATCTTAAAACCCATCTGGACGTATGGAATACAGCTTTGGGGAACAGCAGCAAACTCCAACATTGAAATTCTTGAACGCTTTCAATCCAAAGTACTCCGTATGCTCACAAATGCCCCATGGTTTGTTCCAAATGAAGTCATCAGCCGCGATCTGAGTGTAGTGAGCGTGAAACAAGAAATTAAAAATCACAGCGAGTTTTACTTTAAAAAGCTAAGTGCCCATCCAAACAATCTGGTGACGCAACTCCGTAAAGGACTCACTGTTAGACGTCTTAGACGATTTGACACTAAAGACTTAATGAATAGATTTTAATTTTAAATAGGAGACAGAATTTATTAATTTTTTATTAAGCAATTTGTAAAGGAGCAGGTCAATGGGCCGGCTCCTACATGTCAAGCAATCTGCTATAAAATTACTGAATGTCCAAATAGGACAGATTGTAATAAAATGGGGTTTAAAAAAAAAAAAAAAAAAAAAAATGCGGAGTGTTATTAACACGAATTAGCAATTATTGTCTATTGAAGTAATTAGTAAATCTTTCGCGAACTGCAAAAGCGAAATTTGTTGCTCTTCGTCCATCAATTGGTAAGGGAGCAAAACCGTCCACTACTGGTTCATACGGGTCTAACAAGTGAAGAAAATGCTGATCAGATTTTTTGACTCGTAAATAGTTGTGTAGAACACATGCTGCATTTACAATTTTTTTTGTAGTCTCCACCTTAACTTCAATAGGCCTAAAAAATACTCTCCATTTCTGAGTTAAAATTCCAAAAGCATTTTCCACTACACGTCTAGCACGACATAATCCCTTGTTGAAGTTCTCTTTTCTGTTGTCATGTCGTACTTGTCTATATGGATATGGACGCATCAAATATGGAGATAGTGTAAAGGCTTCGTCACCGACAAGTACACAAGGGGTAGCTTCATTCTGCCCTGCTAGTGGTCGACTTGGTGGAAGATCAAATGTGCCACTAGCAAACCTTTGCCCCATATTTGACACTTCGAAAATTCCTCCATCACTATTTTTACCATAAGCCCCGACATCGATACAACTGAATTTATAATCTGGGTCCACAATAGCGAGTAAAACGATAGAAAATTTATGTAAGTAGCAAAAATAATTTGAGCCAGTTTTGTTAGGGCATTTTATGGTTACATGTTTGCCATCAATGCTTCCGATACAGTTTGGAAAGTGCCACTTTTCTTGAAATCCAGATATTGCTTTCTCACATATTTCTGCAGTAGGTTGAGGCATGTATGTAGGTTGAAGCCGTTGCCAGATTACATCACATACTTCGGCAACAATGCTACTTACTGTGGAAAAACCCATGCGAAAACTATGACCGATAGTGCTAAAAGAATCCCCTGTGGCGAGAAACCTGAAATACAAAAAAATACGTATAGGTAAAAATTTAAATTGACGATCACTCCCTTGAATTAGGTATTAATAGTTGCTTAATCTCTCCATTAACAGGGACACAGAAATGAAACACACTGTTTCAAACCATCGAAACCGATCGACTTGAAATATTTCTGGGTCCCTACCCTATTGGATACATTAATCAACTAGGTACTTATAGGTACTAATTTATTTTCAGGTGATACTTTGAAGAAAAATGGAAGAATTTGCGCGATTGTTATGCCAAACACTTACGATCAGAAATTACTCACACTGGTCAAGAACGAAAACAACTCGATCGCTACAAAACATGGCCGTGGGCGAAGCAAATGGAAATATTTAAGCCTTTTTTGCAATTTGCTAGTACAAATAGTAATGTAGCTAACGTACCAGGTGGATATGAGGAAAGTCCGTTGCAAAGTGAGGGAGAAGAGGTTCTACGATCTGACAATGCAGGCGCC
Source organism: Pyrochroa serraticornis (assembly GCA_905333025.2). Classification (NCBI taxonomy): domain Eukaryota; kingdom Metazoa; phylum Arthropoda; class Insecta; order Coleoptera; family Pyrochroidae; genus Pyrochroa; species Pyrochroa serraticornis. The sequence continues at coordinate 2,522,997 of HG995155.1, read as the reverse complement.
GATACAGTTTCCCAAAACGAAGACGACCTTTTTCATGGGAGACAACTATCGCCAAACGCTTCCATAACTAACGCTCCAGAAACTAGCACACAAACTGTAGTCACTCAAACAACTAACACATCAGACACTGCTAGCACAAAAACTCCAGTCACTCCGAGAACCAACACTTCTCAAAGAAACAGCACTACTCACAAGAGGCGATTGGAGCCGCAAACCCAGACGACATCTTCAGTTGATAAAGTTATAGCATATTTCGAAAAAAAACCTTGCAACAATACACAAGCGGCGTATGATGACGTAGATCTAATATTTTTAAGTTACGCAAAAACTTTGAAAAAATTTTCGCCAAGACGTCAAACTATGACAAAATTTAAAATAGCCCAATTGCTCATGGAAGAAGAACTGAATCAACAAGCGGAAGACGGATACACCACCACTACTCTCAGCGTACATCCTGGCCCATCTTCTACGGAGACATATGCTATGAGTATAATAAACTCCCCTGTCTCAGAATCAGATCATACTCAAATGACATACTCGTCCAGCGACACCAATGATCGTACTACTCAAGGTGTGAATACTAGTGCCTCCTTCTACGAGGGATTTTTAGAGTCTCTTCATTATTATTAATTATTAATTCTATTAATGTATTGTTTAACCCGACTAATTAATAAATAAGTTGCATTCATCTAAGACTATATTAAGACTACAAAATGATTTTCTACCTTAGTGTGACCGCAAGACGTTCCACTGGTGCGATGGGTTCTCGATAATTAGTGCACTGCTTTTGTATATCATCTTTGATAAGATTTAAAATTTCATCAAAACATTCGAAGTTCATTCGAATATATAAGAAAAATCTTTCCTAATCATTTCGAAGGAGTGGGTATAATGTGTGAAATTCACCTTCATTCCGGCGGACCATATGAATTTCATGCACCCATTTCCTTCTTTTCCTAAATTTAACAAAACGCAAAAATAATTACATCGTGCAATACTTTTGCTTCGGTACTTACCTTACATTTTCGGCGTCTTCTAAGAGTGCGGTCAAAACTAAAAACTCTTCAGATTCACATTCACAGAAAGCCATATTATTATATTAATATCAACACTATTTTAATTAAACCAAATGCGACTGCGATCCAGCGAGAAAATCGCTTTGTGTTGATTGCTACTGATCGCGATCGCAATCGCCACCGCGGCCGCTACCGCCACCGCGTTGGTTTGTGGGATCCTTTACTGACGACACTGCGACAAGCTGCTTCATTACAGCATTTGACGAAGGTGACGGCGAAATGAAGGCCCAACAATACTGTTGACCATATCAACGCGGATATCTTCATTATTTTTAGGGAACCGCAAAAACGGCCGACAAAAAATCTAAGAAAATAAAGTAAATATACGAATGTAAGAATTACGAACAAATTGTGCAGCGTAACCCCGGGGAATGGTAAATATTTTAGCTGCGGGTAGCTTTTGACATTTTTAACTTCCGGTATAAGAATTGTTAATTTGCGCCATGCGGTAGAGTGGAAATTGGGAAGAAATAGTCATATGTCTATAAGCAATTGGGATTTATTTGCACATTGGAAAGTAACAAAAAGTACAAATACCGTGGTGAGTTCCGATGAAGCGGGATCTTTCTATACATGCCTCTGGGTATCTCGGTCGCTAGTTGTCGCCACGTGGTCGTCGTCTTGCGGTCGTAGCCTCGTGGTCGTTTACAACACGTCGTACAGCAAATCGATACAACAGTTGTAAATAAAACAACGTCTATTTGGAGCAAAATAAAAAAACAACTGTCTCGTTAGGCACTATCGACTGTCGACAATTAAATGAAATTAGGTTAGTTTTTCGTTTTGAGAGCGATCCGCAATGGTTTCCAACTCTCATGTTCTTGCGCAGTACGGTTCTTCCCAAGCTTACAAATAGTTTCCAATAACTTGAACCCCATTCAAAATTTTTTTCTTAAGCTGGGCGTCAAGTTCGGCCCAAAAAAAGAGAAAACACGCTCTCGGACTTGACGGCTCCAGACTTTGCTATCCATTTCTAAGAAAATCTGATTATATTAGCAGAAAGAGTAAAGATCAAAGAATTATATGACGCATTTTCTTGATAATATATTTGTCTCATTAGTAAGCCCCGAGCTTTGAAAAGTTGTTCGAGTTTGTGTACATTTTAACGCATAAATTAAAATTATTCACATGTTGTTCTCGGTGTCATAGGACAGGCAATTTATTGTAGTTTTTATAATTGGCACGAAAAAGATTGTGGAATTGATAGTTTATGCTGGAGCCATTTAGTCCCAGAGCGCTACCACTTTTAAAATATTCGCAATTACGATAACTTCCTGACGAATTGTGATACACCAAGCAATAAAATAGTTCAGGGCATTTCTCAACTTAGCGCTGTCGTTTTATTACGTTGCATGGACCCATCTGGAACTTACAGACAGGGTCGGTATCGGTGTTTTCAAAGAGGCAATGAATGGATACTCGGAACATCCGAATAATAATAGCATTGTATATGGATTGTATATGGAAATAATCATACAACGCCTCAGTGTAATAACACCTTTTGCCACCCTGACAGAGCACACAAATTCGTCACATGCATTCTGTGTGATGAAGCTTATTGCAGTAGTGATTTTATAAGAAAAGTAAATAAAGGAAGAGGATTTTATATTACTAATTCCTTGGTTGTATGTCCTGAACATAACCTAAGTTACAACAAATCACATATAAATGATATCAAACATAACGATTTTGATCGTGTTGAAGTGCTTCAGCTTAAATTAAATTTAATACAAAAAGAAATTGATATTTTGAATGGTGATGACAACAGTTCAAGTGATAAAAAACAAAGTTTTGATGCATCAGAGGAAGAAATTTTATCAATACATGAGGTATGCAAAGAATCTGCAGTTCTCAAGCAAATGAACACTGAACTCATCAAGCACAATCAGGAATTAACTAAAAATTCTAAATTTTTGAGAACCTAATTGAGCAAAAAGATAAAACTCCTTCAATGCAGTTTTCTTCTGTTGTTAAAAGCAGCTGTGACTCTGCATTGAAAAATAAAGAACATGTGCCTAAAATTATTGTGTCAGCTAAAGATAAGAAATCTAATCTAAATATTATGCAAAAAGTGACTGGTGAAATACAAAAGTGCAATAAGATTAGGGAGAAAAATGTTTATTCAAGAAGTAGTGATGGATCTGTAAATATTTGTTGCACAAATAGGCATGATGTTGAATTATTGAATAAGTGTTTAGCAGACAAACTAGATGAGGGCTGTACTGTGGGAATTCAGTCACTGAAAAATCCTAAACTAAAGGTATTTAACATTGACAATGATATGTCTGAATCTGAGCTCCAAGATGATATCAATGAGAGGAACTTAAGTGAATTACAAGATACCTGTAAAGTTATTCACCTATAAAAAATCAAAAACAGAAAATGTGCTATATTGGAAGTTACTGCTAACATTTATCAGTACCTGAGAAATAATGATAATCATATCTATATTGGTATCCAAAGGTTATTTGCATATGACGATTTAAATATTTCCATCCGTGGAAAGTGTGGAGGTTTTGAGCATAGCATAAAAAAATGCAATTATAACCCAACCTGCATTAAATGTGCTGGACAGCATCCAATCAGTGAGTGCAAGAAGGATGAAACACAGTGTTTACATTGTGTAAATCACAACAGCAGGTTCAATAAGAAAAGACCAACAGAACACATGGCTAATGATGTGACCAAGTGCGAAATCAAGGCCAAAATAAAATATATTACCGACTCAACATATTATCCAATGCAACCAACAATACCTACATCGCTGTTTTATTGGAAGAAATTACCTGCTACTACGTGATTTTATCGGCACGTATTAAAATAAGATCTTAACGGATTACCTTTTAAAGATTTTCTACTTTATCTTATTTTATATATTTATACATTTATGGAAAGAATATCATATGATCTATAGAAGAAATACAAAATTGCTCTGTACCTGCCGAAAAGGTATTTAAAGACTCAAACTCATTAAATAAATATTTAAGAAACTCTGTTAAGGAATTTATACTACACTTAAATATAAGAAGTTTAAATGCTAACTTTGAAAAATTGTTAATATTTATAAAAAGTCTAGAATACAAACCAACTATTATTGTTTGTACAGAGTCATGGAATTTGAAATATACTAAATTATATAACATAAAAGGATACAAAATGTACTACAACTGTAGTTCACTGAATAGGTCTGATGGTGTGGTTACGTATATTGATGAAAATTTTACTGAGACAACCTCTATTATTACTTTTAATAAACTGAGAATTTTACACTCTAAAATTAAAATTGAAAATAACAAATTTATTGAAATCTCGTCTATGTACAGATGCCATGATCTTCATGAAAGTGATTTCGTTTTCAACTTTAAAACTTTTTAAAATCAAAAAAACATTTTAAAAACCATCTTATTATTGGTGATTTTAATTTAGATATTATTAAATACAACATTAATAGTCAGGAACATTTATTGAATCTATTGGAAGCAGGTTTTTATCCTGGTTTTAAGAGTGCAACCAGGTCATCTGATGTAAGTGAAGATGATGGTGATATCATGAAAGTACAAAAGAAAGCCGCCCTCAATGAGTGATAATATTGACGTGTCAAATTGAAGCGCGATGTCCTAGTGGATGTCGCTCATCCTTTCATTATAAAATTGAATTATGTCTTTCAAACAACCGGAAAGCTATATCTTGTTTTAGATTTTTGTAGAGGAGGGGACCTCTTTACATGACTCTGTTAACATTTTCCACTGTAGGTGTCGATTATTGTGGTCCTTTTGTCATAAAGGACAAACCAAGTCGTGGTTGAAAGCCAAGTAAATCTTATGTTTGCCTTTCTGTTTGTTTTAGCCTGATTAACTAGGACCCACACATTTCATATATGAGCTGAAATTAGTTTCAAAACAAAAAGATTCATTTCGCAAATACTAAGATAATTTTCCCTTCGGTTTTGTTCCAGCTTGTTTAAAATGGACACAACAAACTAAACATTTCGCACTTTAAGTTACAAAGGGTACTGGATGAAGGTGCATCCGGAAAGGTGTTCTTAGTCCAAAAAGTCGCTGGATATAACAGCGGAACACTTTACGCCATGAAAGTACAAAAGAAAGCTGCCGTCAATGAGTGATAATGTTGACGTGTCAAATTGAAGCGCGATGTCCTAGTGGATGTCGCTCATCCTTTCATTATAAAATTGAATTATGTCTTTCAAACAACCGGAAAGGTATATCTTATTTTAAATTTTTGTAGAGGAGGGGACCTCTTTACATGACTCTGTTAACATTTTCCACTGTAGGTGTCAATTATTGTGGTCCTTTTGTCATAAAGGACAAACCAAGTCGTGGTTGAAAGCCAAGTAAATGTTATGTTTGCCTTTCTGTTTGTTTTAGCCTGATTAACTAGGACTAAGAGATTTCATATATGAGCGGAAATTAGTTTCAAAACAAGAAGATTCATTTCGCAAATACTAAGATAATTTTGCTTTCGGTTTTGTTCCAGCTTGTTCAAAATGGACCCAACAAAGTGAACATTTCGCAATGTAAGTTACAAAGGGTACTGGATGAGGGTGCATCCGGAAAGGTGTTCCTAGTCCAGAAAGTCGTTGGATATAACAGCGTAACACTTTACGCCATAAAAGTACAAAAGAAAGCTGCCCTCAATGAGTGATAATGTTGACGTGTCAAACTGAAGCGCAATGTCCTTGTGGATGTCGCTCATTCTTTTATTATAAAATTGAATTATGTCTTTCAAACAACCGGAAAGCTATATCTTGTTTTAGATTTTTGTAGAGGAGGGGACCTCTTTACATGACTCTGTTAACATTTTCCACTGTAGGTGTCGATTATTGTGGTCCTTTTGTCATAAAGGACAAACCAAGTCGTGGTTGAAAGCCAAGTAAATGTTATGTTTGCCTTTCTGTTTGTTTTAGCCTGATTAACTAGGACTAAGAGATTTCATATATGAGCGGAAATTAGTTTCAAAACAAGAAGATTCATTTCGCAAATACTAAGATAATTTTGCTTTCGGTTTTGTTCCAGCTTGTTTAAAATGGACACAACAAACTAAACATTTCGCACTTTAAGTTACAAAGGGTACTGGATGAGGGTGCATCCGGAAAGGTGTTCTTAGTCCAGAAAGTCGCTGGATATAACAGCGGAACACTTTACGCCATGAAAGTACAAAAGAAAGCTGCCCTCAATGAGTGATAATGTTGACGTGTCAAATTGAAGCGCGATGTCCTAGTGGATGTCGCTCATCCTTTCATTATAAAATTGAATTATGTCTTTCAAACAACCGGAAAGCTATATCTTGTTTTAGATTTTTGTAGAGGAGGGGACCTCTTTACATGACTCTGTTAACATTTTCCACTGTAGGTGTCGATTATTGTGGTCCTTTTGTCATAAAGGACAAACCAAGTCGTGGTTGAAAGCCAAGTAAATGTTATGTTTGCCTTTCTGTTTGTTTTAGCCTGATTAACTAGGACTAAGAGATTTCATATATGAGCGGAAATTAGTTTCAAAACAAGAAGATTCATTTCGCAAATACTAAGATAATTTTGCTTTCGGTTTTGTTCCAGCTTGTTCAAAATGGACCCAACAAAGTAAACATTTCGCACTTTAAGTTACAAAGGGTACTGGATGAGGGTGCATCCGGAAAGGTGTTCCTAGTCCAGAAAGTCGTTGGATATAACAGCGGAACACTTTACGCCATGAAAGTACAAAAGAAAGCTGCCCTCAATGAGTGATAATGTTGACGTGTCAAATTGAAGCGCGATGTCCTTGTGGATGTCGCTCATCCTTTCATTATAAAATTGAATTATGTCTTTCAAACAACCGGAAAGCTATATCTTGTTTTAGATTTTTGTAGAGGAGGGGACCTCTTTACATGACTCTGTTAACAATTTCCACTGTAGGTGTCGATTATTGTGGTCCTTTTGTCATAAAGGACAAACCAAGTCGTGGTTGAAAGCCAAGTAAATCTTATGTTTGCCTTTCTGTTTGTTTTAGCCTGATTAACTAGGACCCACACATTTCATATATGAGCTGAAATTAGTTTCAAAACAAGAAGATTCATTTCGCAAATACTAAGATAATTTTCCCTTCGGTTTTGTTCCAGCTTGTTTAAAATGGACACAACAAACTAAACATTTCGCACTTTAAGTTACAAAGGGTACTGGATGAGGGTGCATCCGGAAAGGTGTTCTTAGTCCAGAAAGTCGCTGGATATAACAGCGGAACACTTTACGCCATGAAAGTACAAAAGAAAGCTGCCGTCAATGAGTGATAATGTTGACGTGTCAAATTGAAGCGCGATGTCCTAGTGGATGTCGCTCATCCTTTTATTATAAAATTGAATTATGTCTTTCAAACAACCGGAAAGGTTTATCTTATTTTAAATTTTTGTAGAGGAGGGGACCTCTTTACATGACTCTGTTAACATTCTCCACTGTAGGTGTCGATTATTGTGGTCCTTTTGTCATAAAGGACAAACCAAGTCGTGGCTGAAAGCCAAGTAAATGTTATGTTTGCCTTTTTGTTTGTTGTAGTCTGATTAACTAGGACCCACAAATTTTACATATTAGCGGAAATAAGTTTCAAAACAAGAAGATTCGTTTCGCAAATACTAAGATAATTTTGCTTTCGGTTTTTGTTCCAGCTTGTTCAAAGTGGACCCAACAAAGTGAACATTTCGCAATTTAAGTTACAAAGGGTACTGGATGAGGGTGCATCCGGAAAGGTGTTCCTAGTCCAGAAAGTCGTTGGATATAACAGCGGAACACTTTACGCCATGAAAGTACAAAAGAAAGCTGCCCTCAATGAGTGATAATGTTGACGTGTCAAATTGAAGCGCGATGTCCTTGTGGATGTCGCTCATCCTTTCATTATAAAATTGAATTATGTCTTTCAAACAACCGGAAAGCTATATCTTATTTTAGATTTTTGTAGAGGAGGGGACCTCTTTACATGACTCTGTTAACATTTTCCACTGTAGGTGACGATTATTGTGGTCCTTTTGTCATAAAGGACAAACCAAGTCGTGGTTGAAAGCCAAGTAAATCTTATGTTTGCCTTTCTGTTTGTTTTAGCCTGATTAACTAGGACTAAGAGATTTCATATATGAGCGGAAATTAGTTTCAAAACAAGAAGATTCATTTCGCAAATACTAAGATAATTTTGCTTTCGGTTTTGTTCCAGCTTGTTTAAAATGGACACAACAAACTAAACATTTCGCACTTTAAGTTACAAAGGGTACTGGATGAGGGTGCATCCGGAAAGGTGTTCTTAGTCCAGAAAGTCGCTGGATATAACAGCGGAACACTTTACGCCATGAAAGTACAAAAGAAAGCTGCCCTCAATGAGTGATAATGTTGACGTGTCAAATTGAAGCGCGATGTCCTAGTGGATGTCGCTCATCCTTTCATTATAAAATTGAATTATGTCTTTCAAACAACCGGAAAGCTATATCTTGTTTTAGATTTTTGTAGAGGAGGGGACCTCTTTACATGACTCTGTTAACATTTTCCACTGTAGGTGTCGATTATTGTGGTCCTTTTGTCATAAAGGACAAACCAAGTCGTGGTTGAAAGCCAAGTAAATGTTATGTTTGCCTTTCTGTTTGTTTTAGCCTGATTAACTAGGACTAAGAGATTTCATATATGAGCGGAAATTAGTTTCAAAACAAGAAGATTCATTTCGCAAATACTAAGATAATTTTGCTTTCGGTTTTGTTCCAGCTTGTTCAAAATGGACCCAACAAAGTAAACATTTCGCACTTTAAGTTACAAAGGGTACTGGATGAGGGTGCATCCGGAAAGGTGTTCCTAGTCCAGAAAGTCGTTGGATATAACAGCGGAACAGTTTATGCCATGAAAGTACAAATGAAAGCTGCCCTCAATGAGCGATAATATTGACGTGTCAAATTGAAGCGCGATGTCCTTGTGGATGTCGCTCATCCTTTCATTATAAAATTGAATTATGTCTTTCAAACAACCGGAAAGCTATATCTTGTTTTAGATTTTTGTAGAGGAGGGGACCTCTTTACATGACTCTGTTAACAATTTCCACTGTAGGTGTCGATTATTGTGGTCCTTTTGTCATAAAGGACAAACCAAGTCGTGGTTGAAAGCCAAGTAAATCTTATGTTTGCCTTTCTGTTTGTTTTAGCCTGATTAACTAGGACTAAGAGATTTCATATATGAGCGGAAATTAGTTTCAAAACAAAAAGATTCATTTCGCAAATACTAAGATAATTTTGCTTTCGGTTTTGTTCCAGCTTGTTCAAAATGGACCCAACAAAGTAAACATTTCGCACTTTAAGTTACAAAGGGTACTGGATGAGGGTGCATCCGGTAAGGTGTTCTTAGTCCAGAAAGTCGCTGGATATAACAGCGGAACACTTTACGCCATGAAAGTACAAAAGAAAGCTGCCGTCAATGAGTGATAATGTTGACGTGTCAAATTGAAGCGCGATGTCCTAGTGGATGTCGCTCATCCTTTTATTATAAAATTGAATTATGTCTTTCAAACAACCGGAAAGGTATATCTTATTTTAAATTTTTGTAGAGGAGGGGACCTCTTTACATGACTCTGTTAACATTTTCCACTGTAGGTGTCGATTATTGTGGTCCTTTTGTCATAAAGGACAAACCAAGTCGTGGTTGAAAGCCAAGTAAATGTTATGTTTGCCTTTCTGTTTGTTTTAGCCTGGTTAACTAGGACTAAGAGATTTCATATATGAGCGGAAATTAGTTTCACAACAAGAAGATTCATTTCGCAAATACTAAGATAATTTTGCTTTCGGTTTTGTTCCAGCTTGTTCAAAATGGACCCAACAAAGTAAACATTTCGCACTTTAAGTTACAAAGGGTACTGGATGAGGGTGCATCCGGAAAGCTGTTTCTAGTCCAGAAAGTCGTTGGATATAACAGCGGAACACTTTACGCCCTGAAAGTACAAAAGAAAGCTGCCCTCAATGAGTGATAATGTTGACGTGTCAAATTGAAGCGCGATGTCCTTGTGGATGTCGCTCATCCTTTTATTATAAAATTGAATTATGTCTTTCAAACAACCGGAAAGGTATATCTTATTTTAAATTTTTGTAGAGGAGGGGACCTCTTTACATGACTCTGTTAACATTTTCCGCTGTAGGTGTCGATTATTGTGGTCCTTTTGTCACAAAGGACAAACCAAGTCGTGGTTGAAAGCCAAGTAAATGTTATGTTTGCCTTTCTGTTTGTTTTAGCCTCATTAACTAGGACTAAGAGATTTCATATATGAGCGGAAATTAGTTTCAAAACAAAAAGATTCATTTCGCAAATACTAAGATAATTTTGCTTTCGGTTTTTGTTCCAGCTTGTTCAAAGTGGACCCAACAAAGTGAACATTTCGCAATTTAAGTTACAAAGGGTACTGGATGAGGGTGCATCCGGAAAGGTGTTCCTAGTCCAGAAAGTCGTTGGATATAACAGCGGAACACTTTACGCCATGAAAGTACAAAAGAAAGCTGCCCTCAATGAGTGATAATGTTGACGTGTCAAATTGAAGCGCGATGTCCTTGTGGATATCGCTCATCCTTTCATTATAAAATTGAATTATGTCTTTCAAACAACCGGAAAGCTATATCTTGTTTTAGATTTTTGTAGAGGAGGGGACCTCTTTACATGACTCTGTTAACATTTTCCACTGTAGGTGTCGATTATTGTGGTCCTTTTGTCACAAAGGACAAACCAAGTCGTGGTTGAAAGCCAAGTAAATGTTATGTTTGCCTTTCTGTTTGTTTTAGCCTCATTAACTAGGACTAAGAGATTTCATATATGAGCGGAAATTAGTTTCAAAACAAAAAGATTCATTTCGCAAATACTAAGATAATTTTGCTTTCGGTTTTGTTCCAGCTTGTTCAAAATGGACCCAACAAAGTAAACATTTCGCACTTTAAGTTACAAAGGGTACTGGATGAGGGTGCATCCGGAAAGCTGTTTCTAGTCCAGAAAGTCGTTGGATATAACAGCGGAACACTTTACGCCCTGAAAGTACAAAAGAAAGCTGCCCTCAATGAGTGATAATGTTGACGTGTCAAATTGAAGCGCGATGTCCTTGTGGATGTCGCTCATCCTTTTATTATAAAATTGAATTATGTCTTTCAAACAACCGGAAAGGTATATCTTATTTTAAATTTTTGTAGAGGAGGGGACCTCTTTACATGACTCTGTTAACATTTTCCGCTGTAGGTGTCGATTATTGTGGTCCTTTTGTCACAAAGGACAAACCAAGTCGTGGTTGAAAGCCAAGTAAATGTTATGTTTGCCTTTCTGTTTGTTTTAGCCTCATTAACTAGGACTAAGAGATTTCATATATGAGCGGAAATTAGTTTCAAAACAAAAAGATTCATTTCGCAAATACTAAGATAATTTTGCTTTCGGTTTTTGTTCCAGCTTGTTCAAAGTGGACCCAACAAAGTGAACATTTCGCAATTTAAGTTACAAAGGGTACTGGATGAGGGTGCATCCGGAAAGGTGTTCCTAGTCCAGAAAGTCGTTGGATATAACAGCGGAACACTTTACGCCATGAAAGTACAAAAGAAAGCTGCCCTCAATGAGTGATAATGTTGACGTGTCAAATTGAAGCGCGATGTCCTTGTGGATATCGCTCATCCTTTCATTATAAAATTGAATTATGTCTTTCAAACAACCGGAAAGCTATATCTTGTTTTAGATTTTTGTAGAGGAGGGGACCTCTTTACATGACTCTGTTAACATTTTCCACTGTAGGTGTCGATTATTGTGGTCCTTTTGTCATAAAGGACAAACCAAGTCGTGGTTGAAAGCCAAGTAAATGTTATGTTTGCCTTTCTGTTTGTTTTAGCCTGATTAACTAGGACTAAGAGATTTCATATATGAGCGGAAATTAGTTTCAAAACAAAAAGATTCATTTCGCAAATACTAAGATAATTTTGCTTTCGGTTTTGTTCCAGCTTGTTCAAAATGGACCCAACAAAGTAAACATTTCGCACTTTAAGTTACAAAGGGTACTGGATGAGGGTGCATCCGGAAAGCTGTTTCTAGTCCAGAAAGTCGTTGGATATAACAGCGGAACACTTTACGCCCTGAAAGTACAAAAGAAAGCTGCCCTCAATGAGTGATAATGTTGACGTGTCAAATTGAAGCGCGATGTCCTTGTGGATGTCGCTCATCCTTTTATTATAAAATTGAATTATGTCTTTCAAACAACCGGAAAGGTATATCTTATTTTAAATTTTTGTAGAGGAGGGGACCTCTTTACATGACTCTGTTAACATTTTCCACTGTAGGTGTTGATTATTGTGGTCCTATTGTCATAAAGGACAAACCAAGTCGTGGTTGAAAGCTAAGTAAATCTTATGTTTGCCTTTTTGTTTGTTTTAGCCTGATTAACAAAGACCCAGAGATTTTATATATGAGCGGAAATAAGTTTCAAAACAAGAAGATTCATTTCGCAAATACTAAGATAATTTTGCTTTCGGTTTTTGTTCCAGCTTGTTCAAAGTGGACCCAACAAAGTGAACATTTCGCAATTTAAGTTACAAAGGGTACTGGATGAGGGTGCATCCGGAAAGGTGTTCCTAGTCCAGAAAGTCGTTGGATATAACAGCGTAACACTTTACGCCATGAAAGTACAAAAGAAAGCTGCCCTCAATGAGTGATAATGTTGACGTGTCAAATTGAAGCGCGATGTCCTTGTGGATGTCGCTCATCCTTTTATTATAAAATTGAATTATGTCTTTCAAACAACCGGAAAGGTATATCTTATTTTAAATTTTTGTAGAGGAGGGGACCTCTTTACATGACTCTGTTAACATTTTCCACTGTAGGTGTCAATTATTGTGGTCCTTTTGTCACAAAGGACAAACCAAGTCGTGGTTGAAAGCCAAGTAAATGTTATGTTTGCCTTTCTGTTTGTTTTAGCCTGATTAACTAGGACTAAGAGATTTCATATATGAGCGGAAATTAGTTTCAAAACAAGAAGATTCATTTCGCAAATACTAAGATAATTTTGCTTTCGGTTTTGTTCCAGCTTGTTCAAAATGGACCCAACAAAGTGAACATTTCGCACTTTAAGTTACAAAGGGTACTGGATGAGGGTGCATCCGGAAAGCTGTTTCTAGTCCAGAAAGTCGTTGGATATAACAGCGGAACACTTTACGCCCTGAAAGTACAAAAGAAAGCTGCCCTCAATGAGTGATAATGTTGACGTGTCAAATTGAAGCGCGATGTCCTTGTGGATGTCGCTCATCCTTTTATTATAAAATTGAATTATGTCTTTCAAACAACCGAAAAGGTATATCTTATTTTAAATTTTTGTAGAGGAGGGGACCTCTTTACATGACTCTGTTAACATTTTCCACTGTAGGTGTCGATTATTGTGGTCCTTTTGTCACAAAGGACAAACCAAGTCGTGGTTGAAAGCCAAGTAAATGTTATGTTTGCCTTTCTGTTTGTTTTAGCCTGATTAACTAGGACTAAGAGATTTCATATATGAGCGGAAATTAGTTTCAAAACAAGAAGATTCATTTCGCAAATACTAAGATAATTTTGCTTTCGGTTTTGTTCCAGCTTGTTCAAAATGGACCCAACAAAGTGAACATTTCGCACTTTAAGTTACAAAGGGTACTGGATGAGGGTGCATCCGGAAAGCTGTTTCTAGTCCAGAAAGTCGTTGGATATAACAGCGGAACACTTTACGCCCTGAAAGTACAAAAGAAAGCTGCCCTCAATGAGTGATAATGTTGACGTGTCAAATTGAAGCGCGATGTCCTTGTGGATGTCGCTCATCCTTTTATTATAAAATTGAATTATGTCTTTCAAACAACCGAAAAGGTATATCTTATTTTAAATTTTTGTAGAGGAGGGGACCTCTTTACATGACTCTGTTAACATTTTCCACTGTAGGTGTCGATTATTGTGGTCCTTTTGTCACAAAGGACAAACCAAGTCGTAGTTGAAAGCCAAGTAAATGTTATGTTTGCCTTTCTGTTTGTTTTAGCCTGATTAACTAGGACTAAGAGATTTCATATATGAGCGGAAATTAGTTTCAAAACAAGAAGATTCATTTCGCAAATACTAAGATAATTTTGCTTTCGGTTTTGTTCCAGCTTGTTCAAAATGGACCCAACAAAGTGAACATTTCGCACTTTAAGTTACAAAGGGTACTGGATGAGGGTGCATCCGGAAAGCTGTTTCTAGTCCAGAAAGTCGTTGGATATAACAGCGGAACACTTTACGCCCTGAAAGTACAAAAGAAAGCTGCCCTCAATGAGTGATAATGTTGACGTGTCAAATTGAAGCGCGATGTCCTTGTGGATGTCGCTCATCCTTTTATTATAAAATTGAATTATGTCTTTCAAACAACCGGAAAGGTATATCTTATTTTAAATTTTTGTAGAGGAGGGGACCTCTTTACATGACTCTGTTAACATTTTCCGCTGTAGGTGTCGATTATTGTGGTCCTTTTGTCACAAAGGACAAACCAAGTCGTGGTTGAAAGCCAAGTAAATGTTATGTTTGCCTTTCTGTTTGTTTTAGCCTCATTAACTAGGACTAAGAGATTTCATATATGAGCGGAAATTAGTTTCAAAACAAGAAGATTCATTTCGCAAATACTAAGATAATTTTGCTTTCGGTTTTTGTTCCAGCTTGTTCAAAGTGGACCCAACAAAGTGAACATTTCGCAATTTAAGTTACAAAGGGTACTGGATGAGGGTGCATCCGGAAAGGTGTTCCTAGTCCAGAAAGTCGTTGGATATAACAGCGGAACACTTTACGCCATGAAAGTACAAAAGAAAGCTGCCCTCAATGAGTGATAATGTTGACGTGTCAAATTGAAGCGCGATGTCCTTGTGGATATCGCTCATCCTTTCATTATAAAATTGAATTATGTCTTTCAAACAACCGGAAAGCTATATCTTGTTTTAGATTTTTGTAGAGGAGGGGACCTCTTTACATGACTCTGTTAACATTTTCCACTGTAGGTGTCGATTATTGTGGTCCTTTTGTCACAAAGGACAAACCAAGTCGTGGTTGAAAGCCAAGTAAATGTTATGTTTGCCTTTCTGTTTGTTTTAGCCTCATTAACTAGGACTAAGAGATTTCATATATGAGCGGAAATTAGTTTCAAAACAAGAAGATTCATTTCGCAAATACTAAGATAATTTTGCTTTCGGTTTTGTTCCAGCTTGTTCAAAATGGACCCAACAAAGTGAACATTTCGCAATGTAAGTTACAAAGGGTACTGGATGAGGGTGCATCCGGAAAGGTGTTCCTAGTCCAGAAAGTCGTTGGATATAACAGCGTAACACTTTACGCCATGAAAGTACAAAAGAAAGCTGCCGTCAATGAGTGATAATGTTGACGTGTCAAATTGAAGCGCGATGTCCTAGTGGATGTCGCTCATCCTTTCATTATAAAATTGAATTATGTCTTTCAAACAACCGGAAAGCTATATCTTGTTTTAGATTTTTGTAGAGGAGGGGACCTCTTTACATGACTCTGTTAACAATTTCCACTGTAGGTGTCGATTATTGTGGTCCTTTTGTCATAAAGGACAAACCAAGTCGTGGTTGAAAGCCAAGTAAATCTTATGTTTGCCTTTCTGTTTGTTTTAGCCTGATTAACTAGGACTAAGAGATTTCATATATGAGCGGAAATTAGTTTCAAAACAAAAAGATTCATTTCGCAAATACTAAGATAATTTTGCTTTCGGTTTTGTTCCAGCTTGTTCAAAATGGACCCAACAAAGTAAACATTTCGCACTTTAAGTTACAAAGGGTACTGGATGAGGGTGCATCCGGAAAGCTGTTTCTAGTCCAGAAAGTCGTTGGATATAACAGCGGAACACTTTACGCCATGAAAGTACAAAAGAAAGCTGCCCTCAATGAGTGATAATGTTGACGTGTCAAATTGAAGCGCGATGTCCTTGTGGATGTCGCTCATCCTTTTATTATAAAATTGAATTATGTCTTTCAAACAACCGGAAAGGTATATCTTATTTTAAATTTTTGTAGAGGAGGGGACCTCTTTACATGACTCTGTTAACATTTTCCGCTGTAGGTGTCGATTATTGTGGTCCTTTTGTCACAAAGGACAAACCAAGTCGTGGTTGAAAGCCAAGTAAATGTTATGTTTGCCTTTCTGTTTGTTTTAGCCTCATTAACTAGGACTAAGAGATTTCATATATGAGCGGAAATTAGTTTCAAAACAAGAAGATTCATTTCGCAAATACTAAGATAATTTTGCTTTCGGTTTTGTTCCAGCTTGTTCAAAATGGACCCAACAAAGTGAACATTTCGCAATGTAAGTTACAAAGGGTACTGGATGAGGGTGCATCCGGAAAGGTGTTCCTAGTCCAGAAAGTCGTTGGATATAACAGCGGAACACTTTACGCCATGAAAGTACAAAAGAAAGCTGCCCTCAATGAGTGATAATGTTGACGTGTCAAATTGAAGCGCGATGTCCTTGTGGATATCGCTCATCCTTTCATTATAAAATTGAATTATGTCTTTCAAACAACCGGAAAGCTATATCTTGTTTTAGATTTTTGTAGAGGAGGGGACCTCTTTACATGACTCTGTTAACATTTTCCACTGTAGGTGTCGATTATTGTGGTCCTTTTGTCACAAAGGACAAACCAAGTCGTGGTTGAAAGCCAAGTAAATGTTATGTTTGCCTTTCTGTTTGTTTTAGCCTCATTAACTAGGACTAAGAGATTTCATATATGAGCGGAAATTAGTTTCAAAACAAGAAGATTCATTTCGCAAATACTAAGATAATTTTGCTTGCGGTTTTGTTCCAGCTTGTTCAAAATGGACCCAACAAAGTGAACATTTCGCAATGTAAGTTACAAAGGGTACTGGATGAGGGTGCATCCGGAAAGGTGTTCCTAGTCCAGAAAGTCGTTGGATATAACAGCGTAACACTTTACGCCATGAAAGTACAAAAGAAAGCTGCCGTCAATGAGTGATAATGTTGACGTGTCAAATTGAAGCGCGATGTCCTAGTGGATGTCGCTCATCCTTTCATTATAAAATTGAATTATGTCTTTCAAACAACCGGAAAGCTATATCTTGTTTTAGATTTTTGTAGAGGAGGGGACCTCTTTACATGACTCTGTTAACAATTTCCACTGTAGGTGTCGATTATTGTGGTCCTTTTGTCATAAAGGACAAACCAAGTCGTGGTTGAAAGCCAAGTAAATCTTATGTTTGCCTTTCTGTTTGTTTTAGCCTGATTAACTAGGACTAAGAGATTTCATATATGAGCGGAAATTAGTTTCAAAACAAGAAGATTCATTTCGCAAATACTAAGATAATTTTGCTTTCGGTTTTTGTTCCAGCTTGTTCAAAGTGGACCCAACAAAGTGAACATTTCGCAATTTAAGTTACAAAGGGTACTGGATGAGGGTGCATCCGGAAAGGTGTTCCTAGTCCAGAAAGTCGTTGGATATAACAGCGGAACACTTTACGCCATGAAAGTACAAAAGAAAGCTGCCCTCAATGAGTGATAATGTTGACGTGTCAAATTGAAGCGCGATGTCCTTGTGGATATCGCTCATCCTTTCATTATAAAATTGAATTATGTCTTTCAAACAACTGGAAAGCTATATCTTGTTTTAGATTTTTGTAGAGGAGGGGACCTCTTTACATGACTCTGTTAACATTTTCCACTGTAGGTGTCGATTATTGTGGTCCTTTTGTCACAAAGGACAAACCAAGTCGTGGTTGAAAGCCAAGTAAATGTTATGTTTGCCTTTCTGTTTGTTTTAGCCTCATTAACTAGGACTAAGAGATTTCATATATGAGCGGAAATTAGTTTCAAAACAAGAAGATTCATTTCGCAAATACTAAGATAATTTTGCTTTCGGTTTTGTTCCAGCTTGTTCAAAATGGACCCAACAAAGTGAACATTTCGCAATGTAAGTTACAAAGGGTACTGGATGAGGGTGCATCCGGAAAGGTGTTCCTAGTCCAGAAAGTCGTTGGATATAACAGCGTAACACTTTACGCCATGAAAGTACAAAAGAAAGCTGCCGTCAATGAGTGATAATGTTGACGTGTCAAATTGAAGCGCGATGTCCTAGTGGATGTCGCTCATCCTTTCATTATAAAATTGAATTATGTCTTTCAAACAACCGGAAAGCTATATCTTGTTTTAGATTTTTGTAGAGGAGGGGACCTCTTTACATGACTCTGTTAACAATTTCCACTGTAGGTGTCGATTATTGTGGTCCTTTTGTCATAAAGGACAAACCAAGTCGTGGTTGAAAGCCAAGTAAATCTTATGTTTGCCTTTCTGTTTGTTTTAGCCTGATTAACTAGGACTAAGAGATTTCATATATGAGCGGAAATTAGTTTCAAAACAAAAAGATTCATTTCGCAAATACTAAGATAATTTTGCTTTCGGTTTTGTTCCAGCTTGTTCAAAATGGACCCAACAAAGTAAACATTTCGCACTTTAAGTTACAAAGGGTACTGGATGAGGGTGCATCCGGAAAGCTGTTTCTAGTCCAGAAAGTCGTTGGATATAACAGCGGAACACTTTACGCCATGAAAGTACAAAAGAAAGCTGCCCTCAATGAGTGATAATGTTGACGTGTCAAATTGAAGCGCGATGTCCTTGTGGATGTCGCTCATCCTTTTATTATAAAATTGAATTATGTCTTTCAAACAACCGGAAAGGTATATCTTATTTTAAATTTTTGTAGAGGAGGGGACCTCTTTACATGACTCTGTTAACATTTTCCGCTGTAGGTGTCGATTATTGTGGTCCTTTTGTCACAAAGGACAAACCAAGTCGTGGTTGAAAGCCAAGTAAATGTTATGTTTGCCTTTCTGTTTGTTTTAGCCTCATTAACTAGGACTAAGAGATTTCATATATGAGCGGAAATTAGTTTCAAAACAAGAAGATTCATTTCGCAAATACTAAGATAATTTTGCTTTCGGTTTTGTTCCAGCTTGTTCAAAATGGACCCAACAAAGTGAACATTTCGCAATGTAAGTTACAAAGGGTACTGGATGAGGGTGCATCCGGAAAGGTGTTCCTAGTCCAGAAAGTCGTTGGATATAACAGCGGAACACTTTACGCCATGAAAGTACAAAAGAAAGCTGCCCTCAATGAGTGATAATGTTGACGTGTCAAATTGAAGCGCGATGTCCTTGTGGATATCGCTCATCCTTTCATTATAAAATTGAATTATGTCTTTCAAACAACCGGAAAGCTATATCTTGTTTTAGATTTTTGTAGAGGAGGGGACCTCTTTACATGACTCTGTTAACATTTTCCACTGTAGGTGTCGATTATTGTGGTCCTTTTGTCACAAAGGACAAACCAAGTCGTGGTTGAAAGCCAAGTAAATGTTATGTTTGCCTTTCTGTTTGTTTTAGCCTCATTAACTAGGACTAAGAGATTTCATATATGAGCGGAAATTAGTTTCAAAACAAGAAGATTCATTTCGCAAATACTAAGATAATTTTGCTTGCGGTTTTGTTCCAGCTTGTTCAAAATGGACCCAACAAAGTGAACATTTCGCAATGTAAGTTACAAAGGGTACTGGATGAGGGTGCATCCGGAAAGGTGTTCCTAGTCCAGAAAGTCGTTGGATATAACAGCGTAACACTTTACGCCATGAAAGTACAAAAGAAAGCTGCCGTCAATGAGTGATAATGTTGACGTGTCAAATTGAAGCGCGATGTCCTAGTGGATGTCGCTCATCCTTTCATTATAAAATTGAATTATGTCTTTCAAACAACCGGAAAGCTATATCTTGTTTTAGATTTTTGTAGAGGAGGGGACCTCTTTACATGACTCTGTTAACAATTTCCACTGTAGGTGTCGATTATTGTGGTCCTTTTGTCATAAAGGACAAACCAAGTCGTGGTTGAAAGCCAAGTAAATCTTATGTTTGCCTTTCTGTTTGTTTTAGCCTGATTAACTAGGACTAAGAGATTTCATATATGAGCGGAAATTAGTTTCAAAACAAGAAGATTCATTTCGCAAATACTAAGATAATTTTGCTTTCGGTTTTTGTTCCAGCTTGTTCAAAGTGGACCCAACAAAGTGAACATTTCGCAATTTAAGTTACAAAGGGTACTGGATGAGGGTGCATCCGGAAAGGTGTTCCTAGTCCAGAAAGTCGTTGGATATAACAGCGGAACACTTTACGCCATGAAAGTACAAAAGAAAGCTGCCCTCAATGAGTGATAATGTTGACGTGTCAAATTGAAGCGCGATGTCCTTGTGGATATCGCTCATCCTTTCATTATAAAATTGAATTATGTCTTTCAAACAACCGGAAAGCTATATCTTGTTTTAGATTTTTGTAGAGGAGGGGACCTCTTTACATGACTCTGTTAACATTTTCCACTGTAGGTGTCGATTATTGTGGTCCTTTTGTCACAAAGGACAAACCAAGTCGTGGTTGAAAGCCAAGTAAATGTTATGTTTGCCTTTCTGTTTGTTTTAGCCTCATTAACTAGGACTAAGAGATTTCATATATGAGCGGAAATTAGTTTCAAAACAAGAAGATTCATTTCGCAAATACTAAGATAATTTTGCTTTCGGTTTTGTTCCAGCTTGTTCAAAATGGACCCAACAAAGTGAACATTTCGCAATGTAAGTTACAAAGGGTACTGGATGAGGGTGCATCCGGAAAGGTGTTCCTAGTCCAGAAAGTCGTTGGATATAACAGCGTAACACTTTACGCCATGAAAGTACAAAAGAAAGCTGCCCTCAATGAGTGATAATGTTGACGTGTCAAATTGAAGCGCGATGTCCTTGTGGATATCGCTCATCCTTTCATTATAAAATTGAATTATGTCTTTCAAACAACCGGAAAGCTATATCTTGTTTTAGATTTTTGTAGAGGAGGGGACCTCTTTACATGACTCTGTTAACAATTTCCACTGTAGGTGTCGATTATTGTGGTCCTTTTGTCACAAAGGACAAACCAAGTCGTGGTTGAAAGCCAAGTAAATCTTATGTTTGCCTTTCTGTTTGTTTTAGCCTGATTAACTAGGACTAAGAGATTTCATATATGAGCGGAAATTAGTTTCAAAACAAGAAGATTCATTTCGCAAATACTAAGATAATTTTGCTTTCGGTTTTGTTCCAGCTTGTTCAAAATGGACCCAACAAAGTGAACATTTCGCAATGTAAGTTACAAAGGGTACTGGATGAGGGTGCATCCGGAAAGGTGTTCCTAGTCCAGAAAGTCGTTGGATATAACAGCGTAACACTTTACGCCATGAAAGTACAAAAGAAAGCTGCCCTCAATGAGTGATAATGTTGACGTGTCAAATTGAAGCGCGATGTCCTTGTGGATATCGCTCATCCTTTCATTATAAAATTGAATTATGTCTTTCAAACAACCGGAAAGCTATATCTTGTTTTAGATTTTTGTAGAGGAGGGGACCTCTTTACATGACTCTGT
The DNA here is from genome assembly GCA_905333025.2 of Pyrochroa serraticornis. NCBI lineage: Eukaryota > Metazoa > Arthropoda > Insecta > Coleoptera > Pyrochroidae > Pyrochroa > Pyrochroa serraticornis. Next base: position 2,501,471 of record HG995155.1, on the reverse strand, counting down.
TAACATTTTCCACTGTAGGTGTCGATTATTGTGGTCCTTTTGTCACAAAGGACAAACCAAGTCGTGGTTGAAAGCCAAGTAAATGTTATGTTTGCCTTTCTGTTTGTTTTAGCCTCATTAACTAGGACTAAGAGATTTCATATATGAGCGGAAATTAGTTTCAAAACAAGAAGATTCATTTCGCAAATACTAAGATAATTTTGCTTTCGGTTTTGTTCCAGCTTGTTCAAAATGGACCCAACAAAGTGAACATTTCGCAATGTAAGTTACAAAGGGTACTGGATGAGGGTGCATCCGGAAAGGTGTTCCTAGTCCAGAAAGTCGTTGGATATAACAGCGGAACACTTTACGCCATGAAAGTACAAAAGAAAGCTGCCCTCAATGAGTGATAATGTTGACGTGTCAAATTGAAGCGCGATGTCCTTGTGGATATCGCTCATCCTTTCATTATAAAATTGAATTATGTCTTTCAAACAACCGGAAAGCTATATCTTGTTTTAGATTTTTGTAGAGGAGGGGACCTCTTTACATGACTCTGTTAACATTTTCCACTGTAGGTGTCGATTATTGTGGTCCTTTTGTCACAAAGGACAAACCAAGTCGTGGTTGAAAGCCAAGTAAATGTTATGTTTGCCTTTCTGTTTGTTTTAGCCTCATTAACTAGGACTAAGAGATTTCATATATGAGCGGAAATTAGTTTCAAAACAAGAAGATTCATTTCGCAAATACTAAGATAATTTTGCTTTCGGTTTTGTTCCAGCTTGTTCAAAATGGACCCAACAAAGTGAACATTTCGCAATGTAAGTTACAAAGGGTACTGGATGAGGGTGCATCCGGAAAGGTGTTCCTAGTCCAGAAAGTCGTTGGATATAACAGCGGAACACTTTACGCCATGAAAGTACAAAAGAAAGCTGCCCTCAATGAGTGATAATGTTGACGTGTCAAATTGAAGCGCGATGTCCTTGTGGATATCGCTCATCCTTTCATTATAAAATTGAATTATGTCTTTCAAACAACCGGAAAGCTATATCTTGTTTTAGATTTTTGTAGAGGAGGGGACCTCTTTACATGACTCTGTTAACATTTTCCACTGTAGGTGTCGATTATTGTGGTCCTTTTGTCACAAAGGACAAACCAAGTCGTGGTTGAAAGCCAAGTAAATCTTATGTTTGCCTTTCTGTTTGTTTTAGCCTGATTAACTAGGACTAAGAGATTTCATATATGAGCGGAAATTAGTTTCAAAACAAAAAGATTCATTTCGCAAATACTAAGATAATTTTGCTTTCGGTTTTGTTCCAGCTTGTTCAAAATGGACCCAACAAAGTAAACATTTCGCACTTTAAGTTACAAAGGGTACTGGATGAGGGTGCATCCGGAAAGCTGTTTCTAGTCCAGAAAGTCGTTGGATATAACAGCGGAACACTTTACGCCCTGAAAGTACAAAAGAAAGCTGCCCTCAATGAGTGATAATGTTGACGTGTCAAATTGAAGCGCGATGTCCTAGTGGATGTCGCTCATCCTTTCATTATAAAATTGAATTATGTCTTTCAAACAACCGGAAAGCTATATCTTGTTTTAGATTTTTGTAGAGGAGGGGACCTCTTTACATGACTCTGTTAACATTTTCCACTGTAGGTGTTGATTATTGTGGTCCTATTGTCATAAAGGACAAACCAAGTCGTGGTTGAAAGCTAAGTAAATCTTATGTTTGCCTTTTTGTTTGTTTTAGCCTGATTAACAAAGACCCAGAGATTTTATATATGAGCGGAAATAAGTTTCAAAACAAGAAGATTCATTTCGCAAATACTAAGATAATTTTGCTTTCGGTTTTTGTTCCAGCTTGTTCAAAGTGGACCCAACAAAGTGAACATTTCGCAATTTAAGTTACAAAGGGTACTGGATGAGGGTGCATCCGGAAAGGTGTTCCTAGTCCAGAAAGTCGTTGGATATAACAGCGTAACACTTTACGCCATGAAAGTACAAAAGAAAGCTGCCCTCAATGAGTGATAATGTTGACGTGTCAAATTGAAGCGCGATGTCCTTGTGGATGTCGCTCATCCTTTTATTATAAAATTGAATTATGTCTTTCAAACAACCGGAAAGGTTTATCTTATTTTAAATTTTTGTAGAGGAGGGGACCTTTTTACATGACTCTGTTAACATTTTCCACTGTAGGTGTCGATTATTGTGGTCCGTTTGTCATAAGGGACAAACCAAGTCGTGGTTGGAAGCCAAGTAAATCTTATGTTTGCCTTTCTGTTTGTTTTAGCCTGATTAACTAGGACCCACACATTTCATATATGAGCTGAAATTAGTTTCAAAACAAAAAGATTCATTTCGCAAATACTAAGATAATTTTCCCTTCGGTTTTGTTCCAGCTTGTTTAAAATGGACACAACAAACTAAACATTTCGCACTTTAAGTTACAAAGGGTACTGGATGAGGGTGCATCCGGAAAGGTGTTCCTAGTCCAGAAAGTCGTTGGATATAACAGCGTAACACTTTACGCCATGAAAGTACAAAAGAAAGCTGCCCTCAATGAGTGATAATGTTGACGTGTCAAATTGAAGCGCGATGTCCTTGTGGATCTCGCTCATCCTTTTATTATAAAATTGAATTATGTCTTTCAAACAACCGGAAAGCTATATCTTGTTTTAGATTTTTGTAGAGGAGGGGACCTCTTTACATGACTCTGTTAACATTCTCCACTGTAGGTGTCGATTATTGTGGTCCTTTTGTCATAAAGGACAAACCAAGTCGTGGCTGAAAGCCAAGTAAATGTTATGTTTGCCTTTTTGTTTGTTGTAGTCTGATTAACTAGGACCCACAAATTTTATATATTAGCGGAAATAAGTTTCAAAACAAGAAGATTCGTTTCGCAAATACTAAGATAATTTTGCTTTCGGTTTTGTTCCAGCTTGTTCAAAATGGACACAACAAAGTGAACATTACGCAATGTAAGTTACAAAGGGTACTGGATGAGGGTGCATCCGGAAAGGTGTTCTTAGTCCAGAAAGTCGTTGGATATAACAGCGTAACACTTTACGTCATGAAAGTACAAAAGAAAGCTGCCCTCAATGAGTGATAATGTTGACGTGTCAAATTGAAGCGCGATGTCCTTGTGGATGTCGCTCATCCTTTTATTATAAAATTGAATTATGTCTTTCAAACAACCGGAAAGGTTTATCTTATTTTAAATTTTTGTAGAGGAGGGGACCTTTTTACATGACTCTGTTAACATTTTCCACTGTAGGTGTCGATTATTGTGGTCCGTTTGTCATAAGGGACAAACCAAGTCGTGGTTGGAAGCCAAGTAAATCTTATGTTTGCCTTTCTGTTTGTTTTAGCCTGATTAACTAGGACCCACACATTTCATATATGAGCTGAAATTAGTTTCAAAACAAAAAGATTCATTTCGCAAATACTAAGATAATTTTCCCTTCGGTTTTGTTCCAGCTTGTTTAAAATGGACACAACAAACTAAACATTTCGCACTTTAAGTTACAAAGGGTACTGGATGAGGGTGCATCCGGTAAGGTGTTCTTAGTCCAGAAAGTCGCTGGATATAACAGCGGAACACTTTACGCCATGAAAGTACAAAAGAAAGCTGCCGTCAATGAGTGATAATGTTGACGTGTCAAATTGAAGCGCGATGTCCTAGTGGATGTCGCTCATCCTTTCATTATAAAATTGAATTATGTCTTTCAAACAACCGGAAAGCTATATCTTGTTTTAGATTTTTGTAGAGGAGGGGACCTCTTTACATGACTCTGTTAACATTTTCCACTGTAGGTGTCGATTATTGTGGTCCTTTTGTCATAAAGGACAAACCAAGTCGTGGTTGAAAGCCAAGTAAATGTTATGTTTGCCTTTCTGTTTGTTTTAGCCTGGTTAACTAGGACTAAGAGATTTCATATATGAGCGGAAATTAGTTTCACAACAAGAAGATTCATTTCGCAAATACTAAGATAATTTTGCTTTCGGTTTTGTTCCAGCTTGTTCAAAATGGACCCAACAAAGTGAACATTTCGCAATGTAAGTTACAAAGGGTACTGGATGAGGGTGCATCCGGAAAGGTGTTCTTAGTCCAGAAAGTCGTTGGATATAACAGCGTAACACTTTACGCCATGAAAGTACAAAAGAAAGCTGCCCTCAATGAGTGATAATGTTGACGTGTCAAATTGAAGCGCGATGTCCTTGTGGATGTCGCTCATCCTTTTATTATAAAATTGAATTATGTCTTTCAAACAACCGGAAAGGTTTATCTTATTTTAAATTTTTGTAGAGGAGGGGACCTCTTTACATGACTCTGTTAACATTCTCCACTGTAGGTGTCGATTATTGTGGTCCTTTTGTCATAAAGGACAAACCAAGTCGTGGCTGAAAGCCAAGTAAATGTTATGTTTGCCTTTTTGTTTGTTGTAGTCTGATTAACTAGGACCCACAAATTTTATATATTAGCGGAAATAAGTTTCAAAACAAGAAGATTCGTTTCGCAAATACTAAGATAATTTTGCTTTCGGTTTTGTTCCAGCTTGTTCAAAATGGACCCAACAAAGTGAACATTTCGCAATGTAAGTTACAAAGGGTACTGGATGAGGGTGCATCCGGAAAGGTGTTCCTAGTCCAGAAAGTCGCTGGATATAACAGCGGAACACTTTACGCCATGAAAGTACAAAAGAAAGCTGCCGTCAATGAGTGATAATGTTGACGTGTCAAATTGAAGCGCGATGTCCTAGTGGATGTCGCTCATCCTTTCATTATAAAATTGAATTATGTCTTTCAAACAACCGGAAAGCTATATCTTATTTTAGATTTTTGTAGAGGAGGGGACCTCTTTACATGACTCTGTTAACATTTTCCACTGTAGGTGTCGATTATTGTGGTCCGTTTGTCATAAGGGACAAACCAAGTCGTGGTTGGAAGCCAAGTAAATGTTATGTTTATCTTTTTGTTTGTTCTATTACAAGGGCGATCTATCTTGAGCCTGAGACAAATTTATCGACAAAAGCTTTTATTCTATGCCTGCGGCGCTTCGCTTCACAAAGAGGTAGGTATGCCTTCGAAATTTTACTCAGATAATGCCCGTAATTCCTGTGATGCTAAGTCTCAGCCTGAAGATTTAGGAAAGCTTTTTATGAGCCATTGTGATAGTTTGGAGGCATCGCTTGCTAACGTAGATTTTAATTGGAAGTTTTTACCTCCATATTCCCCAAATATAGGTCGTCTCTGGGAAACCGGAGTGAAGTTCTCTAAATTCCTTTTAAAGCGTGTAATTGGTATCGCGACTCTAGGTTTTGAGCACTTTTATAGTGTCTTAATTCAAATTGAAGGAACTTTGAATTCCAGACCCCTCACACATCTTTCTTCTCATCCCAAAGATGGTTTGCCACTAAGCCCGTCTCACTTCTTAATCGGTAGACCTATTACCACTGTTCCCGATCCCGATATGACCTTTGTTACAGAAAATAGGTTGTCTTTGTATCAGCGTTTACAACAGCTCACTCAATATATCTGGACTCGTTAGTCGAAGGAATGCATCTCCGAACTGTAAGTTCGTGCTAAGTGGCACGCTACAAGAAGCAATGTGGAGCTAGGGGCTAAGGTGCTGGTAAAAGAGGCCAATCTGCCACCGACTAGAAGGAGGCTAGGACGAGTCACCGAAACCCACATCGGTCATGACGGTGTAGTTCGTGTAGTCTCAGTACGAACTCAAAATATCGTAACTCGCCGTGCCATTTCGAAAATTTGTCCTTTACCCATCGCTGAAACTGACGCTAGTAATTATTGTTAAACTTTCTCTTGTTCTCAACGTTTATACATCCGTTTTTTCTTGTTTTCTTATACACTACGTAATTTAGATCATGTTTAGGCTATTTAAGCTCACGTAACTTTAAGATTTTTGGATGCGTTTACTGTATTGCTGTTATCTTTATCCATTCAAACTTTGTCCTTCTATTTTAAACATAGTCAATTGTAAGTTTTGTTAACGTCTCCCTTGCAATATTAGTAACGCTGACGGCAAACTTAGAGGGAATCGCAGAAGTAGCCGATAAGATAATCGAAAACACTTTAATAATCGCCGCGGTAAATCAAACTAGCAATACTGCACTCAAAATTAATGATCACATAACGTTGTTGGTAGAGAAGATGGACCAGATACTACGACGCCTAAACGACCTGCCATCGATGCACCAACCGAGACCGGAGCCACGCACCCATACCAGTTCGGAGAGGAACCACAGTTCTAGCAGGAATCGCAATAGGTCTCAGTCTAAAGAACGTTTTAAAGACTGCTGGTACCACTATCGATTCGGCAGCCGCTCAAAAAAATGCGTTAAACCATGCGAATTCAATAAAAAAAAAACAGAATGGATAACAGTAAGTGGAACAGACACTGCATCCCAAACATCTCGCCGCCTCTTCATCATAGACAAAATCACAAAGATGCATTTCCTTATCGATCTTAGGGCGGACTTGAGTATAATTCCTGTCGGACGTACCACCATAAAAAAAACTCTAAAAATTTCAACCTGCAAGCACCCGATGGTTCACCGATTAAAGTGTTTGGAACAAAAATCCTCACATTAAACATTGGACTACGACGAGAGACATGGTCATTCGTCATTGCAGGTGTAACTAAAGCAATCATCGGAGCAGACTTTCTACACCATTTTAACCTTGGAAACAACTTGCGAAAAGACAAACTATGTTACATACATATATTACACAAGTATTCAGGGCATCGTAGGTTAATGTAAAATACCGCTTGCTGTTTCGGAACGTACACAAAAAGCAAAACACAAGGTCCTTCTTCATTTTGAAACCAAGGAACCATCGATATATCCTAGGCATCGAAGGTTAGCACTAGAGAAAATAAAAGAGACTAAGAAAATATTTGACGACCTGCTGCGGGCAGGAACAATTCAGCCTTCATCATCCCCATAGGCTAGTCCTTTGCATACAACTACTGTGTAAGTCTAAGAAATAAATATATAAAAACCCAACTCGCTATCATTCACTTCAAAATTCCAATAACTAATTGACTCGTTTTATTATCTAATACATTCCGATATGTCGCTGACTAAGATACAAAAATTTCATTACTTAAGGTTGTCATTGCAAAAAGAAGCAGCGAATGTGATTCAGTCGTTGTAGGTTTTTGATGACAATTACGAAATTGCTTGGAATCTCATAAAGGAGGTTTCTAAACAAGAAGCTGATTATTGACAACCGCGTCAAGGAACTTTTTGAGTTAAAGACAGTTTCTAAAGAGTCACATGTTTCATTGAGGGAATTCATCATATGGAGAAGTGGGATATGCTGATGATCTATTTAATTAATACAAAATTAGATCAAATTACCAGGCACGAGTGGAAAAAGGCTAACGCCTCAAGCGACAAGAAACCTTTGTTAAAGCACTTGATGACGTTTTTGACAGGTACATGCAGCTTACTGGAAACTTTGCAGGTTAACAACGTAGTCAGTAAAATAAGTACAAATGTTAAGGTAATATTTACCAAATCATATAAAAGCACCACTTCCTATGTTGAAGCAGAGGAAACAAACAAATGATTGCAAAGTTTGCAAGGGTGTTCATTCTGTGTAGAAATGCGATGAATCTTTAAATCCGCAAAAGAGTAGAATCAGAAACAAGAAATTGCATCTTTGTATTAACTGTCTGAAATCGGGTTATTTTACCAATCAGTGCAAGCTAAGGAGCAGTTGCGAGATCTGTAACAAAAGGCATCATACAATGTTACATTTTAATAATCCGCAAGCTCAAAACGCAATGTTTAAAAATCAAAGTCTTTAATTCAGAATCCATCTACTAATTGCCACAGTTATGCTAATCAATCCCGCGTGATTGGTCAAGTACTTTGTCAACCGCTTTGTTAAAAATTAGGGATATTAGAGACAATTTTCAGGATTGCAGAGCGTTACTCGACGTAGGTTCATAATCTAACTTCGCTACCAGGGCATTGTGTTGGGTATTGTTAAGACAAAGGTTAAAATCCCCGTGCACGGAATTAACGATAATCTGAGAAAAGTAAATCGCTTGGCAACATTTTGTGTAAAGTCAAACTATAGAAACTTTTCCACAACTATAAGTTGCTCAGTTTTGAACAAAATTACGGAAAGTCTGCCACATAGTTCCTTTTCCAGTTCAAATGTTCAAATACCTGAAGGCATTAAGTTAGCAGATAAAAATTTTGCTTCATCAGGTCCCATTGATTATTAATTGGCGCTGAGTTGTTTTGGGAATTATTGACGAATAATACACTGAAGATAAATAAAGATGGTCCTTATTTCATAGAGACGGCTCTAGGCTGGGTGATTGATGGCAAGGTCGGGTTTGCCCCACAGCAACTTTCAGATTCAATAGCAATTATAGCATGGCTCTTATTGAAAGCCAACTGATTAAATTTTGGAAAATCGAAGGACATAAGTGGAAATGAAGTTTGTTTCCAGAGGAACATCTGTGTGAAAACTATTTTCAAGACACACATAAATGCGATGAGCTTAGACGTTTTACTGTAAGGCTTCTAAGGCTGAGAAATCACTAGAGTCATCAAGGGAAATTGCGGAAAAGCAATTTAGGGCAATCGAGCGTAAACTTAACCGAAACGAAGGCTTGAGAAAAAACTACTCAGAGTTTATGAAGGAGTATTTGGGTTTGAGTCATATAGAATTAATTTTGCCTAACAAAATCGAAGCACTACAAGGTTCATTCTATCTTCCGCATCATCCGGTAACTAAGAGTCTTACAACGAGTCGATCCAACCGCATCGACTTATTAAAGTTAAGAATAATGGTGTACTTATTGAATCAAGTACACAGAATCTCAGCAAATTTGTAAATAATCCAATTTTGGAAAAGTTTAACCTACTGCCGTAGGACACGAAAAAGTGTGGCTCTCCGTCGCGGTCTATGACGTCCCAGCCAATCTTACGCAAGAAAAAAATACCAAAAAATTTCCTTACAAAAGCCTACAAATTTGGAAAAGCTAAAGAAGGAAGAAACAACTGGGTGCTGCAAATCCATCCTGAAGCCAAGAACTTCTTGGTAAACAATGCCGTCCATTATTCTAAGAGCGAATCATGACAATTGGAAAGAAACGTTGCGCTCTGTTCGATTCGGCCTAAATTCTGCGGTAAATGCCGTCACCGGATATTGTTTCGTCTATCTTAGTTTCGGGGGAAAAGTACGCATCCCTCACAAAGCTACCCGCGACTTTCGATTCTAATACCCAAAATTACGCTCTACTTGAGCACCATCGCAGAGACCTTAGATGTAGCTCGTAAACACCACGAGCACACTCAAGACCGCAATAAGAAGGTTGCCGATGCTCACTGTCGAGAAGGTGGCACTGATGACGTTGATGCACAAGGCCTGGTAGACACTCACGTTTTGAGTCAAGGTTCGAAACATCAGGAAATTAAGATAATTTACCTTATTTAATTAGATAATACTTTAGAAAACGTAACGGAGCTCGTTACACGTTACATGCAACTGATACCATTAATAGTGAGAGCGAGTCTTTGTTGAAAAGTATCAATTTTAGCAAGAACGGCATCCTAAGCGGTTACTGGTAAAGAATGAACCTACAGCTCAAATATTAGTGACTGATACAAGTAACAAATATAGACAAGGACAGGCACGTATCCAATACAAAATGTATCGGTATCAGTTTAAGTAACAAATACTCATCTTGAAAGTATCGGCACCAATCCACGATACACTAATGTTAAAGATAAGATATTGGGCATAGTGGGTGGAGGTCCGCTGGCGCGAAAACGTCAGCAATTAAGTTAGTTCAAACGCCACTGCATCGTAAAGTGTAAAGTGCCACAAATTAAAATGCGTTGTGACTCCCAGACCGAAATCAGACCCTGATTGAGCCCAAGCACCACAGACGAAGATTGCAAAGGTTCGGCTAAAATATATTTGTGTGTCGTCCGCATCTAAGTACACAGTGCGCAATAATGGCAAGTCGGCCGTAAGGAAGATGAAGAGTAAAGGCCCGAGGTCGTGAAAGCAGACAAATCTACAACGTCACGACATGTCTCGGTCTCCACATCAGAGTGGAACCGCTAAAAAACTCCCAAAGTGTAGGACAATGCTACCGCTGTCAATTATACGGTCACTCACAAAGTCGTTGCACTGCGCCCTTCAAGTGCGTCAAGTGCGGACTCGGCCACCCCACTTTTAAGTGCCCCAAGCCCAAAACTGACCCCCCTAAATGTGCGAACTGTGGACTAGCGCATCCAGCTAACTTCCGCGTACCTCAAGTCTCGACAGATCCGAACAGAGAAAACTCCCAAACCCGCGGCATGGCAAAAACCGGCCGCACCATCTGCATCCCAGACAACCCAACCGACGACAGCTGACGCACCTAACTGCTTCGTCCGAATTTCGGCCGGGCTAGCAACAATGCTTATGTCCTTCAGCCATATGAATCCCTCCGAAGACCAGACAAAAATTTTCCTTTCCCAAACCCAAGTCATACTGAATACCTTATTCTAAATAACCAAGCTGACATTCCCTTCCTCACGGCTTTAAAGAAATTTAAAGCCACTCGTTCCCGGACAAAAAAGATATTGGCCTTTTGACCACAAAAATTTTCCTTCTCATGACCAATTCCTCATATGACTACGGAGTATAGAAACTAGTTCCGGCTCATCAAGAGGGGTTTTAGTCGGTTAACGCCCGACACTACCCTGTGTGATTGAAACAAGCGCAGGGTGTTCATATGGATTTCCCCTCCTTACCAAGCTAAAAAAAGGCCCGAGGATGCAGCCCTAAGGAACGCCGAGAAAAATCCTCAACTTCGTAAAAAAGGATTAATCCATATGCACCATATGACGATATGGAGTCCAATCCAAAGTAAAACTGGCTGACTAATAGAATTAACAGCTAGTGATGAGTAATATTTCATGTATCTGCTACTTTCACTGATACTTAAAATCACAGGTTTCTATTGTTACTTGAGGATACAATTCACTGTGATTTGTGATTTCGTGATTTTGAAACGGAAACAGTAACTGTGACCTGCGACTTGTAAAATATGACGAAGTTGGGCATTAGTAGGATGGTCCGGGATCCAATTGTCCTATCGCCTTGAATGGGACCAGAGCTGTACTTGTATCGAACACCAAGTGTACATAACACTGCTTATGTCTAGCCTACTCTTACATTTCCTTCATGTCTACTTCACTCTACTTATTTAAAATGCTTCGTTTTTTAGATTTTAAAAATAATAAAATGTGGGAAAGGGTTGTGAATAAAGATCTCTCACTGGTTATTTATATTTGGCGAAAGTTTATTAAAAATTGCCGCGTGGTACACAAAGTGAGGTTAAGTAAAAAAATAGATAACAACCGGACCATGCCCGAACTGAACTTGAACTGTCAACGGCTCAGCTGCACGAAAGAGAAGACGCGCGCAACATGGCCGTGCCCAAACATCCGTGGAGCGCCATTTCCAACACTCCTTCTCGATCCCGGATGTTCGGCTCTCTGTAGACCAAGACCATCTGCAAGTTGTGCAAACTGTTCCCTGGCCAACGGCTTCGTAAATATGTCTGCCAGCATCTCCTTGGTTGGACAGTAACGCACACTTATTATTCCCTTCTCTGCGAGATCTCGAATGTTATTATAGCACACATCGATGTGCTTACTCCTGTTGGATCCTGCACCTGAAATCAATTTTATACAGCCTTGGTTATCCTCGAACATGGTTATCGGCTCCTTCACTGGTATTCGCATATCTTTGAAAAGCTGCCGTAACCACAACAATTCTTTGCTCGCACATGAGGCCGCGATATACTCGGCTTCTGTAGAGGATAATGCTACTGATGTCTGCTTCCGACTGCACCATGCAATCACTGAATTGCCAAACAAGAATGCGTAACCGCTCGTTGATTTTCGATCTATCTTGTCCCCTGCCCAATCTGCATCCACGTAGAAACATAAATCTGCATCTTCAGTGGACGAAAGTTTTAACTTATAATCTGAGGTGGACAGTAAATACCGTATTATCCTTTTAGCTGCATTCCAATCATACTGAGTTGGTTTCTCTACGCGTCGACAGAGCAAACCAACTGATACTGCGGTATCTGGTCTCGAAACTGTAGCTATGTACAAGAGTGATCCCATAACTCTTCTGTACTGCTTATTGTTTTCTAGTTCCACCGAATCTTCTCGTGGAGCTGCTAGGAAACCCGTTTCCATCGGTGTAGCGACTGGTCTCAAATGTCCTAGGCCATTTTCCTCGGCCAACTTTACAATTTTAGCGCGCTGATTTAGAAAAAACGATCCATCATCTTCTCGTTCAATTTGGATGCCTAGATAGTAACTGACGTCCCCGAGATCCTTGATCTTGAAATATCGTGCCAGCTGCATGCTTATTTCTGCTGTTGTCTCCACAGACCGCCCAGCAACTAACAAATCATCCACGTACAACAAGACGTAGGTCATATCCTCGCCGTCTTGTTTCGAGTATAGGCATCTGTCCGCGCTTCCACTGTCGAAACCTATTTTGTTTAAGATGGTCGTCGCCGTCTTGTTCCAGACTCTGGCTGACTGCTTTAGACCATACAGACTCTTCTTTAATCTAAGGACTTTGTTTTCTAATCCGGGTTTCACAAAACCTTCGGGTTGCTCCATGTAAATTTCTTCGTCGAGCTCCCCGTTCAAATATGCACTCTTTACGTCCAAGTGCCGAACGTGTAATTTTCGTTGCGCTGCTAATGCGAGCAACACACGAATCGTTTCGTGTTTCACTACGGGCGCGAATGTCTCGTCGTAGTCTTCTCCGTAGCGTTGCGTGAAACCTCTGGCTACCAAACGTGCCTTCCGGGAGTGTATTTTTCCGTCGCCATCGGTTTTCCCTTTAAAAACCCACTTGCACGAAATCGTTTTCCTGCCTGGTGGAAGATCGGCATGCTTCCATACCTGGTGCTCGTCCAGAGACTGCATCTCTTCTTCTGCCGCTTTCAGCCACAATTCTTGTTCACGTGGCGGCATCTGCATCAGATCTTCCCAGTTGCGCGGTTCCCGTACACAAAGAAATCTTGGCATGTAGCCAAGTCTCAGCGGTGGCACATTTTTGTTGTGTCTCTTGGATCTCCTTGGCGTTTCAGGTGGCGTTTCAAACTCATTGTCCACCTCAACTTGGATTTGGTCGAACTCTTCGTCGACTCCTTCTGGATCTGGAACTTCGTATCTGCGCTGCGAAACGTGTTGTGGTGAATCCGCATCAATGCATTCCTCGGTTTCGCGCTCTTCCACTTGGCCTAAATTTTCAATGATTTTCACCGACCTGCTGAGCCAAACCTCGTTCGTCGCTGGATCCATGATTCTGTATCCCGCCGTATCGCCATGGTATCCAATTAGCACGCCTTCCCGCGCCTTGTCGTCCAATTTCCTGCGTTTTTCTTTTGGTATGAGCGAGTACACTTTCGATCCGAATACTCGTAGATGGGACAAGTCCGGTTTATTTCCTGTGAATAGTTCAAACGGTGTTTTATCAATTGATCTACTTATCGTTCTGTTCTGTAGATGCGCAGCCGTCAATACTGCTTCTGCCCAGAATCGCTTGTCAAGCCCGGCGTCGAGCAGCATACTCTTTGCGGCTTCGACCAGCGTCCTGTTTTTCCGCTCGGCCACACCATTCTGCTGCGGTGTGTATGTAACCGTGAACTGCTGTTCTACTCCTTCTTGCCGGAGGAAATCTTTCAATCCTTTAGAAATATATTCACGTCCGTTGTCCGATCTGATTGCAGCCGGTTTTCTGCCGAATCTGTTCGACATCGCTGCAACATAATCCTTGATTGCACCAGTCACTTCGTCCTTCGTTTTCATCGGCCTGATCACTGTAAATCTGGAATAGTCGTCGATCAGGGTGAGAAAATACCTATTTCCGCTCGGCGTCGTAGTCTGCATCGGTCCACACAAGTCCGTATGGATGAGCTTTAACGGCTCGGTTTCCCTGCGCTGTACAGGAGAAAACTCCTTCTGGCACAGCTTGCTCTTAATACAACTGTCACATGTTGACTCGCAGTTGCACTGAGAGATATCTAATCCGGTGGCTAAGTTCCTATTCGCCATCTGCTTAATAGCTGCCGTATCCCGATGCGCCAGACGTCGATGCCACTGGTGAATGCATACTGGATCTTTTGCCAAACGAACGCTTTCCGTTGTTTCTTTCGTCAGTAATCTGCACAAGTCGCCGACTTTCACTGCTTCAGCCACGACTTGCTGTCCCATAAAAATGCGGCAAGCATTTTCTGAGAAGAGCACAGAAAATCCCTTGTCCTTGTTTATAACTCTCATCACTGAGAATAGATTTGATGAGAACTCCGGGATGTATAATACTTCCGTGAGCTTTACTACTCGGGTCTCATTTCCGACAACGCACGACAGGTAGCCATCTCCGATTCCTGTTGCTTGAACGTACCTGCCGTCTGCAACTTCCACACGCTTGTTCAACTTTCGAAACGTGTCCATGTCGAAAAAATTCGCATCATTGGTCACGTGACTTGTAGCACCCGAGTCGAGGTACCAACCTTCCGACATAGCAGCCGACATAGCGGCGCTCTCTGTGACGCCAAACACTACGTTGCCCTTTCCGGACGTAGCGTCGTTGCCCGACCCTTTTTCTGTGCCTGTCTTGACCTGCTCCGGCGTCTTCTTCAGCCGATAACAATCTTTCTTCAAATGACCCGTTTTGTGACAATGGAAACATGTCCTCGTTTCCTTTTCCTTCTTTTCCGAATTCTGCGAGTTGCGATTCTTCTGCGCATTTCTGTTGCGTTTACCATGTGCCATTGTTTTCAGAGCTGTTTCCGCTTCGTTGCTATTGGCACTTTCCATCTCAATGCGCCTCTCATATTCATCCATGATTTTTCCAGTGACGTAGTCCACTGATAGGTCGTTTTCAGCACGACCTTCAAGCGCGGTCACCAATCCCGAATATGACTCCGGCAGACTCACTAGCAACACTGCGACGATTTCCTCGTCCTCAAGCGGTTTTCCGGATCCACGGAGCAATGCAACCACTCTCATTATCGAATCCACGTGGTCACTCATAGATCCACCCTTGTAGTGGATTGAATACAATTTTCTGCGAAGATACAGCCTGCTACCAAACGATGATCTCTCATACTTCTTCATGAGAGCGTCCCAAGCATCGTACGCATTTTCCAAGTGCTCCACGTGCACCAGTTGCTTGTCCTCGATGCTCAGCAATATATGCGCCATTGCTTTTGCGTTTTTCTTCTCCCAGTCCTCTGATGTTGGAGTGGGTGGTGGCGCACGTATAGTATCCCATAGTTCGTCTCGCACTAAAACTGCCTTCAGCTTGGCCTTCCACGCGGTGAAATTCCCTCCGTTCAGCAACGGAACGCTTGATCTGGCACTATCCTGCGCCATGTTTCTTTAGCGATTCACCTTCCACGTGGTAACACTATTATTTCACTTTTATTTCTTTGTGCAGCGCTAATCTGGGCCCATAACCTGTGGGAAAGGGTTGTGAATAAAGATCTCTCACTGGTTATTTATATTTGGCGAAAGTTTATTAAAAATTGCCGCGTGGTACACAAAGTGAGGTTAAGTAAAAAAATAGATAACAACCGGACCATGCCCGAACTGAACTTGAACTGTCAACGGCTCAGCTGCACGAAAGAGAAGACGCGCGCAACATGGCCGTGCCCAAACATCCGTGGAGCGCCATTTCCAACACCAAGTGTACATAACACTGCTTATGTCTAGCCTACTCTTACATTTCCTTCATGTCTACTTCACTCTACTTATTTAAAATGCTTCGTTTTTTAGATTTTAAAAATAATAAAATATTACACTTAATGGCTTTATGATCTGCGTGATCACAATCACGGTTTAAAATCACTGATACCAAAAAGTAACAGTCAAGAATCACAACGTGATTTGAAAGTAACGATATCACCCATAACTATTAAAAGCGCGGCTGAAGCCAAGCAACGCAAGAATTGTAACCCTCGATACGTCTACCGCTCTCAACAGATCATTCGCAACGCGCATCAGCGCAGTGCAGGTACCGAAGCCACGAAGAAAGCCACACTGGTGGTAAAAGCAAATCTTCTAAAAGTGGTCACCAAGGCATCACCCACAATGTACTCAATGATCTTAGACATGATCGGCAAGATGATTAGGGAAAGGCGGGGCGAAATGAACTGGCCTAATAGGTAATTGTAGCAATAGATCTGATAGAAACATTTCCTAGATCAAAGTAAGGCCACACTTATCTTTTTGGAGTGAAAACTTCTTTAAGCGCGCTAAGCACTTTTTTTGATGATCAAAAAAGTACGATTCATGATTCTTAGATTACCGGAACCTCCACAAATATGTATATTCCTCTTGTGATACGCGATAATTCGGAAAATTTAATACGCATAGATAAAAATCTTTCTACACCAGTAAACGAAGCAAATGAAGCATTGAACGTCGATGATTTCTAGAGTATGATACCAACGACGACCAGTCAGAGCAAAATTGAATTTCTACACATCCACAATGTATACATTTTCAATGTAATTACCTTGTAAATATGGAAAATGTAAAACAAAAATTGTATTTCGTCTTCTTAATTTAGCCTAATTTAAGTTTTCACTTCTGTCGTGTGGTCTTGAGCACACATCTGTTTTTTTTAGCTACCGATTGGTTACACGTTAGTGTTATCTATTCGTAAAGCTACTGTTAAGTTGGTCGCAAATCAAATTTTTCTAACGTTTGAAGTTGCTCGCCATATTATTTGCGATAATGGTTCACAATTTATTGGTGGAACTTTCAAATATTTGGCGAATAAACACCGGGTGCAGATATTATTGTACAATGCGAAATATCACCCGCAATAATCACGCACCAATAAAACTATTGGGATTGCAATACGTTTGTATGTCAATAACGGTCATAGGACTTGGAACGAACATATGGGATGAACATACGAAATTCAGTGTGCCTTAAATATCGCAGTTCATGAGGTGACTAAATTGAGTCCGACTTTCTTAAATTACGGAAACAATTTACCCGCCAAGGGGTTATATTATGAACGGATTAGTGCGAACGAAATGTTAAAACGAAAAATGTTCTTCTATCACAATTTGAACTGTATTCAACCAGAGGAACAAAATGTGCAATTTCCGCCAATTAATAAAATCGTACAAGATCCGAATCCAAATTCACCAGATAGAGACAGCAGAATCTAGTAATGGATGTAGTATGTGGAGATTAATTGTTTTTGGAATTAGAATAATTTTAAAAAATGTTCTTCTCTCACATTTTGAAATGTACTAAACCAGAAGAACAAAATGTGCAATTTCTGCCAATTAATAAAACCGTACAAGATCCGAATCCAAATTCGCCAGATAGAAACAGCAGAATCTAGTAATGGATGTAGTATGTGGAGATTAATTGTGTTTTGCAATTAGAATAATTTTAAAAAATGTTCTTCTCTCACATTTTGAAATGTACTGGACCAGAAGAACAAAATGTGCAATTTCTGCCAATTAATAAAATCGTACAAGATCCGAATCCAAATTCACCAGATAGAGATAGCAGAATCTAGTAATGGATGTAGTATATGGAGATTAATTGTGTTTTGCAATTAGAATAATTTTAAAAAATGTTCTTCTCTCACATTTTGAAATGTACTGGACCAGAAGAACAGAATGTGCAATTTCTGCCAATTAATAAAATCGTACAAGATCCGAATCCAAATTCACCAAATATGCAAAATGAACAATTGATACCATTCATGAGACAGCAGAATCTAGTAATGGATGAAGCTTAAAATGTACTAAGAAATAGAAAAATTTCCATAAACGACTCACATGAAGAGAGTTTGGACTACCGCAACGGCAAGAGATACTGGGAGACTTTCAAAGTTCTGACTGGGCAGAGAAAACGTGAAACCTCTCATCTTCTTGTCGACAATAATATTTTGAATGCCCCGGCCAAAAAAGCGCAAGCATTTGCAGACTCCCTCCAAGAAACTCTTTCGACTCCACACCATCCAACGTTTAATCAAACACATTTTGACCGAACTGAAATGTATGTGGAAACACTTCGAACTAATGCCACTCCTTTCGATGCTGAAACTCCCATAACCCGTCCAATAACCCTAGACGAGCTCGAGCTAGCCATAAACTCTGGCAAAAACACCGCTCCAGGACTCGACAAACTAGGTCGTCGAGTGATTAAACAACTACCGGAGGAAGCTCTCTCGTCTCTTCTCAAAATACTTAATAGCGCTTTTCGACTAGCATACTTCCCAGCAGCGTGGAAAAAATCCAAAACCGTGATGATCCTCAAACCCGGGAAAGACCCTACAAACCCCCTATCTTATCGCCCAATCTCACTTCTAAACCTACTGGGTAAAATCTTAGAGAAGATCCTCACTCTACGTCTAAGTTCCTTTCTAGAACAATACAATGTTCTGCCCGACATTCAGTCGGGCTTTAGGCCCGGACGATCAACCGCCGATGCCCTTCTCTCTTTTCACAACGACGCCACAATCGGCCTTAATTTGGGCCATTGCACTATCGCAGTATTTTTAGATATCGAACGGGCCTTCGACAAGGTATGGCACGCCGGCCTCATTCAAAAGCTGCTGAATTCGAGGATAAACATTCACTTTGTCAAAATAATTCTCTCTTTCCTCACCCAAAGGAGCTCTCAAGTCGCAGTCGGTAGCACCCTTTCTCAACCCTTTTTCCCAACCGCAGGAGTTCCCCAAGAATCAATCCTGTCTCCCATCTTATATCTTGTATACTGCTCGGACTTTCCTATTGCCAGGTCACCTTACAGCAAAGTACGCCTCTTCGCCGACGACACCGCGGTGTGGGCCACAGGAAGGAGCGTCGCGACGGTCAGCCAACTAGTCAACAACCAACTCGCTCTCTTTGAAGAGTGGGCCGAAAAGTGGAGAATCATGGTCAACCCGAACAAAACCCAATCCCTGCTAGTTCGACACCCCTACCGTACTAGAGCCACACTTATGGACCCCGCCAACGCTGACGTTCGTCTGAGAGGAAACCGAATTCCCTTTGAAGAAAACGCGAGATATCTCGGAGTAACCTTCGATAAATATCTCAACTTCGGAAACGACATCGAAGAAGTTCTCAGAAAAATGAACGGTCGCGCCCACCTCCTGTCCGCCGTACGTGGAAGAATTCGGGGTTGCGACGCCAAAACTCTTCAACATACGTACAACTCCTTCATCCGGCCCATCATAGAATACCGCTCCCTTCTCTACTCAACTCTCCCTAGCCACAGCATGCAGAGATTGGAAAGCTGCCAGAGAAGAATCACCAGAAAGATTCACCGCCTCCATTACCGCCACCCCTGCCACGACGTCTACAGGTCGACCATACCATACCGGTCCAAGCCCGCCTGAAAAAGCTCTGCGCGGGTTACGCAAGCCGCGTACTGACGGGAAACAACACCGCAGTCGCCAATACTCTAACCACCCCATGGCACGGAGCGCACAACCCAACCCATGATCAAATTCGGTTAAAATACAAAATTCCGCTGCCGTCCACTACCATTTTAGCTGCCCTAAACGATCGCCCCGACAACGTACAAGATATCCTAGACACTACCCCTCTCTCTTACAGGTTTCGTCGCTAACGGCAAGTTAGCCCAAGAAGAACTAGCTAACTAATTAAAATAGTTTTCAATTAGGTAATCAATACATACCCCTACATAACCCTCCGTACACTAAATCAAATGTAACCTATGCTGCGCTTGCATTGCGTGAGGCCCGTGTCCTCTTTTTTTCCCCCTCATAAAGGGTTTTTTTTAAAGCATGGGTGTAAGAAAATCAAAACAACATTGTAAGAACTGTCCAAAGACTGAAGAGACGAATAAGCCTATAACAGTCCCGCCAGCTCCTCTCCAATTCTGTACTATGTATTATTTAACTACTTATTGAATAAAATACATTAAACACATGAAGAGAAAAAAATAGAGTCAGCAGAATCTTCACTGCTCTCGTTCGAGTAATTTACGGACTTTAATTTTTTTTACCCCAGGTCAAGTCGTTTGATGCCAGTAAGCTCCGGCTCCCATAAAAATTAACACAGGAGCGAAAATTGAGAGCTTCTGATAGTTCAACCAGCCATATTTAAGGGAGTAGATAACTGTATCCGCAATTCTGTGACATTTCGTCGTGATTTCCAATCAATTTTGTGTGCATTCAGCGCACGACAACCAAGTAATAAGTATTTGAATCTCACAGTGCAAAAGTGGGCGTCATTACAACAACCCTCGGCGCAGTCTCTGTTATCTTCTAACTCATCAATCATCCATATTTAACAGTGCAACTACGTAAATCCACAATTCTTCAGCAACATGTGATAAGGTCGAAGTTTTTGCAGACTCACTACAAGAACAGTTCAGCAAAGACCTAACACAAGCCAATCTAAACAGAGTCGAGCAGATCGAGAGTTTTGTGAATGAACACCTATCAAACTTTAACACAAACAACACAGATACACTAGAACCAATCACTCCACACGAAATCAAAACTATAATTAACAACACACCAAAACATAAAGCTCCAGGCCCTGACGGTATCACGAATCTGTCTTTGAAAAATCTCCCGCACAAAGCTATTATGCATCTCACCGCCATTCTAAATGCCGTGCTTCGTCTCGGACATTTTCCCAAATCGTGGAAAAAAGCAAACGTCATACTTATTTTAAAATCAGGCAAAAGTCCAAAAGAACCTTCAAATTACCGCCCCATCAGTCGCCTGTCATCAATCGGTAAAATAGCTGAAAGATGTATCCTAAGGAGATTGATAAAATCAACAGAAGAGCTAAAAGTCCTACCTGATACACAGTTTGGCTTTAGAGCCCAACATTCCACAACACAACAAGTCCTCCGCGTGGTCGAGCATTGTTATACAAGTTTTGAGCGCAAACACAACACCGGCGCAGTGTTTCTAGATGTAGCTAAAGCCTTTGATCGAGTGTGGCACTCTGGCCTTCTATACAAACTTATCAAATTAAATTACCCCGTAGGTCTCATTAAAATCATCAGTTCTTTTTTAAATAATCGTAAATTTCAAGTAAGCATAGATAGCGTAAAATCAACAACCAGAATACAAACAGCCGGCGTACCGCAAGGCGCGGTTCTATCTCCGCATTTATTTAACATTTTCACCTCAGACATCCCACAAACGACTTCTCTAGAGTTAGCACAATATGCTGACGACACAGCTATATTGGTCAGAAGTAAGCACCCACGTTTAATCCTTGATAAGTTAGAAAAAACGCTACACTCTCTCGAGGCATATTACCGTGACTGGCTTATAACCATAAACGGTAGTAAGATCACCGCGGTATTATTCACTCGTAGACGAGTTAAACCAACTGGTCAATTGGTTATTTTCAATGAGAGAATTCCATGGAAAGACCACGCGAAATACTTGGGTGTCACCCTTGACAAAGGCTTACAGTTTTCCAAGCATATTGATATGGCTAGAAATAAAGCACGGGGATGTATAGCGCAATTATTCCCGCTGCTTCGTCGTAAAAGTAAGCTCTCTTCAAACAACAAATTCCGTATATACAAAGCAATAATCCGACCTATAATGACGTATGCTTCTCCTGTATCGAGCCACGCCGCCCCCACCCATATTAACAAAATCCAGATAATACAAAACAAATCGTTGCGCATGGTTTTTAATGCACCCTGGTTCGTTCGAAACAAGTCCTTACACAGAGACTCTGGTATCGAGTACATCGATGATTTCTTGAAAGATACCGCCTCCAAATTCTTTGCTTCAGCAGCCGTCCATTTTAATCCCCTCATCCGTAGAGCCGTCGACTACGGAGAGGAGCCACCTTTCCGGCTTAAACGCCCCAAAATGCAGTTAAACGGCTAACACCGCCCGTAAATTCTGACGACGGCAATTCAGCCACCATCTAATTCTCCCCACCCCATAGCGAAATTTATCTGTGTCAAGACAAATGAGCAAAGGAACTAGGTTCCGGCTCAATAGCCAAGATCAAGTCAAAGTCAAAGTCAAAATCCACAATTCTGTGACATTAACCCTTGATACCCAACGGTTTGTGTGTACATTATACGCATAATTACCAAGTAAATAGCATTTTAACGTCAAGATCAATGTAGGTTTTGTCAGCATTTTGTGAATTATTGGTAATTACTATTTTTCTTTGTAGTCAACTTTAACTTAGTTGAAAGCAAATCTTGTCCTGTAAATTAATATCATTCCAAAACAATATGCATGGCTATAAACATTTGCCGAATACGTTCGAAATAAATCTCATTCCAGATATAAGTTCACCAACTGTCCATAAATTTGACTATTTTATACAAGACCTTCATAATTTCAGGTGAATGAGTTTCTAGATAATCTAGGTCTACCAAGACGAGCTTATTCAATTGTACTCGTTTTGTGTTTAGTGATACCGGTGTCTTTCAATTCTCTTCGTTTGTGATTCCTTAAAAAATTTGATACAATCTCGGAGGCCATTTCATGTTTGAAATATTTTGTTAACCCAGCAGCATAAATTAAATTGGTTTTATAATGGCGTTAAGACAAAAAGGTGGTGTTGAAACTAAAACTTGTGGAAATTTGAATATTAATTAAGTTTCTTCAACAATAATTATTGTAGCTGCCGGGGATTTTCCCGGCAATCTAACCAAAACGTGCAGGGATTCCCGGTTGTAACAATTTACAAGGTGTCCTCTTTGTCGGCATAGTTTATTAGGACCATAAAATTTCCTTCGTGGCTATATGGATGATTGTTGATGGCGATTGTGTGAAGTAAATTTTAACGTTTTCTTTTATTTATTCTTTTGTGTTGGTATTGCAGAGACCGCGGTCATAATACGATGGGCCAGTCATAACAAGCTTTACAGGCGTCCCCTTTATCAGCAGTTCTTTTTTTGGACCATAAAGAATGCCCACCTCACGAGGGGTTTTGAGGTCAATATATATTTACTTTGTTCTGTAATTTTACACACTTGCTTCGTGCCTCTTGCTTCTTACAGTTCAGCCGTGGAACAACACCTTCAATTTTTAATTTTCTTGTTATATTTTTAGAAGTGAAACAGTGCGTTTTATTTCATTATTTACGCTATCAAATCGAAAACTGGCAACAGGGTTCTGCAAAAATAAAATACTGACATCTAGCATCTGATTCCTAATTTCAAAACCTACAAGGAGACTGTAAAATTTCCAAAAAAGGTTTCTACATACGATTTTTAAACATACGGTGTGGCAAGCAGATTGGGTAACACTCGCTTTGTTATGCCAAAGCGTTTGACTTTTTAATAACATAAGTTGATGGAGGACATTGAAAAATAAGCACACAAATCTATCTTGCAAAGAAATTGGGTCTGCCAAAACTATTGCCTTAGAATTTAATGTCAAACTAAATATAATTTTAAACCGTCCATTATATTACAAATATAATATTAATTAGCCACAAGTTAGACTAGTTGAATTTTAATATGGCAAATTATTTTCCGGTTAAAAAGTATTAAATATTTCGTAAAGAGTAAAACAGCTTGCTATTCTTTCTCCTCTTTCTCAAACTCCTGCAATGTACTTCTTTAATAAATTAATCTATTGCAGGCTGACGGGAAACAAATGCTCTTATATCGAATGTGGCAAAGCAGGACAAAATTATCTTAGCTTGAGAAATGTTTTCCCCTTTAAAAGACCCTACGAGCAACGGTTTATAAACTCAGGAAATCCAACTATTACGCTGTTACAAGAAGATCAACTCGAGAAGAAACTCCTTTGTGATGACCATTTTCGTAAGGAAATTTCGTAATAAAAAAATTTGCCTTTAAATGTGGTTCCATTTCATTAGAATAACGAAAGAACTGACCGGGCTAAGAATACAAAATGCTATGGTAGTAACGCGCTTGATCAACTTTTCTGTAGGAATATAAGTGAAGCAGGAGGCAATGAAAATTTTTACTTTTCTTTCATTCAGTGCAGCCCCTCTACAACAGGAGCTTCAACGTAAACTTTCACAACAGCAAAACTTCTTCATATATTAGCTCCAGAAAAACAAACAGGATCGTCAAAATCTGAAGAAAACATTGCAGCCACCCCCTCGTTCAACAATGGCAACTGTATGTATCTCCCAGTAATACCCCTAAGACGAAGAAACTTAAGGTTCAGCTACAGAAGACTTCTACGAGCTGCAAACTGTAAAAGCCCAATTAAAACAACAAAATCAAAGAACACATAAAGTGAGTACACTGACAATTGTTAGAGATATAAAGTACATGCCCCTTTTTCCTAGAGCAATTACAAGAATGCAATTGCACCATAAAGCACGCGCAACTTGGTTACCTGATGAAAAAACTACCGCAATGTGCATATTTTATAAATCGCCGAGCATGTATAAATTTGTAAGGAGTAAAGGTGTGATTTTGCCTTTGGTTTCAGAAATTAAAATGTGGTTATCTGATTATACTACTACACCTGGCTATAATAAGATTTTTTTATGTTTTTAATGTATAAATCAACCTGCATGGGTGATCGACAAAAAAAACGTGCATTAATGGTCAATGAATAGGCTATTAAACAAAAACCCATTCTTCCATTTCAACCATAACAAATATGCCATTTATGACGCACTTCATTTAATAAAAAATGTTAAAAAGAATGTCCTTTCAGGCGACTTCTTATTTGATGATGAACGAGTGTCTTGGTCAGTAGTTAAGGAGGTTTCTTCTCTAGATCAGCAAAGTTGTACTGGAAGAACGTTAACTAAATTAACTGAGCGACATCTAAGCCTAAACGCATTTCAGAAAATGAGTGTTCGGCTGGCGGTGCAGGTATTGAGTCACTGTATCTGCAGCAATAAGAACAGCGTTAAAAACTGGACAATTATCTAACAAATATGCTGCAAAACCTGCGAAATCTCATTAAAGAAAATTGACAGGAACGGAAAACACAAACAGAATTGTGCAATGTGTAAACGCAATGAAATGTTATGCAAGGACAAGTGAGGAATTGTCATATATATTGACTGGTAGGCTGAGCCAAGATTTGTTGGAAAATTTATTTTGCATTTTTCGACAACGTGATGAGTACAAGAGAAATCCAACGGTTCGAACGTTCAATTCCATCTGTTTCGTCCACACTCTCCAATTTGAATCGCCCGCCAACTTTGCGCTGGGATTAACCACCAGCCAAGTTAGGGAACACGCACTTGAAGGGCGCATACCGCCGCGCAAAGCCAGAGATGCCCAAGAGCCTCCGCGCCATCACCATTAGTATTAATCGCTTCGTGTGTTGATAGAGACCTCGTCGATGTCCTCCGTCAACACCCCAGTATTAGTTTGTTGTCGCTTTCGTCACTTCTACTAGAAGCTCTGCAGGCCGGTCGTCGAAGTCACCTTCACACCGCTGCTCCGAAACCCTTCGTCGTCGCTGCTCCACGTTAGGTGGACGTCTTCGCCGACCGATCACCAGGTCGCCAACCAGAGGCACCTTCGTTGTCGCTGTTCCACGTTAGGTGGACGTCTTCGCCGACCGATCACCAGGTCGCCAACCAGAGGCACCTTCGTCGTCGCATTCACTTGAAGTAGCTGGAGTATCGTAAATAAACCCCAATTTAATTTCGTTTGTTGTTGCGTGTCATTTCGCCAACCTTACCTTTCATTATCTACAAGCTCGTTCCCGTCGCATAAAAATCTAAACTTAAAACATGGTCCTTCGAGCCGGATAGAATTCGCCCTTTGATGAAATATCCAATTTTTTTTATTTGTTCTTGTCGAACGAGCTTGTGATTTTGGACGGTGGGATTGTGTTGAACAGGCAATTGTCGCGAATTCGCCGATCTTTGCCAGGGTAATTCGTCGTTATTATCGCTATTTACTATAATTAGCCTCGTCTTCGTCGTATTCCACTAGCCGCCTTGGATTTTGCATAGAATTTCGGTTAACGTTTTTTTGGAGCGAAATTATTGTCGCTTGTTTGATCCTCGGTGTTATTGCGAACCAGCCGCCCCGCAACCGGTTTGCGCGCATTTCCGTTTATCGTTTCATTTTTGTCGCAAAAAAGGGTCGGTGCTTTACCTGCTCCAGGCAACTGAATTGTTTACTATTGTTGACCGTAGCCGGAGGCGAGTGATTAAACGCACCTGTTTTTTTTGGTTTTGTTTTTCGTGTAAATACTAATTAACTCGTTTTCTCACACATTATTTGCTACCAGTGGTGTACCATTTGTTTCTCGGGGCACGGGACAAAATTATTCGTTGAATTCGCGCATTTCGCACCCCCTTACGTCTAGTTATTCGTTGTGCAAGCTAACTGAGCCACCTTATGATGGAGTTCCCGATTGAAAGGGCCATACCGGCCGCAAGGCACGTGAAATGTCGCCTTGAATCAATTCAAACGGTGGCAATTGCCGCCAAAACTGATCCTGAAGAACGGGATATGTTTTACGCCGTCTATGACACCGCGCTCGAAGTTTATGAGCAGTTTTCGGCAGTCAATACTCGTACGGTGCTAGACGATTCCGCTTCGGATCAAACTACTGTTTTTACTAACCTTGCAATAGAAATTGACACAATTTTCGGCAAAGTCAAGTCAATATACATAGCGCTACAACGTGAGAGTGGTCACCCTCCTTACGCGCCACTGTCCGACAAGAAGGCTTCAACGGATCGTGGCTCATTCGAATCTCTTGCCGCGGGGTCAAACCCTGTGTCTTTGCCGGTGCCTAAATCATCATCGATTAGTAGTCAAGGTGGGCTCACCGATGCTGGCGGTAGCAGTCGGCCCCGCTCAAGCGTCAAACTGCCACGCATTAATCTCCCCATGTTCGATGGGTCGCTAAAGTCATGGCCGACCTTTTTTGATTTATTCTCAGCATTGATTCACAACAACGATTCGCTTTCGTCGATTGAGAAGTTCCAGTACTTAATATCAACATTGTCTAAGGAACCACTAGCTTTGGTCAAGCACTTGCCGTTGACAACCGATAACTATGACATTGCGTATAAATCATTAGTCGACCGTTATCAAAACGAACGAATGCTCGCCTCAGTATACTGGCAATCTATCTGCGATGCGCCAACGGCCAAACCAGATTGCCCTCAGTCTTTTCGAGATTTAATTAATGTTTTCGTGGAGAACATATCCGCTTTACAACAGTTTCCGTATCTAGACTTATGGGACTTTTCGTTGTTCAATATGTTCGTCCACAAACTCGACAAAGGAACTCGAAAACGGTTCGAAATGAAGTTTGCGAGAACCGGATTTCCGTCATTTCAAGAAGTCAAAGACTTTGTCATCGACCAATGTCGCGCATTAGAAGCCGACTCGTTTAGTAATCGTCGGTCTGCTGAGCAACCAGTCCAAAGGCCTTCTCTAAAACCCAGCTGGCGGTCTTCAACGGATCGGAAACAAACCCTGCTGGTAAACTCGCCTTCATCGTCTTCGCGCATTTCCGCCCCCCTTAAATGCGATTACTGTCGGGATTTGCATAAGCTCATGCAGTGTCCCAAGTTTTTGGCCCTGGTACCACTCGAACGGTACAACGCAGTGAAATCGTTGAGACTGTGTCATAATTGTTTAAGTCCGACGCACATGGTCAAATCATGTCCGTCTAGGCATACCTGCCGTCAGTGTTCGGCGTCGCACCATTCGCTTCTACACTTCAACAAAGGCGCTGCGCACCCAATATCATCATCGCCTGCGCATGCGCCAACCCCTTTGACGTCAACACCACCACCGATCACCTTAACTGCCGCAGGCGGACCAATTACGGTATTATTGTCAACCACCTTGGTTGAAGTTCGAGATCGGTGGGGTAACTTTCAAATTGTGCGAGCTCTCTGTGACTCAGGGAGCCAATCTAGTTTTATGGCCGACGGTTGCCGCAAGCGCCTCGGGCTTTCGTGTAGCCGATCGTCGGTTCCCATTTCGGGTGTAGGTCATGTGACCATTAATGCTTCGCGTGGTTCTACCCAATGCGATATTCGTCCAGTCGGATTAACCGAACCGCGATTTCGATTGAACCCGATCGTCTTGCCCGCCATTTGTACCAAGCTTCCTGGAATTCCATTGCCTCCGGTGCAAGCTTTCGAAAACTTAAAACTGGCCGACCCCCATTGGTATCAACCAGGGGACGTTGATATACTGCTTGGTGCCGACATTTTTGCCTCTATAGTTTGCGGTGGTTTTATTGCTGGGGATGGAGAACGTCCCGCGGCGATTAATACGGTATTCGGGTGGATTTTGGTCGGTACCACCACTTGCCTTGCGTCAGTACCAGTCCATTCGTTTTTTGTGACTACAGAGCCAACACTCGATAATACTTTGAAGCGCTTCTGGGAGACTGAAGAGGTCCCAAATCAGTTAACGTTATCTACTGTGGACTCCCACGTTGAAACCTTATTCAAGGAGTCGCATTATCGCGAGAGCTCAGGTCGATTTGGGGTACTGCTTCCTTTCAAGGAGTCGTCACCGTTGCCCACTTTTGAAGGGTCGCTTCAACTCGCGGATCGCCGCCTTTGTTCGTTAGAACGTCGATTGTCCGTACAACCTCTGTTGCGGCAGCAATATGTCGATTTTATGACCGACTATCTTGAGTCGGGGCATATGTCGCTGTGTCCTGCGCCAACGGACAACAAATGTTATGTTATACCTCACCATTGTGTAGTCAAAGAAGACACCAATGGTTCGAAACTTCGTGTGGTCTTTGACGCGTCGGCCAACGACGTCAATGGTCATTGCTTGAATGATGCCCTCTTGGTGGGGCCCAAACTCCAGAACGATCTAACCAAGATTTTGCTTCGGTTTCGATTTTATAACTTCGCCTTTACCGCCGATGTACGGCAAATGTACAGGCAGATTTCGGTTGCCGAACCGCATCACCAGTATCAACTGATCCGCTGGCGCTTCTCCACGGAAACTCCCATTGATACGTATCAGTTGAACACGGTCACGTACGGGATATCTTCGTCGCCGTATCTCGCCATCCGTTGTTTATTAGAGTTGGCCCACGAAGGGCACACCCAATTTCCGCTCGCCGCTCAAGCCATTCGGTCCGATTTGTATGTTGATGATTTTGCTACCGGTGCGGACGATCTGGAAACCGCCCTAGAGCTGCGCAACCAGATTATTGCCTTACTAAGAACTGGGTGCTTCGAGTTGCGCAAGTGGGCGAGCAACCATGCGGCAACGCTACTGAGCGACTTGCCGTCTGAGCATTGTCAAATTCAAGCATCAGCTTTTGACGATCAGAGTGGCGCTGTTAAAATTCTCGGCCTGCAATGGCAAGCCAACGAAGATTCCTTTTCATTTCGCGTCAAACCCGTTGAGTCCCCTTGTACCAAACGCGCAATTTTGTCTGAAGTTGCACGAATGTACGACCCACTAGGACTCTTATGTCCACTTACTTTCTTCGCAAAACGTTTAATTCAGCACTTGTGGTTACTGGGTCTAGATTGGGATGCATCACCTCCCGCTGAGGTTTGCAGTCAATGGGAAAAGTACAAGTCGTCATTGTCGGTCGTGTCCAACATCAAAATTCCTCGATGCTTAAAGGGTCAATCGGTCGCTATGTGCCAATTGCACGCGTTTTGTGACGCCTCTGAACTGGGCTACGCCAGTGTTGTTTATTTTCGCTTGACCCATGCGGACCAAAGTGTCTCTGTCTGTTTGGTTGCGGCCAAATCGAAAGTCGCGCCTCTAAAGCGCATATCTGTTCCACGGTTGGAACTTTGTGCAGCCGTTTTGCTCGCTAAACTAGTTGATTTTGTACTACAAACCTGCAAGGGTTCAGTAGCCGTTGATGGCGTCGTTGCTTGGAGTGATTCCACCGTCGCGTTATCGTGGATTCAGTCTTCTCCCCATCGGTGGAAAACCTTCGTCGCGAATCGCGTGTCGTATATTCAAGACCGCCTTGCTCCTGATTGTTGGCATCATGTTCGGTCAGGAGATAACCCCGCTGATCCTGCCTCTCGAGGCTTGCTCCCAGAGGACCTCGTGTCATGCCGTTTATGGTGGGCGGGACCTTCATGGTTGATAGATCCACCAGAGTCATGGCCGTCGAATAAATTGGGTTCAATCCCCAATCACGTCTCAGCTGATTCCCTCGAGTTAGAGCAGGAATCTAGAAAGGTTGCGCTAACAACTCACCAAACCCCTCCAAACCTTGTCGATTCACTTATGCTCCGGATTTCCTCATTACGGAAAATCCAAGGCATCATCGCTTATTGTTTTCGATTTACAAGCAATGCGCGCGGTCAAGATAAACTGTCCGGCGCATTAACTGCGTCCGAATTGCATTGCATCGTGCCTTACTACACATCGTCAAGACAGTCCAAGCTGTCGCCTTTCGTCAAGAGATCGCGGCCCTTCGCGCCAAACAACCTTGCTGCAAACAGCTGCAGACATTGTCCCCGTTTCTTGATGACAACGGGATTTTACGAGTCGGAGGTCGTTTGGTTCACTCGTCGCTGCCCTTTGAAACAAAGCATCCGGCATTTCTTCCACGTCATCATCGGTTGACAGAACTTTTGATTTGGCAGATTCATAACTGCAATTTACACCCGGGTGTCAACACCACAATGTACTTGTTACAACAGGCCTTTTGGGTAGTTTCCGCTCGTCGAGCCATTCGACAGTGCATTTCAAAATGCTACCGCTGCTTTCGCGCCAACCCTTCGCCACTCACGCCACCCATGGGTGACCTACCGGTTCCGCGAGTCAGCCAAGTAAAGGCATTCAGTTGTGTTGGTGTGGACTACGGCGGACCGTTTTCGATTTTGATGTCTCGTCATCGCGGGGCCAAGACCCTTAAATCTTACCTTTGTTTGTTTGTTTGTTTTACTACTCGAGCGGTACATCTTGAACTCGCATCGGATTTATCGCGAGATGCATTTCTGGCGGCTCTGCGTCGCTTTGTCGCACGTCGAGGGCGCTGTTCGAAAATTTACAGCGATTGCGGTACCAATTTCGTTGGTGCCAACCGTGAATTAGTAAATATGATGCGCATTGCCGCGGAATGTGAGGCGTTGGAATGGCACTTCAATCCTCCTTCTGCACCCCATTTTGGCGGACTGTGGGAAAGTGGGATAAAGTCGGTCAAGACGCATTTATCTCGTGTTATTGGTAGTCAACTATTGACGTATGAGGAACTGAGCACCCTAATATCGCAGGTGGAAGCCGTGCTCAACTCTCGCCCGCTTTGCAGTGTAAGCACTGATCCAAACGATTTAAATGTCCTTACGCCTGGACATTTTTTGACTCTCGAACCATTAACGGCAGTTCCAGACTCAGATCTGTCGCATTTAAAACTTAGTCGCTTATCCCGGTGGCAACTGGTTCAGCGGTTGCACCACGATTTTTGGTCTCGGTGGAGAAACGAATATCTCCACATGCATTACCAACGCGGCAAGTGGGCCAAAACTCATTTGTTCGAACCATGTGACATAGGTTCTCTCGTCTTGATTAAAGATGATCTATGTCCTCCTCTTCGCTGGAGGTTGGGCCGCATAGAGGCCTTGCACCCTGGAGCGGATAATATTTCTCGAGTTGCTACAGTACGAACGATACAAGGTACGACCAAACGTCCGGTTGTAAAACTGTGCCCATTACCCTC
This sequence comes from Pyrochroa serraticornis, assembly GCA_905333025.2. NCBI lineage: Eukaryota > Metazoa > Arthropoda > Insecta > Coleoptera > Pyrochroidae > Pyrochroa > Pyrochroa serraticornis. Next base: position 2,469,821 of record HG995155.1, on the reverse strand, counting down.
GCATTGATTGACGCGTCTTTCGTGGCGTCACTCATTCGAAATGATTTTGGACGTTTATTCGCGTTGTCGCGTCATTTTTTGTTTACGTTGTTGATTACGCGTCGATCGCGCCCCCCCCCCCCCTCTCGATGTTGTTTGTTCATTTCATTATTGGCTTGTTTGTATGTACACGAGAAGCCACATTTTTAGTTGCTTTAGAAAATCACCCTCTTGTTGGTGATTTTGGTGGGCGGTATGTTTCGTCCACACTCTCCAATTTGAATCGCCCGCCAACTTTGCGCTGGGATTAACCACCAGCCAAGTTAGGGAACACGCACTTGAAGGGCGCATACCGCCGCGCAAAGCCAGAGATGCCCAAGAGCCTCCGCGCCATCACCATTAGTATTAATCGCTTCGTGTGTTGATAGAGACCTCGTCGATGTCCTCCGTCAACACCCCAGTATTAGTTTGTTGTCGCTTTCGTCACTTCTACTAGAAGCTCTGCAGGCCGGTCGTCGAAGTCACCTTCACACCGCTGCTCCGAAACCCTTCGTCGTCGCTGCTCCACGTTAGGTGGACGTCTTCGCCGACCGATCACCAGGTCGCCAACCAGAGGCACCTTCGTCGTCGCTGCTCCACGTTAGGTGGACGTCTTCGCCGACCGATCACCAGGTCGCCAACCAGAGGCACCTTCGTCGTCGCATTCACTTGAAGTAGCTGGAGTATCGTAAATAAACCCCAATTTTAATTTCGTTTGTTGTTGCGTGTTTCATTTCGCCAACCTTACCTTTCATTATCTACAAGCTCGTTCCCGTCGCATAAAAATCTAAACTTAAAACACCATCGTTCTTAGATTTGTAAAACCACCTAAAAACTGTAACTGTGAACCACATCAGGACTCGAATCTTTTTGAAGGTGAGAAAAGTGATGACAAAATCCCTATATTACTGTTTAGTGATAGGACTGATGATGGCAAGACGTGTAGCCAATTCTCCACATGCTACGTCATCATCGAATGTATCTTCAGCAACCAAAAAAATCAAGTTGGAAGATTGTGCCACAGTTTATTTTGCTGGCTATTTAGCTAGAAAAGTAGTCGAAAAATTTAATTGGCCCAATTGCTGAAACATTTTACTATGGTCACGTGATTTAAGTAATCAAAACGAATTTCCGATTTTATATAAAAATTATGAGACTAAAAAAATGTTTTATTTAAAGACGTTTACAAATTTTATGAAAATTATCAATAAAATTAATTCATAAGCAATTAAAATATTGTTAGAGTGAAAAAATGTTATCAGTGTTGGGTGTCCTTTGCCTCTTAGGGAAAGGCATACTACCTCTGTTTGGGAAAATCCATGAAGAGCAGGGGAGGAAGTCAACCCTTACTCCATTGAGGTTACGTTCTTCACTTTTCCTTCTATCTTCAACGGAGAAAGGCGTCGAAGACATCGCCTTCAGTTGTTTACGGAATTATTGTATTTTAAGTGTTAATCCAATTAAATTCAGAAAACACATATTCAGTAACCTCCATAACAGATCGACACTCAAGCAATTAACAGAAAAATACTTCGGCAAAATTATGAAGAAACAAGTGAGGAAGGAGCTGGTGCAAAAATTGCATGTCATGTCTGTGATCAAAGATCAACAGGCATACAGGAGCACCGCTATGTATCTTCGAACACCAGGGCGGCCGTTTATCTCATGTTCACATGTACATTGTAAGGCTGTTACCTCCTTCAAACGGCAAGCAATATCTGCTAACAGTCATTGACAGATTTAGCCATCGGCCAGAAGCAATGCCGATCGAGAACATAACAGCAGAAACATGCAAAAGAACATTTTTAAACTCATAGAGGCCGCCCATTTGAATCGGTATTTTCCGATTCCCTGTGTAACCTGACGGGCATTCGAAGACACCCACTACCTCGTTTCATCCTCGAGCCAACGGTTTAGTGGGCGTTTTCATCGACAGATAAAAGCGATCCCAAAATATCGTGAAACAGCATGTACCGAAGCCCTACCGTTAGTGCGTCATAAAACAGCATGTACCGAAGCCCTGCCGTTAGTGCTGTTAGAATTAGGAAACACGGTGGAGGAGGACATAATAGCAACTCCCGCCAAATTCGTGTGCGGTACAGCATCAGAGATGTCGGATTACCAACATCCCCATTACAATTATCATTACCAATATCACACAAACTTCAGTTATAGTCTCAGCCAAGAAACACAACGTGGTACACCACATTATTACCACAGGACAACCCATAGCAGATAAAATTCATCGCATGGCTCCTGAATGGCAAAAATCAAATTCCTATACATGCTGGAGCAAGGAATTGTCGATCGTTTGCAAGTCAATTGACAAGCCCACTTCATCTTGCACCAAAGAAATAAAAACAGCGGCGACTACCACGCCCTGGATGCTATTACAATTCTTGATATATATCTTTGCACAGGACCGTTCAAGGTTAGCAACAGGCGGCATGGCCATTTGGATTATCCGTAGGGCAAACGGACAATAGCGGGGGGCGTCCAAAGCTTTGATGCTCAAGGTCAGGTCAGGTCAGGTAAATAAAGTGTAAAAGCCCAGCAGTATCTCATTTAGCCTGCACAACCCTATTGGATACATCCAGGACTTCACCTACAAATTGCTAGGAAATAAGATTTTTTGAAACTAGATCTCACCTCAGCATACCACTAAATTCCGGTAGCAAAAGAGGACATCCCCAAAACGGCCATCATCATAACATTTGGGCTGTACGAATTTCCAGTAATGACGTTTGGCCTTCGTAATTCAACACAATCATTTCAAAGCTTTATGATACTAGTTTCCTTGAAGAAGTACCGTGTTTGAAGGGTCCCATATATCGCAATTTAAAATCTGAATCTGAGATACGCATTCAGTCGTCAGCTGCTGAAGAAGCGGGATTCGGAATTTCTGTAGCCGGATACTGAATCCATCGCAGATGTCCGTGTGCAAAACTCCATTTGAACCCATGCATTTTCTGTAGCCGAGATTAACGAATCTCAGATTCAGAATCCTCGTCTGAAAGAGGTCTCGACGAGGAGTCGACGCCTCCGATTTTGCAATGGGCGCCGTACTCAAACAGCTGCAAAACATTAAGTGCCAACCTTTAGGATTCTCCTCCAAAAAATTCAATGCTGGACAACAAAAAATACAATACGACCGAGAACTGCTGGCCTCGCACCCCGCAGTGATATATTTCCGGTTATGATAGAGAGCAAAAACATAATTATCCAGACGGACTATAAGCAACTGACAATCGCTTTCAGACAAAAATCTGAAAACGCTTCACCCCGTCAGCAACGCCAGTTCAACTATATTGGACACTTCACAACAGACATAATTTACATCCGAAGCGCAGACAACTTCGTAGCTGATGCTTTGTCAAGGGAGGAATTCGGTTACAGCAATTTCCTCTACCAGACTCCACAACTACATCATACTGCGATACCTCAACTCGTATCAGATTATACGTGCCGAGAACTCTGCGGAAGAAAGTGTATTACACATTTCACCATAGCTCACTCCCTAGCAAACGAGCAACAAGCTGCTTAATTATACATAGCTTTGTATGGCCAAATATGGGGTAATTGATAGGTCTAGAACCTGCACAATTCCGCTTTGTTTAGATACAGATCTGTGACCTCCGCAACAAAACGGCTGGCGCTATGTCACACTTATGCCCCGTATAGGCCTCTGGCTAGGGTAACTTTCTTGTAATTTGACTAAAATTGTCACTTTTCAAATAAGCGATATCCCCGGACTTGACAGTCTGAGCCTGGACACATAATAAAAAATAATCTAAAAGATAAAATTTCGAAAACGTTTTTAGAAGAACACACTTATGTAGCTAAAGTTTACATTCAATAAATGTTACAAGTTAGCAGTAGCGACTTGCTAGCACAGACAAAATTAACGTCTATGCTTCGTCCCATTGGTTTACCCGTCGCCCGGTCCTGTGTCATTTCCAATTGTTCCCTTGTTTTGACTCGGACGTGTTAGGTAAACCAAAACACCGAATCTCCACGACCAACTGAAGTGTTAGTGGCGTCGTCATAGAGGAGAGTCGAGTTTGGTTCCTTGCACCTCCAAGGTTTCGTGTTGATAAACATTTGCGGGTTCATTCGCTTTGTTTTGTTAGTGGTCGCAATGCCATCTACGCTGATCAAACTCCGCGGCGAGGTAAGTCCAGTGAAACTTTCCTTGCGTCCGCTACAAATCTTTGCATTTCTCAGCATTTGTCCCTGATCAAAATCACATTCAACAAACACATTCGGCCTTTCCGCTACAGGTTTGAGACAACGCCTTTCATTTATCTTATAATTTACATCAAATTCTTGTACGTCAATAGTGTGATCCTTTTGAACTGGATTGCACACTACTTGGTCATTCGAGCCTTACAGTCTACATGATACAAATATAAAAAAAAGTGAAAACTTATATGAAATATATTTCAAAATAAACCCTGTGGTAAATTGGATTTTGTATTTGTCAATCTATGTAGGGAAGGTTAGGTTAGAGAACTTTGGGCAAAGAAATAAAATTTACATACAGTCAGATAAGGTGAAGAAACTGAAATTAAGCGTTAAAACGCTATCATTCCACTGCTCTACACACTGGCTGTTCTTGAAATTAGATGCTCTATAACAATGTGTTTTGACAATGGAGCTTCATTTAAAGAAATAATACTTACATCTCAAATTTAATTCGATTTGTTGTCAGGCACTTGTGGTTTGATATTTTTGAATTTATCAGTGACAATAAGAAACAAACTCACAAGTTCTACGAATTTAAGTCCTAGGCGTCGTTCAATTCGAAAAAAGCCCCCAATTGAAAAATTAGGCGCAAAATGTGTCAATATAGATTTGCATTCCCTCAGCCGTATTTTTTCCTCCTCAAACTGTTCAGGACAAATGTCATCCATTTTTGAAAAAGTTAAAGCCATCTCGCCGCATTCCTTTGTCACAGCGTCACACTGTATTATAATTAGAAATGGAAACAACTAGAATATATGGGAATTAAAAGAGAACGAGAAAATGAGTAGCTAATTTACTATGGGTAAAAAACCAGCACACAATAAAAATGAATCAATTAAGTACATATGTTTAAAAGAATAAATATCAGATTCTAATGGTAATGCAAAGAGTATCTCACACAAGTAATATCCAAGATCAACAAAAATAATTAAAAGCGAAATCTTAAACACGTCGTTAACACAATTAATTAATTCCGACAGAAAAACTATTGTGTCTTCAAAGTAATCGAGAAATTCCATCAGATTGGCGTTAGTTCTGAATTTTTTTAAAATTCTTAATCTATTTTTCACCATTTGATGTAATATCTGGTACTTAGAAAAAATTACACGGATTACAAGCAAAATTGTTGCTATATAAAATGTAAAAAGAACATTGTTGAATTCAATTAGCACCTTAATTGTTCTACTAAAAAAGTTGATTTTTACAACAATTTTATCAAAAATGCTAATTAAGTGCATAACAAATACTATACACAACATTATGAAAAACATAATTACGTTATTTCTTTTTGGGTCAATTGTTTCAATAAACGCAAGTAATTTCAACCAATATAGGCTACGTCCAAATTTTTCTACAAATAAAACATCTAAGAAAAAAATTATTCTTGTTATTATATCTATGTAACTCGATAATAAAAGAAAATAAATTTTATATTTTTTTGAACTTTCGCTTATTTTTACCAAGAAATAAATTAAAATTATTTCAAAAAAAATTATGGTCGAGACTACAGCTTGTCGCACTTTTCGATCAGCAACTTTTGGTATTATTCCAAAGAAAGTGTTGATTTTTAGAACAACTTTTAATAATTTTAATGGCATAACTGGACAATACAAGAACTTGGAAATAAGAAAATTTTAAATAATGCTTGGTTGCATTCAAGGAATAAAACTAACGACAACAATATGAAGCAACCAATTTTAGTGATTGGTAACAATGTTGAAACACATCCACAAGTTTTCAAAAAACCCTTACAATTAGTAAATGGGTTGTAAGGAACAAGAAAGTTACAAATTACTGAATATGAAAATTACCGTAAATGACCAATTAAAAAATATATTTCTGAAACTAGGAAAACAACGTTTTTAGTATATTAAAAAATATTTAAAATGTTCTAGACCAAAAGATTTCTTTTTCTCTAAATACCTACAATTACATAATAATCTGATTTAAGTTTGTGCTAAATTTTGACTGTGTGGGGGTTATAAATTATTATTTTGATATATTTTTTTACTGTGGCTCCATTTCTAATAATTTACTATTTACCCTCTCTTTGCTATCTCTATTTAGTGTGATTTCTATTTTTATTAGTACCGTGTCTATTAGTTAACACACCTATCAATTACAATTTTCGGTAGTTGAATACATAACTCATAACGTAACGTTAACCATGTCCAAGCTAAAACAATTGATCGCGGCGCACAGAAACCTAAATTAACCCAATTATTGTTCATCCACAAAAACCTTTCCACTAATTCAGGAGATACACCGTTTTGGAAACAAAATGTTGCTATGTAACACCGATCACTGTAGTGAAGTTGCGAAAACAATATTTTTTCGGGAATTAGTCTATTTATTGTAACGGGAATATTGTTTATAATGTCACAGAAAAAATTCCATGCCAAAACTGAGTCGCGAAGAGGCATTATGTAACATTCACGATAAATAAATGGCACTGTTGTAAATGTGATTACCCAAACAGCTGTTGTGCACTGTTGACAAATTTCTAACCTTTGTGTTTTAAACAATTCATTTACTTGCTTTCTTGCAATATTTTGCTACAATCCATTTCTTACATTACATAATTTTCCAAAATTTTACGTTTATTTTTTATATTAACCCAATACACAATCATTATTACGTAAACGTAGTAAATGTGGCAACCTCACAATTCTCGAACCCAGGCTACACCTGCTATTTTCACCTGTTGATTTCTCAATAACTACGACATGGATTTACAGGTGAGTGCAGGGAATCACGTAGAAAGATATGACATTTTTTTTCATGTATGTATTTCATATAACTTCGCCCTGGTATTCATTATAGCTATAATGTTTATACAATACTGTTTTTCCATTGGTCCATTTTTCCAAACATTTGAGAACAAAGGAATGCATTTGTTGCTGACGCCTTGCTTCCATTATTCACTTACTCTCCTTTGTGTGCCGACGTGTTTTTTTAAATTTTTGATTTTGTGAAAGTGTTTAGTGTTTTGCTGCCTAAAATGGCAGATAATGAAATTCTATCGACTTCTGCCTATCCTGACAATACACCTGTACCACCACCACCATCGCCAAATCAAATTTGCAATTTTAATTCTTGTTCAGGATGTATCGTCACGGCGACAGAATTCACATTAATGTTACATAATGAACAACAATTAGTTTCTTTCTTTTACAGCCACGGCGTTTTACCGTGCCACCATACCTGCCCGAAATGCCGCACCGTCCTGCACCCCGTAACGGTTGACAATGGTCTCTACTTTCGTTGCAGGAAACTCAACAAGAAGTCTAAACGCCCCTACAATACCAAGGTAAGCATTCGCAACGACTCTTTCTTCTATCGCGCACATATTTCTATTCTACAAGTGTCCCTTTTTGTTAGTTATTACTTACTTCGCACCCAATCAAGGTGTAAATTTCTTTCTGATGAACTAGGGCTTTCTTCTCGTACGGTCATTGATTGGTTTAGCTTCATTAGAGAAATTTTTATTTTCTGGGCCAATTCCATGTCCGAGGCCATTGGTGGAGAGGGTCTCCATGTAGAAATATACGAGGCCAAAATAGGAAAGCGGAAATATAATCGAGGCCGCTACCTCGAAGGACAATGGGTTTTTGGCGGGATTGAGAGAGAATCCAAGCGATTCTTTTTGGTAGCTGTTGAGGACAGATCAGCTGATACCTTGATGGCTATCATTTTGCAAAAGGTTAGACCAGGTACTACCATCTTCAGCGACTGTTGGAAAGCGTACGACAGGCTCGGGGCACATTACCATCATCTAACGGTAAACCATTCTGTCAACTTTATTGACCCACAGATAGGTGTCCATACCCACAACATTGAGCGTACGTGGGTTGAGGTTCGCAGGTCAGTACCAAGGTTTGGTCGTAGGAAAAGCCATTATGAAGGCTATTTATCCGAGTGTCTTTTCTTTCATCGTTTGCATGCTTTTTGGAAAACTGCAGGTGAACTATATCCTGGTGTCTCTCATCCATAATTTTTTACAACATTTATTTTCTTTTCCGTATTTTTAGCCTACATACATTATTTATTTCTGGCATTTTCATGCAAAAAACATTTATTTCCCAATTATTTGCGTTTTCATTTTCTGTTTCTTCCATTCATATTTTCCCCAAGATTAACCCACTATGTTTCAGATTACGGGGTAAAGGAACTTGGTTCCGGCCCATCAACCAAGAGAAGATAAGGAAGATAAGGACATTACTAACGTTTTATCCTTTATTGATAAATTTACATATCCACATCCCTTCCTGGTGGGAAAGGTTGCAGCCTCTTCGTGGTCCCACTAGACGTATTAATTACTTCATGGTACGACAAAATGCAACAAACTCCTCTTGTTTGTACAAATTATTTTCAAATCCGAGTATTCCGTTAAGATAAAAATTTTTGTTTCCTTGGAGTTTGTTGCAACTTCTTGAGTCGGACAAGTAACCCATACTGGTCCCTTATTTTTCATTATTTTTATGAATGACATTGTAAAATTTGTAACAGACTCCAAGATCTTATTATATGCTGATGATATCAAAGATTTCTCTCAATAAATTGGAAAACTAGACCAGCATCCTTTTTGAGTACAGATCCTAAATGTAATTTTTGTCAGCAACCACATTTGATTTATAAATGTGATGAATTCTTGAACCTTACGCCTCAGGGCCAGATTGATAAATGCAAAGAACTAAGACCGTATGAATCAGGGGCGGGCTGGCCAACCCGGCCATCGCAAGAGGTTAAAAAAATCTCTGTAACAGATCAGCAATGGGATATTAAGTGAACAGTAGTGTTTCACTTAATTAAAAACCTAGGAGCTGACAAAGTCAAAGTGTGTTTTTTTGCGATTAACCAAAGTGAGTGCAAGTGGTGCATCGTTGACCGCAAAAAACTAAATGAGCGAAAGTCATGGAAGAAAATAAAACGCAGAAGACGTTGGACACAACGGTTCTAATTCTTCAGGAATTATTGGCTACTGCATTTAGCTACATCTTACATTTCATATTAAAAGGCTTCAGCAGAAAATATCTAAACACGAAATTAATTTTTATGATAGTCATAAAGTAAAGTTCCATAAAGTAAAGCAACCCTTACCAGCTATTAAAATTTCCTTATCGGTTATTCATGGCAATTTTGTAAGAGTAGTTGAAACATATATACCAAGAACAGTTGTTGACATTTTATTTTTGTGATCTCACTGTACTCTTCAAGCCGTGTTGTTGTCATTTTGCTTGTTACGGTTCTATTTTGCCAAAAATCAAATCCACATGTATGAATGTTATTGGGTGGTAGTAGATGGCGGTAGGGTCGGTACCTATTGATGGTGATCGGCGCATGGCACTTTTGAGTTTCTCTTTTCCGTGTTTGACTTGGAGGTGAGCTGCTGCTTGGGCATTTCAGCTCGTTAAAATCTTCCTTTGTTGTTTTCAGTTTCCGTTACCTGTAGTTGGATGAAATCTTGGGTTTTCCTTTTAATGCTAGCTTTCCATTATACTTTGAGAACCCAGATGTTTTCCCTTGGCGTTAAGGGCGCCGGTTGCAGCATAGTTAGCGACATTATGATCAAAGATGGAGCTACTTGTAAGCCACGGAGTCTTATCGATTTTGCTCCTAGCGATCATAGCGACCAATAGCGGAAGTTTCGAATCAGTCGGCACTGTTGATTGTTATGATTGTTGGTCGATATAGTAGATTTCATATGGTTAGATACGCAAACGAAGCATTTTCGTCGATCATCGTCGGTCGTACCCGTTCATAATACGCCACCGGCGACTTCGGAAACAAACCGGTTTTCGTGCTTGTGTGTGTGCGTAAATAAAACTCGAGCATTAGCAGGTGTCAAATTTCTCCGATTATTATATTGAAGTGGAAAGTCGCCCGTAATTTGATTTGCGTGGATACTAGTGGAGTTTGTTGGGAAGCAAAAGTCTTCTAGAAACGATTTTTGTCTGCACTTTGTTGCTAAAAGTTAAGGCCCACTTTAAATCATTCTCCATCCAATAAGAATGCAAAATCCACTGGTCGTCCAAAAATCGTCCTGTCCAGGGGGTAGTTTGGGGTGATTTAAAAAAAAAAAATTTTGACTCTGCATTTTTTGAATCTACAACACCTTGGGCATGCATTTGCTGTAGTTTTATGTCAATATTCTAATGAGAAATATTTTTTTATAAATTTTATAAATGTTAACTCCCAGTGCTTTTATATGGAGCGCCTTAATGAATAAACGTTTCTCCTGAGAAACTAAATTACGCATATCTTTAACTTCTCCTAACTCAAAAACCTGTTAGTTTATCAAAAAAATCATTTCTATAAACGTTGATACTTCAAGATCAAGGATTGCAATGATTTTTTCAAATTTTCAATCCGATGAATTGTTCTGTCATAAAATATTATTTTCTACATATATGTATCAGCGGTTGTAGGCGGACGCAAAGATGCGAGGAAGGTTTATATTGGCGTGGCCAAGGCGGTCGAAATACGACTCTAATGTTCAGACTGCGCTTAAGGTCGATATTCCAGTATTATCGTACTATTGCTGCATTTTAATAATAAATATCTTGATCTGTCGTTAATAAATTAAGTATATACTTGATTTGATGCCTTCATAGAATAGTCTTATCTAAAAAAAAAGTTGTAAATATAAAAATTTACTAAATATGTGCCTTTTTTTGAAAGCACGCTGATTTTCTTGACCTAGAGGGTGGTTTTCGCGAGTAAAGGAGTGAAAAGAAGAGGGTATTTTAATTGTCCTGTGTGTACATATTATTATAGTCCAACATCAAAGAACCTAATTAATGATTATAATATAAATTTCAAAATAATATCAATTATTCCGTCTGCAAAATAAAAATACCAATTATTATTATTGAATAATTACAATAAGAAATTATATTTACCTACCTACAAAAATTATTCAGAATCTGAACTTGTTTCATTGTCAGAAGCTGCCGTCATACATACTAATAGTAGAGTGCAAACTCGCTTCAATTTTCACTTCCGCGGGCACTTTAAAATAAAAAGTGTTTGACTACCCAAAAATATTTGTCATGTTCCACAGTTTCAAAAACCGTAAGTCGTCAAAAAATCGTCCAGTGGATAAGGGCACAAATCTAAATTTTCGAGTTAGCCCCATGACGATAAACCTTGATATATCAAGTATCTGTGGTAAAAATTTCAATAAATTCTCTATGGCCTTTCTACTTCAAAAAAAAATTTAATATTTTGAAATTCCTCTCCGGCTTATGGGCTATAAATATTTCAAACGCTCTTTACTCCGTTTAGAAGACGACAAAATCTTAATTATTTTTACGATTTTTACCGTTCCCACCAAGCTACCGTCGTAACCGTGCATTTCTGACAAATAAACATTAAGAACAATTTATAGACTCATTCTTCCTAATTCTGACCGTGCGATTTTTATATTTTTCCAACTTCTCATTATTTCAAAAAGAATTTAAATATGCCCAGATGTAAAAATCTCGGAGAGCGGATTTCGTTCCCGCCGCATCTATGACTCACGCGTTCTCGCTTCATGCCCCCTACCCCGACTGTCCCCTCGCCCACACTTTAAATGCAGATAATACAACATGATTATTAGGACGTACTTACAGCATAAGATGTTATAATAGTAAAAATCAAAAGCAAAGAATCTTAAAAATTTAATCACTTTCTGTATTTGACGGTACAACCTAAAATAAGAATTTGTTAATTAAATAAAAAATTAATTAAAGCAATTGAAATATACAACTGCAGGTATTTAGAGCCGAAGTATCCGTAATGTCGATTCAGTAGTAAACACAGCTTCTATTTTTCCAATTTCAGTATTCCAACCTCAATCTATTAAATTTGGTACAGGTGGTTTGGGTGTCATACTGTTCAATCATATTTTTCTTTGATAGTGCACACGACGACAATTCCGTTTTATATTATCAAAAGTTGAAGGCAATTTATTGATCGGTTTAGAAGAAACCAAGATTTCTCTAAGAGCATTTATACATTTAATAGTGTCATTTGTTGTATAAAGACGAATCACAAATTTAACGACGTCATTATAAGCCCCATCATCTAAATGCTGCTAAACGCCGATTCTTTCAAGTAGATTATAATGTGTCAAAAATACTTTTCAGAATGTCTTTTTGCCCAATCCTACAAATTGGCTAGTTGTATCACAACCTGTCAATGCACGAGAGGCAGGTGGATACTTCAACATTGTGCTATCCATTCTCAACTTATGAATTGCAATAAATCTTTCATTTTCTTTACTTGCAATTTTCATCCGAATTTCTGGTGTCAAAAAAAAATCTTTGAAGTGAGCCAATAGCACCAAAACATCCGTGTTTTTGCAATCCACTATGCATCTTGTATAACCTTCCATTTTCACCAATAGAATTTGTAATATAATTCTAGTATCAGTCCCCTCGTGAGATGCTTCTAATAAATCACAATGCAAATTGTAATTTGCCTTTTAGTGCAAATTTGGAATTAAAAGAAATGAAATATTTATTGCAATTCATGAGTTGAGAATAGATAGCACAATGTTGAAGTATCTACCTGCCTTTCATGCATCGACAGGTTATGATACAACTATCCAATTTCTAGGATTGAGCAAAAAGACATGCTGGCAGATATTTTTGATACATGATAATCTACTTGAAAGAATCGGCGTTGAGCCGCATTTAGATGATAGGATTTATAATGACGTCATTAAATTTGTGATTGTGATTAGTCTAAAACAACATTGTCGTCGTGTTCACTATCAAAGAAAAATATGATTGAACAGTATAACACCCAAACCACCTTTACCAAATTTAGTAGATTGCAGTTAGAATACTGAAAATGGAAAAATAGTAGCTGTGTTGACTACAGAACCGACATTACCTATATTTCAATTGCTTTAATAATTTTTTTTTAATTAACAAATTCCCATTTTAGGTTGTACCGGATCGCTATGTTCTTGCAAAAGAAAAAAAAATACTTGCGTTGATTCCTGTATGTGCCAATAAAGGCGCTGCCAACATTCATTCTTTAGTATGTATGACGGAAGCTTTTGAGAATGAAACAAGTTCAGATTCTGAATAATTTTTGTAGGTAAGTAAATATAATTTCTTATTGTAATTATTCAATAATAATAAATGAGTATTTTTATCTTGCAGACGGAATAATTCATATTATTTTCAAATATATATTATAATTATTAATTAGGTTCTTTACCCTCTTCTTTTTACTCCTTTACTTGCGAAAACCACCCTCTAGGTCTAGAAAATCAGCGTGCTTTCTGAAAAGGCACATATTTAGTAAATTTTTATATTTACAATTTTTTTTAAATAAGACTATTCTATGAAGGCCACAAATCAAGTACATACTTAATTTATTAAAGACAGATCAATCAATAATTACAATCTGAATCAGTCTTCAATTTCTTCTTCGTTCCTTCTTATGTGGTTGTAAAAAAGGTAAATCCTATTACATTAGAATATTGGAAACCTCATTCTTATAAATTACAAATTGTAGTAGTAAGTGGTGTACTTTCAGAAAGAGTAACATATAATATGCCGTATTGATTCCTGCCGATGTAAGGGACCAAAATCTTGTCACAATATCGTCAAAACTCATGAAATTATTATTATTATTATTATTATTATACAGGTTTCAATTGTGAAATTCAATTTCATAAAATCAAATTATTACATAATAACTAAATTTGATTTAGCGATAAAAGACGTCGATCTGATATTGCGGCTCGTACAGCGTGATTACTTCTCGACAACTGCAAATATATAAAAAATAAGCAGATCTGAAGCGACAATTAACTGGACACTCACCGAATGGTAATAATGACGGTTGAAATACTGTTTGGGGTTTCGATGAGGGGCTCGACGAAGTTTCACGTGTGTAATAGCCATATCTTTCATTTCGTCTATTCCGCCGTCAATGAGTTTGAAAGCTTATCCAAACACTAGTCTATTCCACCTTATACGTTGAAAAAGTAATACCTCGGTAATATCAATGTACAAAAGCACTTTTTGTATTCGAACCATATTTATACCCGAAGCAAATCGAGTTGAAATTCACCCCTTATAAAATACGCAAATTGTGGGTTATGTTTTTGTTTACATTTTTCCGATAGTCGTGATCAAAACCGCATGAATTCCGCGCCATCTAATTCACGGAAGCTACACTATAAAACCGGAATAATCTAGATTTAGTCGTCGGAAATCTGAAATCAATTTACGATGAAAAATTATTTTCCGCCCGCCCATGATTTCTCAAAAACTATAGTAAATCTTCGGGATGTTTTTTTTGTACATGAGAGTCAATGATGTTGTCTTGGACGTAAGGGGTTTCAAATACGGATCTAGCATGCGACGGCTTCACAAAAAAATAAATTACAGTACGATTACAGCGAAAATTTTGGTGATAAATTTAGACAATATTCGATCGACTGTATTTTTAAAATTACGTAACCGACTGAATTTTAATTCGCGTTACGCGAAAGACCAATGTGTCTAGATGCTTAAAGTAAAAGGAAATCAAGAAATTTGCTTTACTTATTAATAAAAGATCGACCGGAGCGTGCACGGTCGTGCCATTGCCGACCAGCGAGTGCGGTAGAGAACGCAATAGTGTTTTCTCTTTTAACTTTTGCTGGCAAACCCCAGTCTTAAATCCTCTTTGTATTCTGTGAATAGTTTGGAGTAATTTGGCGGCTTTATTTTTCGGAGAATTTCCAAAAAGATCTGGTTGTTATGAGATTGCCTTTCGTGTGCTGTGCTAATTTTTATTTGTATGTGGCGCATTCAATACCGTTGGCAATATGTTTTCCTTGACAGTTGGAGCATTGTAGCCATTCATTTTCTATTCGGCTACAATTCCGCGCATTTTAAACATGATGGTTGAACCTAGCATTTGGCTGTTGCAAGTCCCTATTGTTGGCGTCGATGACACTGTATAACCATTTCCTTCTTAATGAGTCCCTCGCATTTGATTTTTGTGTACATGACAATGTTTATTTTATTGTTTAAAGTATTTATTGTCTCTTCGTTGGTTGTAACTACCATAAATATTATATTTGCTGATTTCATTTTTTTATGCATTCTTTCATTATATCCCCTTCGTTAATATCGGAGTCAATTCTCTTAAGAATTAACGCGTGTGTTTTCTTCATCTTGCATCTCTGGTATATTGGGTACTTCTTCTAGTTGTTTTAATGGGTATTTACGATCCTTGTGGCCCTTACAGTAAATCTTAATATTATAATATAATTTTTGGTATACTTAAGCATGTATGCACAGCTCCGAAATAGTTTTTACAAGTTTTTCACTTAACTGTCAATTAAACGTATCTAATTTTTCCCCAATATTTCTAAGAAAAGTATCTGCAGATGCGTAAATGCAAACTTTTTTGAAATGGCCAATAGGACCTTAATTAAGAAGAAACGTTTTTAAATAAAAAAAAAACAAGTTTCTATAAGTAATTTTGAAGTATTCAGATCTAAGAATCCGATTGTGATTTTAAAATAGAATCAAAAATATCATCAGCAAAGGAAAAATAAAATTTGGAAATTTGGACAAAATCTACTGAAATCAGACTGTGGTACGTGGTACGACATCGAACGTTAGCACCTACTACGTCGGTTCTTCGGTCACACTTCTCGCATTTCAAACTGGGGTCGACAAAAGCGATTTCCATCTGTACGTATACTTGGTGGTTCAGTGGAAGACTTCTAGATAACCTACAGCTTACCATTGTTGGCATTAAAAGAGAAGCAAGGATTTTTTGTCCTTTGCAATAGGGATGTTCACAATTAAAATAAAAAATTTTGGTACTCTATAAACAAAATTTAATGCGCTCCAGCATTAATATACAAAAGCTCGCATAAAAAAGAAAAAAATATTAGTATTAACGACAAAAAGATTTTACCTATTTATCTGAATCTGGGAACGCTTTCTAATTGGCTTGACGTCACCGCATTACTTGAACTTAGCGCACACTTAAGACTCCTTTAGCAGTACACGTGGGGCAAGCGAAAGAAACAGTGGTTGCAAGTGGTGGAAACGTGCTACAATCAATCAAAAATATGGAAGACGGATTTCAAAAAGCCGATTCACATAATTTTCAAATAGAGAATATCACGATAGTGGCCGATTTCTTATCACCAAACAATAATTATAATCAACCGCAGTCAGACGGGATTATTTTGTTTACAATCGTAGATGCTGACTATGAGGAGGAGTTTATCTACATATTTTTAAGTTAATTTTTTTATTGATAATCAATAATTATTAGTAGGCAATTTTTTTTATTTACTTTTGCACATATTCTTTTTATTTTGCATCCTTCTCACTGTCAGTATTGGTTTGATTTGATTTTCACTGTTCAAACGAGGTTTCTTATAAAATCTTTTATCTGATATACAAGGCGTTCTATTATTTAAAATATAAAAAAGGTCAGATTTAATTTTTCCTACTTTTCTAAAGGAGGAAGTGTTCTGCTTCGACATCTGCATTTATACCTAGAAAATATTCGAAATTCAAAATAAAAAATGTGTGAACCGCATAAAAGTTTTTTTTAAAAAGATATTGCTTTAAATATCCACGATTAGCTTTAAACAGAAACATGCCTAACATTTGAAGATTTTATTTTAGAATTTTGAAACAAAAAGTCAATTCTCAAAAACGGTGTAGTTTTGACAATAAAACTGAGAGGTCATCCTATCATTTCTAAATTGACCACCCACCCCAATTTTTTCTTTATTATCATTGAGAAGAGTCAATGATACTAATAAAATACCATTTTTGTTATGGTTACCCTTTAATAATATTTTAAATTTTGGAGAAGAAAGTTGTAAACCGTTTTACTACCTATCCTTCATACCTTAAATCGACCATCTGGAGTTCATCGGTGCGTATTTACAAAGCGATTGCAACTACGGTTTTCTAAATTAAAAGTTTGTTACCTGTCCCTTTTTCTTAAGATTATATGTACTGGAATGTTAAAATTTTGTTCTAGTACAAATTGGTTGGAAATGGGTTTTTGGGGACGGTAAATGCTTGCCTAAATCCCAGAAATCCTATGTCACGAAAGATTTTGCTTTCTAATAACATGTCAATAAATCTCTTTTGTAAAAGCGGAATTGGAATCCGATAGCTTCATATTTCTGGAAACTTTGAAATCGGGTAATGACAGTAGTTGGTAAATTTTTTCTAATTTTTGGTAGCACGAGAAACGATAAATTATTTAAAATCAATTGCACGCAGATTTAATATGCAATTCTGTAATTTTGACTGTTTTTTGATACTGCAATGTTACTCTCCTTGTGTAATTAGCTTTCAATTTGATACAAAGATTTTGGGTAATAAAATTTGACTGCGAGCTTAAATCTAATACGAAAGACCAAACATTATAAATGAACATTATCAGATGATGTTGAATGTTTTGGCGTAAAATATCACAAATTTGTTTGCACCCTATAGTCCAGCAAACGTTGAAGGAATTCGTTAATAGGGTGCTTGCACATATTTTTTCTTATGTGTAAAACTGGTCATTGGAATGCATATGACCATGCGCATATTTTTTTTCGTATAGTTGTTTTTTTTTCTACGTAATTAATTTATTTATTTTCAAATTAAAAATATTCGCGAAAAAACGCCGTGAACTCTCATGGCTGTCCGAACGTGACGTGTGACGTCAGAAAGCGGCCATATTTACGTGGACGTGACGTCTTCGTAAATCCCGACGTAAATCCGACTAGGTTTTCAGAAACCCTTCGTCTGTTATTTTGCACTTCGGAAAAACACAGTGCACTTTTAATTATTTGCTGAACGGAGAATCTTGCGAAAAATAATGCAATTTGGTGGGAAAATAAATCGCGTGTAAGTAATCTCAGAGAGGTGATTGGATGAGTGACGTCAAATTTCTACGGGCTACGTAGAAATATTCAAATATTTGTTGATTTTACTTATTTAACAATTATTATCTAGGACGTAGAACCTGATTCTTTTTAAACGGGCGTCATGTATGTTTCTTTTGCTATCAATATTATATCATTGTTATGCAATTTGCGACTTATTGCAAGGATCCCATTAATTTAATGCGACCACAGTTAGAAATGCCCTAAATACTAACACAATCCTAGAAGTATTGCACACGAAACAATTTTGAGATAATAGTAATAGATGTTATAAATTTAAAGTGCAAAATCCAATTTTAAATATCAACAATAAAGTTGTAAAAAATATTGTGGATAAGACCCCCTAATATTATCCTACATTACTTATGTAGTAATAATTAGTGTATTATGTTGTAACGGCTCAATAAGCCGTTACAAAAATTGTTTAGGCCTTCATTAAAAGATTGTAGTAGCTTAAGAAAAGTTGGTTGTGGACATCGGTCATTGGTAATTTACAAGTCGATTGGTTCCTTCCGCTACATTTAAAAAAACCGAAGATAACTTTTTTTGAAAAATCGGTTTCTAACTCGAGCAAGGGAGTACCGCTGTCGACTTGGCGAGATGTGCATCGGCCAAAATTATCGTTCATTTTTGAAAAGATTCAGTTGTTGGAACTTTCGGCCGGCCGCACCCTCACAAAATTATTGCCAACGGGCAAAATTTACCGTTTATTGTGTTTGTTTAAGAAAACCCTCCAAAATAAGAGGTACGTAGTTTCTTTGTTTTAATGACCGCCATGTCAGCACCAACAATTGCAGGGTTTTTTTGTGTTCGTACTGCTTTTCCTGACGTTTCTGCGATCTTTTCTTTTGTCTTCATCATTAACATCCAGAACATTGCTAACTACAGTTACTTCGAGATCGTTTCGGAGGATTGTTAACGTCGAATCTCGAACATTTTGCCAACCCCGAAACCCCAACAAAAGCTAAGTCTAACATCTAAATTTAATATTTTTCATTTTTGCTTTGTAACATAATTTTTTGTAAAACTGAGGTAACGTGATCACGTCTACGACAGCTATAACTTAATTGTTTAACATTCTCAACTTTCATTATTTTAGAGTAGCTTGTAATTTGTTTTAATTTTAATTTGCCGTACTGTTTCCAATTTTTCAGTATTTTTTTATGATTTTCAAAAATTGGGTGGCGCCCATTCTATTATTAAATTTATTATCATTAATTATTTTTTTGAACCCGCGTTCTCCACTACAACAGCTGCCGTTTGCCTAGTAACGAACAATTAGCCATTGTTGAATAAATAAAAACGTTACAATGTATTGCTTTATATATTTTGCATTTTTTTATATTTAAGATATTTTATAATCATCTTATAGAGCTTTCTTATTTTACTGTATAATAAGAAAATTGTTAAAATACATTTTTTATTAACAGGCGTCTTAAAAAATATCTATAGATATGGAAGTAGTTTGAATGGTGAAAATCTCGAAATCTACCAAAGTTTACCGACAACTCCCGATTTCTTAGGGTGGGATGTACCGATGTGATAGCTATTCGAGGTGGTAGTGCTGTTAGTAGATACTGAGCCATAAGCTAGAGTGGTTGACTATACGTTCACACTGGTCTCATTGGTTGTAAAAAGTTTACTTTTGTTTATGCTGTGGGTGTTGTTGATAAGTTTACAAGAACACATTAATTATCAACAGTAACTGAACAGTGTTAGTTCAGTTGAAAAAGTGTTACCACTTTACCTTAAAATGGGTAAAAAGAAGTCAAAAAGGAAGCCCGCGCCAAGAAAGCTGGTCATCCAGTCCTTGGATGAAGAGTTTAATTGCCCATTTTGCAACCACGAAAAGTCTTGTGAAGTTAAAATGTGAGTCGACAAACAAAATCAGTTGAAAAACAAGTTTTAATTTATCTTTTTATTGTAGGGATAAAGGGCGAAGTGCAGCTGAAATAAAGTGTCGAGTGTGTAGTGAAGATTTTCAAACCAGAATTCACTTGCTTTCGCAACCTTTGGATGTATATAATGATTGGATTGATGCTTGTGAATCAGCGAATTGAATTCAATAAGGACAAGTTTAAATTATTTCTCATCTTCATCCAATCTCTCTTTACTTTAAAAATAATTTTACCAGTTTAAATGTACATATTGAAATTGTTTTAGACTTCCATTTGTTTGATAAAATATATTTTTGTTTTACGTGGCTGGCAATTTTAACAATGTGATATGTAAATAAATATTTACTCTAAATGGTATAATAAATAGTATGTTCAGTAAATAAATTATTGTTTTATATTTCAAAATCAATCGCACCGACAATACTTTATATAAATTATTAACGAAGTTTGGTTTAGACTAAGTTCTTCTTAAATTTTGATGGCGTCTCACAGATCCTTTAAAACGAATGCTTATGTTAAATACTGTTAATTTTCCGACTACAGCGCGGTACATGAGATTTATGAAGGAATACGTTGTGTGCACTTGCATTTCGGGGTGCGGCTTTATATGTATCCTAAAACCATTGTGTTTATGGCCGTCAAAGTATTTTCGACAAGCATAATCCAAGCATATTTCCAAAAAAGCGACGACATTAATGTGGCTCCAAAAATATGTAAAATTTCTAAAGCACATTCTGTGCATTACACAGATTCCGGAGATTCTGCAGATCCTCCAGATAATAATTAGGGTATTTGTAGAACTCAAGACTTGAGGAGGTCATTACATGAGGAGCCATCCAATTAAATCAACTCATTGTATAAGGCACCGGAAACGGTAACCACAAGCGCTTCAACAGTGAATAATAATGACACTTTAATGGCTGATTTTCACATATAGGACTGTGCACGGACGGTGCTTTGACTGTGCGCGTACAGTGTCGTTTCGTTGAAGATCGGAAACCTGTAGCATGGTTTTACACACACCGATATTGTCGGTATCGGTTTTGGCTTGAGGCAAAGTTGTTACACTAGCCGATAAAAATTATTTCTCTATCCGATGGCGATTTAATCACCGCTCAGTCAGTAGCGCGATGTTGTGCATTTCATTGTTCTAGTTCATTTTGAAATTTACTTATTTATGATTACGTTTTTCTAAAGTATAGAAAAAGAACTTTGTCATTATTATATTTATTGGATGCATCCACTATTATCTGACAGATACGTTAATGGGGCATACTATACTGTTGTCACGTAAGATTTCGTGTAACGAGTAATATACTCGATGTGTATTAAATCTGATGTATGCACTTGCGCACGACATCGAGAGACAGTCGAGTCGATGGCTTTGTACAAGAACGTGCTTTAATTTCTTAATAAACTATCAATTATTATTTACACGATCGCTGCTTATTTATGCCTGCTCTAGCTAAAATAACAGGTTATGGGCCCAGGCAAGATCGTGCAAGTGAATATTTCAAGTGAAATATCGTGACATTTAGTATAAAAAGTGAAAAACGTTTTGCTCCCTTTTTGAGGTTACCCGGCCCCTGTGCAACACGTGGAAATACCTCCCCCGACATGGAATCCGAAGTTACGAGAATAACGAAACTGCAGGGAGCAGAGAATTGGGCACAATGGAAGTTCCAAGTTTCCGTTTTGCTAAAAGACAAAGAAGTATTTGAGCTGGTTAACGGCGAAAGGGCTAAGCCAGCACCAGTGGCCGCAACGGCCGACAATGCCACGCGTAACCAGAACGCACAACATATTGCGTCGTGGACCAAGAGCGATAATACTGCTCAGCGCATAATTGCGACGTCAATTGCTGACTCGCAACTGATTCATGTAATGAATTGTGTTAATGCTTCAGCGATGTGGCAGGCTTTATGTAATTTATATGAACAAAAGTCAGAAACATCAATACACATGCTGCAACAGAGTTGGTATCAGATCACCAAGAAGAGTCGAGATAACATAACCACACATATCGCTAAGTTAAAGGATCTAGCTTATCGACTGCAAATATTGGGGGAACCAATCTCCGACAACATGGTAATGACGAAAATCTTGATGACTCTGCCTGCGTCATACAATGCTTTTGTCACAGCCTGGGAATCAACAGCTAAAACAGATCGCACACTACCTAACCTCATCGAAAGATTGGTGGCAGAAGAAACGAGGTATTCTCTACAAGAATCAGAAGCAATCGAAGCTCTTGCTCATGTGAAAATTGAAGCTGATGCTAAATATAAGGCTAAAAAGAAAAATTACTTTGATAAGAGAAATGTGGTTTGCTACAAGTGCAATAAAACCGGACATTTCAAGCGTGAGTGTACAACTAATACTGATAAAGAGAGAAAATCAGATTCTGAAATACACGGTCAAGCCTTGATTGCTCAAGCAACCTTATGCTTAGAGGGAACATCTGATAGTGAAAAGAGTGTCTGGTATTTAGACTCTGGTGCTACTCATCATATGTGTAACAACAAGAAATTATTTGTTAATTTTCGACACTCTAATGCTTCCCAAATTGTAAACGTTGGCAAAAGAGGCCAAAGTATGAGCATCCTGGGTAAAGGAGATATAAATATTGAAGCGTTTGACGAATCTCAGTGGACTAGAAAGTATCTTGCTAACGTCTTGTTTGTGCCAGATTTGAGACACAACTTGTTTTCATCCGGAACAGCTCTCGATAAAGGCCTAGTACAGACATCCACTGCTGAAGGATGTATTTTTAAGGAAAATGAATGCATAGTTGCAGTGGGAGAGCGCAGAGGTAGACTTTGTCAAATGAAATTCAAAGTCATCAATCCAGCACAACAAGAAGCAATGGCTAACCTAACCACACTATATTCATGGCACAAGAAGCTTGGACATCAGAATGCTGAATATACGAGACGCTACTTGAATTTGGAAGGCATGCATTTTGTCAACAAGGATTTCTTCTGCGAAGGATGTGCCATTGGTAAATCTCATCGTCAGCCATTTCCAAAGAGTGATTCAAGTGTCTGCAAGAGTCAATCTGTAGGAGATCTCATTCATGCCGATGTCTGTGGACCTTTCCAAGTGAATTCAATTGGTGGATCACGATATTTTTTTATTGCTAAAAGATGATTTTTCAAGTTTCAGGTTTGTCTACTTTGTGAAGTCAAAAGAAGAATAGGGTATTTAATAAATGCTTTTGTAATATGATGTTTTCTTATGATTTCATGTTTTGTACTTCTTCTTATTCTATAGTTTTGTATTTAACATGCTTTAGTTAAATGATCGACATTTTTGATGATTAATGCTCGGTTCTAATATTCTATTTTGATAATTTGTATTACCATGATCATATTTAATTTGTGAAAGAATGTACACGAAAAGTGGGAGTGTTGTCACGTAAGATTTCGTGTAACGAGTAATATACTCGATGTGTATTAAATCTGATGTATGCACTTGCGCACGACATCGAGAGACAGTCGAGTCGATGGCTTTGTACAAGAACGTGCTTTAATTTCTTAATAAACTATCAATTATTATTTACACGATCGCTGCTTATTTATGCCTGCTCTAGCTAAAATAACATATACTATTTTTGAAAAACTGCTTAAACACAATGACACATTTTTTAATTACTTTCGAATGAGCATAACAACTTTTTATTACTTATTGGATAAGTTATTAATTGCCTTACAACGACAAGAGACTCAAATGAGATTGCGAGTTCCACCAAAGGAACTTCTGGTGAGACGTCACTGATCTAAATCCAACATCAACACACCGACAACGACAAGTTGAGGTGACAAGGTGTACTTGAATCATTGTATTGAGTTTATATTGCTTACTGAAACGCAACGAGAAATTATCGTCCGATTTCAACAGAACCATCCGACATACATATTGGGTCGGTGGCGATAACCGATTTTTCTATCGGATCGGTTTAGGCTGATTTTCACATTTAGGACTGTGCATCGACCGTGCTGGGACTGTGCGCCTATGAACCGGTGCACACGGACGTATTTTTACGCTGCGGTAAGGCAACGTCGACGTTGCGTTACCGCAGAACAGTGTTTTTCGAGCGGTGCACACACAGCGTTGTTTTGACGCACGTATTTCGAGAAGACAAGTTTTCAAGATGGAAATCGAGTACGAACAATGTGTTTTGATTTCATATTACCATTAATTAATTATTTCTAAGTAATAAGTCACTGGTATTGCGTATATAAGTTTTATATTTGTGAAAAGAAAGCATTTTTAATCGCTTTCTTCTTGGCTTCGAAGTCGGGGATGAGGGTAGCGCAAACTTCTATTTAAGCCGCAGTTTTCTTATTTTTATTTTTGTAGTCTTTACTACCCGTATTTCAGAGCGCCGCATGTCTCCGCGCCTTTTCAATTAATAATTACCGACCATTACAGTCTTAAATGGATTAATAACATCAAGGATCCAGTCAGGAGAATTGCGCGTTGGGTCGTACGGCTACAGCAATATGATTTTGATATGGTTCACCGGAAAGGTCGCGATCATGTTGTTCCGGACGCTTTGTCCAGGGCTGTACCTTATGTGGAGTTATGTCGCGCCCGTACCACTGCACCTCCACCTCCACCCGATATAGACCTTTGGCACACCAGCATGCGCACCCGAATAACCGCCACGCCAAATAAGTACCCACTCTGGCAAATTGACGATAGAGGCCGTCTTTTCAAGCGCGTAAGATTAAAATACACAAATCTTGTAACCGCCAACGATTCCTGCAGGCTGGTACCCTCCAAGGCTGAACGCACTACAATTATTCGCGAATGTCATGATCCCCCTACATCGGGTCACTCGAGAATTTTTAAAACTGTAGCGCGAATATCCCAAACGTATTATTGGCCTAAACTAAAACCAGAAGTGGTCTCCTATATTCGGAAGTGTACCACGTGCTTGCGGATTAAACCCGATCAGAGGCGCCCTGCGGGTCTTATGTTCAGTAAACCTCCTTCGGTCTCTCGACCATGGGAGTTGCTTTGCGCTGACTTGATTGGCCCTCTTCCGCGATCCACCAAGGGAAACGCTTACATATTGGTTGTCGCGGATTGCTTTAGTAAGTTTGCCCTTATGTTTCCATTGCGAACCGCTACGGCAGAGAATGGCACCCGTTTATTCGAAGAGCACGTACTTTTGATGTTTGGCTCACCCAAAACCCTAATTTGCGACAACGGAGTGCAATTCCGGAGTAAGTTATTTGCCATACTGCGAATTACCATTCTCAAGCAAACCCTACCGAGCGCATTAATAGAGTTATTAAAACTATGTTAACCGCTTATGTTGCTGACAACCACCGTACTTGGAATCAGTACCTGGCCAAAATCTCTTACGCTATCCGATCATCAAAGCATGAAGTTACCGGTCTCACTCCAAATTTTATCAATTTTGGAAGAGAAACCTCGCTTGTTGGTAACCCCGACAATGACACCTTGCCGGATGATAACATCGCGGTTAATCAACCCCAAATGCCTGCTACTCGAATCGCGGAATTTAATAGGCTCTACGCGGATGTGCAGAGGAGGCTGAAGCAGAGCCATGAGCGCAGCCGAAAATATTATAATCTTCGCCGTCGCGATGACCGATTTGTTTTGCGTCAGCAGGTTTGGAGACGAAACTATGCACTCTCCAGTGCTGTTAATTACTTTGCGGCTAAACTTGCGCCTAAATTTATCGGTCCCTATAGTATTCCGCGAGTTGTCTCACCATGGACTTATGAATTGACCGATCCGGATGGTAACGCTTGTGGTACCTGGCATGCTAAGGATCTTAAGGCGCATCCTCCGGATAGCGATTAATATTCTCCACTATTATCTACTATTTTCCTTTGTTATATTCTTTGACTGTTACTGTCACCTTAATGATTATGGTCTTCCTGTTCTTCCCTCTTAGTGGTGCTCCTTGCTGATTCAGGATCAGAATAGGTCAGCGGTTTCGTCCTGCCTGTCGTAAAAGCCGACTTAAGGGACTGGAGTGCATGTTGAATGAATGCAGAGTATGAATGGTGAAAATTTCCGGGAAATTTTCTTTTGGTAAAGGGGGGATTCAAAAAACATTAATTATGTGTATAAAGTGTGGAAATTATTTTGTTCAGTGTATCCACTTCGTGATTTAGTGCAGAACAAGGTTAGTAAATATTAGTGAGATTAATTAATAATTTAATTTTAAATTTTGCAGTTTCTTTGATTTTTAAAATGGAGAATCTAAATTCCAAAAAAGCAACATTTGGCTTCATTTTAATATTATTAGTGGGGGGATGGCTAAATGTAATATTTGTAGCAACAAATATTGTTATAAAGGTAGTGCAACTTCGTATTAAAAAAAAACAATTGGAAACAAAGCTCCACACTTTTTTGCAAAATGAACAGCCAACCAATTCTCGAGGAACAAAAGGTAGTATGTTTACTGTTTTTGTTCCACTTTAATATCCTAAAAAAATCATAAAATACCAAATACTGAAAAAGTAGTAAAGTACAATCCAGTATTGACTGTCATTTCAATCGACCAGTATCATTGTCAAAACAAGGTGTAATTAACAACTTCATTTTAGAAATAATTGAGAAAAATTTGCAACCTTTATCTGTTATCGAAAATGTTGGCTTCAGAAATTTAATAAATGATATTGAGCCTACCTATAAAATCCTAAGTCGTAACACATTCACCAACTCATTTTTAACCCGAAAATATGTGGATATTGTCGATAGGCTCAAGACTTTATTAAATGAAGTGAAGTCAGTATCTTTGACAACAGACTCTCGGATGTCTGTCAGTAACAAGAGTTTCGTTAGCTACACCGCTCATTTCATTAACAAAAATTGAGTGTTATATTCATGTTTACTTGAGTGTTCTGAATATGACGATACTCATACAGCTTAAAATTTGCGCAATAATTTGAAGCGTGTAGCTAATGAATGGGGAGTTGCAAATCAAATAACAATCGTTACCACCCATAACGCAGCAAACATAGTGGCGGCAGTAAAGCGTGGTGGTTGGAGTCATATTCCTTGCATCTCTCATATAATAAATTTAATTGTTAAAAGCGACTTAAATTTAGACTGTGAAGGTCCAGCCCGCGGTAAAGTTAAGGGGGTAATGGATCACTTTCATCGGAGTACTAAAGCAAATAATAAGTTTTCGCAAATGCAAAAATAGATCAATGCTGTAGCTACTCCCTTAAAATTGAAAAACGACGTTTGCACGCGGTGGAATTCCACTTATATCATATTCGAAAGGTTTTTAAAAGTGCAAGAGCCTTTAACCGCAACTATGGGTTTATTCCATAATCCAGTCGAGTTTCCGACAGAAGGCGGCTGCAAAATTTTAAAAGAAATTTGCGCAGTATTAAATTTTTTGAAACTGATTACGGTAGAAATGATCACTGAAAGAAATGTGACTCTTTCATTAATGATAGTAATAGGATTAAATTTGGCCTTTAATAAGATCCTGAAAGGAAAATCGTTTTTTCAACATTATTTTAATAACATAAATAGAAGATTTATGAATATGGAATCAAAATATAAGATGGCTCGATGTGCAATATTAGATCCTCGATTTAAATCGAAAGTCTTTACCTCAAACCTGCCTATAAAATGGCAAAGGAGAAATTAGAGAAGGATGTAGAACAAGATTATCCTTCCAATGTAGATGACGATAATGATTTAGTTCATCCAAAACCTGAGGATGGGGACTTAATATGGGCCGATTTTGATAATTTCACAAAATCAACGCAAATGGTTAATCCAAAGGCTCAGGCCATTCTAGAAGTCAAAAGTTATTTGGCAGAGGAATTGTTATGCCGAAAAGAAAACCCTCTCGAGTGGTGGAAAACAAGAGCAATTATTTACCCTCACTTGGCAGAACTGACAAAAAAAAAATATGCGTAATTGCCACTTTTGTCCTATCTGAGAGGATCTTTTCAAAAGGTGGCAAAGTAATTTCTGACGGACAGAATATCCTGATAGATAAAAATGCCAAAAAAATATTTTTTTTAAATGCTAATCAAGATTTGTTAATTGTTAATAGTTATATTTGTGTTGATTTTGTTATATTCTTTATTTACTAGTTTTTATTTTATATTTTTGTGGGTTTGACACCTCTTTTTAAACTTTGCCGCCTGTCCGTCCGGTCAAGTTACCGTCGGCCAGGCGGCTGAGTGATGCTCATTTGCAAACTGCGCATTGGCTGTAGTTTGGCAAGACAAACGCCATCCTGACATACCGCTAGGCAGCCACGTTTTGCGTTTTCACAAGCAATCTAAATCACGCTGTGAAATCCTACTTTGTTGTTGTTTCAGGTATTTGTTAATCGGTGATCAGTATTGTAAATAGTGTATATATGTAATTATTTAATTACAGTTATTTCTGCAACAACTCGAGTTGGCTCATTCACACACACACACACACACTCTCATACAATCCTAAGTTTCCCAATATTGAAACTTATATTTTTTTATTGCATCTTTGTTTTATTTATCACGTTAGATAAAGTGATTCGCTAATTACTGTGAATCTTTCATGTCTTTAAATATTTTAATACCAAATACAAATGTAATCAAAGTAACGAATACAAGTAACGAGTATTAAACTTCAAAGTATCGAAAATTGACCTCACTATTCTTGGCGCAGAAGAGTGCAACGGAAAGTGCAGGAGAAGCGTCATCAGAGAGACCGCCGTCCGGAAATGTTGAAATTAACCCAGCACCACTTATGCCAGATATGAGCAAGTCGCAAGTTTAGAAATGGCCAGTCAACATTTAATTAGAAGAGCAAAAGCTTGGTTAAAGGACCACCAAGAACAAATTACGACGTGGGTTGAACTCGGGGAGAAGTTCCGTGCCAATTATTGGAAGAAAAGAAGTCTCGCCAAAGGAATAAGTGAGATGATGGGTCGAGATCAAAAACAAGAAGCGCAGAAAATTATTTCTACGTAAAGATGAAAATGTGTCGAACGCTAAAATTGAAGCACGCCGCATCAAAACGGCTACTGTTAACAAGATTACGCAATCGGGACCTAGGGCGCGTACTTTTTTTGAAGATACATGTAACGGAAGAAGAATTGCTTCATTTGTAGAATGAACAATGTATACTTTAGGCAACAAAACGCTTCGCATTCGACTCAAAACCGTAATGCCATGAGAGATCACTCCAGATAGTATTGTTGCAACAAATTCAGTAAAAAAATTAGAAATTGATGTCTACCATGTCGTTGTATTTTAGTATTTTAGTTTCTAATTGATATATTGTCCAGCAGTTCCAATGGCATTAAGAAATCGTAGTGAACATTAGAATCACTTTTCTGAAATGAATAAAGATCAAGCCAAGTGTAATTAATGATCTCAAACAATTAGTTCTAGAAATGAGTCTACATGAAATCTTAAGCGCCATTTAAAAACTAAACATGTGGGTGTATCAATTTATCGACAATCTAATCGTGTTGAATCTGTGGCCTCTTCGATGTCAGTTTCGACATTAGCTTCAACGTCAGCTTTGAATCCATTTGTCTTCGCGTCCACTAGCAATCCGTCAAATAAAAATTAAGATTGTAACACCAATGATTTTGCCGCCCTTATTCAAACGAGCTTTGTTCCAACGCCACCAGGCTGACGGCAGTACCGCCATGATAGCCCACCAGGATATCTCCGTTAGGCGGAAGAGCGGAGCTGTTATCTTTTCCTCTTTCGCTTCGACCACAGACGCGAGTGGTCGCATGTTTTTCTCATCCGTGCCAATGTTCTTTAAGTCTCGTTTTGTCAGTTACGTAAACCTTTTCTAGTTTTTCTAGAGGATTTTGAGACAAGATTGTGAAGCCAATTCCCAGCAGCAAATCTATACAGTTGATCGCCAATTAGTGTAGATGAATGTGACAGAATATCATCCGTTTAGGATAGTTGAGGGTGCGGAGTTTTGAGAATTTAAACAAATGATAAATCCAGACTATAAGTTACCTAGCCGAAAAACTGTGTCCACAAGTCTAATTCCGCAAATGTATAATTGTGCTAAAGATAGTGTGCGAGAAAAACTGCAAAAACCTCGGTATTGTGTGTCACAACTGATAGATGGACGTCAATTATAAATTAAAGTGGGATAACCAATGAAGGTGAGCTGTGCTCCCGATTATTAGAATGTTCATCATTTCAGGAAAGACGCACGGCGGAAAATTTATCAAGTTTTCTTAAAAATACGTTTGTAAAGTGGGGCATTAAGAAAAAAAATACCCGCTGTTGTGAGCGATAATGCTGGTGGTATCACAACAGTGATTTGACTTGGTGGTTGGCGACTGTACAGGACCGTTCAAGGTTAACGACAGGCGGCACGGCCAATTGGACTATCCGTAGGTCAAAAGAACAATAGCGGGCGCCATGCAAAGCTTTGATGCTCAAGAACAGCCTTGAGCAATGGCTGTTATGGGTTTTTCCCATCCCCATTTATTTAATGGTTATTACGGGGTGTTCTCGTCCAAATTTTATATATAGGTGCTGTGCGCGCTAACCTTAGGTAGCGAGCGAAGCAAGCGCCAAGCAAAAACGGCCATCAGCAAAGCAGCAGCAGCCGCAGCGATATCGAGATTCTCAACGACAAAATAGTTTTTATTAAAACTCAGCAAAGCGCAGCCCCAATTAAAGTCATCATTGACCAAGACAAGTGCAATAACCACGCCAACCAGCTTAGCAGTCTCCGCCAGCGAGCATACCAAAGCATTCTGTCTGCGGTCCGCGTCATCGGAACTGGTCCACACAAGTCCCAGCTCGACAATGGCACCCTTCGATCAACTTTCCAACAGCCAGCTCAGGACGATGCTCGCCGAACTAAGCAGAATTCTCGAAAAGAGGACCGCTAAAAGAAGCCTACAATCTTACAAAAACGACGCCGACTCCGACCACACCTTCGTCAATCCTAGGAAAACTAGGAAAATCAAGAAGACCACATCTACGGCCATGGAAATTCCGGACAACAACTCCTTTGCTGCTCTAAGCCAGGAAGAGACTTCCGACACCGACGGGGAACGCAGCGCAGTAAGTCAACCAACTTCAACTAAAAAATTTTCGTCAAAAAACACATCTAAGCCCACCCCCACCACAAGTTTCGGCTACTCCGAAACCGCACCCCCTTCAAATTACCGCCGACCAATTTTCCGGCAAGCGAGTCCCCCCGGTAATTCTCCGAGACAAAACACTCTGGACGACGCTGTCCAAAAAATTATCCACGTCAGATATCCATTTCACCAAAGCCCAATCCACTTCTGAAGGTATCAAAATCACCGTCCCCGACATAAACACTCACCGCAAACTCACCGCCACGTTAACCAAAGTCCAGATGCCTTACCACACGTAATCCCTCGCATTCGAGAGAAATCTTAAAGTAGTTATCCACGGCTTCCTCGAAACAAACCCTATCGAAGAGATCGAAGCCGATCTCAAAGAAGCCAACCTCACCCCAATAAAATTACACCAATGCTTCGAAAAGATAAATCACCTATGGCTCTATTCCTAGTCATAACTAGCAAGGAAAGCCGCAAGATTTATGATATAACCACCTGCGTAAGACTCCGCGTCAGAGTAAAGCCCCTGAAAAACCCAAACTCCGCAGGCCAATGCCACCGGTGCCAATTATTCAGGCACTCTCAAAGTGCACCGCACCATTCAAATGTGTAAAATGCAGTCTAGGTCACTCTCATCAAGATTGCCCCAAAGCTAAATCCGATCCACCCAAATGCGCCAACTGCGGTCAAGCACATCCTGCCAACTACTGCGGATGCTGCAGCCCATGCAAAATCTGTACAAAAACCAAAATTCATCCCGGCTCCTTTCCCAACCACCCCAGCATGGAAAACTCCTACACCCGAACCCCAATCAAAACCCACAACCAAGCCCCCAATTCCACCAAAACCCTCTAACCTCACATCAAAATCCTCAACGTCAAATAGCAATTTCGGCAAAGTCGCCGCAGCTCTATCCGACCTTATCCTAACTTTCTCTTATTTATTTAACCGCTCCGCACATTTTGATCCAATCGAACCGGATGTTTTTAATTCAGTAAAATTCATTTATTAATGTTTCTGTGGTGGTCCTTCGAAGATGTTTTTCGTGAAAGCAATTTAGAGAAAGGTAAGGGGCTCTCAAAGTTATTCCTTTGATCTTGTGTTTAGTGTTCATTCCCGTCCTTATGTTTTAATTCGTGATTGTGGAAATTCGGCTAACAGTATTGGTCAACTTACGTGAGGTAACGATGTAATTATTTTATAATTGACTTATTTTTTTATTTTATTATTGTTTGTTGAGCGTATATTTGTCCTTAATTACGATGGAAGCATCTAAGGAATTAAAGCGCTTATCAACTGCTAAGGGATATTGTTAAGGGTACTCTCACTCGGTTAATTAACGAGATTGAAGGAAAAATTTGAGCAAATTTATACGGATATTTTGTGTTTAGTCGATGAGGATGAAAAAGCTGAAAACGAGGCGCTTGACTACTTTATAAATTTTG
Source organism: Pyrochroa serraticornis (assembly GCA_905333025.2). Taxonomy (NCBI): domain Eukaryota; kingdom Metazoa; phylum Arthropoda; class Insecta; order Coleoptera; family Pyrochroidae; genus Pyrochroa; species Pyrochroa serraticornis. Next base: position 2,437,220 of record HG995155.1, on the reverse strand, counting down.
AAATTTGTTATGATCAAGCTCTGTTATTAATTAGAAAATTAGTTAGTCCATTGTCAACATCGACACCGGCAGCTCTTTCGGTGCGTAGTCCTGTTGCTAAGTTGTCGGATATAAGGTGCAACATTTGTAGTTTAATTTTAGCTTAAGATTCTCCCACAAGAAAGAACTCCCGTTGTAAGTTTAGTAGTAAGAAATAAAGTGTAAAAGCCCAGCAGCATCTCATTTAGCCTGCACAACGACATTTGGGGTGCTTTGCACATTCTCTTAATTTAACACTCCAAGCGGGACTAAAAGGAATCCAAGTAACTTTGGATAAGACCAAAAAAATTGTGGTATTCCTTAAACGGAGTTTGCACGCTCTTACAAAATTACATCAAATTCAAGAACATATGGACGTTCCAACTTTAAAAATGAAGCCAGATGTCAGTACAAGGTGGAACTCCACGTATGATATGCTTGACTGAATCTTAAAAATTAACTATAGCTATAATAGCATGTCAAGTGCCTACATTAACCACAGATGAGTGGTTTATTGTAAAAAATGCTGTTGACATTTTATCCATTTTCAACACTATCACGGAAGAGGTCAGCGCTGAGAAAAGTGTTGGGATTTCAAAAATTAATTTTTCACACGGTCCATGAAAGGGCACTTGAAAATGCAGCTATCCAAGGAAGATATCACCAAGGTACCTAAATTAAAAGGCATGAGCGAGACTCTAGCAACACAATTAAATACTAGATTCAAAGCCGAAGATCACCCACTAATAACAGACTGCGCGCTTTTAGATCCGCAATTTAAGAAATTGGCTTTTAGCGATAATCCTAAATACAGTACTCAATTTGGATTTCGCAAGTAAATCAAGAAATCCACAGTGAGAATCAATCTTATCACCGAACCAACAAGTTTCTTAGAAAGTACCTCATCGCTGTGGATTGAATTTGATCAGCAGGTTTCTAACTCAAAACTTCATTTGATAAATTCAACGGCAGCGGGCATTATAGAGTTGGATAAGTATTTACAGGAGCCCTTAAGAGGGAGAAAAGAAAACCCACTGGCATAGTGGAGACAACGAGAAGCATTATATCCCAGGCTGTATAATATTGTGGGGACCGGCTTGCTGCAGATTTAAGATGAATTTGAAACAAACGACAGTTTTGTGTTAGTGCCTTAAGTTTTCGAAGTATTTCTTTAGTTTTTCACGATCTCATCCAGTCCAATTTATGGTTTCGTGGCGGCCGGCGCCTGTGTTTGAATTTGTCGCCTTCCACAAGGAAGAGGGCACCACTGGCTAGAGACATCCGGAGCGTCGCCACCAGTAGCGACTACCCGGAGGTAACATATAAAAGCGCACACAATCAGGAAATCTCTCTCTTCCGGGATACTTTGTTGTTGGTACTATTTCTCCATGTAAATAAATAGTTTTCAAAACTGCCGTGTATGTTATTATTTTAAGATTGCAAACGATGCAATAATTAGTCACCCCGACGTGATTTACGGTAAATTTGTAAATTCGAAAAACAGTGAAAATCAAGTGCAACACGTAGCGAACGAAGCGAAACGTAATCAATTCCCTAATAACGTAAGAAAGCCGTTTGGAGAGAAACCTTTACTCCGAAGAGCTGATCTGGGACAAGTTTCTATCGCAAAGCGTGCAAATTAATTAACGGCAGTGTAAAAAAACAACAACCGCAAAGTTAAGCACAATGAAGAAGATTGATAAAGAAGAAAAACACCAAACGTATGACAACCGGAGACAACTAGAAGCTAATCAAGTTAGCATAAAGATTCCACCATTTTGGCGAGAAAAACCAGAAATATGGTTCTATCAAATTCAAACACAGGCGCCGGCCGCCACGGTTTCATGGCCCAGATTGGCTAACTTCGCCAGAATCTCAGTGGCCTCGCTCAAAGTTTGACGTTCCTTAGCTTCCGGAGCTCAAACACGAGATCAGCAGTCATGCTGCAGTTGTTCATTGTAATGATTTTCCCATTGCAAAATTTTCCAGTTTAACTCGCTTGAAATTCATTGTTACATTCAAGAACGCAAGGTGCAGTTAGTCATCAGCTTTAACCACCGAAGATCAATCAGAGTTAGAAACAGTAAATTGTGTAGCAAATCCATGGTCAATTACATGAGAAGTTTTGTTGTCAACAGTTTTAGTTCTAATAAGCGACAAGAAAGGTAATTATTATAAATGTTGCAGTGTCCTGTAAATGACGTCTGCAGCCGCCAGTAGATGGCGTTGAGTTAGCAAACTACGTTTCCTCATAAGAATAAAAAGTAAGAATAACCATGTGTTTTATTTAGAATATATCCCAGGGATATAACAAATGGCGACCACTTATGAAACTATTAATATTCCAGTGTCTGGTATTAGCCAAAATACCACAAGAATTACTAAGTCTACAAGAGTCAAGACCAAGTCACCATTTTACTGAATTTTCAAGTGCGTTTCAGTGTTTGGTGTTAACCAACATAACAGAAAACTTGTCGCTAAATTGATTTTCAATTTCAAATATTCAGATTCCTGGTGGTATTCAATTAGCGGATCCAAAGTTTAACTTTAATGGTCCAGTAGACATGTTGTTAAGAGCTAATGCGTTTTGGCGAATTTTGAAGCAAAATCAAATAAAATTTTCAAAGAATCATCCGCATTTTCAAGAAACCGAATTAGGTTGGTTAGCTGGTGGCAGTTTTGCCACAAGTCCTTCCCGGAGAAAAATCATTTGTAATTGCACAATCAAATCTTTGAAAGAAAATCTCGCGAAGTTTTAAGAAATGGAAAATTATGATTGCAAAGCTGACACTATGTCACAAGATCAACGGTCTTGTGAAGCGTTTTTTAGACAAACTCACACATGGAATACAGACGGTAGATTTGTTGTCAAATTACCATTCAAGCCAAACGCGCCTTCATTAAGGTCTTTGTTAGAAATTGGTATTAATCGATTCAAGAGTTTAGAAAAAAAATTTGTTAACGATCAGAGTTTGAAGCGGGATTATTCAGAGTTCATTAACAAATATCTCAATTTAGGACACATGGAGTTACTTTCTGGAAAAGATTTGAAGCAACACGTGCTGCGACAACATCCCATCCAGTTGAGAGAAGAGAATGGAAATAATGTCCACGGGCATTGTTTCTACCGCGTTTTGAATTCCTTCAACTGAGACTATTTCATCACTTCCGTCTACTTGAACCACAAAGAGATCAGCAGCGAATTCGGTCATGGATTTAGAAATCCATCCCAGCAACAAATCCAAACTGCAGTTGTATGGAGCATCGCAAAATGAAATCTCTTAGTCTCAAAAAACTGTTATTGATAGAAGTCTGGTGAAAATGCTAGCAGCAGAATATTAGCCTCTATCAATAGTTGAGAACAAGGGATTTTTGGAATATAGTGGAAGACTACAGTCATCGTATACTCCTCCCAGCAGGAAATTGTTTACGAACTCCATGTTGCCAGAAATGTATGGGGAAGCAGTTAACAAAATCAATAACATGTTGCATTTAATTAAACATGTTTCTGTCACAACAGACATGTGGAGCTCTGACAGTAACAAAGAATATTTAACAGTTATTGGTCATTTTATTTGTGATGACACAATATTCTCACCAGTAATAGTTACGAAAGAAGTGTGTGATGCACGTACGGGTGTAAATATTACTGCAACATTATCATTAAGGATTCGTGAATGAAATATCGATGATAAAGTGGTGACAATTTCATCAGATAATCGTGCAAATATAAAAAATGCAATTAATGAACATTTAAAATTGCATCATCATCCGTGCGTTGCGCACACATTAAATTTAAGCATCACTGATGCTATCAATCAAATGTTACTTTTATGACGTTTCTAAAAAAATGTAGGTCTTTGGTTGCTCATTTTAAGCATAATGTACTGGCATCGAATAAACTGAGGAACGTCCGGCAACTATGGGTGTCCTGTAATAAAAAATCAAGCAAGATGTCAGTACAAGGTGGAATTCTACTTTAAGGCGATATCTGCTAAAATATTTTAGTGGAATTTCTAATTTTCGAGCTAAAATTGCTCTACAAGGGCACTATGTAGGGACAAAACTGAATGGAACGGAGATCTGTTTATTTTACGACAGTCGAAGGCAAAGACCGACCCACTATGGATGACGAATTAATGGCACTATTATGTTACCCTGAGGTTGCATTTTGACCTGGAAGCGCGAGTCAGCCAAAGTTCAGAACTTTTCAATAGTGCACGGTTTTCGCGGTTACTTTCAAGTTTTCAAACCAAATTCTATGATTTTGATTACTTTGAAATATATTAGTAATTTTGTATTAAATCGGTTGAAAATTATACGATTAATTTTTGTTTAGCAATGGTTTCGTCGGCGCCTAAACAAAGGCCCAGATACAATATTTTATCGCTTTTGGCCATAAATAAGTGTCTGTAATCTGTAATGTAGGGAAACTTTTTTATTAAATACATATTGTAACGGTTCATTTTTGGGATGGCTGTGTGTTCGCGATTTTGGGGTCTCTCAAAAGTGTCCGTCGTTTCTGTTAATGTTCTTCTCGTTTCTGTGGTTTTGGATTGTTGTCGGTACCTTGAGTTGCGATGTTTTCTTTTATGCGTTTTTCGGATATGCTGGCTGATAAACGGCATATTGGTGAGGTTTCTCGAGGTGTGTGGGTCGGTGTCTGTGGGGACGAGATTTTGAGGTCCATAGATACCCTTAATTGTCTAGTTCGCTTTTTCTGGTTGTAAGAAGCCAATATTTGGTCTTTGAAAACCACCGCCAGTATTCGGGACCACCAACTTTGGGGAATTTATCGGCCAGTCCGGAACGCAGGGCAACTCAAGACACTATTAAAGTCCGGGACCTGGAGAACCCCTGTCTACTCTTTGTCCTTTTGTCTTCTTCATCCTCATCGTGCCACCCTATGCTATTTTCATCTTCAGTCAGCGCCCAGGACGTCATCAGCGGAAGCTCCAGCGATTCCGGCGAGTACCTTTTGATTTTTGCGTATTTGTGCGGCTTGACAGATTTTTGTGGGGCGAGCTCGTCATTCAATTTTGTTGGGTTTGGCCGCGCAATGGCATATTTCGGCCGGGTATCGTCGGTGACAATCATCATCCGCTAGGCGTCTGACTAACAACTTCTGCACTTTGTATCTTTTTTTCTTATGTAATAAAACCACTTATTTATTTTGCTCAACCTTCCCCTCCGTAATTGGTGGTAAATACCAATTGCTGGCGCCCATAGGCTCAACGAGACCTTCACAGGACCCGCGGCCCAGCCGCCACAAAGGAGCCAACCGTTAGCCGCATGTGGTAGCGTTACAGTTCATTAAAATATCTTAGTAAAATTGCGAATCCCACTGGTAGATTAGCGCGTTGGTCATTGAAGCTACAGCAATATGATTTCGAAATTGTTTATAGAAAAGGGGCATATCAAAAAGTTCCTGATGCATTTGTCGCGAGCCCTTCCGCAAGAACTTCTCGCTGTTTTTGTTAGTGCTGTAGAGATAGATCGAAATAACCTTGATAGGCATTATAAAAGGTTACGGGCACGAATTTTACGGCAACCTGATAATATTCCTGATTGGCGGGTAGAAGATGATTTAATTCATAAACTTGTGCCTGTTATTTTACCTTTCCAAAGTAATATACCAGAGTGGAAAATTTTAGTACCAGAAAGGCAACGAAAGGAAATTATTCGCGAATGCCATGATCCTCCGACCAGTGCTCATTTTGGAGTGTTTAAAACTGTTTCGCGTATTACGGATACTTACTATTGGCCTAAGTTGAAAGAGGACGTCAAAAAGTACGTTCGTAATTGTCAAATTTGTGCTGCACAGAAATCTGGTGCTCTTGGTAGATTTGGTATGATAGGGACTGAAAAGAAAGTAAATTTTCCGTGGCAGATTGTGGCAATTGATATTATGGGACCGTTCCCTAGTTCAACGTCGAGAAATTCGTATCTACTCGTCGTGGCTGATTGGTTTACAAAATATACTCTCTTGTTGCCTATGAGTTCGGGAAAGTCACCCGCTATAGCTAAGTTTATGGAAAATGAAGTGTTTTTAAAGTTTGGCGTGCCCCAATTTATAGTATGCGACAACGGTCGACAATTTACAGGGAATTTATTTAAGAAACTTGCAAAATCCTATGGAGTTAAAAAAATCTGGTATAACGATCGTTACCATCCGCAAGTTAACTTTGTAGAAAGGATAAACAAAACAATAGGAACAGCCATACGTAGCTATGTAGTAGAACATAAACAATGGGATAAAGAAGTTTACAAAATTCAGCACGCGATAAACACAGCAAAGCACGAAGTCACCGAGTTTACTCCGTCCTTTTTAAATTTTGGTAGGCACGTCCCTATTAGTGGTAATTATTACGGAAACGCGGGTAATCTAAGCCGTGATATTGAGCTAGTCCCTGATGATCGTGAATCATATGCAAAAGAAATCACCGGTTTAGCGGACATATTTAAAGAAATTAAGAAAAGACTCCATAAAGGTTACGAAAAAAATGTTAAAACGTACAACACCAACAAAAGAAATAAAACTTTTGAAGTATGAGAAAAAGTAATGAGACGTAATAAAATCTTATCCAATGGTACAAGGAAGTTTACGGCAAAATTAGCTCCTCGTTTTGTCCCAGGTACTATTCGAAGTAAGATTTCGAATATAATTTTTGAAATTGATAATGATGATGGTTCAGATGCTGGTCGTTGGCACATTAAAGACCTTAAGCCATATAGAGGCTCTGATCATGAAGACTAATTTGCAATATAGTATATAGTTATAGTAGTTTTAGATAAGGTAGTTGTAAGTTTCATGATTATTGAAAATTTAGGTAAGAGGAAAATTGAAGCAAGAGTCCTAGCTTTGTCCAGGGCTGTACCTTATGTGGAGTTATGTCGCGCCCGTACCACTGCACTTCCACCTCCACCCGATATAGACCTTTGGCACACCAGCATGCGCGCATGCGCATGCGATGCTTGGCTCACCCAAAACCCTAATTTGCGACAACGGAGTGCAATTCCGGAGTAAGCTATTTGCCAAGTTGTGTGACGGTTATAAAATCAAAATTTCCTATACTGCGAATTACCATCCCCAAGCAAACCCTACCGAGCGCATTAATAGAGTTATTAAAACTATGTTAACCGCTTATGTTGCTGACAACCACCGTATTTGGAATCAGTACCTGGCCAAAATTGCTTACGCTATCCGATCATCAAAGCATGAAGTTACCGGTCTCACTCCAAATTTTTTTCAATTTTGGAAGAGAAACCTCGAGTGTTGGTAACCCCGACAATGACACCTTGCCGGATGATAACATCGCGGTTAATCAACCCCAAATGCCTGCTACTCGAATCGCGGAATTTAATAGGCTCTACGCGGATGTGCAGTGGAGGCTGAAGCAGAGCTATGAGCGCAGCCGAAAATATTATAATCTTCGCCGTCGCGATGACCGATTTGCTTTACGTCAACAGGTTTGGAGCACTCTCCAGTGCTGTTAATTACCTTGCGGCTAAACTTGCGCCTAAATTTATCGGTCCCTATAGTATTGCGCGAGTTGTCTCACCATGGACTTATGAATTGACCGATCCGGATGGTAACGCTTGTGGTACCTGGCATGCTAAGGATCTTAAGGCGCATCCTCCGGATAGCGATTAATATTCTCTACTATTATCTACTATTTTCCTTTGTTATATTCTTTGACTGTTACTGTCACCTTAATGATTATGGTCTTCCTGTTCTTCCCTCTTAGTGGTGCTCCTTGCTGATTCAGGATCAGAATAGGTCAGCGGTTTCGTCCTGCCTGTCGTAAAAGCTGACTTAAGGGACTGGAGTGCATGTTGAATGAATGCAGAGTATGAATGGTGAAAATTTCCGGGAAATTTTCTTTTGGTAAAGGGGGGATTCAAAAAACATTAATTATGTGTATAAAGTGTGGAAATTATTTTGTTCAGTGTATCCACTTCGTGATTTAGTGCAGAACAAGGTTAGTAAATATTAGTGAGATTATTAATAATTTAATTTTAAATTTTGCAGTTTCTTTGATTTTTAAAATGGAGAATCTAAATACCAAAGAAGCAACATTTGGCTTCATTTTAATATTATTAGTGGAGGGATGGCTAAATGTAATATTTGTAGCAACAAAGGTGGTGCAACTTTGTATTAAAAAAAAATAATTGGAAACAAAACTCCACACTAAAAATTGACCAGGATATGAGATGCCTGGTCAGGGATATCAACGCGGCGAAAGAGAAGGAGCTCCTTGGGAAGAAAACCCAAGGACGAGTAGTAGAACTGTATGAGTACGCTCGCGTCCTCAATCCGTGCGTTGCGCACACATTAAATTTAAACATCACTGATGCTATCAATGACAATGTTTCTTTTATGACGGTTCTAAAAAAAATTAAATCTTTGATTGCTCATTTTAAGCATAGTGTACTGGCATCGGATAAATTGTGGGTGTTCCCCAGAAAACTATGGGTGTTCCGCAATTAAAAATTAAGCAAGATGTCAGTACGAGATGGAATTCTGCTTTAACTATGCTAGAGAGACTTGTCATCATATAGGTATGTTGCTATTACAGAACTTCCTCGTGCACTTGATTTTTTAGATGCCTCTAACTGGGAAATAATTCAGGATTGCATTCCAATCTTGAAACCATTAGAAACAATGACGAGAGAATTGTGGGGTGAAAAATATCCCACAATGTCCTGGTAATCCCCCTCGTAAGAGGATTGCAACATAAAATAAAAAATCAGGCAGTTAGTACCGGTACTGCAAAATTATTACAAAGATCTTTAATGGAGGTGATTGGCAGGCGATTGGGTTCACTGGAGGGATGTAAGGTTGTTTCGAAAACTGAATTTCTTGACCCCCGCCTGAAAAAAAAACGCATTTGACGTTGAAGATAATACCAGGCATGCCAAAAATTGAGTAAAAGATGAACTGACGCAAATTATAAATATTGCAAACGCTTCTGCTACCACTGCTGCTGCCACTAACGAAGAGGTGTCTCCAATTATTCAAGAAAATTATTCGCTATTGTCTCATTTTTTGAACCAATTGGCTAACATGCAGGTCCTCAATCAACACTGTCGATTTTGAGGTCAAAATATTGGCCAATTGGTGCTCGTAATTTAGTTAGAAAAATTTGTCGGTCATGTACTCGATGTCTTAGGGCGGTACCGCGTATGTTTTCGCGAAAAAATTTAATTAAGATTCGTGTAAGTCCTGCTCGCCCATTTGTTAATAACGTGGGAATCGATTTTTTTGGTCCGCTTTATATTAAGCAAAGTGATTAGCGTAATGCAAGGATTTTGCAATCGTACGGCTCGCTTTTTGTTTGCTTAAGGCGATTCGCCTAAAGCTAGTTGATGATTTGACATCTGGCGCAGTTCTAAATCTTAAGTGTTATCTATTGTGATAATGCTACAAATTTTGTTGGGGCACAACGTGAATTGCGCGAAGCATTTGATATAGTGAGAGACTCCAAATTTAAAGTGCACTTAGTCAATCATTTTAAAGGGATAACGTGGCAGTTTATACCGCCTCGCTCTCCTAATTTTGGCAGTCTTTGAGAGCGATTGGTGCGTGCGGTTAAACATCATTTAGAGCGCGTTTTAGGTAATACTTCATTAAATTTTAAAGAAACAACGACACTGTTGGCTAGAATTGAAGCTATCATAAACTCCCGTCCCCTTTCCACCCTCAACAATGATCCCAATTACTTAGAAATTCTCACTCCCGGTCATTTCCTGACTGAAGAGCCGAACCTACAGCAGGTTCCCGAAAATGGTTTGGGCAAATGGCAGCAGATTGAGCAGATCCATCAACAAATTTGAAAAGGATGGTAAAGAGAGGTGCTGGTTGAAATGTAGAGGCGGGCAAAATGGCTAAAATCAAACGTTTCTCAAATAGCACCGGGATGTATGGTTCTTATGTCCGAAGACAACATTCCACCCTTCATGTGAATAATCGATTCAACTGAAGCACCACTCCCACAAAAATTGCATTTGTTCATCAATTATATCTATACCGGGTGATTCAGACGACCCGGACCATAGGGATTTAACATGGGAAATCATAAAATTGTAATTTCCTGCTCCCCATTTCAACTTGTTTAAAAAAATAATATTGTATCTAGTAAAGGCTATTTTTCTGCTCACGTGATGGTGCAATTCATGTGGCTAATTTAAAGGATAATTAAGAAAATAAGTTTTATTTATTAAAAATAATTTGAAAAATCGAGGCTTAAGTTGTGATGCGCTCCATTTTCCAAAAAAAATCAAGTGCTTCGTAGCCGCACGGTAATTATGTTGTTTTAAAACTCGGGGGTCGGGGTTCAAATCCACTTTTTGAAAAAAAATTTTTTTTAAGAACTTTCTATCTACGATCAAACTTATTCATAATTCTTTGCTTTTTCATCATTTCTAATTAATAAACAGCATTAACGTGTAATTTATTGAGGATTAAACTGCTAGTCTTTCCATCGACAATTAACTGCCACCCCTAATTTAGTCATTATTGATAATAAATAAATTTTTTGAATAATAACAATAAACTAAATTTTAAATGTTAATAAACTTTGTTTAAAAAACTTGTTCCCAGAAAAAAAAAGTATGATGTATCAAACGGGAATTGAACCTTTGCAATTTGGATTACTGATTTTGCAAATCAAAGTCGTAACCATACGACTACGATACGGCCTTTGCCTGGCTTTGAATGGCAGGGTTTAAAAGGACACTGCTGCCCTTGAAATTAATAAAAATGATTTTTCTCATTATCCGTTAAAGTAATTACATGCACTTACACCTTCACGTAAGCAGAAAAGTATGCTCTATGAGATGGAATTACATATTTTTTAATAAATTGAAATGGGGAGCAGGAAATTGCAGATTTCTGATTTCCCATGTTAAATCCCTATGGTCCGCGTCGCCTGAATCACCCGGTATATATAAAAGAAAGTCGTGTTAGTTACTTCACTTATAACTCAAGAACGGCTGAACCGATTTAGCTGAAAATTGGCAGGGAGGTAGTTTAGAGGCAGGAGAAGGACATAGGATACTTTTTATCCCGTTCGACATCATTCCCGTGTGACTTGACATGTAACGTCAGTCACTATAAAACGTGGTATAACAAAAAAGAATCAGACTTGGAATAACAAAATTGACGTATAATGACAGCTATGTAATGACGTATGGATGACAATTTGATATTTGTAAGAAATCAATAATAAAACTATTTCTATTAAATAAATAATTAACATTATTGCCCAATTGCCCATTCGTATAAACAGTGAAGTGAACTATAAAACTCGGTATGGTTGAAAATTTAAGTTTTTAGGTGAAGTGAAGTTTAATTAATAATGCCGCGACCAAGACGATCGAATCTTTCCCGACAAAGCCGTGATGCAAGAAGAATACGAAATACTGCAAATGAAAGGACTGAAGAAGAACAAGAAATTGCACGTGAACAGCGCCGCGATAGTATGGCTCGACTTCGTGCTTCTCAATCACGAGAGCAAAGTGAAGCAGCCCGTGAAACAGCTCGGTTGGCAATGCAGAATCGTCGAGCGAACAACAGAGGTCAACAAATAGATAATTTGCGACGCAGAACAAGATATTTATCAAGTGCTGATTTGAATCGAGCAGCGTTTCAATACGATTGCAGCAATGATTACAGCTTGCATCCTAGCGTTTGCATTGGGCAAATGGACGTAGTTTGCGAGTATTGTGGTGCATTAAAGTTTTCCGGAGAAACGCCTGGATTATGCTGCCTTAATGGTAAAGTGAAATTGCCATTGTTGACTCCGCCACCTGAGCCATTGTATTCATTGCTTTGTGGCGAAACACAAGAATCACGCCACTTTCTTGCAAATACTCAAAAATACAATGGTTGTTTCCAGATGACGTCATTTGGGGCAGATATTATCGAAGAACGGGGATTTAATCCGACATTTAAGGTATTTATTTTTGTACTTATATAGAATGTAGTTAAAGAATAACTTACTTTATCTATTGGTACCTATGTAGTATATTTGCTAATTCTGAACTCTACTCTCCCACCGAAAAAAGTGTTTATAACCCAGTTAATACTGTCTGGTTTTTATTTTGTAGATACAAGGACAGATTCATCATCGAATTGGATCATTACTACCTTTCGAAGATACACAGAATAAATTTTTACAAATATATTTCATGGGCAACATGGAAGAACAACTTGATCGACGCCTAGAGATCAATGCAGGAATGAAGCGAGCAATTCTTCAAGACTTGCAGTGTCTGCTTCATGAACATCATGCGTTGGTCAGGTTCTTTAAGAGTGCTTTAGAGCGCATGCCAAGTGATGACTATAAAGTTGTTATCAAAGCAGATAAACGACCATCTGGAACACACGAAAGGACATTTAATGCTCCAACAGTAGACGAAGTTGCCATCCTGATTGTTGGTGAACAATTGGAAAAACGCGATATTGTGCTTACACGTCGCGATACTGGGCAACTGCAACAAATATCTGAAACTCATCGATCATATGACACATTGCAATACCCGCTGATGTTTTGGCAAGGAGAAGATGGATATTATTTTAATATTAAAATTAAAAATCCATTGAATGGTGAGTATCAGTATCATAATTTATTTCATTTATTTGTGAAAGACACTGATTTAAAATAATGCTTATTAAAAAAATGGTTAATGTCTGTATTGTTTGCCTTTAAAATTTGCCTTTGAAATGGTTAATTATCAAATTTTTAATTTCAGGTGAAGAAACTACAAAGAAAGTTAGCTCAATGAATTATTACGCATATCGTTTGATGATTCGTCAAAATGCTGACAACTATTTGCTGCGGTTTCGTCGATTGTTTCAGCAGTATTGCGTTGACATGTATGTAAAAATAGAAACGGAACGTTTAACATTCATTAGGTTGAACCAAGCCAAACTGCGTTCTGAGGAGTACATCCATTTACGTGATGCAGTTAGTACTGAAGGAAATGCAGCTAATATTGGTCGATTAACTATTCTGCCGGCGACATACATTGGTAGTCCACGTCATATGCATGAATATGCACAAGATGCAATGACATATGTTCGTCATTACGGTCGGCCCGATCTCTTTATTACTTTTACCTGTAATCCAAAATGGATAGAAATTACTCAATTGCTGCTTCCCGGACAAACATCAAGTGATAGACACGACATCACAGCACGTATATTCAGGCAAAAAATTCGGTCCCTGATGAACTTTATTGTTAAACAACGCGTCTTTGGAGATACTCGATGCTGGATGTATTCAATCGAATGGCAAAAGCGAGGCCTGCCGCACGCACACATTCTTATTTGGTTAGTGGAAAGAATTCAGCCTGACCAAATAGATGGTATCATATGTGCTGAGATTCCTGATTATGAAGTCGATCCAGACCTACATGATGTTGTTACTACTAATATGATTCATGGACCGTGTGGTGCCATCAATCCCCAATCACCTTGCATGGTCGATGGAAAGTGCTCTAAACGATATCCACGGAAATTAACGGCGGAGACTGTCACTGGCAATGATGGTTATCCGCTGTATCGGCGTCGATCACCAGATGACAACGGTCGAACTGTCACAACGAAAGTGAAAAGAATGGATTTCGTTGTCGACAACAGTTGGATTGTTCCATATTCGCCACTTATTTCTAAATCGTTCAAGACACATTGCAACGTTGAATACTGCAATTCAGTTAAGTCCATAAAATATATTTGCAAATATGTCACGAAAGGCAGTGATATGGCGGTTTTTGGATTGCAATCCTCGAATACCAACGATGAAATTTCACGCTATCAAGTTGGTCGTTATGTGAACTGTAATGAAGCGATTTGGCGTATATTCGCATTTCCTATTCACGAACGTCATCCTACTGTTACGCATTTGGCGGTGCATCTGGAAAATGGTCAACGAGTATATTTCACGGCTTCGAATGCTACGCAACGTGCTGAAACACCTCCAGCAACTACATTGACCAGTTTTTTTGCAATCTGCCAAAGCGATCAGTTTGCACGAACTTTGCTTTACTCGGAGATGCCACGTTATTATACTTGGAATGCTTCATCGAAGAATTTTCAAAGACGGAAGCAAGGCGATGCGGTTCCTGGGTATCCAGATGTGCGTTCTACTGATGCTCTTGGTCGTATGTATACAGTTCATCCAAAGAATAATGAATGTTTCTATTTGCGGTTGTTGCTGGTAAATGTGCGTGGGCCAACGTCATTTGAGTCACTACGAACTGTTAATGGTGTAATATTCCCAACATATCGTGCTGCATGTGAAGAATTGAAGTTATTAGAAAACGATAGTCATTGGGATACGACAATCGCTGAAGCCATTATCTCTGCATCTCCAAGTCAGATACGCACATTATTCGCTATCATAATTTCGACATGTTTTCCATCAAACCCATGTAACCTGTGGCACAAATACAAGGATAATATGTCAGAAGATATTTTACATCAAATTCGTGTCAGTTCCAGAAATCACGATATTGAGATGAATGAGGAGATACATAATCGTGCTTTACTCTTGATCGAAGATATGTGTTACCTCATGTGCGGTAATTTATTAATCAGGTTAGGAATGCCAGCACCATATCGTGAAATGAATGACGCATTTAATCGAAAATTGGAACGGGAACGTGAATATGATCACCAGGAATTAGATTTAGTAGTTCAAACGAATGTACCCCTGTTGAATTACCAACAAAAGGAAGTTTATGATACTTTAATGAAGGCAATCGATGATGAAAATGGTGGTTTATATTTCCTAGATGCCCCTGGTGCAACTGGTAAGACATTCCTCATGTCATTAGTTTTAGCAACTGTTCGGGCGAGATCTAACATAGCGGTTGCAGTTGCTTCTTCTGGAATAGCAGCCACATTGTTAGAAGGATGCCGTACGGCTCATTCAGCATTCAAATTACCGTTAAATCTTCAAACTATTGTAGAACCAACGTGTAATATTGCAAAACACTCAGCAATGGCCAAAGTTTTAGCGGTATCGAAAATCATCATCTGGGACGAATGCACAATGGCGCATAAACGTGCATTAGAAGCACTTAACCGAACATTAAAAGATTTACGCAATGACTCGAGATGTTTTGGAGGAGCAATGATTTTACTTTCTGGCGATTTCCGCCAAATACTGCCAGTAATTCCAAGATCTACGGCTGCCGACGAAATAAACGCTTGCCTCAAATCGTCAAATCTATGGCGCCATGTGAAGAAACTGCAACTGACAACAAACATGAGAGTTACATTGCTTAATGATACATCTGCTGAAGATTTCTCGGAGCAATTGCTGACTATCGGTAATGGTCAAGTACCTGTCGATGAATCGAGCGGATTAATATCATTTCCAAATAATTTCTGTAATTTTGTCTCATCAAAAGACGAACTTATCAACAATGTATTTCCAGAAATTATTTCTAACTACAAAAATTATGAATGGATGAGTGAGCGAGCAATTTTAGCGGCAAAGAATAAAGATGTAGATGACCTAAACTACATAATTCAAAATAAGATCATTGGAACAATGCATTCATTCAAATCTATTGACTGCGTCACAAATGAAGATGAAGCCACCAACTATCCAATTGAATTTTTAAACTCTTTGGACGTGCCTGGCTTACCACCGCACAATTTACGCCTAAAGGTTGGCTCCGTAGTAATCATGCTTCGAAACATAAACCAACCAAAACTGTGCAACGGTACGCGTTTGGTGGTTAGAAAATTGATGAACAATGTAATTTACGCTACGATAATGATAGGAAAATTCCAAGGTGAGGAAGTTCTCATTCCGAGGATACCGATATGCCGTTTGAATTTAAAAGACTTCAATTTCCGATACGTCTTGCATTTGCCATGACCATCAACAAATCACAAGGCCAATCCTTAAAAGTTTGTGGTTTAAATCTAGAACATTCGTGTTTTTCCCATGGTCAATTATACGTGGCATGTTCACGGGTCGGAAGACCATCTGCGTTGTTTGTTTTTGCGCCTGATAATAAAACAAAAAATGTCGTGTATCACAAGGTACTTAAATGAAGAGCAACCTATGTACTAAAATACAGAAATAATTATGAATGATTGATGTAGAAATTTAATTTTTTTTGTATTTTTTCCAATAAAAAAAAATCTGCTTATTTATTGACATTAAGGCGGAACAAAGTTCGCCGGGTCAGCTAGTTTTTAATAAAAAACAGTTAACAAATTTCTTGTCTAATCATCTGTTCAAATATTCTAAAACCACTAACTTGCAGTTTGTTACAAGTGGCGGATTTGCACATATTCTTGAATACAAAAGTAATGTTCAACTTGTAAATAAATTATTAAATTTTGATTATAAAGAAGTAGATAGAAGAATTCTACTACAGATTTTATCTGCATAGAGAGTTAGATGCATTAGACTGTAGAAACATTGATGTATTAGTTCTTGCCTAATTTAAAGATTAATTAACAGAAGAAGTTTGGATAAATGGCATTGGATAAATGGGATTGTCTTAAATCTATTCCCGTTCTAAAAAATCTACTTGCACTAAAACGCTAACGAAAGTTCACCGTGTATCCAGAGCGATAAGGTGCATTTTAACACGATCTAGGGTGAAACGTTAGCCAAATGAGTAGGAAGTGCAAATATTTATAATGCACAAAATGGACAGGACTCTAATGCTCTGAAAAAAGATTTGAGAAATGGTCCTCCTCTCCATGTATTTTCTATTCATGGTAACTGTAAGAAATACTTTTGTTCTGAAGGTGGTAAAGAACACGATTTAACAGCTTCACAATTAGAAGCCTTAAAATATGCACAAGAGTGTGTAAAACCTCTAATACGGAAAGCGCACCAATTGGTTACTAATAGCACCAGTAACTATGCAGAAAATTGTATGTCTTTAGTTGCAAAACTTGCAGGAGGGAAACAGGTTCATAGATGTAAGCGGAGATCCTACGAATACCAAACTGAAGATGCTGGTCTAGATTTCCAATTAGGTCCTTCGTGGCTATATACCAGCATGAAGAATACAACTGGCAAGTTGTATTCTTCCAAGTTACAAGAGAAGAAAATGATGCCTTAGAGTATCGTACCAGGGGCCAAGCTCAAAAAATGACTTATGGTTCAGAGAACACGAATACCTACTAACCGCGTCAAATTTCGGCCCGATTGCCAAAAGACAAACGACAAGTAATTGGTCTAAACTAGTCGATACGTTTTTGTACGGCAACCAAAATTTTGAAACTGGAGCTACTCGATATAAAAGGAAGCATGAGAAAGATGCTGAAGCTGCATTTACAACTGAAACCGGCGAAGTAGTAACAAAATGTGGTTTATTTGTGGACGTATCATCACGTATCACCCTACATCTTAAAAATTGTAAGTAATTAATTTAACTAAAAGCGAGAATAATTTATATTATTTTTTTTAATAATAATTTTCAACCAACTTTTAGGGAAAAAAACCAAGAGGTTATCAGGTGCTAAATATCGGCAACAAAAATTAAAACGTGCGGACGAGAAGCTGATATTAGCAGGAATTATGAACAAGTTTTTAAAAAAGCATGATCCTAATAATAAAATTTGAACAGAGATTGCCTCTTCTGCAGACGGATCAGCATTGAATATTGTTAGATCCTTTGTCCCTTCAGGGAAAGACCGACTACCTGTGCTTGGGAAAATTGATGAAGAGCAGGGGAGAGTCAACCCTCACTCCACTGAGATTACGCTCTTCACTTTTCTTCAAGCAGAATTGATGCAATAAGGCCATTACGGTATTACATAGGAAATGTGTATGATGCATTGTTAAAAATATCAGAAGATCAATTAATATATGATGCTATTACCCGAACGAAAGCACGGGCCTTAAGCTTTACAAAAAAGTCGACTTTATCGTAAAGCGTCGAAGTTGGGCCTTTAGCTGAAAAAGTTATATCTAACCTACAAATAGTAACAAATATTGCGGTGCTTGTCAGTGAAGGTTTTGGTGACAAACAAGTCTCCTTCAAATCAAGAAAACAAAGATACTAAATATCAACCACGAAAATGGACCGCCGACGTTACATCGACACAAGCTCAAACTCATCTTCAGAGGATGAGGAAGAAAATGTACAGATATAAATAAGAGTAAAAATGTATAGAATACGAGAGCAGTGTCTCACAAAATATGACGACTTTGAGTTCTTTAACAGTTTTCAGTTAACAAAACCTGTAGTTTTGGCTCTGCTGCAACAAATAACACCTCTTATTGCTTTACCTTCAATTAGGTAGGTACCTAAAAACTTATTTTCATACATTTAACCGCTGCAATATTTTAGGGGTGGTTGCATTCAACCGCTGGATCAGTTGCTGGTAACTTTGTGTTTCTATGCCACAGGAAATTTTTTAATAACTGCTGGGGCCTTTATTGGCATCTCAAAAACTTCCACATGTCGCATTGTTCGCAGAGTGTCAGCAACAATAGCATCATTGCGTCCACAATATGGTATAATACTAACGAGGTCATGGAATAGAAATTCAAGTTTTCCGAGAGTGATTGGTGCTATTAATGATACTTTAATTGGAATAGATTCTGTAGGAGGTAGGGATGCTGAAATATATCGTTGCCGAAAAGGTTATTTTGCCTTAAAAGTTCAATCCGTGTGATGCAAACTTGAAAATAAGAGATATTGTTGCTCGATGGCCTGGATCATGTAATGGTCAAACCATTTTCAACAACAGTAACATTTAGCATCAATTTGAAAATTACCGATATAGCAGATATCTTTTGATAGGAGATAGTGGCTACCAAATTGAACCAACGTGTAGATACTGCGGCTCAGAATATGTATAACGAATCAATAATTAGAACAAGGAATACGGTCAAAAGGTTATACGGTGTATGGAAGCGGCGATTTCCCATTTTGCGTTGGGGAATGAGAGTCCATGTAAATACAATAAAAGCCATAACTGCGGTACTACATAATAATGCCATAGATATGAATGAATACATTCCTCCAGACTGGATGCAAAACGAAGAAGAAAATGATAAAATAGACAATGAGGAACCTGCCGAAAATGCAAATGGTAGGAGAGGAGATTATATTCGGCAACTAATTATTGCTGACCATGTTGCACGTTTGTAATTTCTTATGATAAATAAATCCAGATAAATCTCAACTATTTATTTTCACAATTTTAATATTTTATTTAATAGGGCCCTGTCCATTCCTAGGGACTTTAGCGTCCTACGGTAGGTACGAGAAAACGCGCAGCCGCCGAAACGCACTGGGAGCCGACAGGAGATGCTATAAAGCGAAGTGCAAGTGCCAAAAGACGAGCGACAAGTGGTTAATTCGTAATTCGTAAAATTTATAGTTATTTTGGTTTTGAGGGAAAAAGCGAACATTTGTGAACGACCGCCAAATTCGAGGACAACACTAATGGGTTTATTGGGGATAGATTGCGTTCCTAGAACCTTTCTAGACATCGGCTTATAGAGCGCCGTAAAAACCATCTGGCCCTCATCCTTTAAATTTTCGGTCTCTGGTTCCTTTTTCCTTCCCAAAATATTCGACAAGTGTCCAAGTGTCTACAAAAATTAGTTGAGTAAAACAATCCACGCCAAAACTAACGAAAAAGCCTTCCACCTGGACTTTCTCCAACTAGTTTTCAACTACACAGCCAAACCACCCGCACTCGGCTTGATAAGGTAAGACCTCATCACGCTCGTTCAACAAGTAAATGGTCTAAACTAGTCGATACATTTTTGTACGGCAGCAAAAATGTTGAAACTGCTCGATATGGAAGGGTGCATGAGAAAGATGCTGTAGCTCCATCCACAACTGAAACTGGCAAAGAAGTAACAGAATGTGGTTTATTTGTGGACTTGAAGTATGGTTTCTGGGCGCATCATCTGATGGTGTAACATCCAGTGGATAGATTATGAAGGTTAAATGTCCTTATGTTGCGATAGAATGGACCATCAATGAAGCAGTTGCAACCGTGAAAGGTTTTTGTTTGGTTAAAAGCGACTAATTACAAAGAAGCCACAACTATTATTACCAAGTGCAAGATCAACTTCATGTAGCAAATAAATCACATTGCGACTTTGTGTTATGGACTAAAAACAGCATGTCAATTGAACGAATTGTGGAAGACAAGAATTTTTTGGTAGATTTTACCAAAACTTGCTTTTTTGAAAAGGCGTTACTACCTGAAATAGTTGATTCCAGAAAATCGGAAACCTGAGAAATAAACTATAAACGTTCACAGATTTGGTTTGTAATTTTATGCCTATTATCGTAATCCCAAAGTCTTAACTTGTTTTTTATTTTGAAGCGACACACGTTGACGTCAGGCGAACTGTTGCTGTCAGCCGCCGGCTATAATAAATAAATACAATAACTTCTCTGGCGCCTTTCTACTTCGAAAATAAAACTTAATAAGTTGGAAATGTACGCACGCTTATGGGCCATCAATATTTTAAACGGTATTTATTCCGTTTTTAAAACGACAAAATCTTTTTTAAATCGCCTACAGTGTCTAATTATTTATTTTCTTATTATTATTCATTACAGGTATAAAGAATGATACAGGAATAAGTAACACATATACATAATGTATACCTTTGTTTTCATTCTAGGTAACAAAGGAAGAACGCAACTTCATAGAAAATAATTCGAAGGCTCAATTCAATAGCGATGTGGTTATCACAGAAAGATTAGATAGATTTTTTGCATCATTTTTTGGAAGAGTAATCCACTGACGATCCACCACTCCATGCCAGAATTTGGTGAAAACTATTTTGTACCATAAACAGTATATAATACACCCAGTACAGATTATGGCAAAATGAAGGAACAAGTGACAATAGGAAAATTAGAAGAAAAGTTATGCCCTCTGGATTTTTTATATATAAAAAAAATGGATGCTTAGGAGCTTCACAAATGATAGCACTGATATCTTTGTAGAGATTTTAAAAAAGAACAAAGAGCAATGAAGAAACGACAAATATCCTAAACTTGCAAAATTTTACAAAAAATCCATTCTGCAAGAAATTTTTCGTAGGCATATTCGGCGAGACGAACCGTGCTATGATCCAATAATTAAAGGTACACGTGGTGCCAAGAAAAATTTAGGTAGGTCACGAGCAAAAAATGAGTAAGTACAAAAACAAAGCAACGTGAAATAAATATAATTCTTATAATTTTTATTGCATCTTTAGAGAATTGGCGGTATCCGAGTGAGACCGTTGCTTTACGGAGTATTGTGTTACCTGCAATGGTAATGGAACAATTGCGGATTATGGCGAGTCAGAATGGTAACATACTTAATACATAGATACATACAATGTGTAGCGACCATCACAATCAAAGTTCCCGTCAGGCGGAACTGCGGCCGTCATCCACACTACTGCCACAGAATAAGAAACAATTTGGCAAACGAATCACATAGAATAATTCCAGATTGATTAATGATCGTATCAGACAATGCAGCTAATATGAAAAAGCCATCAAAGAGGAGCTTCGATTAAAGCACTTTGGTTGCTTTGCACATACTATAAATTTGGTTGCCCAAGATTCATTAAAGCCAATAGCCTTTTGGCAAAGATCAAAGGAATTGTTAGCTTTTTTAGAAGAAGCTCTTCGGCAACTCCTAAATTCATGGAGCAGCAGCGACAACTGCAACTGGAGCCTAAGAAACTAAAGCAAGAGGTTGATACACGATGGAATTCTGCGTACTATATGATAGAGCTATTCATCGAACTCGTAAAACTGATTCGGACCACCATGGCTCTTTGAAACAAAGATCTCCCAATAATTTTCGTAGAAGAGTGGGAATCTTTGAAAGAGTTGGTACAAATTTTAGAACTCCTCGAAACAGTCACTAAAATGACGAGTGCGCAGAAATCCGTCACAGCGTCGTCGGTAATAGTGGTGGCGGATGGCTTAAAACAAAGTTATTTAGTGAAAAGTAAAGAAACCATAGTAATCCATTTATGTGCAGAAATTGTAGGATTAATTTTAGCAGGATTAGAGAGTAGATTGGAGGATCTAGAGAGTAGCAATTCACTGGCTTTGTCTACATTTTTGGATCCACAGTTTAAGGACATTGAATTTTCTAATTCTGGAATGGCGGAAAGAATAAAAAAATTGTTCTATCACTGGTAACCGCCAATATTAAGGCAGGGGGGTTCAGGAAACGGATCGAGCGGAGGCAAATGAGACTTCAACGGCAGAATTCTCTGTTTGGGGAAGTTTTAATAAAAAAGAAAACTGCCTTTGTTCAACCTGTTTCCTCTGGTCAAAAAAGCCATTATCGAGGTTGATCGATGCTTGGAAGAGTCCACCATTACGCCTCAGGAAGATCCAATAGAATGGTGAAAAACAAACAATTATAGTTTTCCCCAATTAAGCAAACTTGTGCGAGAAAAGTTTGTAACAGTCGCTACGTCCGTACCGTGCGAAAGATTGTTTTCAAAGTCGGGATTGCTTCTCTCCGATCGCCGAAACAAGCTGAACCCGACTAAAGTTAAACAACTAATGTTCATAAAGTATGATAAAGTAATTGTGGTGTGAAAAGGTTTGTGGCGTTCGCCTCTATTATTTTTAGTTTATTTTGTTTGTTATACCTCTTTTTGTTTGGTTTTTATTATATATTTGAGATTTTTTCGATATTTTTTTATTTGAATACAAATTAAATAGAATTAATTAAAAGTTTATATTACCAATTACGTATTTTTATTTAATGTCTTTGTTTTACTTTTGTTTATTAAAAAGATTTGAAAGTTTTAATGTTTTAACTTCATTAATTGGTACAGTTAAATTAATTAGTTTTCTAAATATTCTTCTAACTCTTTGTGGATCATTTTTTTAAAAGTGAACAAAAAAATACAACCCCAGAAGCGTTTTTTCTCCACAAAGAGAAACACCCGAAAACGTAAACTCAAGCTGCAAAAACCAATACCTGAAGAAGATAATGCTTTAGGTGTTCAGCTAATTTATAATAAAAGCGATAAATAATGAACCGTGTTTCGTGTTTATATAAATATTAAATATCCTAGAATTAGAATTAGAATATATGTCGCTTGTACTTATTTTTCTACTCTCACCATTTGTGAACATACTAGACCGAATTTAAAGCCACTTGGTAGTTCCTGAGATCAAAGTAATCCGCTATAGGGCGCTACCAGTCCTTAGAAAAAGAGAAACTTTGAAAAAGCATGAGATACGAAGATACGAAATAAATTTGCCCTGTGGACTTACTTTCTACAAATCTTTGTCATTACAAATAAAACAATAAAATTAATGGAAAGGAGAAATTATAAACTTTGTGATAAGAGTAATTTTTATTAAAATCAATATTTGGTAGCATCCTAATAATAATTAATTTCTGTAGACACCAATTTGTGATCCGATTTGTAGCAGGCCACATTTGTGTTTTTAAGCGGTTTAAAGCAATGCTACAGGCGCGGTTCTTGTTTTGGAATTTAA
Source organism: Pyrochroa serraticornis (assembly GCA_905333025.2). Taxonomy (NCBI): domain Eukaryota; kingdom Metazoa; phylum Arthropoda; class Insecta; order Coleoptera; family Pyrochroidae; genus Pyrochroa; species Pyrochroa serraticornis. The sequence goes on along the minus strand of HG995155.1, from coordinate 2,413,709 downwards.
TTTCTCCTGGAACATTTAGATTTATTGTAATTTAAAGAACCTGCAGGAACAAATCACAAAACAAACATTTTATCTACCAAACCCCCGTAAGTTCAAAATAAATTCAAGTACAATCAAGGGGAATGTGTGGGATCCAGAGCTTCTCTGAAGCTTGGTCTACAGACGCTAGTATGAAAAACGACCCTTTTCTTACTTCAACTACCAAGCAGAGCAGACGTTCCTCAAAATAATAAACGTGATATTAAAGAAAACGTTTGTGTTCGGAAGTGAAAACACCCCCACCACCCCTTTAGAATTGTAGATTATTAGCTAGTTGTAAGAATTTACCAGAACTCGCTTCGCAACATCGGTAGCGGTTAGTCAGTTCACTTATCGTAAAATAAAGTTCTGATTTTTGTTGAGTAATTCTGGTTTTACTTTATTCCTACGTTACCTCCTTGTTTCGTGAACAAAGTAAATTCGAGCCACTAAGCTGTTTAAACAAAAATGTACACTTATATTATGGAAATAATATCTTTTTGTTAATAAATTGTTAATAATTTATATTAGTTACATATTTGAGAAATTGATAAATATTAGTAATGGCTGTCCAATTTGTTAAAACACGCAAGTAAACTTATTCATATTTTATTTTTAGTTCAGAGAGATTCCCCTGTTGGTTACACACAAGCAGGAAGGATTTTTGAAAAATACATAGTTAAGGCTAAAATTTGTCCTAAACATAAAGTCATAAAGTGAGAAATAAACCCGATTCAGTGGAAATTATTTTTGATGAGGAATCGCAAATTATCCAAGAAGAAAAATATTTCGGTTGTGGAGCAGAAGGGGGTTGCAAACATGCAACAGCTTTTTTAATGTGGCTGCATAGGAGATCCGAGGAACTTAGGAACGGTTATATGCTATTGGAAAAAGCCAGTCTTATCAAGAATATGAAGTAGCATCAAGTTTGCAAAAGCACAAAATGTTGGCAAATTATGAAAAAGGTCTGGTGCTATAAAAATTCCAGATACCGCTAGTTTCCTTGGTGAGGTGATAGCATGACAAAAGCCAACAAGTACGTTAGTCCACTACGTTTGCATAATGTTGCACCAATAATGGGAAAAATTACTTCATCAATTAATGAATAAATTTATTGGCAGCACCAGTAGAGAGACAATTGATGGATTTACTCACTTTTGCATGCAGAATATTAGTGACGCAGAAATAAAGGAAAAGTCACGCTCAAAGTGTAGATCGAGGCCTACGTAACTTAACAGGCCGGAGCCTGTAAGATGCAAGCGAGTGTGACGTCACGATCGGAGTCCGACTTGCGACCGACTGAAGATTTGGGAGCGGGTTTAATGTTTAATAATGGAGTCAAAAAACGCTATAAATTGAAAGAGCCTATACGAATCATGAATAGCAATAATATATAATTTTTAAAAAAATATTCTAAGTAGCTAAATAACTGGAATAAGGTAAAAATTGCCCCAAAGCGTTATGAAAAATTAACTAATGAGACAGACTTTTCATTAAAGCAAATAGTTAAAACAATGATTGAACTGTGTGATTATCTCTTAAATAAATTATGGTTTAAGTATATTTTTTGGGCAAATTTCAAATCAATGATCTTGAGGCTAGATTTGGCCAGTACCTACTGAGCAAAAACTTAAATTCGTCAGTTTGTTAAAGCTTAAATTATTGAGTCATGGTGAGTTCCAAATTAAGGTTATTTTATTGCGATCCGAGTATGATGTCAAATTTTGATCGTAAATACTTCAATTTACTTAAATTCAATGATATCAAAACAGAAGATATATCAATAATAAGGGAGGGTGACATATCGGTTTTAATTTATATTACCAGATATACAAGAAAGAAAACGAGTACTACTAAGATTTCTTGCTAAAATTGCAATACATTGTTAATTACTAACAAAGATCTATAGATAGCACCGTCAAAATATCATTATTTAAAGGTAATTGATAGGGGGGCTTAAGGATTCATTCTGATCATCTGGTAAATGTATTCGAAGAAGCGTATGCTTTGTTTAAAATAATAATTTATGAAAGATCTGAAGGTGATTTTTTAAAGTTACGTGCCACAAGTCGTCGCTTATCATTTTAATGCTCGAAAATTTAAAATCTAAAAATTTCATCGAAAACGAAGATTTCAGTAGTGATTGCAACATGAGTTTTACAAAACTATTTAAGGTTATTTTGTGTTACTTTGCCAACATTCTATTAAATAATTACTCCAAAATTAAAAACAATGGCAATGTGTTTTCAAAGAAAAAAGAAATGAAGTAGCAAAACTGCAATCACAATAGTTAAATATTGCTATTCTTTTTAGTCTTTATTAAGGTTTAATGTTAAGATAGGTACTCCTGCCCTTCAAATTTGTTATTTATTTTTTGAATTGAATTTTATGATATGTTAAATGTTTTATTTTGTTACTTTTTTGATATTTTAATCTTTATACTTTTGTATACGTTAAATAAAATGTTCTTATTTTCGAGCTAATTTCTTTCTTATTTTGCTTAAAATTATTAAATTAATAACAGAAATATTAATAACACCCATGGTGATCAAGGCAATAATTTTAATTAGTAAAATTATTTGAAAATATTATAACCCTGACAATATTACTGCTCGAGATGAAGCGCATGCTGCTGTTCGAGCGTACGAGCCGGCATAGCGCATGGACTCCAATGGGCGCCATTAAAATCTCAGGCTCCGGCCTGTTAAGTAACGTAGGCCTCGTGTAGATTCTAGTGATGGGCATAATCGAGTGATTCTCAGAATCGATTATAAGTACTCGAATGGTTCAAATAATCGAGTAATCACTCGAATATTCGAGTGATCCGATTAGGACATGAGTAAGCGCATGCGCGTTCTGTATTTACTCGAATTGTCAATTCAAGACATGAGGTACTGCTCGCAGCGCATGCGCAGTTTATGTTCTCTAAAATTCAAATTTACTCTTTTGCCGCCTCCTCTTATCTCGGATTTTTTGTATATTTTTTACTTTATTGAGTTGTTCTTGTTTATTATTATTATTTTTTATTTTGTTTTTTTTTCTTAAGTTTTTCTTATTTATTGTTATATTTGATTTTCATTATTAAATTTTTTTTACTTTTATTTTTGATTTTATTTATTCTATTAAATTTGTTATTATTTTTAAATGATTTTATTTAATTAAATTTAACTTTGCTTGTGTATTTTTATTATTACACTAAGCACTAAGTCAATCAACTTAATATTTTTTCAAGATGATCAAAACAAAAATCATAATTATTTTCAAAAAATGAAATTTGTTTTCTATTACTATACACTAGGTTCCGAGTTAGCGCTTCAATTAAACAAATTTTCCTTTTTCCTTCTCTTAAAATATATTTGCGACGCGACATTGACTTTATCTCGGGATCCAAACGTTATTTGTAACTCGTAAAATATACAAATTGTTAAACTTAAACTTAAATAGCTATTAAATACATCATGACTTTCATTGTGACTTTCTTATAAAAACAAAAATACTACCTGTCGTTTCTAATAATAATTGTCCCGCTCCTCTGCCAGATATTGAAAACTCGTTAAGTTTCCTTACGAATTTCGAGTGATGAAAGCGAGTTATGAGTAGACGAGACGAGTGATGATTAGACAAGTACCGAGTTACCAGATCGGAACTGGAAACGAGATCTGAGTGACGGGAACGAGTATTCGAATTCTCCAGATTCGAGTTCTTAATTCATTCGAGTAACGAGATACGAGCATCCGAGATACGAGCATCCGAGATACGAGTTACGAGATACGAGTTACGAGATACGAGCATCCGAGATACGAGCATCCGAGATACGAGATACGAGTTACGAGTAACGAGCATCCGAGATACGAGATCTCGAGATCTCGTATCTCGGATACTCGAGCTGAAAGGTATGCGTAAAATATTTCAGGTGCGCAGTGTACGTGCGCAGAACTCGAAATGTCTCGAGTTATTTGACATGATCACTCGAGACATCTCGAGACATTTCAATAATCGAGTACTTTCGATTATTTCACTCGAGTGCGCCCATCACTACCCACCACTACTCTAACGTTCTCTCTGCTTCTAGTGAGTTCTTCTGGCTTCAGGCATTTTGTCTTTGTCTTTACAGTTTTGCGTTTCCGTGGGTGCGTTTTCAATTATGGCATAATGGTAAGGTGCATTTAGTTGTTACTTATATTTTATTGGTTTTTGTTTACATCAGTCACTGCGATTTTTCCGAAACTGTTTGCACACAGCCCTTGGATGTAGTAAGAGATTTTGTAAAAAAAAAAGATTGGAACATTTTCTGGTCGCAAGTGTGTTATTTAGCAAAAATTTGCAATTCTTTTATTCTTTATAGGCTGGTTTCGTTGTGAAGATTCAGTGTCCACATTCCGTGAATTTATCGGAAAGCAACAGAGAAGCTCTTATCTGTTTGTTCAACCAAATTTGCTTTGGGCACGATCATGTGAAAGTTACCACGGTAAAGCCAATTATGTCCATCAGCTACCCATGTGGATATGAAGTAGTTTGCACATTTGACTTTCAACCCGAGGACAAATTGTTAAACAAAGATGAGGGGGGCCAAATATTGGGACTCGAGGAGCTTGTACACTACATAGTCCAAGGCCAAAAAGAAAAAATGGATATTTATATTAAAAAATATGACCTTTCTTTTTACGATGAGAATACATTTACAATTAGGTTTTACCTTGATTGTAACTGCAAGGCACCAAATTTTAGGTTAGATGACAAAATGAAACTCATGGCTATCAAATAAATATAAATTAAAAAATTGTATTCATTGCTGTATAAAGGGTTTTATTGTAATATTTATTGTATTATCTGTTCTATACGCCTTGTTTTATTACCTCAAAAAAGTAGATAACGCAGCGGGTTCAAAATTTTTTCGTTGGCAGCAACAAACTTTTAAATTTCAAATCTTTTTTTCCACATCTCATGTTTTTAGTTTCACATTTTCAATTAGAACATTTTGCAGTGATGGATCATTCGTGTTAAGACTGCGGTCTGGTAGCAAAAGTTGAAAACAAAAACACTATTGCGTTCTCTATCGCACTCGCTGGTCGGCAATGGCACGACCGTGCATTCCCCGGTCGCTGTTTTATTAATAAGTAAAGCAAATTTCTTGATTTCCTTTTACTTTAAGCATCTAGACACATTGGTCTTGGACGTAACGCGAATTAAAATTCAGTCGGTTACGTAATTTTAAAAATACAGTCGATAGAATATTGTCTAAATTTATCACCAAAATTTTCGCTGTAATCTTACTCTAATTTATTTTTTTGTGAAGCCGTCGCATGCTAGATCCATATTTGAAACCCCTTACGTCCAAGACAACATCATTGACTTTCATGTACAAAAAAAACATCCCGAAGATTTACTATAGTTTTTGAAAAAAGTTCGGCGGGCGGAAAATAATTTTTCATCGTAAATTGATTTCAGATTTCTGACGACTAAATCTTGATTATTCCGGTTTTATAGTGTAGCTTCCGTGAATTAGATGGCGCGGAATTCATGCGGTGTTGATCACGACTATCGGCATAATGTAAACAAAGCACATAACCTACAATTTGCGTATTTTATAGGCCGTGTCTAACCACACGCTAACGTGTGGCGTATCCTAGAGTTAACCACACGCGAAATAGAAAAACGTCAAATATCGCTGCCGGCAGTGACGTCTGCGTCGGCGCGATGCTGATCTGCATGGTTTTGAATTTTCAGACCGGAATGAGAGAGCCTTCTACCGTTGAGTGAATAATATAAAGAGGTGTCAACGCATAGGGAATTTTGTACAATAACAAAAGTCCAGCAAATGTCGCTGTTGAGTGCTGCCACACTTTGACCAAGAGCTAAAACAAGTTTTATTTGTATTCGGAGTTAGAACCAAGTTAAGTAGATATCCGTTTGCAAGGAAAAAATATCTGAAGGACGTTACCCGGCATTTCAGATAAGCCAAGTTTTCAAAACAGAGCAATAAATATCAAATTTCCTCAGCGGGCTCATGAACACCGTTATTGACATGAGGGTTTACCATGTTGATGTTTCTTACTTCTGAAAGCGGTATGTTGTGCTGCCACCAAAGTTCTCAAAGATGTTTATTTTTCACATCGACCAAGGGAATTTTCGGGCCCGATCAGTTATTATTATTATTATTGTTATCTGTTCATGTTTATAGTTTGTCTCGTTTGTCTTGGAATAAAGTCGTAAGGGCCCATAAGTTAACACACAAAATTTAAATTTTTTTGATCATGTGAGTCAAAATATAGAGATAGGAACTCAAAGAATATTAGTAGATGAACAATCTGTTGTGACAATACAGGAGCAGTTTTATAGATTCAACGTAGTTAACCGTAATGATGACAATCTAATATGCATACAAATAAAGTATTGGATAAGAATTTTTCCATTGGCAATATCTCCTCTTTTATCATTGCAGCTCTACAAAACGTGCAGTTAAATTTTTTTGAATTTTCATAAACAATATAGCCTGCTAAATATGTTATTGCATATGTTTCAAAAGAAGTAGTCGTTATTAAAATGCTCAGCGCACACACGTCTTGAAACAAGTTGCTCTTTTTCTAAACGAAAAAGAGCAGGATTTCCAATATTCGAAAGCCATACCATTCGTAATGAATCACATTGTGGAATCCAAAAGAAATGCAAATTTGGATTATTGTGATTAATTATGATTAATAATTCTATATTTCAAAGAAGATAAAAAATTGAATTAACACTTTCTTTTCGTGACATACAACATGATGATAGCAATGAAGAAACTTCGTGCTTCTTCAGAGAATTTCAAAATAGTAATGACAATGATTTTGATTTTTACTGTATGCTAGTTCGAAACGGCGATCTCGACCAATTTTACCCTTTATAGTAGAGTGCTCGCGCTGAGAAAAGATGCGTTTTAAGCGATTCTGTGGGCACTTCAAAATGAAAATATATGAACTAGCCAGATTTGTTGCTTATGTCCTGTGGATTTTAGATCCATAAGTCGTACGAAAATCGTACAGTGCGTGCGGACACAAAATGCAAAATTCAAACTAATGGTATTACGAGAAAGCCACAATATTGTAGTATAAGGTGTCCAAAAATCAAAATACTCTCTGTAGACGTTCTATTTTTAAAATATTAAAATTTGAGACACTGTTTTGAAGCTAACATTGAAACGCCGTTGACTTTTTTTCGGAAGAGATTTTAACACGCCGTTTTCTCAGTTTGATATCGAAAAAATATATCAAAAATTTGATATTTTCGGTCCACTTTTTGCTTTACACGCTGTTATCTCAGTTCCCATTGCGCAAAAAAACAAATTTCATTTTAATAAAATATGAAGAATTCAATCTGAATCACGATGGTTTTTGAATCAGATTTTTTGGGGACATATTTATCAAGATATTAATATAAATGTAGAGTAACATCAGAATTGCCCGAGCAAGATCTCATCCTTTTCATTATACATCCACTCATACTCAAGTATATTTGGCAATTTGGGTTTTGGTTCTTAGCTATTTATCGACACTTTTGTTTGGTAATATGCCCTCAAACAGCTTTGCTTTAAACTGCTTTCTGTAGGAGGTAACTTATCTAAGGTGTTTGAGATTGCGAGTATTGATCTTAGATCATTCACAGATACAACATCGCTATTATTTGTGTATAATTTAAGGACAAAATTATGCATTTTATTAAATAATTTATCACCAAAAAAATGGCTCAATTGAGGATGTATTTGCTTAAAATCAGGGAACTTGTTAAATGCTGGGATGTGAAATTAAAATTGGTTTCGTGTTCGATGTGTGTTCTGTTACATTAGAATCTAATTGCAAACAAGACCAGTTGCATAATTGCTAGATATTTGATTAGAGTTGTTGAAACGTTTTAGAGATGTCACGTAGAATATCTGCAACTTACAACCAACAATACGCATAGTCTTTTAAAAACGGAAAACCTTTGCGATAAATTTTCAAAATATATTTGGGGGCCTACAAACCAGCAAAGAATATAACTGAACACTTAAGGGATTAGAACAAAAAGTTTTTTTTTTGTTATTATTATTAGTGGGGTGCAAAGTTGACTAGCCGCTCCAAGTGGCACTTGAGAAGTTTCCGGGTTAAAAAAGTGTGCAAGCTAGAAAGAAAGGCTCTCCCCTGAACCAAAGGCCGAGGAGAATTGTAAAAGTTGTAAAATTTCTATAATTCCACGAATAAGCTATAAACAAATCCAAGCGTCTTGTTGGTTGGGAAAGTTAGCAGGCGCATCTCCAGGTGGTAGATAGAAGAACGACTGGTATGGGGCTAACCCGATCTGGCTAATGATGGTTATGGGAGTGAGCTGCTGAATCAAAGTCCCACTGCTTGTGGGGTGAAAAGATTTCTGTCAACAGGTATTTTAGTCGTCGTGTTGAGGTATGAAGACCGATTCTTCAAAAATTAAGAACGTTACGACTTTGCTAGTAATTGGTAGAAATGTGTCTCTGGTCGAAATTTTTTATAACTTTTTTCTTCGGAAACTGCAAAAAGGTCGCCTTCTTGGATATTAAGGAATCTCGACAGGTGAGTATAGAATTTTATAAGAAATCAAAAGACGAAGTCGATTGTTAAAAATTCCTGGTAATTTTGCAAGGAGGGATGTTGTTGGAATTTGAGTCTACGTCGTGTTGACACATGAAGACCGGTTTGTCGAAAACTCAGAATGCTACAGAGAAACAAACTTCGTAAATTAGTTTGTATCTAAATAACCCATCCGCGTCCAAATTTTATAGTAATCAGAAGAAACGCGCTTTTTAGTTACAAATTTTTATTCCTTGGAAACTGCAAAAAAGGTCACCTGTTTAGATTCCAATAGAACCCGACACGTGAGTGTAGAATTTTATAAGCAACCGAAGGCAAACCCGGTCATTAAAAATTCCTTGTAGTTTGAAGAGAGGGACGTTCTTAGTTTCTTAGTGAAATTCTAGCCTACGTCTTGTTGACACATAAAATCCAATTTTTCAAAAATAAAAATGCCACAGAGAAACAAACTTTGTAAATGAGTTTGTATCTAAATAACCCACCCGCGTGCCAAATTTTATAGCAATTGGAAGAAATATGCTTTTTGGTCAAAAAATTTCATAGCTCTCGAAAACTGAAAAAAAAGTTGCCTGCTCAGATTTTAATATTTTAATAGTGCATTTGGTAAACTTAAGCAAGATTATCGTAGTGACATGTATAAGAAGAGGAACATTCCAAAACCTAAAGAAATTACATCTTTGGGGTAAAAAAGTACAGGTGAGCAACAAGATTAAGTTCTTGGGACTTGTGGTAGAAACCAAACTTGGCTTCAATACTCATCTACGCAACTATCCATCAGCCATCCATATACAATGCTACCATAGAGTGGTTGGCGTAATCCAGAGCATTGTTTATAGATATTTATATCTATATCTATAGGTTATGATATGAAGTATAAAATACTACGTTTTTTACTCAGATTTTTTAGCTTGGGTTTTTAACTTAATATTTAAGTGTTTTTATGTTACTTTAAAAAAGTTAAAACTGAGTTACTACAAATAGTAACAGTTTATATAATAAAATTAAATAATATTTTTCTGCTTAAAATATATCAATTTTTTCTGTAGATCCAAAATATGAGGGCAGTCTATGGGCATATACTCCACATGGTCTTCAATTACGAGGCATAATATAATCTGCGGGAAACATGTTCCTGTAGATTCCTTTCCCCATTCCTTTCAACCCAGTTTATCTGCTACTCCCAGTTCTCCAAATTTACCCATTATCCCTATTGTACCGTTCTCTTCATTAGCATCAACATCTAGCCTTAAGAAGAATCCTCTTTTTAAAAATATTGATACTACTTCTTCTACTAAAAAGCAAGCATTAATCAATGTTATTAAAAAGAAGCAAAACCATTTGAATAAATTAAAAACATTTTTCAGTAAGAGAGGACATAAAATTAAAGATATTTCTAATTTAGATAGTAGTATCTTTAGTAATATATTTAAAGATATGCCTTCTACTACAGTTCGTTTCATGATTTCTCAAATGCGTTGTGCTAAGCGGTTTCCTAGGGGTAGAAGATGGACGTTACATGAAAAAATCCTATACCTATCCTTATTTCAACGAAGTTCACGAGGTTACTCGTTACTTCGTCGCGTTGTTGCTCTTCCTAGTAGATCTACCCGAAACGCTCTCCTCACAAAAGTTTCTTTTCATGCAGGACTTAACGAACACATATTCCAGCATCTTGGTAAATGCTTTAATGCATATAAGGAAGAAGACCGTATATGGTCTCTAACGTTTGATGAAATGTCGCTAAGGGAACATATACAGTACAATACTTCCACCGACACTATCGAAGGTGTCGAAGACTATGAAGATAAATGCAGGAGTTGCAAAATAGTAAATACTGCATCTGTCTTCATGGTTCAAGGTATTTACCGGAAATGGAAACAACCCGTGGCTTATTATTTTAGCCATGGGCCTATGAGTTCAAGAAAACTGGAATTGATAATTCATAACCTTCTTGATGCATTGCAACGTGCAAATTTACAAGTTGTCACTACAATTTGTGATATGGGTTCAGTGAATGTGAGCACTTTACGAAATATGGGTTCCATCCCATCCCATGGCCCATCCCTTTTTTATTCATAACAATAGACGAATTTTTCAATCTTTGACCCTCCACATCTCCTTTAATGTACTCGTAACGTTTTCTCCAAATACCCTATCCGCTTTCCTACTTCCTTAATAAACAACGATGAACAGATTCTTGAGGCAAACTGGGAAGATATAAAGTCTGCCGTGGAAGTGGATAGAAGGGCTCCTTACATATTTAGATGTATATATAAAATAAAAGATGAGCACCTATCACCTCAGTCTCAACAAAAAATGAAAGTAATCCTGGCTGCACAAGTGTTGAGTCGATCTGTTGCCTCATATATGTACTCGTTGATTTCTCAAGGTAATATATCATTCTATATTTGTTTTTTATAATTAAACAGTTTGAAACTAATGTATAATGTTTTCAGGTAATCTGCCTCAAAAAGCCATTGGGAACGTCGACTTTCGTACACCTGGTTGACCAATTATTTGACAGCTTTAATGGTGGCAGTAGCATTTGCACTAACAACTTGCGATCGGCCATCACGGGCAAATCTGCTCATCATGAATTTTGGACAGAGTGTCTAAACACCATCCCACGGTGGGAATTTGTAGGGGCGACCAGGAAACCACCATCGCATATGGGGTGGTAAATCACAATAGCGGATTGTCAAGGAGTTTGGCAGAAGCTATCTGAGGAAAGGAACCTCCATCTGCTCAGACCACGCTCCTTCAATCAGGATGCTCTGGAAAATTTGTTTGGTGCCATTCGTTCAGGATGTGGTAATAATATAAACCCAACACAAACACAATTTGTGAGTTCCTTAAAAACTCAAATCATCAATGGCCTCGCCAAACAGGGGTTGCAAGGGACCAACTGTGAAGATGATGATGTGAGCCTTTTAAGCGATTTACAAAGTTTTTTTGATGTAAACCAGGTGTGTGAAACAATTACGTCAAACACAGTATCAACTAAAATCACTAATAAAAGTTATAGCGAAAAACTTTCAAATATCGGCAATGAAATTGCACAAGCTGTTCGCATTGGCGATGTAGGAATCCTTTCTGTAGCTTATGTTAGTGGTTTTATTGTTAATGTCTTCAAGGAACACAACTGCGATTTGTGTCAAAAAGTCTTGACTTCTGACTCCACACTGCCATAAAATCAGTTTCTTTCTTTTAAAGAGTTCTCAGATGATTCCAGTCGATTATGTTATCCATCAGAACCATTGGTCGTTTCTGTGGGTCATGGGATAACTCTTTTGGAGAATATATTATCAGACATATTGTCTGCAGTGGGGATACGGAAGAAAGCTGCAGTTTGTGTGATTGAAGAAATAGACTTTTCTTGGATTAATTGCATCACACATTTTGAATATATCAAGGATTGTATTGTTACAATATGTTATATAGGTATTCCTTGGTACTGTAAACGCTTCGTCCGTGAACGAAGGGCCCAAACCAATTTCCGGAGTAAATTCTTCTCTGTTATATATCTGTTATGTGAAATGCTTAAAAGCGTCACTGCTCGTGCTTTTTCTTTGTTAAATTGCCTATTTTTCATTTAATAAATAAAATAGGTATGCAAATGTCCAAACGTAAAATGAATAGATACTCATCTAATTGTCAATTTATGTGTTAAAGTAATAATTATATTTCTATGATGTGAAATGTTTAAAACCGAGGTTGCTTTTATTTATTTATTTATTTATTTATTTATTTATTTATTTATTTATTTATTTATTTATTTATTTATTTATTTATTTATTTATTTATTTATTTATTTATTTATTTATTTATTTATTTATTTATTTATTTATTTATTTATTTATTTATTTATTTATTTATTTATTTATTTATTTATTTATTTATTTATTTATTTATTTATTTATTTATTTATTTATTTATTTATTTATTTATTTATTTATTTATTTATTTATTTATTTATTTATTTATTTATTTAGGTCAAAATACTACTTTTGCTTTATAAAATCCTTAATAATATTTTGCATGTGACCAAACGTAAAGTAAATGGGTGTTGTTCTAAACCCTAACATACCTATGTATTTGAACTCTTCTTATTCTTTTATATTTTATTAGGTACGTAGAATATTTAGAGTTGCTGTTCATAATCTTAGCTTTTAACAATATAATTATGTTTCTTATTTTCTTCTTTTATTATTTTTTCATTTTGTATTAACAAGAATGCTCAAACTTGCTAATTTTACAACGCACATGATTATGCATTGTAAAATTAATTTGTTTGATGAAAAAAGTTTTTTTCTTTTTTTGTGCAAAAGCGCTCCACAAAAGACGAATTTAAATTTCCCGCCAAGTCGATCGAAGCGCCTCTACAAATGCCTGCGTAAAAGTGCGACAAGGATAAAATTATCATGCTATCTCTAGATCCAAAACAGCTTATACTGCTTATAGGAGTTGGCCATAGAAAATACTCTCTAGAACGCCAACTCAATGGAATTAATTCGGTTGATTTAGTGGCGCCATCTCTGTAATAATATTTATAACTAATCCACTAAAAGCGCGGCAAATTTGAAATGTTTATTATATATTTTTTTATATAATAATTGTGAGGACTTGTAAGCAAAAGATATTGTATCATAAAACACAATATTAGGATATTGCGACTTATGAAACAATATTTTATGCTTTGAAAAGAATTACAATCAATTTTACATCAAAGTGTGTATATTCTTATCCATATATTGAAATAAAATGCTAAGTATACTACTAATAATATAGCAGGTAGTTATTAATTAATTAAGATTAATATGGTAGACGTCTTCAATAATATATCCAAAAATTAAAAAAATATATCCAATGAAAATTTAACTCTACCAATTAACATTCTACTTTTATAAATTAAACATTATTGGTGGTAAGATAAGTTCCAACATAAGATTATAGTATGTCTTACACATATCTGTTAACTAATCACAGTATCCACACCTTACAATTCCAAGATGTAGTATGTTATAAATATAGAAAACTTTGGAAAAAAATGTGAAACTGTAAAAATGAAGTTATTTAGATACAGCCCAAGTTATTATTCACTCAACGCTGCAG